>CM061133.1:49882039-50482039 GCA_030789695.1 Scilla litardierei
TTTCCAACTCGAAGGCCCCTCCCGGTTGTATGTTCTTAATGGTGAAAGGTCCGGACCAACGTGACCTCAACTTTCCAGGAAATAGTCGGAGTCAGGAATTATAGAGTAAGACCGTGTCTCCTACCTTGAAGTCTGTGACGGTTATGCGGGCATCGTGGAGAATCTTGGTCCTTTCTTTGTAGATTCTCGAGCTCTCGTAGGCGTCTCTCCTTATTTCATCAAGCTCGTTGATGTCCAAGAGTCGCCTCACCGCCGCACTTTTGTATTCGTAGTTAAAGGTCTTGATGGCCCAATAAGCGCGGTGTTCCAATTCTACCGGCAAGTGTCAAGCCTTCCCATAAACAAGTCGGAACGGTGTGGTACCGATGGGAGTGCAAAAGGCCGTGCGATATGCCCATAGAGCATCGTTTAGCTTCATTGACCAATCCTTTCTAGATCGATCCACGGTCTTCTCGAGAATTTGCTTGATCTCTCTATTTGAGACTTCCACTTGGCCGCTTGTTTGGGGGTGATATGCCATGCCAACTCTATGGTTTACTCCGTACTTCTTTAGCATGGCTTCAAACTTATTCTCTATGAAGTGGCTTCCCCCGTCGCTTATCAAGGTACGAGGCACTCCGAAGCGCGGGAAGATGTTTTGCTTGAAGAACTTGGAGACGACCCTTGCATCATTAGTAGGGGTGGCGATTGCTTCCACCCATTTGGAGACATAGTCAACGGCCAATAGGATATATTTGTTACCATTGCTCGACAGAAATGGCCCCATGAAGTCTACTCCCCAACAATCAAAAAGCTCAATTTCTTGGATGGGTCTCATCGGCATCTCATTGCGCTTGGAGATATTCACGGTCCGTTGGCATCTATCGCACCCCTTTACAAAGTCGTGGGTGTCTTTAAACATTGTCGGCCAGAAGAACCCGCTCTGCAAAATCTTAGCGGTGGTTTTAGAGGCGGCATGATGTCCTCCGCACGGTAGACCGTGGCAATGCAAAATGATGGATGCCGCCTCCTCTTTAGAAACACATCTCCGAATGACGCTATCCTTGCATATCTTGAAGAGGTATGGATCTTCCCAGAAATAGCTACGGACTTCATGAAGAAATCTCCTCTTTTGATGCGTGGGCATCCCATGCGGTTTAATTCCACAAGCCAAGTAGTTGACGAAGTCCGCGTACCAAGGGACTTCTCCGGTCCTTATGGCATATAGCCTCTCATCCACGAATGTGTCGTCGATAGGCAAACTTTCGTCCTCCTTGTCGCGAATGAGCCTAGATAAATGATCCGCCACGACATTGTCCGTACCCTTCTTGTCTCTGATCTCTAAGTCGAATTCTTGCAACAAGAGTATCCACCTAATCAACCGAGGCTTGGCCTCCTTCTTGTTTAAAAGATACTTCAATGTCGCATGGTCGGTGTGGACAATAACCTTGGAACCAAGGAGGTAAGAGCGAAACTTCTCTATGGAATAGACGACCGCTAGAAGCTCTTTCTCGGTAGTTGTGTAGTTTTTCTGCGCGTCATCCAATGTCTTGCTCGCATAGTATATCGCATGAAGCTTCCTATCTTTTCTTTGTCCCAATACCGCCCCAATGGCGTGGTCGCTAGCATCACACATTAGCTCAAAAGGGAGGCTCCAATCCGGTGGTTGTATGATGGGTGCGGAGACTAGTGCTTCCTTCAAGGCGTTGAAGGCTTGCAAGCATTCACCTGAAAAAATAAAAGGAATATCTTTAGCGAGCAAAGAAGTAAGTGGTCGGGCAATCGAGGCGAAATCCTTGATGAAGCGGCGGTAAAACCCCGCGTGACCAAGGAAGCCTCTAATGCCCTTGACATTAATAGGAGGAGGGAGTTTCTCGATTACCTCAATCTTTGCTTTGTCTACCTCAATTCCCCTCGAAGAGACAAGGTGTCCGAGAACTATACCTTCCGTGACCATGAAGTGATACTTCTCCCAATTCAGAGTGAGATTGTTTTGTTGGCACCTCTTTAGGACTTTAGTAAGATTTTCCAAGCATGAGTCAAACTCACTTCCATAGACCGAGAAATCATCCATAAAAACTTCCATAATATTTTTAATGTAATCGGAAAATATGGACGTCATACACCTCTGAAAGGTGGCGGGGGCATTACAAAGGCCAAACGGCATCCTACGGTAGGCATAGGTGCCATAGGGACAAGTGAAAGTTGTCTTCTCTTGATCATCTTCATGCAAAGGGATTTGGAAGAATCCCGAATACCCATCTAGATAGCAAAAGTATTTATGTTTTGCAAGGCGTTCAAGCATTTGATCAATGAAGGGCAATGGGTAATGGTCCTTTCGGGTGGCTTTATTGAGTTTCCTATAGTCAATGCACATTCGCCATCCCGTGACGGTGCGCGTAGATATGGGCTCACCTTTTTCATTTTTTATGACAGTCATCCCCCCTTTCTTGGGGACGACGTGAACGGGGCTAACCCATCTACTGTCTGAGATAGGATAAATTATACCGGCTTCTAGCAATTTTAGGATTTCCTTTTTAACCACCTCCTTTATGTTCGGGTTTAACCGCCTTTGAGGCTCTATGGAGGTGGCGTCGGTATCCTCCAAATGGATCCTATGCGTGCAAAGCCTAGGGCTTATCCCTTTTAGATCGGAGATAGTGTATCCCAGGACATCTTTATGGCTCCTAAGAACGTCTAGGAGTTTTTCAAGTTGGTCTGGCGCGAGGTGGGAGTTTACTATCACCGGGAAAGTTAATTTGTTACCCAAAAAGGCGTACCTTAGATTCGGAGGTAATTGTTTAAGTTCTACCTGAAGAGGCGCCTCTCCTTCTACTTCATCGGCTCGCATGAGTTTCGCTCCTTCCTTGCCATCCGGGTCTAGCTCGTGCTCAGGTGGCGCGCTCTCTTGTGAAGAGTCGGACTCACTACTTAGTGAGGATGATGCATCGAAATAGGCGCCCTCCGATTCTGTGCTAGCATCGTCAGAGCTTTCACTCGGCTCCGGTTCGTTCCTGGAATCAAGAAATACATCAGACGACTCATAGAAGCAAGAGTAAGTGTCATGGGGTGTAACTCCCTGAACGTTGGTTTGCTCCGAAAATCCTCCCGGAGTATAGTGATCCTCGACACTTGTTCTACCGTCTTCGAAATATAGCTTGTCGTCCATCACATCAACTCTGACGTTGCCCCCGATAGTCCCCTCCGGAGAGACTTGGCCCATCACAAAACTAGCAAACAGTTGCTCGTCAGGGTCCTTGACGTCGATAGCAAAAGCTCCGGTAGCGTGGACCTCATCGACAAGCTCCTTAAGGAGGTCTGTGAAGGAGTCATAGTCTTCCTGACTGAGTTCTATTGTTGACATTTCATCCTCCATTCTTCCTGCAAAGACCTTATGCAAAATACAGGGAGAATATGCAAATAGAAGAAAGTAAAGAAAGAGAGAAAGAAAAAGTAACCGGGTGGTCGATGACGAACACCGTCAAAATGCCCTCCCCGGCAACGGCGCCAAAAACTTGATCGCACCCCGGATACACACCCGAGGCGACGGTTGTAGTTTTACCGCAAGCGCACGGTGTAGCGGCGAGCGGGATATCGAACACAGGGAGGACGAATGACCGTGCTTGTTCCAATCAACCTGGCTATCTAAGAAGAGAGATTTGTCTTTGGCGATCCTGTCACAATCGTCAGACAAAGTGTGGAAATATCAAATCAAATAAAGAACGTCTAGGGAATGAGGAATCCCCGCTACTCACCGTATCTCATAAATGTGGTTCATCGGTATCAAAATTGCTAGATTAAGATTTTGGATGAACTAGTTGCAACTGAATGTAGAACCAAGCTCACGCTCTCACGCTGTTGCCGGTCTATAGCTATCCTAGGGTTGGGTCCAATCTCTTGCAAACCCTAGCCTAGGAAAGCTAGCGTTAGGATCAACATCATCGTCCAATCGCGCACCGAGCCCAATCTCTTGCAAACTCGGCTCGCGATCTAGATTGGGATAGTTCCTACCCGTCCAATCTCTTGCAAACGGGTATTGGCACGGAATTGCAACCGGAAACCGTAGTATCGGTCCAATCTCTTGCAAACCGATACTACGGAAATTCGATTCCAACCCAATTCGGATTTCTAGGGTTTCCTATCGAATTGGGATCCAATCTCTTGCAAATCCCAATCGGTATGAACTCCTAGCTAACCGTAGTAAATTGATCCCAATCTAATCCCTAGATATCAATTCTAGCAAGATTTCTACTAATTCATCACAAATATGAAGTTGGGCTTGTAGGGTTCATCCCCACGCCCCAAGACGTGGTGACTACTCACAATTCATAGCAAGATCACAAGAATAAACAATGAAATAAGCAATAGAATTCATCACAATATTGAAATATGCAATAAAAATAGAATTTTTAGAGAAGAGAAAAGCAAACCAATGGAGTTCTTCAATTATTCCAACAAAAATCAAAATTTGTCTCTTCTCCAATCTCCAAAATAAAGCTAAAAAGTAGATCTAAAAAGCTGCAAAAAATCTAAGAAGAAGCTCTCCAAAACTAGGGTAAAACAGGGGTTAAATACCCCCCAAAATCGTCCAAAAACTGTGACCAAAATACCCCTGCGCAGCCTGTTTTCCGCAGTTTTCGCTACAGGCAGCGCGTCGCACTCGGCCGAGTGACAAAAGTCGCTCGGCCGAGTGAAAACCCTGTAATTTTCCAGTAAGTCGGGGCCTCCAGGGGTCTTCTCCTCGGGAGTCGCTCGGCCGAGTGAGTTGTCGTCACTCGGCCGACGGCTTCATGGTACTCGGGCGGTCGGGATAATCCACTCGGGCGGTCGGGATAATCCACTCGGCCGAGTGGGTCTTCTGAAGCTCAGGCAGCCGAAAAACAGTAACTTGGAGATTTTTGAAGGGCTTCGTCTGGGCGCCACTCGGGCGGACGTGATGTCGTCACTCGGCCGATGTGGTCTCCGTTGGTCAGCAACTAGGTCGGGCGACGGAGCATGCATAGTTATCCAAACCACGAAGGGAACATTGTGGAGTATGCTCTTCGATTCAACTTCCTGACAACCAACAATGTTGCAGAGTATGAGGCTGCCACTAGTGGCTTAATGTTGTCACGCGCTCTAGGGGCATAGATAGTTTGACTATACAACGACTCCAGCTTGATCTTCAACTAGCTACAAGCATACAAGAAGATTATGAAGCTCGAGACGAGATGATGATGAACTATTTGAGGGTTGCCAAGACTGAGCTATCTAAATTTGGGACCCTTGCAAAAATGTTCTATTTTTAGTAACTTTTGAGACTGTTGAAGTTGCAAGGATTAGATAGAAGATCAAACAACATTGGCTTCACTTGCTTTTTTGTGTTTTGATCATCCATGAGATGTAAAACATTACTAAAACTTTTTTAAAGAAAAAAATGGGACAATGGTAAAACTGTTCGCCTGCCCAGCTAAACTTAGCTGTGCACGTGCACAGCTACATTTTGGCATCATTTAAGATCTCGAAATTTTCATGTAACCATTTTAGACAATATATGACATATCTATGACAATGCCATCACTCTGAAACGTGTCATGCACAAATTGTATGTTGGTTGGCAAAATAAATGATTCATTAAAGTTGATACACTACTACAAAATGGGCCTTTAGCAACGGTTCGTTGGAACCATCGGTGCACCAAAAGCACACACCGACCGATCAAACCATAGGTGCAAAGTTATTAGAAAATAAATTAATTTTTAACAACGTTTCATTATCCAAATTTTAGAACGCCCCAATTTCCCATTGCAACCGCCTGAGATCCCCCTTCCCCCCGGGGATCAGAACACAGACCCCCCTCGTCTCCTTCCCCTTGCAAACGCATGAGATCCTCCTCCCCCGGTCAGAACGCAGACCCCCCGCTTCTTATTCTCGCTCAATCGCAACCCCTCGCTCCCCTCTCAACCCCTGAACGCCCGCGTCCTGATGTCCGGGACCAGAACAAGGCGCGCTCCGATGCCCTAGCTGTCTTCAAGGAGGCCCAACCCCTAGGTGAGCGTCATTTCTTACATCTATTCCTCGCCCCCCTCTCAAATTTTTTTTGTTTAATTTGTTGTTTAAACCAAAGTTTATATTGGGATCTATTCCTCTGTGATTCTTGCTGAAATCTGTTTCTTATGCTCTTTAATTTTATTTTGCGAAGGCATCGATTACAGCCTAATGCCAACCAACTTGATTAAGGAAAGATTGGATTTTTACGAGATTTGCATATGTTTTAACTTTATTGGTGCCGTTTTAGAGCATTAAAATTGGAGTTAGTATCCAATGATAGCGACGATGCATTTCATAATAGTGGGTAACATTGTGGGGGACAAATTCTTGATTGATCATCCTATTGAGACATTTATTTACAGTTCATTCATTGTTCTGCTTGATATGTTGTTCTTTCACATGGCTGTCATTTACACCATTTGCTTCACTTTCTCCAATACAGAACTCACCGCTCGACACTCTCTAATGTGAGGTTCCCTCCTTTCTCTACCCCTCTTTTTACATAATTTCTCTGTAACTCTCTCAACAAACTTTTTGTGATTTTACAATTAATGCGGCCATTTTGGCTAGTCATCATCAAAACTGAAACTTTGTTTCTGGTTTAGTAAAAAAGGGAAGGTCAAGTGTGTAGCCGTGCCTATGATGGACAAGCCCAACTTTAAGTTTCTCTTCTTTGCGCCTATTTTGTTGGTATTCATCTCATGTTTGATTAACTTCTTCACATAAACAAGTTTCTTTATAGTTGATCAAATCCCTTTTATGTTGATCTCACTGTGATGATGTTCACCAAGTATTTGTTAAAATGTCATATATGGTCATGGGGATCACATTTGTGCTAATACTCATTGTCGGGCTTGGTAGATGTTGGTTACACATGGCAATGTAGCCATAGCAGTCCAAATTGAACAGCAGGTGGTACGCTACCGTCGGGAGGGCTGTTGACAAGGGATACCCCTCGGTCTGGTAATAAACACTTTCATACATTTTTTATTTGCATTTACATAGTTCGGCATGTAAGATCTATGTTTTTTGATGCTGTGTGTTTTATTATATGTTTACTTGTTTGACTTTATTATGTTGTTAATTTCATCTTTTGCTATTGGATTAGAATTTTGGTTGAATTTTTTAATGATGAACTCTTGAATTATGATTGTTTTGTTGGGGTTGATAATTGAATAATGAAGGTGATGTGAATCGTCGTAGATCGATTCACAATTTTAAAGAGGAAAATTAAAAGAGAGGAAAAAGTTTATATTTTTATTGCTTGATTGAGACAAAGAACCTAGATAATTGATCTTCTTAGAGACAAGATCGATCTCCCCGCTTTGGATGAACGGACCAAAGCTTAAGCACCGTCAAATGACGCTTGAGAGTTTTCTCACAATACAAGCATAAAGCAACAAAATGACGGCTAGACCTAATATAAAGAAAGAGGAGGTATTTTGGTAAAATACCAAAATACCCTCCAACTAAGAAAATGGCCTAAACCGCGCTCCCGCGTCTCCTGTGACGTGCGTAAGTGATGACGCCTCCCCCGTCCCGTGCTCCATCTGCAGAGGAGGGCCCCGGTGCATCGGGTGCACCCGCATCAATACCCCCCCTAAAAGAGCCACCTTGTCCTCAAGGTGGAAATCTGGATACTGCGCCTGGACCACCTCGTAATCCTCCCAAGTAGCATCGCAATCTGGTAGCCCTGCCCAGTAGATCAACACCTCTCTCCGTCGTCCCGCTCCCTGGCGGACCGCCCGCACCTCCAAAGGCTCTAACAACACCTCCATGTCCTCCGTAAGTGTAGGGGGAAGAGTGGAGGACACAGCATGGTCCCCAATCGCCCGTCTCAGCTGTGACACGTGGAACACAGGGTGAATCGCCGACGTGGCTGGTAGCCTCAAACGGTATGCCACCTGTCCGACCGTGGCCTCCACCTGATATGGACCGAAGTAGCGAGCCGCCAACTTCTCGTTCGGCCTCCTCGACATCGACCTCTGCCTGTAGGAGCGTAGCTTGAGATAAACCATATCTCCCACCTGGAAGCTAACGTCCCGTCGATGCCCATCCGCCTGAGCCTTCATCACTTGCTGAGCCCGCAATAGGTGCTTCCGCAGCTCCCCCAACAGCCCATCCCTCTCCTCCATGTATGTCTCAACTCGTGACACGGGAGTCTGGCTATTTCCAAAGCGCACCAATGGTGGAGGGTCACGTCCATACAACACCCTGAAAGGCGTCGTCCCTGCTCTCGAATGGTACGAGGTATTGTACCAATATTCCGCCCACGCCAACCACCTGTACCACTGCCTAGGTGTGTCTGAAGCAAAGCACCGCAAGTACGTCTCTAGGCTGCGGTTGACGACCTCCGTCTGACCGTCTGTCTGTGGGTGGTAAGCGGTACTCCTCTTCAGGACCGTACCCTGTACCCTAAACAGCTCCCTCCAAAAGACACTCATGAATACCTTGTCCCTGTCGGACACGATGGATGCCGGTATCCCATGTAGCCGTATCACCTCCCTCGTAAATGCCGATGCTACTGATACGGCTGTGTAAGGATGCTTCAGGGGAATGAAGTGTGCATACTTACTCAGCCTATCCACCACCACCATGATCACCGTGTACCCCTCTGAACGTGGTAGCCCGTCGATGAAATCCATGGTAATATCCTCCCACACCCTCTCTGGTAGTGCCAACGGCTGAAGCAGTCCCGCTGGGGCCATCGCCATGTACTTGTGACGTTGACAGACGTCACAAGCTGCAACTAAGCGAGCAATCCCTCTCCGCATCCCTGGCCAGTACACCTCTCTGGCCATCCTCTGATAAGTCTGTTGTACCCCCGAGTGACCCCCTGTCACGGAGCTGTGGAACTCCTGGAACAACACAGGTATGAAGGCCGAGGTCCTCGGCAACACTAACCTCCCCTGGTACAGTAGTCGGCGCCCCTCCAAAGCATATCCTGCCGGCTCGTCCGCCCCACTCTGAATCCGCTCGCGGATCTGCTGCAGCTCCGCATCACCCTCCGCCTCCTGCAACATGGGCTCCCAATCCAGCCACATGGGCCTGGATAATGCCCTCAAGTCCACACACTCCTCTCGTCGAGACAAGGCATCCGCAGCCTTGTTCTCCAACCCGGGCCGATACTCTATCTCAAAGCGGTATCCTACCAGCTTGGATAACCAACGCTGGTGCTCCTCTGTGACTAACCGCTGCTCGAGGAGGTATTTGAGGCTCCTCTGGTCCGTCCTGACTACGAACTCTCGGCCCAACAGGTAGGGTCTCCACTTCAGCACTGCCAACACTATGGCCATCAACTCCCTCTCATAGACCGATTTCAGCCGTGCCCTAGCTGATAGCACCTGGCTGAAATAGGCTACTGGTCTGCCCTCCTGCATGAGCACCGCCCCTAGACCGTACCCTGAGGCGTCCGTCTCCACCACAAAAGCCTTGCCAAAGTCTGGCAAGGCGAGCACTGGCGCCGTCGTCATCGCCACCTTCAAGGCCTCAAAAGCCTTGGTGGCCTCCTCCCCCCAGTGGAACCCATCCTTCTTCAGCTGCTCCGTGAGAGGCCATGCTATAGTGCTGTACCCCTTGACGAACTTCCTGTAATAGCCCGTCAGCCCCAAGAAGCCTCGCAGTGCTCGTAAAGTCGTGGGCACCGGCCAATCCAGCATGGCCGCTATCTTTGCTCTGTCGGCCGCCACCCCCTCAGCTGACACCACGTGCCCCAGGTACTCCACCCTTGCCTGACCGAAACTGCACTTCTTTCGGTTGGCGTATAATTGGTGTGCAATCAACTCCCTGAACACTACCTCCAAGTGGTCAATGTGCTCCCCCATGCTCCTACTGTAGATGAGGATGTCGTCGAAGAAGACTAGGATGAACCGTCGCAAGTAAGGCTGGAAAACCTTGTTCATCAAGGCCTGGAATGTCGAGGGGGCGTTGGTCAAGCCAAACGGCATGACCAGGAACTCGTAATGTCCCTCATGGGTGCGGAAAGCGGTCTTCGGCACGTCCTCTGGCCGCATCAAGATCTGGTGGTACCCCGCCTTCAGGTCGATCTTCGAGAAGATTGCCGCCCCATGCAGCTCGTCAAGCAGCTCGTCGATTACCGGAATAGGAAACTTGTCGGCGACAGTCTCCTTATTCAGCGCCCGGTAATCGACGCAGAATCTCCAACTACCGTCCTTCTTCTTCACCAGTAGTACTGGGGAAGAAAAGGGACTCACACTTGGCTGGATCACGCCAGCCTGCAGCATCTCCCGCACCATCCTCTCTATCTCATCCTTCTGCACATGCGGGTACCTGTAGGGGCGCACGCTCACCGGTGCCACCCCGTCACGCAATACTATCGCGTGCTCATGCCCCCTCGTCGGAGGTAGCCCTTGCGGGCTCTGGAAGACCTCCTGGTACTGCTCCAGTACTGACTCTACCTCCATTGGGGTCTCCTCCTGCTGCTCCTCCTCCGCGGACAACCCCTGATACTCCACCAAAAACCCCTCTCCCTCATCCCGCAACGCTCGCGTAATGGCCTTGAAAGCCACTACCGAAAAGCAGAGGGTCGGGTCCCCTGTCAGCACCACCGTCTTGCTCCCCTCCTGGAACTCCATCCGAAGAAGCTTCCAGTTCACCTTCATCTCCCCGAGCTTCTTCAACCACTGCACTCCTAATATGACATCCACGTTGCCCAACTCCAACGGCAAGAAGTCTTCCACTATCTGAAGCCCCTGCAACGTGAAAAACACCCCCTTGCAGAGCCCCTTACTCTCCTCCATCTTCCCTGTGCCCAGCAACACAGTGAACTTCTCCATCGTGCTCAACTCCAACCCGTGACGCTCTACCAGCCGCCTCGATATGAAGTTGTGGGTCGCCCCACTGTCAATCAATACCGTCACCGTCTGATATCCCAATGTCCCTGCCAACTTCATAGTATGGTTCGGAGTGAACCCTACCACGGAGTTCAGCGACACCTCTGCAAAATCCATGTGCACATGCTCCTCCTCAGGCTCCTCCACTATCCCCGGCTCCTCCTCCTCCGGGTACTCCTCCTCGTCGGGCACGATCACGATCTGCAGCAACTTGCTCGCACATCGATGACCGGGGGTGAACCTCTCGTCACACCTGAAACATAGGCCCGCCGCTCGCCGTGCCCGCATGTCAACCTCCGTCATGCGCCTGCCAGGTACGGTGGTGCGGACCTCCCCTGCAGCTGGTCTAGGTGGTACTGGAGCTGGTGGTCCGGTAGCTGGCCTGGGTGGTGCGGGTGCTACTGTGCTGCGCTGCCCCTGCGCCCCCCACGTTCCCCTAATGCGTCTCTCCTCCGACTGCTTCTCCTCCGCCTTGTGGGCTAGGCGAAGGACATCCTCCAGACACTGAGGGCTCTGCATCCTCAGCTCCGCTCGTATAGAGGGCTTCAGTCCCCTCATGAAGTTCCCGATCATCACCTCATCGGTCACCCCTTTCACCCTACTGTTCAGCATCTCAAATTTCTCCACATAGTCACGCACTGTCCCCTCTTGCCTCAGGGCCGACAGCTGCTCGTAAAAATCCCCTCCCGCTGTCTCCTGAAATCGATCTACGATCAGCGCTGATAGCTCCTCCCAGGTGCGAAAAGGAGACCGTGCTATCTTCCACCGGTACCAAGCCAGAGCCTTCCCCTCAAAGTAAATCCCGATGGCCTTCAGGACCTCCTGCTCCGTCAGACCCATCACCTGGAAATACCTCTCCGCTCGGTATATCCACCCATCAGGGTCGGTGCCGTCAAAGGTCGGCATCTTCAGCTTCATCAACCGCCGGTCTGCGTTGATGTCGCCTAGCTGCCCCCTATCTCCGCCTCGGTCAACCCCCCTGACCATCTCGCCACCCCGAGCCTCCCTCGGGCCTCCCCTGTCGACCCCGTACAGCTCCTCGGGCCATGCAGGTCTCTCCCACGCCTCGGGCTGGTAGTAGTGCCCCGGGAACTCTGGCGGTCGTGCAAAATTGGGCCCTTGCCCCGGCGGAATAGTCTCTGCTCTCCAAAACTGACCCGCTGGGGCCCCAATAGCTGCTCCTGAGGCCCATCCGCCTCTCGATGCCCCCAAAGCTCCTCCAGATTGGGGTACGAACCCCGCAACACCGCCAAACACCCCTCCCCTGCTCGCAGCGCCACCGGGAAAGCCGCCCGGGCCCGCTGACCCCTGCCCGGGGTCCAGCGGACCCGCCCGGCCCCAGGTAGGGGCCACGCCTTCAATGCCGCCCCCGCCTGGGGCTGCCGACCCCCAGGCGGGTGTCGCGCGGGTCGCCAGACCCCCAAAAGGGGTCGGCGACCCCTGGGCACCCCCGCCAGGGGGTGCCGGCCCTCCGGCGGCCCCAGGTGGGGGCGCCGGAGGCCGGGGGTGGCCGGCCTGACCCGCCCAGGCCATGGCTGGGCCGGGCGGGTCTGTCGGCCCCCTATTAGGCCCGACCGGGCCCGTAGAGGTAGATCCGGGCCCGGTCGCGCCAAACCCTAGCCCGCCGGCTAGGGTTGTAGCCGCCGCCGCCGCATGTGACTCCCCGTGGCTCGGGGGTCCTTGATTTGTCGAAACGACGCCGGAATCGCCTTGGATCTCTTCCATTGCTCTCTCCTTGTCGCGATCCGCCGCCTTCTCCTTGGTCAACCCTTGCAATAACTCCATTATCGCCGGAATAGCCGCCGTGGCCTCTGCGGTTTCCCTTCTCATGGTTCGAAGCTCCGATTGAATGTCCTCTTGGGTGTGTGCATGATCCTTGATCGAAGCTTCCATCGCCTTCCTCAAACCCTCGATCTCGTGATTGAGATCGTCGCGTAGTCCTTGGATCTTCTCATCCACGGAAGCTCTCGTTCCCGTTGCCATGGAATCGTAGTGCTCTGATACCAATTGATGTGAATCGTCGTAGATCGATTCACAATTTTAAAGAGGAAAATTAAAAGAGAGGAAAAAGTTTATATTTTTATTGCTTGATTGAGACAAAGAACCTAGATAATTGATCTTCTTAGAGACAAGATCGATCTCCCCGCTTTGGATGAACGGACCAAAGCTTAAGCACCGTCAAATGACGCTTGAGAGTTTTCTCACAATACAAGCATAAAGCAACAAAATGACGGCTAGACCTAATATAAAGAAAGAGGAGGTATTTTGGTAAAATACCAAAATACCCTCCCACTAAGAAAATGGCCTAAACCGCGCTCCCGCGTCTCCTGCGACGTGCGTAAGTGATGACGCCTCCCCCGTCCCGTGCTCCATCTGCAGAGGAGGGCCCCGGTGCATCGGGTGCACCCGCATCAGAAGGCTGCAAAATGTCCTTCATAGTTTTGTTGGATTGAGTTAAATGTAAATTGATGCACATTCATTATTAGGTATCATGTTATTGGAGCATTTTTTTTCCAACAGATATTATGCATTGAGGTAAAAATGTACATGTGATGATGTTACAAAATTATCATTTTGAGCTAAAGTCTTCAATATCTACCTTTGTTGAAGAACTTAAGCTTCTTTTTTAGTTTAAAAATGTCATAACTTTTCTCTACATTGGGGCATCATGAAAGGTAAAAACAACAAATCCACCATCTATGGAATTTTTTCTCATGATCATGTATCACAAATAAATGGAAGTCCCAAATTTTGTTGCATTCTACCTCTTTTGATTTTTCTTGATTTTGTTGTCCTACAAGATATCGATTAAAGAATAGATATAATTCAACAGATTGAAAAGCAAATAAAATTTATGTACATATATCAAATGCAATAGGCTGTAGTACATCTTTATGCATGTTCTATTTATGTGTGAGTATAACAATCCAATTAGCAAATAACATAGAGGCTGTAATACACCTTTGTGCAGAGTTTGTTGCTTCCTTTGTACCCCAGGTAGTCAAACACCAAGGATGCAATAGGAATAAAAGCTCCGGTGGCAGACGTGAGCTTATTGAGCATGTGGTCACAGTTAAATCTTAGAGGTACGTATCGCAGACTAGGAAACAAATAAGCAATCCCACTAATGACATCAATGAGCAAATAATTTAGAGGCTGAAGGTCATGGTCACTGACATTGCAGGTAATAAAATTGACCCAAAGGTTGATGCAGTTTATGTAGTGCCAGTTGTATATCTTCTTAAGTTCCTCCTGCAACCTTAGAGAACATTAATAGAATCTGTTAAAATGTACATCCAGTCTGATATATGAAGTCTGCATTCCAATATATTCGTGTCTTCTTATTGTGCCATTAAATTATGCAAATCTTCAAATTGTGGTCATAATAATATGGGCAAAATCCATAAAACTACCATGAACTTAAGTTGTTAACAGAAAATACCATAAACTTGGGAAAAATGCATAATACCATCAACTTTACTTTTTTCAGAAAACTACTAACCGGATATTAACTGAATTTTATGATTATTGTTTCACCCTTACATTTATATTAACAAGAAAAATCATTTTGCTAATAACCCCTTATAACCATCAAAGTAAAATTAAGGGGGTTTAAAGTCATAATTTCTTCAATCCCTTCTCCCAAACTTTTTTTCCTTGAACCTGTGAATGCTTTTCATCAGAATATATATATCATTGCCCACAACCAGCTACTGGCCCATGCTGCTGCTGTCAAAATATACAAAGACGATTATAAGGTGAGGTCTAGTAAACAGAGACGAGTATAAGGTGAGGTCTAGTAAACTGAATGTATCTCATAAACGAATATTAGCTAGCAATTTTCATTTTAATTCTAATTAGGTTAGCTAATTCTATTAGTTTGTCAGCATATAAGCAAACATTATAATAGAATTCAGTCAGCAAATTCTGTTAGTTTTGTTTTTCATTTTATTTCTATTAGTTTTGTTTTTCACTAGTTGAATATATTTATATTCTGATGTCACATTTTATTTTACTTTATTTCTTAAACAGTGGAAACTGATTGATTTCTCTCATGGAGAGAAATATCACGTTACATACAGTAATCCTCGAGACACTTATGTCAGTAGCTATAAAGATATCAGTTCATGTCTCTTTGTCTGTTGGTTCCTTTGTCATAACCCGATGATTTTTATTTCAGATAGTTGTTTTGAATATTTTTGATGTTTGAACTGGGAAAATGATGCGAGACTCGATAGGAAATGCTGATGAGTTTACCACTGGTAGAAGGTGTTTCTGGAGTTTCATGGCATGTGTTTATGTAAGACTTGTGCTATTTCAAGTGTACTACCCCCGTGTTTATGAAGTGAAGCAGCAGCAAAAGACATAAAAGCGGACAAGATTTGAGGATGTAATTGTGTGCCTTGTTTTTATTTCATTCTGTTTTTGTAAATTAGATAAACAAAGAGTTGGTAATTTGTTTTTTGTATGAAATGGAAACATGTACTTGAATGATCAAATTTTTAACATAATAAATGAGAGATTATTTTTAGTACCTATCTTCTTCTTCTTTCTCATTCTCATGGTTTCTCTTGATTTAATATTAAATGGGTGATGATGATGATGCAAGTGTTTGATCTGGATGAGCATGTATATATGTTGGTTTGGTGGAAATTTTATTTTATTTTATTTTTTAGCAAATACATGTTAACACCGACGGTTCCAACCGTCGGTGCAATTTGCACCGACGCATGAGGGTGTCATTGTATGATGTGGAAATATGGTGGATATAATTTAAATGTTAAATCTAAAAATCAAGAAAAAATATTAACACCGACGGTTTAAATGTCATTACAGTATTGCCTCACACAAGAGGGTGGTCCCTCTCACTAAGAGACACTGTCCGTCAGAGGTCTAGCTATAGCTTGAGGACCCACATTAAACGATATGAAACATTAACGATGTTGTGTATCCAACCAGTTCACTTTACAAGATTTTTTTTTAAAAATAATATATGCTTGATATGGCCATGTTCTAGGCATGTCTGCAGAAATTACCATAGTATTACTGGATGCTATAGTCTCTTGATGTCTACTGCATGCACTTATTGATCCATCCATTTCAACAGTGGCAGTCATTTGCTCTGTGAATGTGAATGATGCTTCCTCTAACTTTACCTCTCATCAGAATGTCCTCAACACAACAAATCTGTAGGTTTATATGCTTTGTTCAGAAGAAAACACAATATCTCCGACTGAAATTAACATACTTTAAAAAAAACTATCTCAGAAGAAAACACAATACCTCTGCATGCACAATATCTCAGAAGAAAACACAATATCACAGAAACAATCAGCATGAGCTAATAAAATTAGATGATTGCTGCGTATGTGTATTTGTTCGTGCATTTGTTTAATGCCATGTCATAAATAACAAACCGAATGCAGACAAGGTTGGGATTTACGCCAAATCTCAAATATACTTATGAAGTTTTGTGTAGTATTAAATTCATGGTAGATTGAGAGGAGGATCCATAACTAATAATACTGGTAAGTTCACTGTAATGACCCATATTTCTTGGGGAATTTTCGGACATTTTCTCCATAAATTTTATGTATTTTTTCTCTTTCCTTCCTTTTTGTTTCTTTGACCAGCCCTTCTTCCCTTTTCTTTGCTTCTTTTCTTTTGGAAAAGACCAGCCCTGTATTCATATTTTCTTTTTATTCCCAAAGCAAAGGGTCCACTTCTCTAATTAATCCACTTCCCCCACTAACTCTATCTCCTCTTCTTAATCTACAGCCCTACTCCTTTATAAAACCCATATTTGAAAGTTTTGAGAGCATTTCATCAAGTCTATATGTAACGGCCTATTTTCAACACAACAATTTACATGTTTAACCTATTAATCTATTTTATAATGGTTCGTCAGGAGTTTTATGACTTCAAAAATTTATTATAAAAATATTTTGAAGTATCAAACTAGTTATTGAGTATTTTAGTAAGTTCAGGTTTCATCAAATACATCTAAATAATTGAATAAAAATTCATTTTCACTCATTACTGTTTTGGCTTAATGAATTAATTTTCTATACAAACATCATCAAAACGTTTTCAAACTTCTACTGTATCATTCTATATTCATTTAGGGCTTCCCACATTAATTTCGTAATATTTTGAAGTCAAATCAATAGAGAACCCGCAAACCCGCTTCCTAAATGTTTTGGCCCAAAACTCGTATTTTCGTAGCTCAAACCTCTAATTGAATCTCATATTCGCAATCCTCGCGACGATACGGACTCGTGCGTATGTTTTCATAATTTTTCGATGTCATAGGCGAAAACGGGGTTGTATTCTTCCGTTTTACTGATTACATCCCCTAATCACTTTTTACCCTTACTAATTACTAATTACATTAACCTAATTACTAATTACCCTAACCATGACTAACATGTGAGGGGAGAAACGTTTAACATTTTCCTAAACAAATCTTATCATAATCTTTCATTAATGACACTTTTTGACTAAGTTTTAAATGACTTAATTTAAAATTAATTAAACTTAGCTATTTAACCCCCCCCCCCCAATCCATCTTCTTCCCCACCAACACTCCTCTTCTCCAGTGAAACCCTGCCAATTCCGGCCACCTTCGGCGAGATTTCGGCCATCTCCGGTGAACCCCCACCATCCTCTTTCATCTCCCAATCTTCAACCTCTCTCAATCTCTCTCTACCTCTCTCTAAAAACTAAAAAAAAATCAACAAAAAACTCATGAACCCATGGCCATCTCCGACGAACTTTCCATCTCCGGCCAACTCCGGCGATCCCATGACCTCCACCTCCCTCTCTCTATCCCTACAACACACACTCTCTCTCTCTCTCTCCACATTGATTCTACAACAAGAATCAATCAAAACAAAGAAAACGGGGGGGGGGGTGACATTTTTTTTCGACCGGCCGGCCGGCCAGCAGCGGCTGGCCGCCCCCACCAGCCCTCTCCCTCGGCTTCCCCCTTGCTTCCTCTCCATTGGAGCTCCTACAAAGAAGTGAAGAAGAAGATGTGAAAGAAAGAAAAAATTTGAAAAAAAATTGACAGTTTGGCTTGGCTTTGGGAAAAATTTTGTGAAGGGGAAAATTCTTGGTGTTGCTATTTTTGTAAAGGGGAATGAATAAATAGTTAGAATAGAATAGAAAGTAAAAAAGAGAAGGGGGAGATTTTTGTTGTTGAGATTTTAGTTAAGGTTTTTAGAGATTTAGAAATTGTTTTTGTATTCTAATTTTTCAAATACGTGTATACGTATACGTGTGTATATATACGTAGTTGTAACTTTGATTATTATATTAATAAAGAATGGGTGCGTGCTTGTGGTGTTTGTAGGTAGACGTCCCGAGAAGACACCGACTCCCGGACACGACACGAGACTCACTCAAGGAACTGGGCTACAACCGGTCACGACCACATGCAAGTATTTACCAAGTAACTACCGTATATATATGCAAGTATCTACCCTATATGTGTTTGTTGTACTGTACTCGCAAGTATGAATACCCTCTACACTGGATCAAGTGTAGTTTACTTTTTCCGCATTAAAAGAATTGTTCTTATACACTGTTGACGATGTGATGGGCCCATGAGGCCATATTGATACGAATACTAGTAAAAATGTAACACACGAGATACAGGGTAGTCTTAAGCTACGAAGTGTGTAGGAGTGACCGGATCCACCCTTATTTGATAAGCTGTACCATCACCCTGCAGGGGATGGTAGGTAGATATTCCACGGGTTGCTCTGTGGGATGGGTGCACTTATGGTTAAATATCGTGCACTCGGGCTAAGGCTGATGCACTAGCTTGTTTGTTTAATATCCCACTATTGCTGACTTGATACCATTGTTCTACTGACTAAGTCGAAACTACTCGAATGTGGCAGAGCGGTATAATGATAAGCGGTCTTAAATTACTACAAGATCAATGTCTAGAAAGGAATGGGAAGGGGTTAGTCAACCAAAGGACTTGTCTTGCGGTCATAGAAGTGACCTTTGCCTTCAAGTCCTGACTGCCTGGCTGGTTTGGGAGTTAAGTTAGACTCCTTAGTATTAGGCCTGCCTACACTATTAGATAGTCAAGCGATGTTTGTTACCTCTTGCTCGTTCATTACATTGCTGCCTTTACTTTCTGTTGGTTTTTACTTGTCGCTTAGCGCTGACATGTATTTCATTGTTTTCTTTGAAATACATGTTAGACTACGAGCCGACGGAGTACGTGGAGTACTACACTGAGGACGATCCCGTGGACCAGGGATCACAGGACGTTACTGAGCCCGCACCTACTGAGAAGTAGGAGTTTTCGACTCGACTATAGCATCAGCTTTCCTTCATCGTCAGTGTGCTTTTTCTTTACCGTCAGTGTACTATTTACTTTCGAGTGATGTACTTTACTTTCTGTCGAGGCGTTGTAGGTCGTTCTATGAGGCCCAGTCATGTACTACTTTTCATCGATTGGATAATAAAGATGTTGTGTGTTGTTTCTCTGAGTTTGCATGACAAGAAACTGTTCTTCGATAGAATTACTAGAGACGCTTATTGTGCATCGAACAAGGAAGAAAAAAACTCCTCCTTGTTTTATGCACATGCGGACCTTTGTCGCGTCCTCCCAGGTATTATGGGAAGCGGGACGTGACAGGTTTCTGTAGTGGCCCATACAGGTTATACTAATACTTAGAGCAACATATGCATCTTTACGATCCTAAGCTGACTGAGTACATATTGACTCAGGTTTATTGTTTTGCAGCATGACAGTTAGAACAAACACCCGCAACTGAAATGGCGCAACGGAAATGGTGCCAATGGAAATGGTGCCAATGCAAATGGTGCCTCCGAGATATCTGCATTCATGGGAGTGATAAGAAAAATGTTAGAAATACAACACCAGATGCTACAACGGGGACCACCAACACCACCACAACCCGCTGAACCTGGGGTTAAGCAATTCCAGGAGCTTCGTCCGAATACTTTCTCTGGAAAGGAAGGGCCACTAGAAGCTGAAGAATGGGCCCTAGCCATTGAAGACAAGTTAAGCACTGCTCGCATCTCTCAAGTAGGATGGGCTGAAGTTGCAAAACTGCAACTGACTGACAATGCTCGAAGCTGGTGGGATCGTGAAGAACGACGTCTGGTTAAGCCTATCTCGTGGGGCATGTTTCGAGAAAGGTTCAACTACCAATATTTTCCTGCATCAGCCAAGAGAGAACTCTAATGGTGCTTTGCTAATTGAAACAAGGCAATAAGACTGTTGATGAGTATGAGGCAGAGTTCTCAATGCTCAGTCGTTTTGCTCCACACATGGTCGAAAATCCAGAAGACTGTGCCTATCAGTTTCGTCAAGGCCTAAACCCTCGTGTTCAAGCCTCGATGACTTCAGTGAAGCTGACTACTCTTGAGGATGTTCTGGAATCTGCACGGAATCATGAAACCGTTGCACGACTTGACAGGGAATTTCAAGTTAATACAGGTAAACGACCGATGGAATCTACAAAGAACAACTTTCGTCCGACTCAGACCACCAATTTCAAGAAGCCAGTAGATCCGGGCAATACCAAATCCACTATGGTATGCCACTACTGCAACCGTGTTGGACACATCAAGAGGGACTGCCGTGTATTCTTGAACCTGTGCATAGTGTGTAGGGCTTCTGACCATCTTGCCGAGGACTGCCCTCGTTGCACTATCAAACCAGCCAACCATGTGATGGCTTCAGAATCAGCTCAGCAAAAGCAACCCCTGCCTCCTCAGCAATAAGCTTTTCAGAATGCCAAGCCGAATCCTCCAAGGCGTCAGGCATTTACTATGACTACTGCTGAAGCAGAGACCACTGATCAAGTGATCTCAGGTAACCTTTAGACCACAGTCTCATATATCATTTCATATTATATGCTTAGTTAGTGAGTATATCTTGCTACGACGTATCCAATCTTGACCTAGGTATTATCTTAGTATCTGCATCTCCAGCTTTAGTTTTGTTTGATTCAGGAGCTTCACATAGCTTCTTGTCGCAAAAGTTTGCGACAGATCATTCTATTACTATCTGTGATCTTTTGAGATGTTGGAATGTCAACACTGGAAATGGCATAGTAAAGGTCTCTACCGGGTGCACGTCATGCCTACTAATGATCTGTGGACGTGAACTGTTCGCTGATTTCATGATCATCAGCATAGCCAACTTTGATGTGATACTCGGCATGGATTGATTAGGAACTTTCTACGCTAACATTGATTGTCACCAGAAGAGTGTAGGGTTTAAAATTCCTGAACATCCTGTGTTCGAGTTCTTGAATGGAAGTCGTTCGCTTGGTCCTATCAAGTTTCAGGCCAAGCCGAATGAAGCAATAGTCGCATTAATACAGGTTGAGCCTGAGAAACCTTTAGTAGTTCGAGACTTCGAAGACGTATTCTCTGAAGATATTTCGGGATTACCACAAGACCGAGATCTCAAATTCACTATTGACCTCATGCCAAACCCTCAACCTATCTCCAAGGCCCCTTACCGCATGGCTCCTACTGAATTGGAAGAACTTCGGAGTCAGCTCGACGACCTGTTGCAGAAAGGATTGATACATCCCAGTGTGTCTCCTTGGGGTGCGCCTGTCTTATCGGTCAAGAAGAAGGATGGATCGAGAAGAATGTGTGTGGACTATCGAGAACTGAACACGGTGACTGTAAAGAATAAATATTCGTTGCCTCGCATCGATGATTTTTTTGATCAACTCAGTGGATCACGAGTCTTCTCCAAGCTGGATCTCAGAAGTGGTTATCACCCAGTGAAGGTCAGAAATGAAGATATTCCTCAGACGGCTTTTCGGACCAAGTATGGACACTACGAATTCGTAGTCATGTATTTTGGTGTGACTAACGCCCCAACGGTATTCATGAATCTCATGAACCTTATATTCTATGAGTTCTTGGATAAATTCGTAGTTATCTTCATCGATGACATCCTGGTCGAAGAGCGAGGAAGACCATGCCAAGCATCTGCAGATAGTTTTGAAAACTCTGCGTTGTCATCAGCTCTATGCCAAGTACAGCTAGTGTGAATTCTTGCTGGATCGAGTCGCTTTTCTTGGACATATAGTTGCGGGAGATGATATTTCCATCGATCCTGAGAAAGTCACATCTGTTAGAAACTGGCCGACCCCCGATCAATTTCTGACATCCGAAGTTTTCTACGATTAGCTGGTTATTATCGCCGATTCATCAAGGACTTCTCAAAGATTGTTGAGCCGATGACTCGACTGACTTGAAGGATGTTAAGTTTGTTTGGTCTGAAGCTTGTGAGCAAGCATTCAAAGGATTGAAGATGAAGCTGACAACCGCACCAGTTCTAACTATTCCGGATAGAACTGGAGGGTTCGAAGTTTACTGTGATGTATCTGGAAAAGGTCTTGAAAGTGTGCTGTATCAACATGGTCGCATATTTGCATATGCTTCTCGGTAACTGAAGAATCATGAGAAGAATTATCCAACACATGACTTAGAGTTGGCAGCCGTCATCTTTGCTCTGAAGATTTGGAGACATTTTCTGTTGGGAGAGCAAGTAAAGGTATTCACTGACCACGAGAGCTTGAAGTATATTTTCACACAGAAGGAGCTCAACATTAGACAACGAAGATGGTTGGAACTCATGGCTGATTATGACATCGACCTCCTAAAGGGTTTTCAGGTACCCTTAGGGCACAAAAACTCTAATCCCGTCCTAAGTCGGATGGAACATAGACAGAAAAACAATTGCAGCGGAAGAAAAACTTGTTAATCTAATTAACATGAAGTTAAAACAATTTTAACTTAGCCCTAATGTCCAAGACCCTTAGCCAAGATCTATGCCAACTTGGGATGGATCTGACCATCCCAAGAAGGATCTGACCTACTGCGATTAAATTAAACTAATGCTTAATCAAACACATACCTGAAATCTCAGCCGTGGAGCAGGCGAGATGTTCCGCACCGTCTTCCGAGCTGCTTCACATCCCACACCTAGCTGCTCCTCGAACCGCTCCCCGAACTGCTCCTCGAACCGCTCCGCATCCCGAGACGATCAATCCCCGTGTCGCCGAGCCAACCACGCGTCGAAGAAAGTTTCACGCGAGTGAAACCTCCGCCTAGATTTCGAATCTGAATCCGAACTCCTTTGCGGCTTTGCTAGAGCCCTCAAGAGTAAGGCAGAAATATAGGGAGATATAAGAATATTAATTTAAACCTAGATCCGAGCGTGCTCCAACATTTACGAGAGCCGCTCAGATCTGGAGCTTGGGACGAGTTTTGAGGAGGAGAGCAGACCCCTATTTATATAGGCGGCGGACTCTCCCCTTTTCTCAAAATCCGATGTGGGACTATTAATCTTGAGTTAATTAAAATCAAGTTAGTTTGCACTTCACAAAGTGCAAACTTCTATGAATTTTAACTCACTCACCGTTGAACTTCAGGATTGATACAACCTATCAATTCGAAGGGTGTTCAACGGTGAACGCATAGGAAAAAAACGTTTGTCAATCGGAGTTAATTTGACCCCTCAATTAAACGTCCAAAGATCAGCCCAAGGCTTGATTTTCGACTAAAATCAGCAGTCAAAACTGTTCTGCCCTAGTGCAGAAAATCTGTAATTTGTGGGACCCACCAGGCCAGACCTGGGCGCAGCCCAGACCTGGACATGGGTGCAGCCCAGGCCAGGCCTGGGCACAGCCCAGGCACCTGGCCTGGGTGCTCAGGGCACCTGGGCCAGGCGCCCAGGCGTCCAGGGCGCCTGGGCCGCCTGGGCCCAGGCCCATGCGCCCAGCGCCTGGGCAGGCGCCCGGGCCTGTGCCTGGGCCGGGCGCCCAGGCCCAGGCGGGTCTGGGTGCCCAGGCCTAGGCCGGCCTAGGCCTTACTGGGTATGGCCAGCAGGCCAGACCAGGTTCAGACTGGGCTGGTCTTCCTGGTCTGGCCTGATCTGACCCTTTGGGCTGTTTTGGGCATATCTTGGGCATCGGGTGTCCGATTTGGACGCTGTTCGAACCTGGGTCTAGACCGGGACATTCCCGTCTTACCCGTGAACTTTTTCTTGCGTTTATATTATTAAATATTGTTTTAAACAATTTAAAACACATTTAATCTCTTTTGCATCAGATACAAAATAGTCCCTATCTAGGCTTAAATTATCCTATTGCATCAAATGCAATTATTCCATCCCTTTGCATCAAATACAAATTATTCTCCCTAACTAATTTCTACCTATTACTAGACGAAAAATCGCACTCTGTGTGAGACCCTACAGCCTGACCCTTACAACAGGTTGGGCTCGAAGCCCTATACGACAGTGACCACGAGCAGTGGTTGCCGTCCCTGCTTCAGGAATCATCATTATGTGGTTGACTCATTGACATGAGTCTTGTTGGGACCACTCTGACTATGTCCGTGATGAATTCCGCAGTTATAGTCTTTTCGTCTTAACTATGTCGTGTAGATCAAGTCTAGGGTACGGTCAAACTGTCAACCCCAATAACTTGACTCCGGTTAGTTTCTATCGATCTTTAGTCAACTTATGTTGGACTTCTTCCAACATACTCTACGCAGAGTTTTTACTAAAGACCGAACTAACTCTATGACACTAACTCCCATTGACCGGGAGAGACGAATCCTCTCTTGGTCATTACTCGTCTCGTACGCTTCAAGTGACACCCAATCAAAGACCTTTCAACATGCCTAGCCTCGAAGTCAGGTCAGTGATCTAAGTGGCACCGTTCACGCACAGGTTCGTAAAATGACCTCAAGTCAAAAGACCAACTAGCCTATCATCACTAAGAGTTATCATTGACAGATTGGTCAATGTAACCATATGATAACTCTTGTGGATCGTTCAGTGAACTCATTCTCTAATGAGCACCTGTGTCTCATCTCCGACTTCGCCAAGTCGAACGATCATGAGATCATCGTCACCGCTTAACGGTGAAGACTAAGACACAATGGTCTATCCGATGTTTCGATATCCTTGTCTCGAAACATCTACGACCACGAACCCTTTTAGACTTATGCTACAGACGGTCAAACATTTCTCCATGATCGAGATACTCATCTCGATACCTGTTTGACCTTGCATAAAGTCTCAGGACTTTACCTAAGTTAATGTCTAATATTAATTACATTATAATATAACTTAGAAAAACTATTACCAAACAGCTTTCTGTTATTTCGAACAAGACGTTTGAGCTATTCACACAGAGATAAATAGCCTGGAGGGCATCATTCTCCTACATCTCCCACTTGCACTCAGGCCCATTTATCTTGGTATCTTATAGCGTTTTTACACTTAAGTTTTCCCGACTTCATGTGCTAGAGCCTTCGTGAGTGGATCTGCTAAAACCGTCTACACTATAGACTTAAGGGGTTTCTATGTTCATGTCAGACCAACCATTTGAATCTCATTCAAATAATTCACTAGGTCTTTCGGAATCCATAATATTTTTATTTACTTGGACCTTATCCAAGTCATCGTACCTTACGATAATAATTTTCAAATTAGTTATCGGTCATTTTAAATGGCTCATATCTATTTCTGATAAAGTATCAAACCTTTTGATAACTTTGTCAAAATAAATGATCCATCCCTTTAATGTCTCGCATGTAATTTATACGCTCCCACTGTCCTTGAAAACTCTCTGGCTAATTCATATAAGTTGGTCCGTCTAAATCATATTTAGAAAAACGAACTTATAAGTGAATGCTCCAATTTTCATGGTCAACATGAGAGTTTTACATCGAGTTTGGTCCGAGTAGATCTGTACACATCTGCTGGCGAGACGGTTTCAACATAATTCGTTTTATAGGAATTAGGATGAAAACCGTTTTCGACCAACATGATTGTACTTCACTACTTTCTTTCTACACCAATCTTTCAACTTAAAGATTTACTTGCAGAAAGTGAGGAAACATTTTCCTTGGGCACGTAAACTAAATTCTCAAATTTATTTACGCACACGGACCTATTCTGATTGCATCAAGTTTTAAATCGGAGTTACTACTCCGAATTTCATCACGGAAGTTGATTAAGTCATCATCAGTTATGATGTCTAACTCGACAATTCGTCTAACGAGATTCGAGTAATTTTACAACTTCCTTACGATTGATTTAATGAATATCTAATTGATAATGTCCTTACAGAACATTATCAAAACCTAGGCATTACTATCTGGGACTTACCCAGAGGGAGGACTTAACTCAGAGTCACTTGCTATGGATCGGACCAAGTCTAACTCAGTGTGATTCATATTTTTAACACACAGATGTGTTAACAGACTTGACCTGAGAGAAAATCACATTTTCTTTTAGTTACGCAAGATTTTATGTAGCTAAGTATTTGACCATTCGATCTAATCGAATCAGTTTAAATACTTTTGTCTTTTCATTCTTTACTTTATCAGACTTGTATTTCATCAAGAACACGTGTCTTAATAAAATATACGAATAACTTATTTTGGTTAATATAGACTCGGGTACATCAGTATGTACGAGACTGAGTTCGACAACTCATTCTCCCACTGTCTTACAGATGGATTTCGGCCATTATATCTGAGAGGCTAAGACTCACAAATGTCCGTAGACTTCATAATACGAGAGGTCAGACCCCTCTTTATGTGATTTGTGAAGCTTAATCTCTCGATACGGCCTAGTCTAATTTTACCATGTAAGTTTGCTACTATCTTGTGTATTTATATATTAACATTTAATATATATATTATTATCGTTATACATATTACTCATTGCTTCAGAAGCAATGTGACGACATTCGTCAAAAGGTGATACCTTTTTTTTGTAAAACAATAATAATGCAATCGTGACATCAAAATATGTCACATTTTCATTTCCTCCTACTTATGCCTTTACTAATGATAAATTAAACTAACTTTCTCAATTGACTTTCCGGAGTGCCTTCTTCCTTTTCTAAATCACATTTAGATATCAACATAAATAAATAGCTATGCAAGCATCTTATGTATCCAAACGCTTGAGCTTTGCAATCTTGAGTGTAGCTCAAGAAGTTGCTTGTCTCAAGATCCGGTTGGGATACATAATCTTGCACCGCTCATGCACTCGTATTCGACTCAAAGTGTTTTGATCAAATTCTCGAACTTTACGGATCAAAATTGTTTGTCCATACAACCTTGAGGGTAGCTCGACAAGTTGTATGGAGAAACATACTTCGAATATCCTATATGTTCAAACTGCCTCATATAGAGACGAGTGACATGTAGCGTTAATTTATTTGTTGGACCCAGAACTTAATGAAATCATATTTCTTAAGTCTGTCCTTTAGAAGGTCATTTTAATGTCAACGAGAATATAGTTTAATTCTATCAATTAGAATTTAACTCGATATTCAATTAATCAACCTATTTGACCAGTTAACTAATTCCATTAAAATATTATAATTAGATTCCTTCGGTAAACATAGTCTTGCCCTAGTTTAGCATACGTTCAATATTAAATATAGATAGATTGGCTTTTATCTATCTATATCCTCCCACTATTTATACGATCGTTTCACAGCTTAATAACGAACGATTTAATCGAATTAAAATAATGGGTAAGAGATCCAATCACCTTGAGCCTAACAACCTTGAGTGTAGCTCAACAAGTTGATCGACTTTGCGATCGGAAGATGACTCTTCATCGATCATATCAGATATGACTCTCTTAATCGGTTTTTGCCCCTAGCCATTTGTGATCATGAGTGTGCTCATCCAAATCACAATGTCTAGTCTAGTCGGACCCTTGTTTTCGTGTTTAGCCTGACTTGCCCCGCTGCTCGGTGTATTCACGACACGTCGGTTTGGGTCAGGTCTTAGACTACATCTAGTCAAACTACATCTCTGACTCAACTTACGCCGGCGCTTGGTGAATTGACGACAACGTCGGTTTGGGTCCAGTCAAGATTTCATCTTATGTATTAAGGAATTGGTTTCTATAAGATTGCCATGTTAAGCTTGAGTGTAGCTCAACAACTATAACACTGGTCCTATAGTTGCCAACCCCTAAAATAAGGAGGGCTACGGCTAATCTTGAAAAATATCATTAATGTATTTGACTTAGATATAGTCCAGGGTGTCATACAATCATGATTCGCGACATTGCGGTCCAGCGGAACTCAGCCAGGGAATTGACTAAGCCAGGATCACTATCCCTTAAAGGGTGATCCAGAACTCTTAGCCAAGCACATTGACTGGGTCATGGTCCATTTAATGAAGCTTGTCGTTTTTGTATGTATGCCATTGACTAAACAACTTTTATTAACAACTAATTAATCCTATCAACTAGTTGAATCCTTAAATTCAAAATTTTAGGATTTGTTTAATAACTTTAATTAAGTCCTTATCAACTATAAGGTTCACGTGCTATCCTAATCGTTATTAGGATTTTAATAAATTTATTAACCAACGCTAAAAGCGATGTCCTTTAATGAAAATTAATTATAACAATTAGAATTAAAAATTCATTAAAGGGACTACCCTAATCAGGAATTAGGTCTTGAAGCATTGTTAATGTTTTATTAAAACATAGCATGTCATTAAAATTCAAGTAATAAATTTTAATCATTTCTTAATGGCTGACCTAAAGGGTTGTCTTGTGTTATCAAATAAGGGACAAGAGGAACTAGCCATTAAAATAAAGCTACACTAATTTTATCGCATAAAATAAAGTGTACAACTATTTAATAATTAAATAGACTAAAGTTTATCGCATAAACAATTTTTAGACTTTTAAAACCAGCTTTAAAAAATATCTTATAAATTTAAAACATCACTTTAAAAATTTTCCATGTTCAAAAATTTAAAACATCTAAAACATTTTAAACTTATTGCATAAATTTAAAGCCTTAAAATCAATTTTAAATTTATCACATAAATTAAAAACACCATTTTAAAATTTCCATGCTTAAAAATTTATCATATAAAAATTTTTAGGCATCCAAAATAACTTTAAAATTTTAAAGATTTAAAATTAGTTTTAAAATTATCACATAAATTTTAAAACGTCATTTAAAATTTCCATGTTCAAAAATTTATCACATAGAATTTTGAACATCAAAAACATTTTTAAAATTATCTTATAACTTTTTAAAAAAATTAAAAGTATTTTAAAAAGCATTAACATGTTTAATGAAATCACAGTGCTAGATCGACTACGCAAACCTAGGCTCCGATACCACTAAGTGCACAAAAACTCTAGTCCCGTCCTAAGTCGGACGTAACATAGACAGAAAAACAATTGCAGCGGAACAAAAACTTGTTAATCTAATTAACATGCAGTTAAAACAATTTTAACTTAGCCCTAATGTCCAAGACCCTTAGCCAAGATCTATGCCAACTTGGGATGGATCTGACCATCCCAAGAAGGATCTGACCTACTGCGATTAAATTAAACTAATGCTTAATCAAACACATACCCGGAATCTCAGCCCTAGAGCGGGCGAGATGTTCCGCACCGTCTTCCGAGCCGCTCCCCGTCCCACGCCGAACCGCTCCTCGAACCGCTCCCCGAACCGCTCCGCATCCCGAGGCGATCAATCCCCGTGTCGCCGAGCCAACCACGCATCGAAGAAAGTTTCACGCGAGTGAAACCTCCGCCTAGATTTCGTATCTGAATCCGAACTCCTTTGCGGCTTTGCTAGAGCCCTCAAGAGTAAGGCAGAAATATAGGGAGATAGAAGAATATTAATTTAAGCCTAGATCCAAGCGTGCTCCAACATTTACGAGAGCCGCTCAGATCTGGAGCTTGGGACGAGTTTTGAGGAGGAGAGCAGACCCCTATTTATATAGGCGGCGGACTCTCCCCTTTTCTCAAAATCCGATGTGGGACTATTAATCTTGAGTTAATTAAAATCAAGTTAGTTTGCACTTCACAAAGTGCAAACTTTCGTGAATTTTAACTCACTCACCGTTGAACTTCAGGATTGATACAACCTATCAATTCGAAGGGTGTTCAACGGTAAACGCATAGGAAAAAACCGTTCGTCAATCGGAGTTAATTTGACCCCTCAATTAAACGTCCAAAGATCAGCCCAAGGCTTGATTTTCGACTAAAATCAGCCGTCAAAACTGTTCTGCCCTAGTGCAGAAAATCTGCAATTTATGGGACCCACCAGGCCAGACCTGGGCGCAGCCCAGACCTGGACCTGGGTGCAGCCCAGGCCTGGCCTGGGCGCAGCCCAGGCACCTGGCCTGGGCACCCTGGGCGCCTGCGCCCGGGCCCTGGCAGGGCCCGGGCGCCCAGGCGCCCGGGCCTGTGCCTGGGCCGGGCGCCCAGGCCCAGGCGGGTCTGGGTGCCCAGGCCCAGGCCGGCCTAGGCCTTACTGGGTATGGCCAGCAGGCCAGACTAGGTTCAGACTGCGCTGGTCTGCCTGGTTTGGCCTGATCTGACCCTTTGGGCTATTTTGGGCATATCTTGGGCATCTGGTGTCCGATTTGGACGCCGTTCGAACCTGGGTCTAGACCGGGACATTCCCGTCTTACCCGTGAACTTTTCCTTGCATTTATATTATTAAATATTGTTTTTAAACAATTTAAAACACATTTAATCTCTTTTGCATCAAATGCAAAATAGTCCCTATCTAGGCTTAAATTATCCTATTGCATCAAATGCAATTATTCCATTCCTTTGCATCAAATGCAAATTATTCTCCCTAACTAATTTCTACCTATTACTAGACGAAGAATCATACTCTGTGTGAGACCCTATAGCCTGATCCTTACAACAGGTTGGGCTCGAAGCCCTATACGGCAGTGACCACGAGCAGTGGTTGCCGTCACCGCTTCAGGAATCATCATTATGTGGTTGACTCATTGACATGAGTGTTGTCGAGACCACTCTGACTGTGTCCGTGATGAATTTCACAGTTATAGTCTTTTCGTCTTAACTATGTCGTGTAGATCAAGTCTAGGGTACGGTCAAACTGTCAACCCCAATAACTTGACTCCGGTTAGTTTCTATCGATCTTTAGTCAACTTATGTTGGACTTCTTCCAACATACTCTGCGCAGAGTTTTTACTAAAGACCGAACTAACTCTATGACACTAACTCCCATTGACCGGGAGAGACGAATCCTCTCTTGGTCATTACTCTTCTCGTACGCTTCAAGTGACACCCAATCAAAGACCTTTCAACATGCCTAGCCTCGAAGTCAGGTCAGTGATCTAAGTGGCACCGTTCACGCACATGTTCGTAAAATGACCTCAAGTCAAAAGACCAACTAGCCTATCATCACTAAGATTTATCATTGACAGATTGGTCAATGTAACCATATGATAACTCTTGTGGATCGTTCAGTGAACTCATTCTCTAATGAGCACATGTGTCTCGTCTCCGACTTCGCCAAGTCGAACGATCATGAGATCATCGTCACCGCTTAACGGTGAAGACTAAGACACAATGGTCTATCCGATGTTTCGATATCCTTGTCTCGAAACATCTACGACCACGAACCCTTTTAGACTTATGCTACAGACGGTCAAACATTTCTCCATGATCGAGATACTCATCTCGATACCTGTTTGACCTTGCATAAAGTCTCAGGACTTTACCTAAGTTAATGTCTAATGTTAACTACATTATAATATAACTTAGATAAATTATTACCAAACAGCTTACTGTTATTTCGAACAAGACGTTTGAGCTATTCACACAGAGATAAATAGCCTGGAGGGCATCATTCTCCTACACCTCCAGTATCATCCTGGGAAGGTGAATGTCGTGCTTGATGCATTGAGTCGACTACCAACAGTCATGACTCTGACGATCAATGGAGACTTCAACAAGACTTGAAAGAGATGGAAATCGAAGTCGTCTTGGCAGGAGCTACATCATCATTGATGAACATGCAGATTCGGATCAAAGCTGCTCAATCTGGAGACGCGAAGATGCAGAAGATCAAGCAACAAGTTGAAGCTGGTCTAGAACAGAATTTCATATTCATGAAGATGGGTCTTTGAGGTATGGAAGTCGCATCTGTGTACCTTCAGGAGAAATCAGGGAAGAGCTGCTGAATGAAGCACACAGCTCTCCTTACTCCATACATCCAGGTGGTACCAAAATGTACAAAGACATGCGACTGAACTTCTGGTGGATTGGAATGAAGAGAAGTGTGGCCCGAAGCATCACCAAATGCCTCGTATGTCAGCAAGTGAAGGTTGAACATCATCGAGCCGCTGGATTACTTCAACCTCTGCCTATTTCGGAGTGGAAATGGCAACACATCACTATGGACTTCGTGACTGGACTACCTCGAAGTTCAAAACAAAATGATGCCATCTAGGTGATCGTTGATCGATTAACCAAGTCGACACACTTCGTACCATTCTGAGTAGGACAATCCACGGAAATACTCGCAAAGAAGTATATGGAGGTAATGATATATCTCATACCTTTAAAACTCCTTGCAGTATACATAGTGAAATCTGATTCTCATGCAGGAAATTGTGAGGCTACATGGAGTTTCAGTGAGAATCGTCTCCCACCGAGACACGAGTACGCATCTCAAATTCAGCACTGCGTATCACCCGCAGACTGATGGACAATCGGATCGTACCATCCAGATTCTTGAAGATATGCTGAGAGCATGCATGCTGGATTTCAAAGGATCATGGGAAGATCATCTGCACTTGGTAGAGTTTGCTTACAACAATAGCTACCAAGCCAGCATCGGTATAGCCCCTTTTGCGGCACTCTATGGAAGGAAATGACGATCTCCATTAAGTTGGGATGCCATTGGCGATCGATAACTTTTAGGTCCAGAGATGATCGTGGAAGCTGTTGATGTGGTGAGTACTATCAGAGACAAGCTGAGAATCACACAAGATCGCTACACGCACTGGGCTGACGCCAAGCGTCGACATTTGAAATTTCAACCTGGATACCATGTTTTTCTGAAGATATCACCAAACAAAGGAGTGAAACGCTTTGGAAAATGAGGAAAGCTCAGTCCGAGATTCATCGGACCGTTTGATGTGCTAGAGCGAGTTGGAGAGGTAGCTTATCGTCTGGCCCTGCCACCATCTTTGGAGGGAGCTCATGATGTCTTTCATATCTCCCAGATGCATCGTTACATTAGCGACCCCAAACATGTAGTCGACCACTCAGAGATTACTGTTCGTCCGGATCTCACCTATGAGCAACAACCGGTGCAGATCATAGACCGTCGACAGAAGACTCTCAGGAACAAGGTTGTTGAGCTAGTGAGAGTTATGTGTCATCATGATTCGCATAGTGAATCCACCTGGAAACGTGAAGAGGAAATGCGCAAACGTTATTCCCATCTCTTTCCTTAAATTCCGTGGACGAAATTTTTATAAGGAGGGTAGGATGTAACGGTCTGTTTTCAACACAATAATTTATGTGTTAACCTATTAAGCTATTTTATAATGGTTCGTCAGGAGTTTTATGATTTCAAAGTTTTTTTATAAAAATATTTTGAAGTATCAAACTAGTTATGGAGTATTTTAGTAAGTTCGGGTTTCATCAAATACATCTAAATAATTGAATAAAAATTCATTTTCACCAATTACTGTTTTGGCTTAATGAATTAATTTTCTATACAAACATCATCAAAACGTTTTCAAACTTCTACGGTATCATCCTATGATTATTTAGGGCTTCCAACTTTAATTTCGTAATTTTCTGAAGTCAAATCAATAGAGAACATGCAAACCCTCTTCCTAAATGTTTTGGCCCAAAACTCGTATTTCTGTAGCTCAAACCTCTAATTGAATCTCGTATTCACAATCCTACGATGATACGAATCCGTTGGGATGTTTTCATAATTTTTCGGTGTCATATGCGAAAACGGGGTTGTATTCCTCTGTTTTATTAATTACATCCCCTAATCACTTTTTACCCTTACTAATTACTAATTACATTAACCTAATTACTAATTACCCTAACCATGACTAACATGTGAGGGGAGAAACGTTTAACATTTTCCTAAACAAATCTTATCATAATCTTTCATTAATGACACTTTTTGACTAAGTTTTAAATGACTTAATTTAAAATTAATTAAACTTAGCTATTTAAACCCCTCCTAATCCATCTTCTTCCCCACCAACACCCCTCTTCTCCAGTGAAACCCTGCCAATTCCGACCACCTCCGGCGAGATTCCGGCCATCTCCGGTGAGCCCCCACCATCCTCTTTCATCTCCCCATCTTCAACCTCTCTTAATCTCTCTCTACCTCTCTCTACCTCTCTCTAAAAACTCAAAAAAATCAACAAAACCCCCATGAACCCATGTCCATCTCCGGTGAACTTTACATCTCCGGCCAACTCCGACGATCCCATAACCTCCACCTCCCGCTCTCTACCTCTACAACCCTATCTCCCTCTCCCCATTGATTCTACAACAAGAATCAATCAAAACAAAGAAAAAAGGGGGGACAGTTTTTTCGGTCGGCGGCGGCCGGCCACCCCACCAGCCCTCTCCGTTGGCTTCCCCCTTGCTTCCTCTCCATTAGAACTCCTACAAAGAAGTGAAGAAGAAGATGTGAAAGAAAGAAAAAAATTTGAAAAAATGACAGTTTGGCTTGGCTTTGGGAAAATTTTTGTTAAGGGGAAAATTCTTGGTGTTGCTATTTTTGTAACGGGGAATGAATAAAGAGTTAGAATAGAATAGAATGTAAAAAGAGAAGTGGGGAGATTTTTTTTGTTGAGATTTTAGTTAAGATTTTTAGAGATTTAGAAATTGTTTTTGTATTCTAATTTTTCAAATACATGTATACGTATACGTGTATACGTGTGTATATACACGTAGTTGTAACTTTGATTATTATATTAATAAAAAATGGGTACGTGCGTGTGGTGTTTGTAGGTAGACGTTCCGGGAAGACACCGACTCCCGGACACGACACAAAATTCACCCAAGGAACCGGCCTACAACCAATCACGACCACATGCAAGTATTTACCAAGTAACTACCGTATATATATATATATATATATATATATATATATATATATATATATATATATATATATATATATATGCAAGTATCTACCGTATATGTGTTTGTTGTACTGTACTCGCAAGTATCAACCACCCTCTACACTGGATCAAGTGCAGTTTACTTTTTCCGCATTAAAAGAATTGTTCTTATACACTGTTGACGATATGATGGGCCCATGAGGTCATATTGATACGAATACTAGTATAAACATAATACACGAGATACGGGGTAGTCTTGAGCTACGAAGTGTGCGGGAGTGACCGGGTCCACCCTTATTTGGTAAGCTGTACCATCACCCTGCAGGGGATGGTAGGTAGATATTCCATGGGTTGCTCCGTGTGATGGGTGCACTTATGGTTACATATCGTGCACTCGGGCTAAGGCTGATGCACTAGCTTGTTTGTTTACTATGCCACTATTGCTGGCTTGATACCACTGTTCTACTGACTAAGTCGAGACTACTCGAATGTGGCAGAGCGGTATAATAATAAGAGGTCTTAAATTATTACCGGATCAGTGTCTAGAAAGGAATGGGAAGGGGGTTGGTCAACCAAAGGACTTGTCCTGCGGTCATAGAAGTGACCTGTGCCTTCAAGCCCTGACTACCTGGCTGGTGTGGGAGTTAAGTTAGACTTCTTATTATTAGGCATGCCTACAATATTAGATAGTCAAGCGACGTTTGTTACCTCTTGCTCGTTCATTACATTGATGCCTTTAGTTTCTGTTGGTTTTTACTTGTCGCTTAGTGCTGACATGTATTTCATTGTTTTCTTTGAAATACATGTTAGACTATGAGCCGACGGAGTACGTGGAGTACTACACTGAGGACGATCCTGTGGACCAGGGATCACAGGACGTTACTGAGCCCGCACCTACTGAGAAGTATGAGTTTTCGACTCGACCACAACATTAGCTTTCCTTCATTGTCAGTGTGCTTTTTCTTTACCGCCAGTGTGCTTTTCTTACCGCCAGTGTGCTATTTACTTTCGAGTGACGTACTTTTCTTTCTGTCGAGTCGTTGTAGGCCGTACTATGAGGCCCAGTCCTGTACTACTTTTCATCGATTGGATAATAAAGATGTGTGTTGTTTCTCTGAGTTTACATGACAAGAACATGTCCTTCGATGGAATTACTACAGACGCTTATTGTGCATCGAACAAGGAAGAAAAAAATTCCACCTTGTTTTATGCACAGGACCCTTGTCACGTCCTCACTCCCGGGTATTGTGGGAAGTGGGGCGTAACACTATATCATACAAAGATTCGGTGAGAAGAAGCAAATCTAACGGAGCACCTGAAGTGCCTGATATCAGCCAAGTTTCTACTTTGGCACGATAGACTTGGCCTCCCTGGATCGGTTGTGATGCACTGCATCTTATCACAATCCTATGGGCATGACTTGAAGAACTAGAAGATTCTTCAGAAGGGAGAATTCCCTTGATCCCTTCCTATAAGGGAAAATTAATTACAAGGCCATCACCACTAAAAGTGGACTACAGAGAATCTCCAAGCTTTCTCGAAATAATACAAGTAGATATATGTGGACCTATCCACCCCCTAGTGGGCCTTTTCGATACTTCATGGTACTGATAGATGCATTCTCAAAATATTTGTATGTGTGTCTACTATCGACCCGCAATCTAGCTTTTCCAAAGCTATTGTCACAAATAATAAATTTGCGAGCACATTTTCGAGACAATCAAATAAAGAAAATATGGATGAATAATGTTGAGGAATTTACCTTCCTGTCATTGCAAGAATAATGCCAAGCAACTGGGATAGAAATTGAACATTCTGTGCCATATGTTCATACCCAAAATGGGTTGGTAGAGTCATTAATAAAAAGCCTCCAATAGATTACACGTCCATTACTAATGAAATCCTAGATTGCCGGTGATTGCATGGGGGACATGCTATATTGCCTGCTGCTTCGTTGATAAAAATTAGACCCTCTAAAAGTCAGAGGCTTTCTCCAATGCAAGTTGCATATGGAATACCACCGAACATTTCTCACCTAAGAAGTTTCGGTTGCGTAGTCTATATCCCCATAGCACCACCGTAGAGGACAAAAAATGGGTCCTCAACATCGTCTAGGTATCTATGTAGGGATTGACTCACCCTCTATTATAAGATACCTAGAACCTCAAATGGGGGACTCATTCAAGGCACGTCTTGAAGACTGTAAATTTGATGAGACAAACTTCCCCAAATTGGGCCCAGATATTGCAAAATCTGGAGCCACACAAATAATATCGTGGGATACAGAATCATTGACCCACTATGATCTGGTAACAAAGCAATGTGAAGATGAGACCCTGAAGATCCTACAAATACAGAATACTGTTCACCAAATACCAGACTCATTTACTGACAACGAGAAGATTGTCAACTCACACATCCCTGTTGCAAATACTCCAGTTAGGATTGACATCCCGAGAATGGAAGCAATCTACTAGCAGCAGAAGTGACTTTTCCTCAACTAAGAAGAGGCAGACCACCAAGCTCCAATGACAAAAATCCAAGAAAAAAGAAAACCCTCTGGAGGCCTTGAGACAATACTACGATAGGACAATGAGCTCAAGTCCATACCCTCATCCCTCCCAGAATCCCTGAAAGTGGAAAATCTCGGAGAGATTGAAATTAAATTAAATTTTGTACATACTGGGAGGTGTTGGACAGAAAGAACACAATTGTCGACAATATAGACATGTATCATATTGCCACATACATCACAAAAGCGATGATAATTATATAATATCGTTCCATACTCCGTTGCTCAAATGCAAACGTAAAGATTGACGAAATATGGAACTAGGCGAAAAAAGATGATCTGTACTCGTTTATGAAACGTGAAGTGTTTTGACCTGAAGTCCAGACACCCAAAGGTGTCAAACCTGTGGGCACAATAAGTATTGCATAACTAAAGAATGTAAATATATAAGTACAAAATAGTATGCTATAAGGTACAACCTAGATCTCAAGGATTTTTCGCTGAAACTGAGGAATAAACAAATTAAGATGAGCATGACTCATGTATATAAATGTTGTATCGGATTCCCTAGTTATACACTGCAAATACCTTACGATATGGCAAAGGAAATTTTGATATACCGCTATTGGATGTTGTGACGTCATACCTCTATGGATATCTTGATAAAGATCAATTTCATTTTTCCTTAAGTTCCATAATAGACTTTGGGACGTCTATGCTACTGAAGATATAATAAAACAAAATATTGTACAACAAAATGAATCTCTTGACAAAGCAAGAATTCCTACTAAAGGTTATCTTTGCATCTTTATAAAGAGCAAAGAACAAGATTTGAGATTTTAGTTGTAAATAACGTAAATCTCATCGGATTTCCTGAAGAGAAAATCGAAATATCTGTTCAAGCCTGATTATCAAACTTGATATGAAATACCTAGGCAAAATAACATAAGTCATGGCTCACCGATTTATCTAAATACATAAAATCATGTTACATTAAAACTTCACAGACACAGAGTGTTTTGAAGAAATTACAAGGACCAATATCATCCATTAAGTACACCTATGGTAGTATGCTCTTTGGATGTACATAAAGACCCATTCCATCAGCTGGAAGAGGTGGATGATATACTTGGTCCTAAAGTCCCTTATGTAATGCAATCAGATCATTTTGGGCTAACTGCACACGTCCTGATATATTAATTGCAGTAAATTCATTGGCCAGATACATTAATGCACCTAAAAGTGCCACTAGACTGGAGTTAAGCATCTTCTGTGCTTTCTCCAAGGATTGATAGATTTGGGCTTACAGTATAAAGAATTATCCTCCATGCTTATGTAGATACATGTTAGAGGTCCAACCCCTATAATGAGAAATCACAGACTGGGTGCCTACAGTGGGACTGCCATTTACTGCAGATCTGTAACGCAAACTATGAAGGCAACATCATCATATCATTCCGAGATCCTCACCATTCCAGAAACAAACCAATGGTGAGTGCGCCTGGTGGTACATCACTTCTCAGTGACGACTGGTACAGAGGCTGATGTTTTGGAGCTGACCACATAGTCTGAAGACCATGCCACATGCTTACCCCACTTTTGAAAAGACCACATCAGAGGCGACAAAACTAAGCACACCTCTCCAGAGTTTTTAGTTTCAGCGGCTGCTTAATGATGGTGATATTTGTAATTTATGTATACTCTGGAAATGTTATAAATAGGAATGATGAAAAATGCCTAAGAGATCTGAAAGCCTAAGGGCTTGTACAGATCAGAGGGAGTTAGGGGGTATTTGTACTCTTTTCCCTTAGCTATGGTTTTTTCTCACTGGGTTTTCCATAACTAAAGGTTTTAACGAGGTAAATCCCATTAACTCAGGATCCTGAAGTATTCATTTCGTGTGATACTCATTTGATGCTCAGAATACCGAAGTATTAATTGAGTAGAGTTCACACTTATGGCTGGATAATGGGGAGTTTATTAAATTGATAATGATATGTGTGAGTGGATAAGATTGTATCTATTTGAGAGATTGTATCTCATCCATGTATGCACTCTCCCATCACCTATAAATAAATGCATGGGGTCTCCCCAGAAAGCTTCGCTTCATAACAATATAAAGGAGGAAACCATATATCTAAGGAAAAACATTTTAAAAAAGATCCATCCCAAATCAAATCTAACATTAAACAAAAATTAGCCTCGCATATTTTAAATATGAATATGTAAATAATAAAAAATAAAATCGATACTAAAAGATAAGGGGTAAAATAAAAAGGGTTTTTTAGAATTTGGTCCCCCAAAAAATGTGTTATTCGAAAAGAGTCCTCCAAATCATAGCATTTGCTAATTGGTCTCCCAACATTCGAAAAGAGTCCCTCGGGTTAAGAAGTGTTAGACCTGAGAGGAATACTCCGTCTACTCTAACAGAAAATCTGAAATACCCGTTATACCCATGTTTCTTTTCATATCTCGTCTTCCCAACGTATCCATCCCAACATCTCCCATCTCCCCTGCTTCAAGTCTCGCCTCACACTGAGCACGGCTACTACCGCCGACAAAGGGCCCTTCCATTATTGCGTTCACTGCCGTAGTTTCGAGCAAGCTGAATGTATTGACAATGTGTTCTCATCTCATAGGTACCAAATATTGCAGGTACCCCTTGTATGCAAAGGCTGCCCTCTGCCAAACTTGCTACAATGCCCTTCACCTGAACAGGGCACTAGAATTGAAGGGAGGTGAGCTCTTAAATGTTGTACCAAAACACTTCGGTTCCCTACATCTCAGGTTTGAGCCCGACATGGTGGCTTACAGCCAATGCCAATACTCTGGACTATCACACCCTTCACAAGAGGCTATCGAAGCTGCTCGTGGAGATCGAAAACTATGGACTGGTGATGCTGCTCGTGTCTGGAGAAACGAAAATGTCCCCTCACACCCACCGAGACTGCTTTCATCATGGGGAGAGGCTCGTCTTTGCCCGATTGCGTTTGTGAATTTACATTGTAACCGTGGGTTATTTGGTGTTTGATTTTGGGACTCTTTTTTCTCTTTCTTGGGGTTAGAGAGGAGGATGAGCTCGAGGGTGAGGGCCTCATGATTGGTGGAGGAGACGGTGGGAGGGAGGGAGACGAGAGGGAGGCAGTTGAAGGAGATGTTGGGGTTATCAGAGGAGACATGGGAAACAAAGGGGGCGGTGGAGCTCCCCGACGACCAGACCCTAACCCTATATCCTGCCAAATCCCATCCCCACTCTCGGTCGCTCCCATTCCCCCTCCCCCGCCACCCCCGACCTCACCGCTTGCCTTCCGACGAGCTACTAACCCTCGTCCTCTCCCAGATCCCTCAGCATCCGCTCGACTCCTCAGCCTCCCTCGTCTTTTAGCGATGGCTCCACCTCTTTGACCGCCTTTACCTCCTCCACTGGAGAAGATGTGGGGATTTGGAAAATTTCTTGCGGTGAGAGGATAGAGGGAAAGTGAGAGAAAGGAGAGAATGTGGATTTAGGTGGGGTTCGGGTTAACTCGGGTATAACCCAGCTTAAACTACACCCAAGTTAAGTCTGGTAACAGAATCCGTCCAAAAGGACTCTTTTCACGTGTTTTAAAAGATTTGGGGGACCAATTAGCAAATGCTATGATTTGGAGGACTCTTTTCGAATAACCCATTTTTTGGGGGACCGAATTCTAAAAACCCCAAATAAAAAACAAATACTTATCATGCAATCATATAAAATTTAATTTTTGTTACATCAACTTAGGAAATCTAGGGATATACAAAATAAAGATTTGATTTTTATGTTGTTCACAACATAAAAATATGATATTTATTCGAGCTCTAAAAAACTAACATGTAACTTATTAGCTCTGATACCAATGTTGGTTCACATAGATCGCCATGTCATAGTACACTGTAAAGAAATCAAACATGCATACATTAGTCTTAGATCAAACCTAGTATGGTTCTAATATTTAGCACGTCAGAAAAACAATCAAATATGTATCTTACTGTTCAAGATCTTCACCTAGTTTTGTTGATGCTCGACTAGTTGATGACACTCACAATTACGATGACATCCTCAAGTCTCATGACGTTAGGTGTGGAAGTAGCAACTAGAGAGATGTAGAAAGAGAATGATTAATGTATGGTGAAAAAACCCAATGGCTCCTCTTTCTACAAGCTCCCATAGCCTATAGCTTCTTGCCAGGCAAGAAACAGGTCATATCCATCGGATCTAACTGCCTATACAGACGCACTAATCTACAAAACCTAACATCTTGCACAAGCCCCTGCTGCCCAAATTACTTGGGTGGCAAGGGATACTAGGTCATCACTTATTGTCGACTTAGTTTGGCCGAGGGATAAGAAATCCCACTTGGCTGCAGGGCCCAGCTGGGTGCACCCACGGGCACAGATTCGACCCATTTGTCCACAAAAAGGAAAGACCGAAGTTGGAAAAGAAAAACATGGTCAGAGAGTTAAGTACATCAAATTCACAAATGAATGACCAGCATTTGACTTTTATGTTGAGAGAGGGATTGCTTTGTGTTGAAAAACTAGAGAAATAACTAATTGCGACCAATGTTATCTTATTTCCAACTATGCGACCAAATACAACAACATTAATGGCAACAAGGATATCAAAGATTCACATTGGATTTGCCTCCAAAGATTTGTTTGTAGCTCAATGTATGGCCATAGTTCCTCTAAACCATAAACAGAAATAAAAGAGAATTTAGTAATAAACTCAAAATAAGTTCCTACATGATTTGGGCTAGCCAATTGACTCTTGGATTGATGACAAGCGTACAGAATTTTAGGGTTTAACAATCTCTTCTATAAAACACAACTTTGTCCTACTTGGATAAAATGGTTAATACAATGATGGCCAAAAATTGGGTGTGGTTGCGGGTTTGGTTGTGATGTTGGGTATTTTTGTGGAACGCCCAAAGAAAAGTCCCACACATTCATAGTAAATACATACTTGCCATTGCCCTTTCATGCAAACAAAGCCCATCCATCTTGCCTATATTTACAAGTTTGCCATTATTCCTTTTCTACTTTGACCCACCTCCCCACGATTTTTGCACTTAAACAATTGATTTTCTCCCATTTACCCCCAGACGATACCCATACACACCCACACTTTCTCTCTCTCCTTCTCCACTTCGCGTGGGCCCCGCATCATGTGTGTGGGGGTTTTTTCTTGGTCCCCGTGCACTATGTGCAAAGGTAATTTCTACTTAATTTATATAAGATTTATTTTTAAAAAATATAATAAATTAATATATTCCAAATCCTTTGATCGCTGACCTGAAATTCAAGATACATGGTATCGACTAATGCTTAATGCAAAAAACCTAACAAGTATAAGTTCATGTAAGTCTGAGTTTGGATTTTAATAATAATAATTTAGACTTGTAATAATATCAAGAAATTTGATGACAATTCTAATTTATATAATACACAATGAAGATACCTATTATTTTTCTCTATTAATATTAATTAGTTAATGAAGAAGCACGACATTTTTGATTAATTATAAGTCAGCGACATAGTTTAGCAAGCAAACGTAACGTGATGTCAAGTAACCGATGGATTATGAAAAACGCAGCGAGAAATGGTTTTCAAAAATCTATTTGTTGAATAAATAAATAAATAAATCGAAATTAAATCCTTACACATTTTTCTTATAACAAAAGCGATTTATCATCAATAAAAACACAATGTCAATTGGCATTCACTAGATAAATTTATTTAAACTACCAAATACTTTGGTGTTTTTGTAATGCCCTGCTAAGCTACTGCACAAGTACTAGAGGGTGGTGAATAGTACTTTAAAATAATTAAGAGGCTAATTCCTAATTACTTGCAAACTCTACCAAACAATGCGGAAAATGCGGAAATGTAAATGTTAGACAACAAAGAAACAATCGCAAACAACGATATTACTGGGTTCGGATCCACCCAAGTCTCCCCGACTTGTTCCCGGTGATCCTACGTCCCAACCACCCGGATCCCCTCCGGATACTTGAGTTAGAAACCCTAACTCAAGATTTCCACTATGAAATACTTGTGAAAAACCTTCACAAGTCAAATCATACACAAAGTAATTTGTGACTCCCACAACCCGGGATCACAACCACACTCTCACAACCGAGAGTGAAACTTACAATATGAAATTGAAATGAAATAAGAAACTTCTTACCGACAAAATACATATGCCTTGAGTAATGCTTACGAATTAGGGCAAAGATGATTTTGAGGAAGAAGAAGTGGCACCAAACCATAGCTCCAAGATGTAGATCAGCGATGGAGAGCTATGGGGATGTTGGTGACCTAGAATCAAGCACTTGGCTTGGAAGGCTTCACACTCAATGAATCTCTCTTTGGAAGTAAGAGTGAGGAGAGATTATTGAATGGAATGAAAGAGCTTTAAATGAGCTTGGAATGATTTCTCTTGATCTCTAAACTTGCAATAATATCAGCCTTGACTGCAATGAATGCAGCCCATCAAGTATTTATAGGATAGAGGAGAGAGAGAAAGAAAAACGTTTCAATTAATGCTCCAACGGCTCTTTTCTGAACCCAACTAGTCGGTCAAAGAACAACCACCGACCGACTAGTTCATCAACTAGTCGATCGGTCATTTAACGTAGACCGACTAATGGAAGAACAGCCAACAGGTTGAAGCACAGACAAAAGGAACTAGTCGGTCCAAGAAGAGTAGCTGATCGACTAGTTTCACAACTAGTCGGTCGGTTACTCAACTGAGACCGACTAACAAATAAAACTGAAGTCTGAGCACAAATAGACTTAGTCGGTCCAAGGACAAGTGTTGACCGACTAATTCACCAACTAGTCGGTCGCCAAATAAGCATAGACCGACTAACGATAAACAGTAAGTTAGGTGAAAATTGGCATGTACAGTAAAGCTGAACTAGTCGGTCCAAGAAGGAACGTTGACCGACTAGTTCATCAACTAGTCGGTCGATCAATGAACACAGACCGACTAATGATAAACAGTAGCTCAGGCTCAAATGTGCATGTACAGGGAAAGCTCAACTAGTCGGTCACAGAAGCATCATTGACCGACTAGTTCACAAACTAGTCGGTCGGTGAGTCAACTTAGACCGACTAACTGTAAACAGTAAAGAGCTTGGAAATGACTGACAAAAACTAGTCGGTCCAAGAAGCTTTGCCGACCGACTAGATCACCATCTAGTCGGTCAGTTCTTCTTCTTGAACCAACTAACATGCACAAGAAGTCGCGAATCGAAGCGCGAAGCTTCGGGAAAGATTGTATGGACTTCTACTAAGATCCTAGAGCTAAGATAGGAGCGTTATGAAGATTTAAACCGTAAGACCTACTCAAGGCTTAACATTCTACGAAAGAAGCTTAAAGACTATAAATAAAACTTGACGATACCGTCTTCAATAGCTTCAATCGAATCTTCATGACTTCTAAAATGGTCCATAAGCTTCAACGAAGCTTTAGGCATACGATCACGTGCTTTGAGAAGTCTTGAGACGTCGTAATTGATATTCATATGAATTTGGCGACGATCTCCATAACTACGCTCACAAAGTGTTAGTTCACGATATATTTATGTTTGTTCATCATCCAAAACCAAATCCGGGGAGTCCAATATCCAACATTCTCCCCCTTTTTGGTGATGACAAACCAACATAAATAATAATCAAAAATAATAATTCAAATGAAATTTACTTACTCCTCCTACATTGATGACACGTTAATTCCAAATTAAACAATAATAATACGCATCAAGCAGACGAGTAAAATATATAAAAGAGAATCGATTATTGAATTATCGAGTACCAAAGGTTGATTATTGAAATATCAGATTTGAAAATCCATTTATATATCTTAACTCCCCCTGAATCTAACATATCAAATTAGATTCTTGGAATAGTGCTTTAAATTATCATTTAGCACATCGTTATTATTATATCTCTCCCCCTTTGGCATTGGCAAAAAGAGCAGGAGGAGATCAACGACAACAACAATGGCTTCAAATAAAAGCACGGGAGTCGTAGAATACGACGACGGTTCAAGTGACACCAAAGAAAAAAAATACGAATAAAATCAAGGCGTGTCAATGATACCATAGTCGAAAATCGTAAACCGAAATCATCAAAAACTCAAATCAATTTTACAGATTGAGTTATGGAATATACTCTCCAATATCAACATTCTTGGTTAATTTAGTGCATGGAAAACAATTCTATGTTTCCATAGAAGAAATTTCTATTAAACCAAGTTAATATCGTCGAGCGACGAAATCAAACATCAGAGACAAAAAAAATATAATGTGCACAATAGAATGAAATGTCAACGTCGATGTATATATATAAAAAATATGAACCAGAGTACATCAAAAATATACATCACTGACATACAAAACATCGATCCAACGATCGGTGCACAAAAATACATCATCATATCAAACAGATATCAGAGTGTCATACAACATCATCAAAGTACATCAAAATACATCATCAAAATGATCCAAAAATCATAGCCACCCACACTATCCTACCAAAACTCTCTCACACTAGATGTATCATCCAAGGAGCATCGGAGAGTCCTCAAAGAAGCTCAAGAGGAAGCGGCAGGATCTGCAACAGCAGCAGGCTCTGCATGAGAAGTGGTGGTCACAGGAACATCTGGAATGTCAACGGGAGCGACGGCAGAAGTGGCAATCTCAGGAGCAGCAACAGTAGTGGCCTCGGGAGCACCAGTCGGAGCATCCACCGCAGGAGTGGTGGCAAATGGTGTGCTCTTGGGGGCACCAGCAGACGAAGCAACAGCAGCATCACCAGAAGTGCCCTCGGGGGCACGAGCAGCAGCACGAGCAAGCTCCTCAATGTCCTCCTCATCCAACTCATCCTCGTCAGAGAAAGACGGAGGGACCTCAATATCAAGGTGTCGAGTGATACGGCAGAGAATCTCCTCAGAACGAGCCTGACGAGACTCCAAACGACGGATCGAACGAACGACATCGGCAAGAGTGGTAGAGGGACCAACAGAGGCAGAAGCTGAGGCTGACGCTGAAGGTGTCGTCCTCTGAACGTGACGGAGCGCCGCAAGAGACTTCTTGACGGCCGTCGCTTTCAGGGGAGGACCAAGTGGACGCTCATCGTCAGGAGGCAATGTGACACAGAAGTGACGGAATACCAGAGTCAACAAGCACGGGAAGGGGATATGAGCCGACTTCGTGGACTTGCGAATACACTCGAAAGAGTCCATCTTATCGAGTATAATGCGAGCCCAGTTAATCGAGCTCCCCATGAAAATAGCATAGATCAACTTCAAGAAGGGCTGGGACGGTAGAGATGAGGAGCCGTACTTGGGAAGCAAGCACGACTTCAGAATCAAATTCAGAACCCATGCATTAGGCTTGAAGGATTTGGAGGGCATGCCAATCATGGCGGGAGGAATCACATGGAAGATCTGAGAGAGGACGACCTGATCAAGGGAGGTGATATCATCAACAGAAATGTCAGAGGGGAGGAGGCCAGACGAGGAGATACCCAAAATCTCTCCTAAGATTTCTGCTGTGAGGACTATAGAAGTCCCCAAAACAGTCGTCTCAACAGAGTGGGTCCCATCGTACTGACCCCGGATCCTATTGGCATAGAAAAGTTTTACTAGGCGAGGGTAGGGGTGAGGGTTCACCTTCAGGTCATATCGAAGGTAATCGAGTAGACCGGAGGACGAAAGAAGATCGGCGAGGCCTAGGAAATCACTAAACTGGACGAAATGCTCCAGAAGCAGTGGGCAATGTTCGATACGGTTGTAAGCCGCGAGACATAAAGGGTCGTCGCGACACAACGAGATATCGACACCGCCTACCGGCATCGGAGCCTTTCCCTTAGGCTTACGGGTAGACGAACGAGGTCGGGAGCTAGACTCAGGATGGGTAGGAGGAGTGGGTTCCCTATGAGTCTCAGGCTCGGGAAAATACTCGGTGTCGGAATCCGAAGCACCGGGTGGAGTGGGAGCACGAAAAATTACTGGCTTGGGCTTGGGCTGAGATCGGGCACGGGGTTTCGCAGTCGCCGTCCTCTTACGCTTAAGAGGAGGCGAAGACGAAGAGGGTTGGGTGGTTTTCAAATGACGTCTAGGAGGGGTTTGCGTAGGTTGATCGGGAACCGTAGGGGTAGGTTCTACGGTCATCGGCGAGGGGCTAGATGGAGTGATCGGAATTCGTGTTCTTGCCATAATCGAAGCAAGACACGACGCACAAGAGATCGAATCGAAGAACCTAAAAACGAAACCCTAGAAATCGAAATACCAAGAAACCCTAACCCTAGAGCCGAAAACCTAACCCTAGAGAGCAAATCCGAACCCTAGGAAGCTAGGAGAGGGAGGAGAGTCACCTAGGAGGAGAGGGCGATGGTCGGTGACGGCGGGTTTGGTCAGAAAACGGTCAGAAGTCGAAGGGTCAGAGCGGGGATCGGGGGTGTAGGCTGGAGATTGATCGACTAAATGCGAAAGAAGTCGATCGGATGAGGATTTAATCGACTGGAATTCGAAAAGACAAAACAGCCCCTGGCAAACTAGTCGGTCACAGTTCAAGCACTGACCGACTAGATCACGATCTAGTCGGTCGGTCAATGAGCTTGAACCGACTAGTTGCAAACAGTGACTGAACCCAAGTTTACTGACAAGAATTAGTCGGTCTGTGTTCATTTACTAACCGACTAGATCTCAATCTAGTCGGTCGGTCATTGAACATGAACCGACTAAAGAGGTCCAAAAATTGAAAATCTATGAAATTTGATTTCTCTCCTAATCACACTTGGATGAAACATCAAAATACTCTCATTAATCATTGTACTACCCCATTAAACATCGAAAATCTGAAATTTGACGATTACGCACAAATTGAGCGAAAATTCCGAAAATTCAACAAAAATCCAGAAAATTTCAATACTTCAAGCATGAGCAAATATAACGAATAGAATAGCATGCAAGAATATTGAATAAAAATGAATCCTATATCTCGGATTCGCCCATAATCCCCAATTCTCGACGCAACCGCACAAAGGAGTCCTCCTTTAGGGGTTTCGTGAAAATATCGGCGATTTGCTTCTGGGTTTCAACGTACACTAATATGATGTCCTTTTTAGCAACATGATCATCTAAGAAATGGTGTCGGACATCTATGTGTTTCGAACGGGAATGGTGTACCGGGTTCTTGGAAAAACATATTGCACTTTGGTTGTCCACCATGATAGGGCAAGTATCACAGTTTATACCAAAGTCTTTAAGTGTGTGTCTCATCCAAAGAACTTGAGCACACGCGGCACCGGCGGCAATGTATTCCGCCTCGGTGGTTGAAAGTGATACGGAATTTTGCTTCTTAGAAAACCAAGAGACAAGGGAATTTCCTATAAAATGGCAAGTGCCACTAGTACTTTTCCTGTCGGATTTGCATCCCGCATAATCGGCATCACTATATGAGATTAACGCATACGTGCTAGATTTTGGATAAAGTAATACAAAATCAAGTGTATAGCTTAGATAACGGAAAATACGTTTTACCGCTACTAAGTGAGACTCCTTAGGTTGAGACTGATAATGAGCACATATGCATACGGCAAACATAATATCGGGCCTACTTGCGGTAAGATAAAGTAAACTACCTATCATACCTCGATATAGACGAATGTCTACATCCTTACCGCCCGTATCCTTATCAAGATGCGTAGTCGTGCTCATTGGAGTCTTTTTTTCGGAGGCATTCTCCATTCCAAATCGTTTAAGCAACTCCACCGTGTACTTCGTTTGGTGGATGAAGATTGCATCGTCCATTTGGCGAATTTGGAGACCTAAGAAATATTTGAGCTCACCCATGTGGCTCATCTCAAATTGATCCTTCATCACATTAGAAAACTCTTCGCAAAGAGCAAAGTTAGTAGCACCGAAAATGATATCATCAACATATATTTGAACTAAAATTATATCATTATTCGAATACTTAACAAATAATGTGGAATCAACTTCTCCCATTTTAAAACCCAAATCTAAAAGAAAATTCTTTAAACGATCATACCAAGGTCGAGGAGCTTGTCTCAACCCGTAAAGCGCTTTCTTTAGTTTAAAAACATGATTTGGAAATTTTTCATTAATAAAGCCCGGAGGTTGAGAAACGTAAACTTCCTCAACAACATCTTCGTTTAAAAATGCACTTTTAACATCCATTTGAAATAGTTTGAAATCCTTATGGCATGCAAAAGACAATAATAATCTAATTGATTCTAATCTAGCTACCAGAGCAAAGGATTCTTCGAAATCAATACCTTCCTCTTGACGGTAGCCTTAAGCAACTAACCGAGCTTTGTTCCGGACGACGACTTGGTTTTCGTCGGTTTTGTTCTTGAAGATCCACTTTGTCCCTATGATGGTGTGGTTCTTCGATGGCAATGGAACCAGCTCCCAAACTTCATTCCTCTCGAATTGAATGAGTTCCTCCTCCATGGCTAAGATCCAAGCGCTATCTTCGCATGCTTCATTAACATTCTTTGGCTCTATTGAGGAGGCAAAGGCACAATGAGCGAAGTAGTTCACTTGCGATCTCGTCTTGACACTATCATGGATATTGCCAATGACTTGCTCATGAGGATGGTCACGAACGGTATGAAGCCATTTGGGAATACCTTGATCACTAGGAACATTCTCAATAACTTCATTAGACGGGTTAATCTCAATAGAATCAATAAAATCATTAGAGTTAGAATTACCAATTGAATCACATAAGACATCCATAGAGTCATCATCATTAGTAATTCTAGTTGGAACAAATCCTTCATTAAATGACACATGAAGCGATTCCTCGATCGTTGATGTTCGTTTGTTGAATATCCGGTAGGCTTTGCTACGCGAAGAATATCCAACAAAAATCCCCTCATCGGATCTTGGATCGAATTTGTCCAAACTACCATACGTGTTCTTAATAAAACATTTCGAACCAAAAACACGAAAATGTTTAACTTGAGGCAACCTACCAAACAACAATTCATAACAAGTTTGTTTAGTGCTGGGCCTCAAAAGTATTCTATTAAACACATAGCAAGCGGTATGTACCGCTTCCGCCCAAAATTGATGGCCAAGTTGGCTATCATCAAGCATAGTGCGAGCACATTCCACTAGCGTCATATTCTTTCTCTCAACAACACCATTTTGAGGAGGTGCGCGAGGGAATGAAAAGATGTGTGTAATACCAACTTCATCACAAAATGTCTCAAAAGACTCATTCTCAAATTCACCTCCATGATCACTACGAATAGTGACAATGGTGGTTCCTAAGAGATTTTGTACTTTCTTAACAAAAATTGTGAAGTTTTCAAAAGCTTCATTTTTATTACACAATGAAAATATCCAAGTAAACCTAGAAAATTCATCAACGATGACAAGTCCATATCTAGCATTACCTAATGAAGCAACTCTAGTTGGCCCAAATAAATCTAGATGTAATAGCTCTAGAGGCCGCTTAGAAGAAATGCTTTTCTTAGGTTTAAATGAAGATTTTGGAAACTTGCCTCGTTGACACGAGTCACAAAAGCTTTTCTTTTGAAAGACAAGATTAGGGAAGCCTCTAATAGAATTTAACTTGGAAAGATTAAATAGTGTTCCAAAGTTCACATGACCAAAACGTCGATGCCATAAGTGTTGTTCACTTGTGTTGGCAATAAGACATTGTTCATGTGATCTTGGAAGATCTAGGATATATATATCCTTATGGCGTGTGCCGGAAAATAATAATTCATTATTATCTTTTCTTAAAATATGGCACATTCCTTTTGCAAAGTTAACTTTGTAACCTTTGTCACAAAGTTGACTTATTGAAATGATATTGTGGTTTAATCCTTTAACAAGGTAACATCACATATAAGGGGTTTAGAAGGATTACCCACTTTACTAACACCTATGATGGTTCCGCTCTCGTTGCCTCCAAATACGACGCGGTTTCCATTTGCAATGGGAACCACTCCGGAGAGCAATTGAGCGTCACCCGTCATGTGTTTTGAACACCCGCTATCGAGTATCCAATTCCCATTGGAGCTAAATTTAAATTTGTTGCTCCTTTTCTTTTTCTTTTCCTTGAGTACCTAAAGATAGAAAATTTCATATCATGGTGCCCAAGGTCATTGGGTCCAAAAGATTAGACCTTTGGAAGCCAAGTCCAATTGGACTTAGACTTCCCCACATAATTTCTACTATACACAACATCCGAAAAATAAGCATTCATGTAAACTTGTTTTTCATCCATGCTTGTGTCCTTTGGACTCCAAATAGTGAAAATCTTGGGAGCCCTCATCCTATTGGGTGCATGCATGCGTTGTTGGTTTCTACGTGATGCATGTCGTGGATAGGCATAAGGAACATGATGGAATGGTGCATGTGGATAGTTATTCATACGATGATGTGGGTGAACATATGCATGTGGAGGAACACGTGCGTGAGGGTGTCTCACATGGTGTGCACGTGCCCGTGAACGTGTAGCATAGAAATCATCATATGTGTGAGCCGGTGGAGTAGGACGTGTATTCCTACGTGGCATAGTATTGGTGTACATATAAGCATGCCCCTTCTTTGGAGGTCCACCCAAAGTGGGTTTCTTTCCGAAAGAGGGTGTGGACGAGGTGGAAGCACCATTGGTAGAAGAACTACCAATAGAGTGTTTGCTACCACTCGTTGAGTCACCGGAAGTTGGCCTAACAAAAGTAGTGGCCGATTTGGATGAACTTCCCATCGTATACACCAAGCCAATGTGGTGATTGGCCGGAAGTAAGTCACTTAGGATTTTATCCAAATGGTCCTTACCCTTATTGAATTTATTAATTCGGCCTAATGTGTTCTCATATTTCTCGGTGAGAGAACGCATAGAAGTATCCAAATTGGATACTTGCGATGTGAGCACATAAACACGAGATTTAAGATTCTCATTCTCAATACTCAAAGTCGAGTTTTGAGAAGTCAAATACGCTATCTTGTGCTCCTCCAGATCTTCAATGCTAACATGTTCAAGTTGAGTCTTGAGATTAACAACCTCGTTCTTCAACCCTTCAACAACGGTGTCGTTGTTGGTGATGATAGTTTTAGGCGAGGTTTGAATGCTAGCTAAGTCATCTTTTACTTTAGTATACCTATTTACTAATTTAGTATACTTAGACCATAATTGAGAATTAGCATTCCTAAGGTCATCCATAGTTACCTCATCGCCTTCGTTGTCGCTATCATCGGAAGAGGAAGATCCTTGATCATGCTCCTCTCTTGCCATGAAGCACATGTGTGCTTGCTCCACTTGCTCATCGTTCGACTCTCCGCTTGAGGAATCCTTGGAGTCGGTGAAAGTCCCGACAAGCCCCTTTTTGTTCCCTTTCTTGTACTTCTTGGACTTGTCGTACTTCGGTGCCTTCCACTTCTCCTTTTGCTTGTTTAGAGGACACTCCGCTTTCATGTGTCCTGGCTTGTTGCATTTAAAGCACAAAGAAGAAGAAGAGTTAGATGAATTGAACTTCGATTTGTTTTTGAAGTTACCTTTCCGGAAGAACCGGTTGAACTTCTTAGCCACGAGTGCCATGGACTCCAAGTCCAACTCGTTTTCCGAGTTCTCATCATCGGTTGATGTGGAAGTAGATGGAGCGGCCTTGAAAGCAATAGCTTTCTTCTTTGGCTCTTCTTGTTTTAGGTAAGACTTCATCTTTTTCTGCAACTTCAACTTGCTATCCTTGCGTACCTCATAAGACATCAAGGTACCCATTAGCTGAACAACGGTATATTTGTTCATATCATTACCTTCCTCGATGGCGAAGGTGCGCTTTTCCCAACTAGAAGGAAGTCCTTCTATAAGCTTCGAACATTTCTCCTTTTGGGTGTAGGATTTGCCGAGAGCCTTTAACTCGTTTATGATGTCGACGAAGCGAGCATAATACTCCTTCATCTTCTCACCCTGTAGCATATGAAACATCTCGTAATCTTTATTAACTACAACGAGTTTAGAGTCTCTCACCCTACTCGTCCCTTCATGTAATATGAGGAGGGAGTTCCATATTTGATATGCATTGTTACATGTGCATATCTTGTTGAAATCCTCGGGCTCCAAAGCACATTGCAAGGCTGTAACGCCCCGCTTCCCAAAACGACGGAAGCGAGAGCGTTACTGAGGTTCGCTTGAACCGGAGCTGTGAAACTCAGGTTCATGAAGCGTCTGTGGTAAAACGCAAGGGCAGGTCCTTTGCACGCTTTTCAGAACAACAAGAATTATTCATACATTACAAGCCACATCTAGAAATAATAAGCGTCCGCACACGAAGTGAAGACAACAAGCCTCAGCTGGGCCGAAATACAACAATAATAACATACACACAACAACAGAAAGCAAACTACGGCAAGCAGCAATGGAATAGCCCACTAGTTCTCCGCAGGGAGAAACTCGGCGTCTACAACGAACTCCTGACTCTCCAAGTCAGGTGTCTCGGAAGGAACGTCCTGATACTCAAGCTCGGGATCTGACATACATCCAAAAACATGAATGTATGTCAGCAAGGGTCTGCAAGAAGATGTTAGAACCCAAGGCAAGATATACAAATTTACACTGAATTTAAGAAGCAATTATGAATTAAACGAGATAGCAAAGAAAGTTTAAGCATGCTGATTTTAAAGCTGATTTTAAAGTAAATACATCCTATCATGCAGTTTTAAACAATCTGACGAGTAAAGTAAGGCATGTCAATTTTCACTGAGGTAACAATTTCACTTTGCAAGTTTCAAGTTAGTTTCACACGTCTATAATAGGGTTCTCGCCGGTAGGACGTGATGAGTGGGTCGTTCTTCACACGGGGGCTTACCGTGCTTGGCGCTAACCCACCGCATACAAGTGGTGCCCTTGAAGAGAGTACCCCGTCATACGCCTAGTGGCCGCACAACCCTAACCCCACCCCAAGATTTGTGCTGGAACACGAGCCAGCCTAGTCAACTCACATGACATCACGAAAGTCACGATTTTGCCTTCGAGGCGCACGATTTCACGATGTCACTCTCTTGTTAGTCATTTTGAGACATGCAGCAATTAAATAATATGACCATTTATCTCTACGCAATAATTTCCATGGTTACAAGAATATCGAGCAATATTTACAACAATTTAACAGAAGTACTGGGTGTGAGATTTAACAAGTACGACATGTAAACTGAGTTATGGAACTTTGCATGCAGAAAACTAAAGAGCGTTAACATTCACAAATTCACTATAAATTGCATACTTGCCTGTTTTCGGTGATTTTGGTGACGTTGGGTTTGTCCCGACGGTTACTTCGTTACGGTGATAGTGGTTCGCTGTTTTAGTTAAACAAATCAATGAATTAGATTTTTGTGAAATACGTGCAATATTAAAATGACACCCGAATTGGGTTCGCCTAGTTTTACCGTGCTTTCCGACTAGTGTAACGTTTTATATAGGGTATTAGTAACATGGCACGCCTTATTATATGCTGGTATTAATACCCTAACAACATTTAGCAATTTAATACATGCTGAAATAAACATTAACATTTAGGTTTTAAACAAACACTAACTAATATTAACTAGGCTATCAGTTAACTGAACTACTCACAAGTTTAACATACCCTCAATGGGTATACAGACTCTGCACCTACTCCTATACTAATATTATTAATCATGTCACTATACCTTCTCTCTATTCTTTATTAGGAGGCACTGTCACTTATTTTACAATTTCAAACTAACACAATGCTGACACACTCTCTCCCTTTCTTTCTATCAATCTTTAAAGGCTCTGACCCACTCCCCTTTACTCTCTATTCTTTATTCCATCTAAAAGGCTGCCTTCCACCCTCTCTCTCACTCTCTTCTTCTGTCATTCTTTTTTTTTCTTTTTTTTGTTTTGTTTCAAAACATGCAGCAAAGGGCTTACGCAAAAGGCAAAGGGGGGTCTCACCTTGCTGCGACGGGAGGGGAGGTGGCCGGCGACACGGGCGGACGGCGGCGGGGTGCTCCGGCAGCGGCTGCGCGCGTAAGAGGCGCGGCGGCGGCGCGGGATCCGGCGGCGGTGGCGCGCGCAGGAGGCTGGGCGGCGGCGGCTTCCAGGCGTGGCGCGCGCTTTGCAGGTGGAGGAGGAGGGGGAGAGGGCCGGCCTAGTGTGAGGGAGGAAGGAGGAAGATAATGATGAAGAAGAGATTGTAGGGTTTGTTTTCAGATTTTTCTTTTGGGGTTTCAAATTTTGGATCTGAAATGGCTTTGATTGGGCCTGATTTCTTGTTGAATCTGGGAATGGGTTGGTTTGTAAGAACTGAAATTCGTTTTCAGATTTGGTTTTTGGGGTTTTGAATCTGATATTGATTTGTAAAGAAAATCTGGACTTGATTTCAGATTTCTCCTCTTGATCTTGGTTTCTGGTTTCAAAAATCAGTTTGGGGTTTTGTATTTGGAAATGGATGAACAGACTGGTTTGGAGAATTGGTGGGATGAATTGGGTTGTTTTTGGGTTTGGAGAATTGGTGGGATTAATTGGGTTGTTTTTGGCTCGGAGAACTCTGTAGGTGAGAAGAGTGGTTTGCAGGGAGATGAAATTGTAGGTTGGTTGGTCGTAGGAGAAGGGGGAGACGATGATGATACTGTTATAATAACAGTGGGGAGACAAATGGATGGAGGGAGGAGCCGGTTGTGGGGGGAAAAATTGATAACCATGCTGGATCTCACCCACCCAAACGGTGGAATTCATTAGGGGTTAATTAGTGATTTGATTTTTAGCCAATAATAATAAGTTAAAAAAATAATTAAGTAATTTAGTAAAAAGTGATTATTAAAAATAAATGAAGTAATTAGTGAAGTTAACAGTGATTAGAAGTTTGAAATTAGTGGGATAATTAAATTAAGGTAACGTGTTTAAAATTAATAGTCAATTACGACGATACGGTAAAACGTAAAATGAAAACGCGCTCACGTTGACGCACGAACATAGAACTCGAGTACGAAAACATCCGGATGGTCAAAACAAAAATACGGGCATGCACAAATAATACGCTTAGAAAATACTGGCCGTTACATTCTACCCACCTTAAGAAAAATTTCGCCCTCAGAATTCTTATCCGCTAAAGAGTAGGGAACAAATATGGATAACGCTCTCGTATCTCATCTTCCTGCTCCCAGGTAGACTCTCCTGGCGAGTCACGACGCCACATCACTCTGACTAGATTGATAGTCCTGTTCCGGAAGACTCTCTGACGTTGGTCTAGGATCTCCACTGGTTGCTGCTCATACGTCAGATCCGGTCGAACTGTAATCTCAGAGTAGTCCACAGCATGAGAAGGGTCGCTGATATAACGATGGAGCTGGGACACATGGAAGACGTCATGAACTCCCTCTAAGGACGGTGGCAAGGCTAAGCGATATGCTACCTCTCCAACTCGCTCCAGCACATCGAAAGGTCCAATAAATCTCGGACTAAGCTTGCATCTCTTCCCAAAGCGGATCACTCCTCAATTCGGTGAGATCTTCAGGAACACATGATCTCCCGGCTGGAACTCCAATGGACGTCGTTTAGCATCTGCCCAATGCTTATAACGGTCCTGGGCAATCCGAAGCTTATCCCTAATATCTCGCACGACATCAACTGCTTCCACTATCATCTCTGGTCCCAAAAGCTCTCTATCACCTATGTCGTCCCAACTCAGTGGCGACCGACATTTCCTCCCGTAGAGAGCAGTAAATGGTGCCATGCCAATGCTTGCCTGATAGCTGTTGTTGTAGGAGAACTCCACCAGGTGCAGATGATCCTCTCACGAACCCTTGAGATCTAACATGCAAGCTCTCAACATATCCTCCAATATCTGAATAGTGCGCTCCGACTGTCCATCCGTCTGCGGGTGATACGCAGTGCTGAACTTCAGACTGGTACCCAGATTGGTCTGCAGACTCTTCCAGAACTGAGACGTGAACCTCGTATCACGATCCGATACAATGCTCACGGGGACTCCATGCAAGCGCACGATCTCCTACACGACATAATTTACATCACGACTAGTACTAGAAGGAAATTATTAAGGTATGAGTTGAGTCATTACCTCCATATACTTCCTTGCTAATATCTCCGTGGATTGCCCAACTCGAAAAGGTATAAAGTGCGCAGACTTGGTCAATCGATCAACGATGACCCAGATCACGTCATTCTGTCTGGTGCTCCGAGGTAAGCCAGTCACGAAGTCCATCATGATGTGCTGCCACTTCCACTCTAGAATCGGCAGAGGTTGTAGTAGCCCAGCAGTGCGATGATGTTCAGCCTTCACTTACTGACACACAAGACAATTGGCAACGCTACGTGCCACACTTCTCTTCATCCCATGCCACCAGAAATTCTGACAAAGTTCCTTGTACATCTTCGTACCTCCAGGATGAATAGAATAAGGCGAACTGTGAGCCTCATTCATCAATTCCTCTCTGATATCTCCTGCAGGAACGCAGACCCTACTACCATATCTCAAAGATCCATCTGCGTGAATCAGAAAATCTGTCCGAAGTCCTGCTTCAACCTGCTCTCTGATCTTCTTCAATTTAGCATCTCCATCTTGGGCAGTCTTGATCCGATCCACAATCGTCGATTGAATCTGCATGCTCATCAATGACGATGTGACTCCAGGTAGGATGGCTTCAACATCCATCTCTCGCAGATCCTGCTGCAATCTCCACTGAGCTGTGAGAATCATCACTTCGGGCAGTCGACTCAAGGCATCCGGAACGACATTCACCTTCCCTGGATGATACTGAAGATCGATGTCGTAGTCTGCCATCAATTCCAACCATCTACGCTGTCTCATATTCAGCTCCTTCTGAGTGAATATATATTTCAAACTTTTGTGATCAGTGAAAATTTTCACTTTCTCACTCAGTAAGAAATGCCTCCAAATCTTCAAAGCAAAGATGACGGCAGCTAGCTCCAAGTCGTGAGTCGGATAATTCTTCTCGTGGATCTTCAACTGTCGAGAAGCATAAGCGACTACATGACCGTGCTGGTGTAGAACGCATCCAAGTCCCTTGCCTGATGCGTCGCAGAAAATCTCGAAGCCTCCGCTTCTGTCCGGAATAGCTAAGACTGGTGCAGATGTCAGCCTCTCTCTCAAAGTAGAAAGAGCTTGCTCACAAGAGTCTGACCAACTGAACTTAACATCCTTACTTGTCAATCTCGTCATCGGCTCAGCTATCCTCGAGAAATCCTTGATAAATCTGCGGTAGTATCCAGCCAATCCAAGGAAACTCCTGATGTCCGATGCCGATCGAGGTGTAGGCCATTCACTGACTGCTCTGACCTTCTCCGGGTCCACTGAGATACCAGCTCCTGATACTACATGCCCAAGAAATGCAACTCTGTCCAGCCAGAATTCGTATTTGCTGTACTTGGCATACAGTCTATGATGACGGAGCGTCTCCAATACCATCTTCAAGTGCTCTGCATGCTCCTCCTCGCTCCTCGAGTACACCAGGATATCATCTATAAAGATCACCATGAACTTGTCGAGGAAGTCGTAAAAGATGAGGTTCATGAGATTCATGAACGTAGCAGGAGCGTTGGTCACACCGAACGGCATGACAACAAACTCATAATGTCCATACTTAGTACGAAAAGCTGTCTTGGGCACATCTTCCTTCTTGACTCTGACTTGATGATATCCGCTTCAGAGATCCAACTTTGAAAATACTCTCGATCCACCAAGCTGATCGAAAATATCATCAATACGGGGCAGCGGGTATTTGTTTTTCACTGTGACATTGTTCAGCTCCCGATAATCCACACACATCCTCCTCGAGCCATCCTTCTTCTTCACCAGCAAGACGGGGCACCCCAGGGAGATACGCTGGGATGAATGAAACCCTTCTGCATTAGTTCATCCAACTGCTTCCTCAGCTCTTCTAACTCTGTAGGAGCCATACGGTAAGGCGCCTTCGAAATCGGTTGAGCTCCTGGCATAAGATCAATGCTGAACTCCAATGCTCGGTCGGGCAGTAATCCAGAAATGTCTTCAGGGAAGACGTCTTCAAAATCTCTCACTACTGCAAGCTTCTCTGGCTCAGCTATCATGGATGCAATAGTCAAACTATACGGCTGGGCTCAGAACTTGACAGGTCCAAGTGAACGTCCTCCGCTGACAAACTCGAACACTGGGTGGTCAGGAATCTCGAATACCACCTTCTTCCGACGACAGTCGATCGTGGCATAAAAAGCTCCTAACCAGTCAATGCCGAGAACAGCATCAAAGTTGGGTAGATCGTGGACAATGAAGTTGGCATACAATTTGTGTCCACTAACCACCAATGGGCATGGTCTACATCCCAGTGCAACCTTCACTACACCGTTACCAGTTGTAATATTCCAACACTTGGGAAGTGTATAGGTTGGTATCGAGTGTTCGACTATGAACTTCTGATATAGGATGCACATGGAAGCTCCAGAATCGAACAGGGTCAAGGCCGGGTGAGATGAAACTAAGATGACACCTAAGGGTAACATGCAACTAGGTTAAACATGGATCTTACTAATCAGATATAAATGCATAAAATAAGGAAGACTAGTCTAGGGGTTACCTGTAATCACGTCGTCCCCAGCTTCAGCCTCAACGGCTGTCATAGTGAAAGCTCTGCGCTTCGGTGGATTGGCCTGCTGGAAGGCCCGATCCTATGGAACCAGAGGTGGTCCACGCTGTCCAGGTGCCGGTGCGGTCCTCTGTGCGGGTCCAGGTGCTTCAGGAGGCACAGGTCGAGAACCGCGGGTGCAATCTCTTGCAGCATGAGTAGGTGATCCACAGATCACACACTGATTCAGCATCCTCCTACAGTCTTTCTTCACATGACCGAGCTTGCCGCAGAAATGGCAAACCAACTCAGCTCGATTAGGGACAGGTGCCGCTGGTCTTTTGAACTGTGTGGTCTGAACAGGACGAAAACCAGGCCTAGGTGCACTCCTCTGTGACTCCATCAGGCGCTTGCCCGCCTGACGTGCCCGCTTTTGATAAACCACATGCTCGCGCTGCTTCGCGACCACTAGGACTTGCTCATGAGTAGTAAAGGTGTGCCTGAACAACACCTCCTGTATGTCCAGATCTAAGCCCTGCAGAAAGCGGTGTGCACAGTCCTCCTCGTCTGCTACCAGTGTAGTGGCGAATCGACTCAGCATGGTAAATTCGGCCTCATACTCATCGACTGTCATGGTGCCATGCTCCAAGTTGATGAAGCGCTGCTGCATCACCCTCTTTTCAGCCTTCGGGAAGTACTGGGCGTCAAACCTCTTATGGAAGGTAGCCCAAGGAATCAGCTTGGTCAGCCTAGCCTCTTCGGCATCCCAGCAGTGACGTGCATTGTTTGTCAGCTGCTGCTTGGCGAGGTCTACCCAATCGTTCGGATTGATTCGGGCAAGACTCAAGTTATCCGCAGTCTTGCGAAGCCATTCCTCGGCCGCTAGTGGGCCCTCTCGTCCAGAGAAGCTCGTCGGATGCATCTCCTTGAACTGTTTGGCTCCAGGCTCATAGCGAGGTGGTGGAGCAACTGGTGCAGCCTTACGTCCCTGCTGGACCAAGTGGTGCTGAACCTCAAGCATTTCCTTCATAACTCCAAGAATCTGGTGGATGTCGTCACTTTCGCCTCCAGCAGGTACTGGTCCATTTTGGGTGCTTCGTTCCTCAGCCATTCTGAGATAGGAAAAACCCGAGTTAACCCCGCGTATGTGATCTTCTAGATGTTTGGCCGATGAAAATATTCTCATTGTTCTGAATTCGCAAATACAAAGAGACGGACCTGCGTGGGCCACCACTAAAACCTGTAACGACCCGCTTCCCAAAACGACGGAAGCGAGAGCGTTACTGAGGTCCGCTTGAACCGGAGCTGTGAAACTCAGGTTCATGAAGCGTCTGTGGTAAAACGCAAGGGCAGGTCCTTTGCATGCTTTTCAGAACAACCAGAATTATTCATACATTACAAGCCACATCTAGAAATAATAAGCGTCCGCACACGAAATGAAGACAACAAGCCTCAGCTGGGTCGAAATACAACAATAATAACGTACACACAACAACGGAAAGCAAACTACGGCAAGCAGCAATGGAATAGCCCACTAGTTCTCCGCAGGGAGAAACTCGGTGTCTACAGCAAACTCCTGACTCTCCAAGTCAGGTGTCTCGGAAGGAACCTCCTGATACTCAAGCTCGGGATCTGACATACATCCAAAAACATGAATGTATGTCAGCAAGGGTCTGCAAGAAGATGTTAGAACCCAAGGCAAGATATACAAATTTACACTGAATTTAAGAAGCAATTATGAATTAAACGAGATAGCAAAGAAAGTTTAAGCATGATGATTTTAAAGCTGATTTTAAAGTAAATACATCCTATCATGCAGTTCTAAACAATCTGACGAGTAAAGTAAGGCGTGTCAATTTTCACTGAGGTAACAATTTCACTTTGCAAGTTTCAAGTTAGTTTCACACGTCTATAATAGGGTTCTCGCCGGTAGGACGTGATGAGTGGGTCGTTCTTCACACGGGGGCTTACCGTGCTTGGCGTTAACCCACCGCATACGGGTGGTGCCCTTGAAGAGAGTACCCCGTCATACGCCTAGTGGCCGCACAACCCTAACCCCACCCCAAGATTTGTGCTGGAACACGAACCAGCCTAGTCAACTCACATGACATCACGAAAGTCACGATTTCGCCTTCGAGGCGCACGATTTCACGATGTCACTCTCTTGTTAGTCATTTTGAGACATGCAGCAATTAAATAATATGACCATTTATCTCTACGCAATAATTTCCATGGTTACAAGAATATCGAGCAATATTTACAACAATTTAACAGAAGTACTGGGTGTGAGATTTAACAGTACGACATGTAAACTGAGTTATGGAACTTTGCATGCAGAAAACTAAAGAGCGTTAACATTCACAAATTCACTATAAATTGCATACTTGCCTGTTTTCGGTGATTTTGGTGACGTTGGGTTTGTCCCGACGGTTACTTCGTTACGGTGATAATGGTTCGCTGTTTTAGTTAAACAAATCAATGAATTAGATTTTTGTGAAATACGTGCAATATTAAAATGACACCCGAATTGGGTTCGCCTAGTTTTACCGTGCTTTCCGACTAGTGTAACGTTTTATATAGGGTATTAGTAACATGGCACGCCTTATTATATGCTGGTATTAATACCCTAACAACATTTAGCAATTTAATACATGCTGAAATAAACATTAACATTTAGGTTTTAAACAAACACTAACTAATATTAACTAGGCTATCAGTTAACTGAACTACTCACAAGTTTAACATACCCTCAATGGGTATACAGACTCTGCACCTACTCCTATACTAATATTATTAATCATGTCACTATACCTTCTCTCTATTCTTTATTAGGAGGCACTGTCACTTATTTTACAATTTCAAACTAACACAATGCTGACACACTCTCTCCCTTTCTTTCTATCAATCTTTAAAGGCTCTGACCCACTCCCCTTTACTCTCTATTCTTTATTCCATCTAAAAGGCTGCCTTCCACCCTCTCTCTCACTCTCTTCTTCTGTCATTCTTTTTTTTTTCTTTTTTTTGTTTTGTTTCAAAACATGCAGCAAAGGGCTTACGCAAAAGGCAAAGGGGGGTCTCACCTTGCTGCGATGGGAGGGTAGGTGGCCGGCGACACGGGCGGACGGCGGCGGGGTGCTCCGACAGTGGCGCGCGCGCAGGAGGCGCGGCGACGGCGCGGGATCCGGCGGCGGCGGCACGCGTAAGAGGCTGGGCGGCGGCGGCTTCCAGGCGTGGCGCGCGCTTTGCAGGTGGAGGAGGAGGGGGAGAGGGACGGCCTAGTGTGAGGGAGGAAGGAGGAAGATGATGATGAAGAAGAGATTGTAGGGTTTGTTTTCAGATTTTTCTTTTGGGGTTTCAAATTTTGGATCTGAAATGGCTTTAATTGGGCCTGATTTCTTGTTGAATCTGGGAATGGGTTGGTTTGTAAGAACTGAAATTCGTTTTCAGATTTGGTTTTTGGGGTTTTGAATCTGATATTGATTTGTAAAGAAAATCTGGACTTGATTTCAGATTTCTCCTCTTGATCTTGGTTTCTGGTTTCAAAAATCAGTTTGGGGTTTTGTATTTGGAAATGGATGAACAGACTGGTTTGGAGAATTGGTGGGATGAATTGGGTTGTTTTTGGCTCGGAGAACTCTGTAGGTGAGAAGAGTGGTTTGCAGGGAGATGAAATTGTAGGTTGGTTGGTCGTAGGAGAAGGGGGAGACGATGATGATACTGTTATAATAACAGTGGGGAGACAAATGGATGGAGGGAGGAGCTGGTTGTGGGGGGAAAAATTGATAACCATGCTGGATCTCACCCACCCAAACGGTGGAATTCATTAGGGGTTAATTAGTGATTTAATTTTTAGCCAATAATAATAAGTTAAAAAAATAATTAAGTAATTTAGTAAAAAGTGATTATTAAAAATAAATGAAGTAATTAGTGAAGTTAACAGTGATTAGAAGTTTGAAATTAGTGGGATAATTAAATTAAGGTAACGTGTTTAAAATTAATAGTCAATTACGACGATACGGTAAAACGTAAAATGAAAACGCGCTCGCGTTGACGCACGAACATAGAACTCGTGTACGAAAACATCCGGATGGTCAAAACGAAAATACGGGCGCACACAAATAATACGCTTAGAAAATACTGGCCGTTACAAAGGCGTTCATTGCCTTGGCATTGCTTACCTCCGCGGCGACCTCCGCGGGAGTCCATTTCTCCAAATCTTCTTCGGTGGGCTCGACGTATTCCTTCATCGTGGTCCTCCATAGTGAAGCACTCCGGAGGAAAGTCTCCATCCGGCATTTCCAGTATCCGTAGTTGGTACCGTTGAAGAATGGTGGCCTCGTTGAGGAATGTCCTTCCATTACCGAAGACGCTCCTTCACGGTTCTTGAAGGTGTTATAGTCGGAAGGTGGACGAACGGACTTGTTGTCGTTGGCAGACATAGCTATAGACTTGGCTCTGATACCAAATGTAATGCCCTGCTAAGCTACTGCACAAGTACTAGAGGGGGGTGAATAGTACTTTAAAATAATTATGAGGCTAATTCCTAATTACTTGCAAACTCTACCAAACAATGCGGAAAATGCGGAAATGCAAATGTTAGACAACAAAGAAACAATCGTAAACAACGATATTACTGGGTTCGGATCCACCCAAGTCTCCCCGACTTGTTCCCGATGATCCTACATCCCAACCACCCGGATCCCCTCCGGATACTTGAGTTAGAAACCCTAACTCAAGATTTCCACTATGAAATACTTGTGAAAAACCTTCACAAGTCAAATCATACACAAAGTAATTTGTGACTCCCACAACCCGGGATCACAACCACACTCTCACAACCGAGAGTGAAACTTACAATATGAAATTGAAATGAAATAAGAAACTTCTTACCGACAAAATACATATGCCTTGAGTAATGCTTACGAATTAGGGCAAAGATGATTTTGAGGAAGAAGAAGTGGCACCAAACCCTAGCTCCAAGATGTAGATCAGCGATGGAGAGCTATGGGGATGTTGGTGACCTAGAATCAAGCACTTGGCTTGGAAGGCTTCACACTCAATGAATCTCTCTTTGGAAGTAAGAGTGAGGAGAGATTATTGAATGGAATGAAAGAGCTTTGAATGAGCTTGGAATGATTTCTCTTGATCTCTAAACTTACAATAATATCAGCCTTGACTGCAATAAATGCAGCCCATCAAGTATTTATAGGATAGAGGAGAGAGAGAAAGAAAAACGTTTCAATTAATGCTCCAACGGCTCTTTTCTGAACCCAACTAGTCGGTCAAAGAACAACCACCGACCGACTAGTTCATCAACTAGTCGGTCGGTCATTTAACGTAGACCGACTAATGGAAGAACAGCCAACAGGTTGAAGCACAGACAAAAGGAACTAGTCGGTCCAAGAAGAGTAGCTGACCGACTAGTTTCACAACTAGTCGGTCGGTTACTCAACTGAGACCGACTAACAGATAAAACTGAAGTCTGAGCACAAATAGACTTAGTCGGTCCAAGGACAAGTGTTGACCGACTAATTCACCAACTAGTCGGTCGTCAAATGAGCATAGACCGACTAACGATAAACAGTAAGTTAGGTGAAAATTGGCATGTACAGTAAAGCTGAACTAGTTGGTCCAAGAAGGAACATTGACCGACTAGTTCATCAACTAGTCGGTCGATCAATGAACACAGACCGACTAATGATAAACAGTAGCTCAGGCTCAAATGTGCATGTACAGGGAAAGCTCAACTAGTCGGTCACAGAAGCATCACTGACCGACTAGTTCACAAACTAGTCGGTCGGTGAGTCAACTTAGACCGACTAACTATAAACAGTAAAGAGCTTGGAAATGACTGACAAAAACTAGTCGGTCCAAGAAGCTTTGCCGACCGACTAGATCACCATCTAGTCGGTCAGTTCTTCTTCTTGAACCAACTAACATGCACAAGAAGTCGCGAATCGAAGCGCGAAGCTTCGGGAAAGATTGTATGGACTTCTACTAAGATCCTAGAGCTAAGATAGGAGCGTTATGAAGATTTAAACCGTAAGACCTACTCAATGCTTAACATTCTACGAAAGAAGCTTAAAGACTATAAATAAAACTTGACGATACCGTCTTCAATAGCTTCAATCGAATCTTCATGACTTCTAAAATGGTCCATAAGCTTCAACGAAGCTTTAGGCATACGATCACGTGCTTTGAGAAGTCTTGAGACGTCGTAATTGATATTCATATGAATTTGGCGACGATCTCCATAACTGCGCTCACAAAGTGTTAGTTCACGATATATTTATGTTTGTTCATCATCCAAAACCAAATCCGGGGAGTCCAATATCCAACATTCTCCCCCTTTTTGGTGATGACAAACCAACATAAATAATAATCAAAAATAATAATTCAAATGAAATTTACTTACTCCTCCTGCATTGATGACACGTTAATTCCAAATTAAACAATAATAATACGCATCAAGCAGACGAGTAAAATATATAAAAGAGAATCGATTATTGAATTATCGAGTACCAAAGGTTGATTATTGAAATATCAGATTTGAAAATCCATTTATATATCTTAACTCCCCCTGAATCTAACATATCAAATTAGATTCTTGGAATAGTGCTTTAAATTATCATGCTTAACCGTAGTTGGTTGAGATTCTGGGCTATCCTAAAGATAGGCTCATATCATTGTAGCTCATATTTGTATTCTCCCTTATTGCCTATAAATAAAGAGCTGGGGGCTCCTCCCCTAGTAGTTGATTCATAACACGTTATCAGCACGAGACTCTAGAAAATTTTTCTTTCCACAAAATTTTTTTTCGTTCGTTGCGAAGGCGAAGGCGAAGGCGAAGGCGAGAGGAGACGGGAGATCCACGTGCGCGGTGCTAGGCTTCCTCAATCGAGCGTCGTCATCTGCGTAGGGCTTCGTTCAACCGTCGCTATATCCGGAGGACAGATATAGATGTAAAATCGCTAAAAACAATGTTCTTAATCATACGTATGATTGTTCTTCACCTAGATCTCGTAAGATCGACACGGGGATTTACTAGATCGCCTAAAAATGACGAATTTTTCATCCCAAAAATCAAATTTTTAGGGATTTTGTTGTGTAAACCCCACCATGAGCCCGCCGACGGCCTTGCCGCCGCCCTCCTGTGGGGGGGCGGCCGACGCCCGGCCACCGCCCCCTGCAGGGGCGGCGGCCAAACCCCTCCACCGCCGCTTCCCCCCGACAGGGGGGCGGTGGCCGCCGCTCCCCCCTGTAGCAGGGGGCGGCCCTGCCCGTCGCCCTCCCCTACAGGGGGCGGCCCGGCTGCCGTCCCCCTGCAGCGGGCCCTCCCCTGCAGCGGGGGCGACTCGGCCTGTCGCCCTCCCCTGCAGGGGGCGGCCCCGCCACCGTCCCCCCTGCAGGGGGGCGATGGCCGTCGCTCCCCCGCAGCGGGGGGAGGGGGCGCTCCACCCGCAGCCCTCCCCTGTAGGGGCGGCACCGTTGCCGCACATCCCCAGCAAGGAGGTGGCGGCCGCCGCTCCCCCCTGCAGCGGGGCGGCGGCCGCCGCTCCCCCTGCAGCGGGGCGGCGGCCGCCGCTCCCCCTGCAGGGGGCGGCCTCCCCGCCGCCGCTCCCCCTTGCAGGGGGGCGGTGCCCCCCCATCTGCCGCCGGTGGAAGCAAGGGGGCAGCGGCGGCTAACCCTAGCCGCCGCCCCCAAAGCCCTACTGGGCTTTTCAGCCCAATTTCACAAAAAAAATTGACGCGGGCCTGAAGCCCGCAGCTAACCTGCAGGCTTTAGGCCCGCAGGCCAATTTTGATTCAAAAAAAAAAATTTGACTGCGATCCTGAAGCCCGCAGCCAAAAGCCCGCATGCCAGTTCTTTTCACAAAAAAAGAAAGAAAGAAAGAAAGAGAAAAATGGGGGCGAAGGCCAAAATAAGCCTTAAAAGTCTTTTTTGGGCTAAAAGTTAATTTAAAAGGGCGTTTGAAGGCATATAAATTCGTGAAAAATCACGGTATATTATGGGGAAATAAATGGGCATATAAGGGATTATTGGGGATTTTTGGGGGTTATTTGGGATGATTTAAAAAGGAAAAACCTTTTCCTTAAACATAGAAAATGTCATTATGGGGCTCTTATTCAATTTAATTGATTAAACCCACATACTTTACAACCCCTGCATCGAATGTTTTTTCTGAAAAATCATGTTTACATACTTTACATCATTGGCAAATTCTGTGGATATTATATGTGTGGTTTTGCATCATATTTAAAACTTAATAATTAGGAAGATCCTGCGACCGCTCTGCCGTTAGTCACCTAACCCAACGGTGTATGACGTTGCCCAGTGGTCCAATAATTATTAAGTGATTAAATGATTTATCCTCATGCGAATATTAAATGCATGTGATGCCTGTGATGAAAATGTCTAATGAAAATGTCTGATGAAAATGTTTGATGAGCACACATTTTCTGCATGGATGGCTAATTGTGGTTTTTGGATCGGATGTTTAAGTCCCACATTTTATTTTCTTGCACTTTTCTTTTACTTTTGAGAGAAATTGTAGTGAGGAAATTTTGTAAATGTCCAAGACCGAAGACCATTTTCCATGGAGACGGAGGCCACAATTGAAACTGAAGATCTTATATGGGACCCACGGGGGTTTCCAACGTTGTAATTTCTCTTTAAAGCTTTCATTTGTGTAATATGGACTGTAATAAGACTTTGGACTATTATTTATGTGGGACTGGCCGATCCACGCAATTAGCCCTTCATATTAAAATTGCATCCGCATGAAAATGTTTATGTTTAAATTATTAATTCATGCATATTTGTGCTCTGCTAGATAAAATGGCTAAAATCGTAAGTGTCGATTTCGAAGTACTGGATGCATCAGGAAGAAACTATTTGAGCTGGCAGCTCGATGTGAAGTTTCATTTAGAGGCAAAGTTCCTCATTTCTGTTGTGACTAATAATGAAAATGTAAGCGATATAGAAAAGGCGCAAGCCATTATCTATATTTGCCGCCATGTGGACAAGACCCGACCCTAAAGGCTGAATACCTTACGGTCGAAGATCCACTTGAGCTGTGGACTGCCCTTGAGGATAGATATAAACATCAGAAAAATGTTATACTACGATATGAGTGTGAGAATCTGAGACTGCAAGACTTTAAGTCCATATCTGAGTACAACTCAGCTCTCTTTAGCATCACCTCACGCCTGAAGTTGTGTGGTGAAAAAGTCTCAGAAGATCGCATGCTGGAAAAGACGTACACGTCTTTCCATGAGAAAGATGCGATACTAATGCAGCAATACCGTGAACGAAAATTCACCAAGTATTCTGAGCTGCTGTCATATTTACTCATGGCTGAACAAAACAGAGAGCTTCTCCTCCCCACTCACAATATGCGCCCCCTAGCACTGCCCCCATCCCAGAAGCTCATAACGCCTCTTCTTCTCGAAAGAAGAGAGACAACAAAAGAAAAGAAAGACCACAGAAAGAGGGACAAAACAAAAGGGCTAGGGGCCAAGTCCAGCAACAAAGAAATGAAAGTAAGCGGAAGTTCACGTGGCGCAGAAATGACAAAAATAGAGATGATGCACCCTCACCCAAGAGGGAATGGGAAGATCAGTGCCATAGCTGTGGCATGAAAGGCCACTGGTCCAAAGTGTGCCGAACTCCGCAACATCTCCACGATTTGTATAAAGAGAATAAGAAAAATAAAGCTGAAACAAACATGATGACCTCTGATGCTCCAGTCAAGTTTACAGCTGACGACTTCGAAAATGATGGCATCCGTGATTAGCCCCTATTTTTATCTTAGCAATTTGTTTTGAGAATAATTTATGTTATAAGAGCATTTGAATTGTGTAATTTGTTTTAAATGGAAATGTTTATTTGAAAATGCATGTGCCTATACGATTCATCTTTTAATAGATGAACTGCTCTCATGACTGATTAGTAGACAATAAACACATACGATCTTTCAATAAAAAGCCCAACATCATGGCCATATTGAAGATCCAGGGAATGCAACACTGTTGCCCCCAAATGATACAAAAACAAAAATAAAGGATGCACTAATCTCTCCGAATTCTAAAAGAAACTTTCTAAGTTTCAAGGACATCCGTTTCAACGGATTCCATTTGGAAACAGCAAATGTAAATGAAAAACAAATTACTATATGTAACGTCTCAAGAAAAAGGAGTAAAATCCATTTTTGAACGTTTTAAGAGCCTTACAGGCCTTAACCATACAAAGATTCGGAGAAAGGAAGCGAAATTAAACGGAGCACCTGAAATGCCTGACATTAGCCAAGTTTTTCACTGGCATGATAGACTTGGCCACCCTGGATCAGTGACGATGCACCACATCTTATCCCATGGGTATGACTTGAAGAACCAGAAGATTCTTCAGAAGGGAGAATTCCCTCACATCCCTTGCTATAAGGGAAAACTAATTACAATGCCATCTCTACGAAAAATTGAAAAAGAATCTACACGCTTCCTCAAAAAGAATATAAGGAGATAGATGTGGATAAAATCCACCCTCTAGTGGGCTATTTCAATACTTCATTGTACTGATAAATGCATCCTCAGAATATTCGTATGTGTGTCAACTATAGACCCGCAAACTTAGCTTTTCCAAAGCTATTGGCACAAAAATAAAAAATGTTGCGGGCACATTTCCCAGACAATAAAATATAGAAAATAAGTCTGGTTAATGTTGGCAAATATACCTCCCAGTCAATTCAAGAGTACTGCCAAGCAATGGGAATAGAAAATGAACATACAAATGCCGCATGTTCATACCCAAAATGGGTCGGCAGAGTCACTGAAAAGTAGACTCCAATGGATTGAACGTCCAATAAATCTCGATTGCCTATGAATGCATGGGGACATGCAAATCTGCATGTTGCATCGTAAATGAAAATAAGACCCTCTGGAGATCAGAGTCTCCAATGCAACTTGCATATGGAATGCCACCGAACATTTCTCATCTGAGAATCTTCGGTCGCGCAGTTTAAATCCCCATCGCACTACCACAGAGGACAAAAATGGGTCCTCAACGTCGCCTATGTATATATGTAGGGTTTGACTCACCCTCAATTATAAGATACCTAGAACCTCAAACGGGGGACATATTTAAGGCATATCTTGAAGACTGTGATTTCGATGAGACGAGTTTCCCCAAAATAGGCCCAGACATTGAGAAATCTGGTGCAAAGCAAATTATAACATGGGATACAAAAGTTTGACCCACCATGATCCGGTAACAAAATAATGTGAAGATGAGATCCTAAAGATCCTCTACATGTAGAACAATGTTCACTAGTTACCGGACTCATTTACTGACAACCAGAAGATTGTCAGATCACACATCCTTGCTGCAAAAACTCCAGCTAGGATTGACATCCCCGAGAATGGATGCAATCCACCAGCAGCAGAAGTGGCTGATTCTCAACAGAAGAGAGGCATACCACTAGGCTCCAAGGACAGAGACTCTTGGAGACCTTAAGACAATACTACCACAGGACAATGAGCTCCTATCCACACCATCACCCTTCCCGGAATCCACTGCAGAGGAACTGTCGGGAAAAACTGAAATTGAAAGTAAATGTTGTACGTACTGGGGAGGTGCTGGACAGATAGAACATAAATTTTCAACAATATATTCACGTATCATATTGCCATATACATCGCAAAAGCGATGATATTTATAAATTATCGTTCCATACTCCGTTGCTAGTATGCAAACGTAGAGATTGGCCAAATGTGGAACGAGGCAATAAAAGACGAGCTGGACTCATCTATGAAACATGAAATATTCGGATCTGAAGTCCAGACACCCAAAGGTGACAAACCTGTGGATAAAATAAAGCATCGCACGCATAAGAAAAAATAAATACAAAATCGTATGCTATAAGGTACAACTTATAGCCCAAGGAAAATTTCGCTGAAACTAGGGATCAAACAAATTAAAATGAGCATGTCTCATAAATGATGCATCAGTCTCCCTAAGTTATCAAAAGCGAATACCTTACGATTTGGCGAAGGAAAATTTTGGATATGCTGTTATTGGATGTTGTGACGGCATACCTTCGTGGATATCTTGGTAAAGATAATTTCCACATTTCCTTAAATGCCTGAATAGACTTCGGGACGTCTATTCAATTGAAGAAAAACAATAAGTATAATAAATAAATATACAACCAAGAGAATCATTTGACAAATCAATGATTCCTACTGAGGGTTGTCTTTGCATCTAAGCAAAGAACCGGATTAGAGATCATAGTTGTAAACAACTAAAATCTCATCGGATCTCCTGAAGAGAAAACCGAAACATCTGTTCAAGCCTGACTATTAAACATGAAATGAAAGACCTAAGCAAATATAAAGTCATGGCTCATAGAATCCTGTTACAAACGCCTAGAAGTGCGTTGGAGAAATTAAAAGGACCATTGACAACCAAAGTACACCTTCGGTAGTATACTTAATGGATGTACAAAAAGAATCCTTCCAATCGCTGGAAGAGGAAGATGATATAACTGGGCCTAAAGTCCCTTATCTAAGTGCAATCAGGCACTCTTGGCTAACTGCACGCGTCCTGATATAGCTATTGCAGTAAACTCATTAGCCAGAGATAGTTGGCACCTAAAAAGGGCCATTAGACCGGAGTGAAGCCTTCTGCGCTTCCTCCAAGGGTCGAAAGATTTGGACTTACAATATGAAGTATCAGCCTCCAATGTTCATGCAAAATGCAGGTTACAGGTCCGGTCCATATACTGAGAAATCACAGAACGGGTACCCACAGTGGGATGGCCATCTACTGCAGATCTGTAAAGCAATTTATGAAGGCGACATCATCCTATCATTCCGAGATCCTCACCACACCAATGGTGTATTTGAGGGCGCCTGCTGGTACATCACATCCCAGTGGCGATTGGGATAGAGGCCGGTCTTGTGGAGCTGACCACATAGTCTGAAGACCGCATCAGAGGTGATGATACTTAGCACACCTCTCCAGAGTTTCTGGATTCAGCATCAGCTTAATTGTGATAACTTTGTAATCTGTATATATTTTCGGAATGTTGTAAATAGGAGTGATGAGGTAAGCCTAATAGATCTGAAAGCCTAAGAGCTTTTACTGATCAGGGGGAGTTGAGGGAATTTGTACTCTTTTCCTTTAGCTATGGTTTTTCCCACTGGGGTTTCCATAGCCAAAGGTTTTAATGAGGCAAATCACATCAACTCTGGATCCTGAAGTATCCACCCCTCTGTGACGCTCAGAATCCAGAAGTATTCATGAGCAGAGTCACTTGTACAAATCAGGGGGAGTTACAGAGCGTTTGTACTCTTTTTCCTTAACTATGGTTTCTCCCACAGGGTTTTCCATAGCTAAAAGTTTTAACGAGGCAAATCTCACCAACTCAGGATCCTGAAGTATCCACCCCATGTGAGACTCTTCTATGCTCAGAATCCCGAAGAATTCACGAGCCGAGTCCACACCTATGGCTGGATAAGGGGAAGTGTTGTGAACGGTTATTTAACCGTAGTTGGTTGAGATTCTGGGCTATCCTAGAGATATGCCCATATCATTGTAGCCCATATTTGTATTCTCCCCTATTGCCTATAAATAAAGAGCTGGGGGGATCCTCCCCTAGTAGTTGATTCATAACAAGACAAAGTTTTTGTAATTATATTTATCAAAAAGGTTTTGTAGTTATGTAGAAAAAGTTTTTAGTAATTAACTTTAATTTTTAAAGATTTACGATGTTTAAGTAGAAAACACCAAAATTGTTATGAATAGGCCCATAAGGCCCATTGGGTATCCGGCCCACCATTGAAAGTTATAAATAAGAGGGTAGAGGGGCTCTTAACCCCATACACATATTTCCCTACTTTTTCCTTCACAACACGTTATCAGCACGATCATGCTCGTTGGAAAAGGCGGCGACGCGCAAGGAAGGAGATCCATCAACCACGCAGTCTAAGAAGATCGTAATCTTCTCAACGGAGAGCAAAAAGGACATCCTTCACCAACCGTCGTCTAGATTCCTTCGTCGAATCTAGAGATAAATATCAAAACTTTTTATATCTAAACTTGTGTTTCACATTAGATCTGCATGTTTTAGGATCAATAAGTTTAAAACCACGGTAAAAATCACATTTTTATTTAGATCCGCATGTCTAAAAACAATAAAAATCAGTTTTTTAGATATCTAAATGCTCGAAAAATCTGTTTTTACCCCTACCTTGATCCATACACTGCACGCCCGAAGGGCGAAACGGCGGCACTTCACAAGTGCCGCTGGCGGCTAAAACGCCGCGGCCCCAGGCCGCGGCCCGCCGCTGCGGTGACCGCGACCGGCAGCCGCGGCTCGCCGCCGCCACGGCTGGCCGTGCAAGCCCCTAGGGTTTTTCGGAAACCCTAGCCCTAAACGGGCCAATTTTCTGGGGAGGCCCAATTAACCCTAATGGGTTGTTTTCATGGCCCAAAAAGCCTGAAAATTAGCCCATTTGAACAAATAATTTTTCCTTTTTTATTTTTGGCCCCAAAAGCCCAAAATAATTAAAGAAATCTTAAACTTTATAAATATGGGTTAAAGCAGAAAAAAAAACATTAAAAATATGGATCAAAGGTAAAAAGTTTTTCAAAAATAATTTTTAGCACGTCACACACTATTTAGATTATTTAATTAATCTTTACATGCCTGTGAAATGATTATCTGCGTGGTTGTATATTTTCCATATATTATCTGCGTGGATGTGCGATTAGGCTATGTTTTTAGGGATCAGCCAAGTTTCCGACATCTTTTCTTTTCTGCAATTTTTCCTTTTTGAGAGAAATTTGTAAGTGAGGAAATATATGTAAAAAGAAGACCGGAGGACACCAAAAAGGAGCTGAAGGCGTATGCACAAAGAAGAAAGGGGCTTCTCTCTGAAGTTCCCGAGTTGTGTTTATTATTTCATGCAATTTTTTTGATGTAACCTCGGACTGTATTTTTCATTTCGGTGTCGGCTGGTTGATCCCTATAGTCCTAAGTTATTTTCATTGCTTATACATTAAATGCATGGATGCTAACTATTTTCATGCTATGTTAATGTTACAATGAAACTGTTAAAAAGCATGCGTGGATGTTAATCTCTTTTAATTATTCATGTCATGAAACTGTTAAAAAGCATGCGTGGATGTTAAGTTTTTCCTTATTAATTCACGATATGAAAATGTTAAAAAGAATGCATGAATGTTAATTTTCTTTATGAAAATGGTAAAAATACATGCGTGGATGTCAAATTGTTTTTACAGTTTAATAATCCATGATGTTTTTATATTGCTAGATTATTCAATGGCCAGACTTGCGAATGTCGAATTTTCGGTTTTGAAGACCAATGGGTCAAACTACTTGAGTTGACAGTTGGACCTGAAGTTCCATCTGCGATCTCATGGGTTCAGTCTCACACCAACTGAGAAGGCAACAACAAGTACTGCCCCAGCCGACAAGGATGCTTCTAAAGAAGCACGTCATACAGAGGAAGTTTCCGATATACTAAAGGCGAAAGCCATTATCTATATCAGAAAACATTTAGACTCGACCCTGAAGGATGAGTACCTCACTGTAGAGGATCCTTACGAGCTGTGGGACACACTTGAGGAGAGGTACATACATCAAAGAGATGTCATACTCCGTCGTACACAGTACGAGTGGACTCACCTCCGCATACAGGATTACAAATCCTTAGCGGAGTATAACTCAGCACTCTTCTGTATCACCCCATGCCTGAAGTTGTGTGGTGAAACGGTGACGGAGAAAATGTTGCTGCAAAAGACGTTCACGTCTTTCCACGAGAAGGACATGATCCTTATGCAACAATACCGTGAGAGGAAGTTCACGAAGTACTCTGATCTGCTTTCATGCCTGCTAATGGCTGAACAGAACAGAGATTTGTTGGTTGCTACTCACAACCTGCGCCCTCCTGGCTCCGCTCCACTGCCACCTCCTGCAGAGGCACACTTCCAGTCTTCCCAGAAGAAGAAGATGGACAAGAAGGCAAAATTCCAGAAATGGAAAGAACAGAAGAAGCGGAAGAAGGCCAATCCCCAAGCTCCTCCTCAGAACCAGAAGTTCGTGGAAAAGAAGCAGAAGTGGACGTCAAAAGGTGGTACTCCCAAGAAAGACTAGGAGGATAAGTGCTCCAAATGCGGAATGACGGTCCACTGGTCCAGAATCTGCCGCACCCAGAAACACCTCCAGTACCTCTACCAGGCAAGCCTCAAGCCTCGAGCTGAGACAAATCTGATTGAGAGCGCAGCGTTGCCAAAGATCTCATGGACTCCTGAAGACTTCATGGGAGATGACACTCTCTAGTTATGGACCACTTTTATCTACTAGCAATGTATCTTCTTTTCATGCATCGTATCTAGTTTTTATTCCATGTCAAACAATATTTTGAGCATATTAAATGAAAGTAGATCTTTTCTTTTCATATTATTTACTGCTTAAATGTCTTTCTTTATATAGATATGGAATCAATTTGCCTAGTGGACTGTGCATCGACGCACTCGATCCTTCAAAACATAGACTACTTCACGAGCATAAGTAGCTACTCTGGTCCACTGAGAACAATCTCAGGACCAGCTAATATAATCGAAGGATCAAGGGAAGCAATCATATTGCTCCCTGGTAACACACAAATCACACTTAGGAATGCGTTATACTCCCCTAAATCCATTCGAAACCTCCCAAGCTTTAAAGATATCCATTTAAACGGATATCACTTAGAGACGGTCGAGGAAAATAAAAGGGAATACTTGCTTGTAACGTCTCTTACAAATGGTTCAAAAACCATTGTGGAATGTTTCAAGGGATTCCCCTCGGGACTCTACCAAACAAGTATACAAACTCCAGAAACATCAATGGCGGAGCACCTGCAGTGCCCCCAAAACACCAGAATTCCAACTCTGGCACAGCCAATCGAAAGAAGAGAGAAATCAAAGAACAAAGAATAAAGAGAGCACTCCACAAGCCAAAGATGAGTTGTAGATGAGTCGGTTCGATCGCCCCACATATCAACGGTTTTTTAATGCCTTATTCTCCGCCCATCTAGTTGAGCAGTTGAGGGATAGGAGAAGAAGAGTCGAAGGGATGGATAATCTTTCCTTTTATTGGATCGACTGGGACACCCCAGATCTGTTATGATGTACCGTATCATAAAGAGCTCAAGGGGTATAGACTCGAAGAACCTGAAGATTCTTCAAAAAGGCAAATTCCCATGTCCACCCTGTTACAAGGGTAAACTGATTACGAGACACTCTCTACTGAAAGTGGACCTGGAATCTCCAAGTTTTCTAGAAAGAATCCACGGAGACATTTGTGGGCCTATACACCCATGAAGTGGTCCGTTAAGGTATTTTATGGTCTTGATTGACGCATCTACTAAGTGGTCACATGTGTGTCTACTGTCCACCCGTAACCTAGCACTGTCTAAGCTTTTAGCTCAGATAATCAGGTTACGGGCCCACTTTCCCGACTACCAGATAAAGAAACTTCGTCTGGACAATGCGGGGGAGTTTATGTCACAAGTCTTTCTAGACTATTGCCAAGCACATGGAATTGAAGTCGAACATCCTGTAGTGCATGTTCACACCCAAAACGGATTAGCAGAATCTCTAATTAAGAGACTGCAATGGATTGCTCGTCCATTATTACTTCAATCCCAGCTGCCAGTGAATGCATGGGGTCATGCAATTTTGCATGCTGCATCTTTAATAAAATTAAGACCTTCTGGAGGTCAGTCATCTTCTCCAATGCAACTAGCACTTGGAGCCCCACCAATTGTCTCACACTTGAGAATATTTGGTTGTGAAGTATACGTCCCCATAACACCACCACAAAGGACAAAGATGGGTCCACAACGTCGCCTAGGCATTTATGTTGGATTTGACACCCCCTCCATAATTAGATTCCTAGAACCCCTTACGGGAGACGTTTTCAAGGCACTTCTAGAAGACTGTGAATTTGATGAAACATCATTTCCAAGACTAGGCTCACAGACAATGAAGCCAGAAGCTTTAGACTGAATCACTTGGGATAGAAAGACATTATGTCACTTTGATCCGCTCACAAGCCAGTGTGAGGAGGAGGTCCTGAAGATTCTCAAAATCCAAAACACTGTCCATCTCTTGCCGGACAAATTTACTGACAACCAGAAGATTGTCAGATCACACGTCACTACTGCTAACACTCCAGCTAGGATTGACATACCGCAAAATGGATGCAATCCGCCTGCAGCAGAAATGGTTGGACCTCTCAAAAAGAGAGGACGACCACCGGGATCCAAGGACCAAGTCCCTCGAAAGAGTAGGACCCTTGGCAATGGTAAACAAATACCACCACAGGATGCTACTATAAGCCCTGCTACCCCATCTCTCCCAAACTCTCAAACAGAGGAAAAACCGGGAGAAAATGAAGTTTCGATACACTATGTACGAACTGGGGAGTATTGGGATAGAAAGAGCACAACCATAGATGACACATTTGCGTGTAATATTGCAATCAACGTCGCGTACTGCGACGATGATATTGAACCACGCTCTTTGACAGAATGTCAAAGCAGAGATGATTGGCCAAAGTAGAAAGCGGCAATATGAGTGGAGTTGGATTCACTCACCAAACGCAAGGTCTTCGGACCTATAGTCCAGACACCAGAAGGTGTAAAACCTGTGGGTTACAAATGGGTATTTGTTAGAAAACGAAATGAACAAAACGAGATCGTTCGCTACAAAGCAAGGCTTGTAGCGCAGTGTTTTACCCAACGTCCAAGGGTGGATTTCGAAGCCACATACTCCCCGGTCATGGACGCGATCATCTTCCGATTCCTCATTGGCTTAACAGCACAAGCGGGTTTAGATGCAGCTTATGGACGTCGTGACTGCATACCTATATGGCAACTTAGACCGAGACATCTATATGAGATTGCCTGACGGATATTCTTTGCCAGCAGCACTAAAAGAGAGACAACGTGACATCTACTCAGTGAAACTGCAAAGATCATTGTATGATCTAAAACAATCTGGAAGGATGTGGTATAACAGACTGAGCGACTTCATTGCTAAACAAGGATTTACAAATGACCCAGTCTGTCCTTGCATCTTCATAAGAGCAAAGATAATAGGATTTGTCATTATAGCTGTCTATGTAGACAACTTGAACCTCATCGGATCTCCTGAAGAGATCGCTGAGATTTCTAGAAGCCTGACAGAAATAATCGAGATGAAAGACCTCGGAAAGTCAAAATTCGGTTTAGGTCTTCAAATAGAACATCTTAACAATGTGATCCTGTTACATTAGTCAACTTACACATCGAACTTACTGAAAAAGTTTCAGATGGATAAGTGCCACTCCCTCAGCACCCAATGGTCGTCAGATCATTGGATGTACATAAAGACCCCTTCCGACCGCTGGAAGAGGGGGATGAAGTACTAGGCCCTGAAGTGTCATATCTAAGTTATATCGGTGCACTCCTTTACCTGGCTAACTGCACTCGCCCTGACATAGCATTTACAGTCAACTTGTAATGCCCTACAAGCTACTGCACAAGTGCTAGAGGGGGGGTGAATAGTACTTTAAAAATAACAAGGAGTATAATTCCTAATTATAATGCAAACAACTACCAAATCAATTTGCGGAAGCTTAAATTGAATGACAACAACAAAATTAACAATGCTAACAAGAGATGTTACTGGGTTCGGATCCACCCAAGTCTCCCCGACTTGTTCCCGGTGATCCTACGTCCCAACCACCCGGATCCCCTCCGGATACTTGAGTTAGAAACCCTAACTCAAGATTTCCACTATGAAATACTTGTGAAAATCCTCCACAAGTCAAATCATACAAAATGTAATTTGTGACTCCCACAACCCGGGATCACAACCACACTCTCACAACCGAGAGTGAAACTTACAAATCAAATATGAAATGAAATAAGAAAACTTCTTACCGAACAAAATACCTATGCCTTGAGTATTGCTTACGAATTAGGGCAAGGATGATTTTGGGGAAGAAGTGGCACCAAACCCTACCTCCAGGATGTAGATCAGCGATGGAGAGCTTTGGGGATGTTGGTGACCTAGAATCAAGCACTTGGCTTGGAAGGCTTCACACTCAATGAATCTCTCTTTGGAAGTAAGAGTGCGGAGAAATTATTGAATGGAATGAATGAGCTTTGAATGAGCTTGGAATGAATTCTCTTGATCTCTAAACTTGCAATAATATCAGCCTTGGCAGCAATGAATGCAGCCCATCAAGTATATATAGGATAGAGGAGAGAGAGAAAGAAATTCGAGTCATTAAATGCTCCAACGGCTCTTTTCTGGACCCAACTAGTCGGTCAAAGAACAACCACCGACCGACTAGTTCATCAACTAGTCGGTCGGTCAATTAACCAAAACCGACTAATGAGAGAACTGAGAAAAGATCAAAGTACAGACATAAGGAGCTAGTCGGTCCAAGAAGAGTAGCTGACCGACTAGTTTCACAACTAGTCGGTCGGTTACTCAACAGAGACCGACTAACAGATAAAACTGAAGTCTGAGAAGAATTAGACTTAGTCGGTCCAAGAACAAATGTTGACCGACTAATTCACCAACTAGTTGGTCACCAAATGAACATAGACCGACTAACAATAAACAGTAAGTATGGTGAAAAATTTGGCATGTACAGTAAACTAAACTAGTCGGTCTAAGAAGGAATGTTGACCGACTAGTTCATCAACTAGTCGGTCGATCAATGAACACAGACCGACTAAAGATAAACAGTAGCTAAGGTTCAAATGTGCATGTACATGGAAAGCTCAACTAGTCGGTTAAAGAAGCATCACTGACCGACTAGTTCACAAACTAGTCGGTCGGTGAGTCAACTTAGACCGACTAACTGTAAACAGTAAAGAGCTATGAATTAACTGAGAAGAACTAGTCGGTCCAAGAAGCTTGGCTGACCGACTAGATCACCATCTAGTCGGTCAGTTCTTCTTCTTGAACCAACTAACATGCACAAGAAGTCCCGAATCGAAGCGCGAAGCTTCGGGAAGAATTGTATGGACTTCTACAAAGATCCTAGAGCTAAGATATGAGCGTTATGAAGAATTAAAACGTAAGACCTACTCAAGGCTTAACATTCTACGAAAGAAGCTTAAAGACTATAAATTAAACTTGACGATACCGTCTTCAATAGCTTCAATCGAATCTTCATGACTTCTAAAATGGTCCATAAGCTTCAACGAAGCTTTAGGCAAACGATCACGTGCTTTGAGAAGTCTTGAGATGTCGTAATTGATATTCATGTGAATTTGGCGACGATCTCCATAACTGCGCTCACAAAGTGTTAGTTCACATTATATTTATGTTTGTTCATCATCCAAAACCAAATCCGGGGAGTCCAATATCCAACATTCTCCCCCTTTTTGGTGATGACAAACCAACATAAATAATAATCAAAAATAATAATTCAAATGAAATTTACTTACTCCCCCTGCATTGATGACACGTTAATTCCAATTTAAACAATAATAATACGCATCAAGCAGACGAGTGAAGTATATTAAATGAGAATCGATTATTGAATTATTGAAATACCAAACGTAGGTTATTGAAATATCGGATTTGAACATCCATTTATATATCTTAACTCCCCCTGAATCTAACACATCAAGTTAGATTCTTGGAGAATGCTTTAAATTTTCATTTGGCACATCGTTATTATTATATCTCTCCCCCTTTGGCATAAGCAAAAAGAGCGGGAGGATAACAACGACAACAACAATGGCCTGAAATTAAAAAGCACGGGAGTCGTAGAATACGACGACGGTTCAAGTGACACCAAAGAGAAAAATACGAATAGAATCAAGGCGTGTCAATGATACCAAAGTCGAAAAATCGTAAAACGAAATGATTAAAACTCAAATCAATTTAACGGATTGAGTTATGGAATATACTCTCCAATATCAACATTTCTTGGTTAATTTAGTGCATGGAAAACAATTCTATGTTTCCATAGAAGAAATTTCTATTAAACCAAGTTAATATCGTCGAGCGACGAAATCAACCATCAGAGACACAAAAATTATAAATTGCACAATAGAATGAAATGTCAACTGCGATGTATATATATATGTAAAGTATGAAGCAGAGTACATCACCGACATACAAAACATCGATCGACTGATCGAGGCACAAAAATACATCATCATATGACAAGATATCGGAGTGTCAACAAAAATACACCATCATCAAAAGACATCCAAACACATCGTCAAAAATATCAAAAAGACATCAAAAATGACCCAAAATACATAGCCACCCACACTATCCTACCCAACATCTCTCACAACTAGATATATCATCCAAAGAGTAGCGCGAGAGGCCTCGAAGAAACTCAAGAGGCAGCGGGAGGATCAGAAGCAACTGCATGCTCAGCAGGAGCAGAGGAGGTGACTGGATCAGCAGGAACGACGGCAGAAGTGGCAACCTCTGGAACAGCAACCGTAGTGGCCTCGGGAGCACCAGTCGGAGTATCCACCACCGGAGTGGCGGCAACAGGTGTGCTCTCAGGGGCACCAGCAGACGAAGCAGCAACAGCATCACCGGAAGTGGTAGCACCAGCAGCAGCAGTACTAGCAGAAGTGCCCTCGGGGGCACGAGTCGAAGCACGACAAAGCTCCTCAACGTCCTCCTCAGCCAACTCATCTAACTCCTCATCCTCAGAAACGGAAGGAGGAAGCTCAACACCCATCAGACGAGCCATACGGCAAACTACCTCCTCGGTACGAGCCAAGCGAGACTCATGACGACGAAGTAACCGTACGACATCATCCAGGGTGGCAGAGGGAGCACCAGAGGCAGAGGCAGGGGCAGAGGCAGATGCAGAAGGTGTCGTCCTCTGAACGTGACGAAGCGCCGCAAGAGATTTCTTGACGGCCGTCGCGTTCAGGGGAGGACCGAGGGGACGCTCATCGTCACGAGGCAACGTGACACGGAAGTGACGAAACACGAGGGTCAACAAGCAAGGAAATGGGATATGAGCCGATTTAGAGGACTTGCGAATACACTCGAAAGAATCAACCTTATCGAGTATAATGCGAGCCTAATTAATCGAGCTCCCCATGAAGATAGCATAGATAAGCTTCAGAAATGGCTAGGACGGGAGAGATGAGGAGCCGTACTTGGGAAGCAAGCACGACTTCAGAATCAAGTTTAGGACCCAAGCATTCGGCTTAAAAGATTTAGATGGCACGCCAATCATGGCGGGAGGGATCTGATGGAAAATCTCTGAAAGGATGGTCTGATCAAGGGAAGAAATATCGTCAACAGAGATATCAGAGGGGAGGAGGCCAGACGAAGAGATACCCAAAATCTCTCCTAAGATTTCCGCTGTGAGGACTATAGGAGTCCCCAAAACGGTCGTCTCAACAGAGTGGGTCTGATCGTACTGACCCCGGATCCTATTCACATAGAAAAGCTTCACTAATCGAGGGTACGGGTGAGGGTTCGCCTTCGGGTCATAACGAAGATAATCGAGAAGACCCGACGACGAAAGAAGATCAGCTAACCCAATGAAGTCACTGAACTGGACGAAATGCTCCAGAAGCAGTGGGCAATGCTCGATACGGTTGTAAGCCGCTAGACACATCGGGTCGTCGCGACACAACGAGATATCGACACCGCCCACCGGCATCGGAGCCTTTCCCTTAAGCTTACGGGTAGACGTACGAGGGTGGGTGCTAGACTCGGGATGGGTAGGAGGAGTGGGTTCCCTATGAGTTTCTGTCTCGGGGTTATACTCCGTATCGGAATCGGTAGGAGTATGAAATGAAGAACGAGAGGCAAGATTTTTGGCCTTGGGCTTAGGCTTGGGCTTGGGTTGACCTCTAGGCTTGGCAGTCGTCGTCCTCTTCTTCTTGAGAGGAGGCAAAGACGACGAAGGTTGGGTGGTATTGGCACGGCGTTTCGGAGGGGTTGGATGCTCGGGATCCGAAGGGTTTTGTTCTACGGTCATTGGCGAGGGGCTAGAGGGAGTGATCGGGATTCGTGTTCGGGCCATAATCTCGGCACAACACGACACAAGAGATCGAACAAAAGAACCCTAGCCGAAAATGAATTAAACCCTAGAAACCCTAGATACCCTAGAAACCGAACTAACCCTAGCACTAGGAATGGAAAACTAACCCTAGCAGGAGAGGAAATCACCTAGAAGGAGGGGCCGACGGTGGAGATCGACGGAGATGGCCGGAAAACGGCCGGAGATCGATCGGAATTCGAAGGGGCACGAGAGAGATCGGGGTTTTGAGCTGAGGGAGAAGGGGTTTGAATCGATTAGAATGAAAACAAACCGACTAAACTTGGTTTAAGTCGATCGAGATCGCAAATGACCAAACAGTCCCTGGCACAACTAGTCGGTCACAGTTCAAGCACTGACCGACTAGATCACGATCTAGTCGGTCGGTCAATGAGCTTGAACCGACTAGTTGCAAACAGTGGCTGAATCCAAGATTTACTGATAAGATTTAGTCGGTCTGCGTTCATTTACTGACCGACTAGATCTTAATCTAGTCGGTCGGTCACTAAACATGAACCGACTAAAGAGTTAAAATGAAGAGGAAACTCAAAAAGCTTGAGTTAGTCGGTCTAAGTTCGTCTACTAACCGACTAGATGAGCATCTAGTCGGTTGGTGGTTGAACTGAAACCGACTAAAAGAGTCCAAAAGTTGATAATCAAGTTCTCTCCGCATTACGCTTGGACGATATATCGCAATACGCTCAATAATCATCTAAACTACCCCATTAAACATCGAAATCTCAAATACGGCATTCAAAACATGAATTCGAGCAAAAATTCAAAAATATCACATAAATTCTCGAAAAATCCAATAAGTCTAGCATGAACGAAATATTTCGAAATATAATAGCATGCAAGATTATTGAATGAAACATGAATCCTATATCTCGGATTCACCCATAATTCCCAATTCTCGACGCAACCGCACAAAGGAGTCCTCCTTTAGGGGTTTCGTGAAAATATCGGCGATTTGCTTTTGGGTTTCAACGTACACTAAAATGATGTCCTTTTTAGCAACATGATCATCTAAAAAATGGTGTCGGACATCTATGTGTTTCGAACGGGAATGGTGTACCGGGTTCTTGGAAAGACATATTGCACTTTGGTTGTCAACCATGATAGGGCAAGTATCACAATTAATACCAAAGTCTTTAAGTGTGTGTCTCATCCAAAGAACTTGAGCACACGCGGCACCGGCGGCAATATATTCCGCCTCGGTGGTTGAAAGTGATACGGAATTTTGCTTCTTGGAAAACCAAGAGACAAGGGAATTTCCTATAAAATGGCAAGTGCCACTAGTACTTTTCCTGTCGGATTTGCATCCCGCATAATCGACATCACTATATGAGATTAACTCATACGTGCTAGATTTTGGATAAAGTAATCCAAAATCAAGTGTATAACTTAGATAACGGAAAATACGTTTTACCGCTACTAAGTGAGACTCCTTAGGTTGAGACTGATAATGAGCACATACGCATACGGTAAACATAATATCGAGCCTACTTGCGGTAAGATAAAGCAAACTACCTATCATACCTCGATATAGACGAATGTCTACATCCTTACCGCCCGTATCCTTATCAAGATGCGTAGTCGTGCTCATTGGAGTCTTTTTCCCGGAAGCACTCTCCATTCCAAATCGCTTTAGCAACTCCACCGTGTACTTCGTTTGGTGGATGAAGATTGCATCGTCCATTTGGTGAATTTGGAGACCTAAGAAATACTTGAGCTCACCCATGTGGCTCATCTCAAATTGTTCCTTCATAAAATTAGAAAACTCTTCGCAAAGAACAAAGTTAGTAGCACCGAAAATGATATCATCAACATATATTTGAACTAAAATTATATCATTATTCGCATGCTTAACAAAAAGTGTAGAATCGGCTTCTCCCATTTTAAAATTCAAATCCAAAAGAAAATTCTTTAGGCGATCATACCAAGCTCGAGGAGCTTGTCTCAAACCGTAAAGTGCTTTCTTTAGTTTAAAAACATGATTTGGAAATTTTTCATTTATGAAGCTTGGAGGTTGAGAAACGTAAACTTCCTCAACGACATCTCCGTTTAAAAATGCACTTTTAACATCCATTTGAAATAATTTAAAATCCTTATTGCATGCAAAAGACAATAATAATCTAATTGATTCTAATCTAGCTACCGGAGCGAAGGATTCTTCGAAATCAATACCTTCCTCTTGACGGTAGCCTTGAGCAACTAACCGAGCTTTGTTCCGGACGACGACTTGGTTTTCGTCGGTTTTGTTCTTGAAGATCCACTTTGTCCCTATGACGGTGTGGTTCTTCGATGGCAATGGAACAAGCTCCCAAACTTCATTCCTCTCGAATTGAATGAGCTCCTCCTCCATGGCTAAGATCCAAGCGCTATCTTCGCATGCTTCATTAACATTCTTTGGCTCTATCGAGGAGGCAAAGGCACAATGAGCGAAGTAGTTTACTTGCGATCTCGTCTTGACACTATCATAGATATTGCCAATGACTTGCTCATGAGGATGGTCACGAACGGTATGAAGCCGTTTGGGAATACCTTGATCACTAGGAACATTCTCAACAACTTCATTAGGTGGGTTAGTCTCAATAGAATCAATAGAATCATTAGACTTAGAATTATCAAACGAATCACATAAAACATCCATAGAATCATTATCATTTGAAATTCTAGTTGGAACAAATCCTTCATTAAATGAGACATGACGCGACTCCTCGATCGTTGAGGTTCGTTTGTTGAATATCCGGTAGGCTTTGCTACGCGAAGAATATCCAACAAAAATCCCCTCATCGGATCTTGGATCGAATTTGTCCAAACTGCCATACGTGTTCTTAATAAAACATTTCGAACCAAAAACACGAAAATGTTTAACTTGAGGCAACCTACCAAACAACAATTCATAACAAGTTTGTTTAGTGCCGGGCCTCAAAAGTATTCTATTAAACACATAGCAAGCGGTGTGTACCGCTTCCGCCCAAAATTGATGGCCAAGTTGGCTATCATCAAGCATAGTGCGAGCACACTCCACTAGCGTCCTATTCTTTCTCTCAACTACACCATTTTGAGGAGGTGCACGAGGGAAAGAGAAGGTGTGTGTTATACCAACTTCATCACAAAATGTCTCAAAAGACTCATTCTCAAATTCACCTCCATGATCACTACGAATAGTGACAATGGTGGTTCCTAAGAGATTTTGTACTTTCTTAACAAAAATTGTGAAGTTTTCAAAAGCTTCATTTTTATTACATAATGAAAATACCCATGTAAATCTCGAATAATCATCTACGATGACAAGTCCATATCTTGCATTTCCTAAGGAAGCAACTCTAGTTGGCCCAAATAAGTCTAGATGTAATAGCTCTAGTGGCCGTTTAGTAGAAATGCTTTTCTTAGGTTTAAATGAAGATTTAGGAAGCTTGCCACGTTGACAACAATCACAAAAACTTTTCTTTTCAAAAACGAGCTTCGGAAAACCTTTAATGGAATTTAATTTTGAAAGCTTATAAAGTGTTCCAAAGTTCACATGTCCAAAGCGTCGATGCCATAAGTGTTGTTCACTTGTGTTGGCAATGAGACATTGTTCATAAGACTTAGGAAGATCCAAAATATAAATATCTTTATGACGAGTGCCGGAAAATAATAATTTATCATTATCTTTTCTTAAAATATGACACAATCCTTTCGCAAAGCTAACTTTGTAACCTTTGTCACAAAGTTGGCTTATTGAAATAAGATTATGATTTAAGCCATTAACTAGATAAACATCACTAATTAAAGGTTTAGATGGGTTACCCACTTTACCAACACCTATGATGGTTCCGCTCTCGTTGCCTCCAAATACGACGCGGTTTCCATTTGCGATGGGAACCACTCCGGAGAGCAATCGAGCGTCACCCGTCATGTGTTTTGAACACCCGCTATCGAGTATCCAATTCCCCTTGGAGCTAAATTTAAATTTGCTGCTCCTTTTCTTTTTCTTTTCCTTGAGTACCTAAAGATAGAAAATTTCATATCATGGTACCCAAGGTCATTGGGTCCAAAAGATTAGACCTTTGGAAGCCAAGTCCAATTGGACTTAGACTTCCCCACATAATTCCTACTATGCACAACATCCGAAAAATAAGCATTCATATACACTTGTTTTTCATCCATTCTTGTGTCCTTTGGGCTCCAAATTGTGAAAATCTTGGGAGCCCTCATCCTATTGGGTGCATGCATGCGACGTTGATTTCTACGTGATGCATGTTGTGGATAGGCATAAGGAACATGATGGAATGGTGCACGACGAGAATTATTCATATGATGTTGTAGGTGAACATATGCATGTGTGGGAACACGTGCGTGAGGGTGTCTCACATGGTGTGCACATGCTCGAGAATGTGTTGCATAAAAATCATCATATGTGTGAGCCGGTGGAGTAGGACGTGTGTTCCTACGTGGCATGGTATTGGTGTACATATAAGCATGCCCCTTCTTTGGAGGTCCACCCAAAGTGGGTTTCTTTCCGAAAGAGGGTGTGGACGAGGTGGAAGCACCATTGGTAGATGAACTACCAATAGAGTGTTTGCTACCACTCGTTGAGGCATCGGAAGTTGGCCTAACAAAAGTAGTGACCGACTTGGATGAGTTTCCCAAAGTATACCCCAAACCAACATGGTGTTTGGCCGGGAGTAAGACACTTAGGATATTATCCAAATGGCCCTTACCCTTATTGAATTCATTGATTCGGCCTAATGTGTTCTCATATTTCTCGGTGAGAGAACGCAAAGAAGTATCTAAAGTGGATACTTGCGATGTGAGCACATAAACACAAGATTTAAGACTTTCATTCTCAATACTCAAAGTCGAGTTTTGAGAAGTTAAATCCTCTATCTTATGTTCTTCCGGATTCTCAATGCTTACATGTTCAAGTTTAGATTTGAGATTAACAATCTCATTTCTTAACTCTTCAACAACGGTGTCATTGTTGGTGATGATAGTCTTAGGCGAGGTTTGAATGCTAGCTAGGTCATCTTTTACTTTAGTATATCTATTTACTAATTTAGTGTATTTAGACCATAAATGAGAGTTAGCATCCCTAAGATCATCCATAGTTACCTCATCGCCTTCGTCGTCGCTATCATCGGAGGAGGAAGATCCTTGATCATGCTCCTCTCTTGCCATGAAGCACATGTGCGCTTGCTCCACTTGCTCATCGTCCGACTCTCCGCTTGAAGAATCCTCGGAGTCGGTGAATGTTGCTCCGACAAGTCCCTTCTTGTTTCCTTTCTTGTACTTCTTGGACTTATCGAATTTTGGCGCCTTCCACTTCTCCTTTTGCTTGTTGAGAGGACACTCCGCTTTCATATGTCCTGGCTTATTGCACTTGAAACACAAAGGAGAGGAAGAGGCGTTAGAAGAACCAAATTTAGCTTTGTTCTTATAGTTACCTTTTCGGAAGAAACGGTTGAACTTCTTGGCCATGAGAGCCATGGACTCCAAGTCCAACTCGTTTTCCGAGTCTTCATCATCGGTTGATGGTGATGTGGATGGAGCGGCCTTGAAAGCAATAGCCTTCTTCTTTGGCTCGTCTTGCTTTAGGTAGGACTTTATCTTTTCCTGCAATTTGAGCTTGCTATCCTTGCGTACCTCGTACGACATTAAAGTACCCATTAGTTGAACTACGGTGTACTTATTCATGTCATTACCTTCCTCGATGGCGAAGGTACGCTTTTCCCAAGAAGAAGGAAGTCCTTCGATGAGCTTCGAGCACTTCTCCTTTTGGGTGTAGGATTTACCGAGAGCCTCTAACTCGTTTATGATGTCAACGAAGCGAGCGTATATTCCTTCATCTTCTCGCCCTGTTGCATATGAAACATTTCGTAATCTTTGTTTACAACTACGAGTTTGGAGTCTCTTACCCTACTCGTCCCTTCATGTAGAATGAGGAGGGAGTTCCAAATTTGATATGCACTCTTACATGTGCATATCTTATTGAAGTCCTCGGGCTCCAATGCGCATTGCAAGGCGTTCATTGCCTTGGCATTGCTTACCTCCGCGGCGACCTCCGCGGTTGTCCATTTCTCAAAGTCTTCTTCTTCGGGCTCGATGTATTCCTTCATTGTGGTCCTCCATAGAGATGCACTCCGGAGGAAGGTTTCCATCCGGCATTTCCAGTACCCGTAGTTGGTACCGTTGAAGAATGGAGGCCTCGTAGAGGAATGTCCTTCCATCACCGAAGACGCTCCTTCACGGTTCCTGAAGGTGTCATAGTTGGAAGGTGGACGCACGGTCTTGTTGTCGTTGGCAGACATAGCTAAGTATCTGGCTCTGATACCAAATGTAATGCCCTACAAGCTACTGCACAAGTACTAGAGGGGGGGGTGAATATTACTTTAAAAATAACAAGGAGTATAATTCCTAATTATAATGCAAACAACTACCAAATCAATTTGCGGAAGCTTAAATTGAATGACAACAACAAAATTAACAATGCTAACAAGAGATGTTACTGGGTTCGGATCCACCCAAGTCTCCCCGACTTGTTTCCGGTGATCCTACGTACCAACCACCCGGATCCCCTCCGGATACTTGAGTTAGAAACCCTAACTCAAGATTTCCACTATGAAATACTTGTGAAAATCCTCCACAAGTCAAATCATACAAAATGTAATTTGTGACTCCCACAACCCGGGATCACAACCACACTCTCACAACCGAGAGTGAAACTTACAAATCAAATATGAAATGAAATAAGAAAACTTATTACCGAACAAAATACCTATGCCTTGAGTATTGCTTACGAATTAGGGCAAGGATGATTTTGAGGAAGAAGTGGCACTAAACCCTACCTCCAGGATGTAGATCAGCGATGGAGAGCTTTGGGGATGTTGGTGACCTAGAATCAAGCACTTGGCTTGGAAGGCTTCACACTCAATGAATCCCTCTTTGGAAGTAAGAGTGAGGAGATTATTGAATGGAATGAATAAGCTTTGAATGAGCTTGGAATGAATTCTCTTGATCTCTAAACTTGCAATAATATCAGCCTTGGCAGCAATGAATGCAGCCCATCAAGTATATATAGGATAGAGGAGAGAGAGAAAGAAATTCGAGTCATTAAATGCACCAACGGCTCTTTTCTGGACCCAACTAGTCGGTCAAAGAACAACCACCGACCGACTAGTTCATCAACTAGTCGGTCGGTCAATTAACCAAAACCGACTAATGAGAGAACTGAGAAAAGATCAAAGTACAGACATAAGGAACTAGTCGGTCCAAGAAGAGTAGCTGACCGACTAGTTTCACAACTAGTCGGTCGGTTACTCAACAGAGACCGACTAACAGATAAAACTGAAGTCTGAGAAGAATTAGACTTAGTCGGCCCAAGAACAAAATGTTGACCGACTAATTCACCAACTAGTCGGTCACCAAATGAACATAAACCGACTAACAATAAACAGTAAGTATGGTGAAAAATTTGGCATGTACAGTAAACTAAACTAGTCTGTCTAAGAAGGAATGTTGACCGACTAGTTCATCAACTAGTCGGTCGATCAATGAACACAGACCGACTAAAGATAAACAGTAGCTAAGGTTCAAATGTGCATGTACATGGAAAGCTCAACTAGTCGGTCACAGAAGCATCACTGACCGACTAGTTCACAAACTAATCAGTCGGTGAGTCAACTTAGACCGACTAACTGTAAACAGTAAAGAGCTATGAATTAACTGAGAAGAACTAGTCGGTCCAAGAAGCTTGGCTGACCGACTAGATCACCATCTAGTCGGTCAGTTCTTCTTCTTGAACCAACTAACATGCACAAGAAGTCCCGAATCGAAGCGCGAAGCTTCGGGAAGAATTGTATGGACTTCTACAAAGATCCTAGAGCTAAGATATGAGCGTTATGAAGAATTAAAACGTAAGACCTACTCAAGGCTTAACATTCTACGAAAGAAGCTTAAAGACTATAAATTAAACTTGACGATACCGTCTTCAATAGCTTCAATCGAATCTTCATGACTTCTAAAATGGTCCATAAGCTTCAACGAAGCTTTAGGCAAACGATCACGTGCTTTGAGAAGTCTTGAGACGTCGTAATTGATATTCATGTGAATTTGGCGACGATCTCCATAACTGCGCTCACAAAGTGTTAGTTCACATTATATTTATGTTTGTTCATCATCCAAAACCAAATCCGGGGAGTCCAATATCCAACACAACTTACTAGCCAGATATAGTGCTCCACCTACACAGCGGCACTGGGCCGGAGTTAAGCATCTTCTGCGCTACCTCCAAGGGTCCATAGACTTAGGTCTATTCTACAGGAAAGGGGCATCAACTGGTTTAGTTGGTTATGCTGACGCAGGTTACATGTCAGATCCTCATTCAGAGAAGTCTCAGACCGGATACATGTTCACATATGGCGGCACTGCCATATCCTGGAGATCTGTAAAGCAGACCATGACAACCGTCTCATCCATTCACTCAGAACTGCTGGCGATCCATGAAGCAAGCAAGGAGAGTTTCTGGCTACGCTCTGTGATCCAACACATTCTCACCTCCACCGGCCTGATGACCGGCGTCTTGCACCTACTCCTCTCCATGAAGATAATGCATCATACATAGCCAAGCTATAGGACGGCTACATCAAAGACGACAAGACAAAGCATATCTCCCCAAAGTTCTTCTGGACGCACGACCTTCAGAAGCAAAAGCAGATTGAGGTACAGAAGATCCAATCATGTAATAACTTGGCGGATTTGCTTACCAAATCCCTGCCTACTAGTATCTTTGAGAAACTTGTATATGAGATTGGGACGAGGAGAGTGAGAAAATATAAACTGGGTCAGGATGAGAGGACTATGAACTCATAGATACATATGAGACTGATGTATAGATTCATAGGAAATCTGCAAGCCTGAAGCTTGGTCAGATAAGGGGGAGTCAATTGCAGAGTTGTACTCTTTTCCCTTGGCTACTGGTTTTTTCCCACATGGTTTTCCGTAGTCAAGGTTTTGACGAGGCAACATCGTTGACTCTGGATCCTGAAGTATCCACCCTTAGACACATCCCTAAAACATGGGAAGTTATGGATTAACTGTTCTTTATTTAACAAGGCAGTTATCCTAACTCGGATCCTGAATAATGCACATCTTATTCAATGTTGGTTGGATAAGGGGAAGTGTTATGAATAGGCCATGCGGCCCATTGGGTATCCGGCCCCTCATTGAAAGCTATAAATAAGAGGGTAGATGAGCTCTTAACCCCATACACATATTTCCCTACTTTTCCCTTCACAACAAAAATAAATTTTGCATGTATTTGCCGCATGTAGTCACTAGTTAGCATCTGAGTCCAACCCGAAAGCCGGAAAGAAACTGAAGGATCCGATCCAAACCCTAGTCCTAGTTTTTCTACCGGGTTCCGATACACTCCAAATCTACCCGATCCGCGAACACACAACGGGGGTTACAATTTAAGCATCTCCGCTGCCTCCAAGGAATAAATAAAAATCGTAGCTTTGATCTTTTTCCTCTCCTGCAGTTCACTGATCGATCAATGGATGCTCAGCCTGAGCCCGTGAGTTATCTCTGCGGAGGTAAGAATCTCCCTCACGATTAATTCCCGAATTTGTATTTTTTGATAATAAATCGATAATTTTGATAAAATTATGGTGGTCAGATTGCGGAACGGAGAACACTTTAAAGCCAGGGGACGTGATCCAGTGCAGGGAGTGCGGGTACCGTATCCTCTACAAGAAGCGAACTCGCCGAAGTATGAAACTTTTTTTACATGATTTCTTAGCTAGGGCTAAACCCCAACTCCAACCCTAATCCATACCATATACCAGATGATTGTAAAAGGTTGTAACAATTACGATATTACGAGATGAGAAATAAGAAAATGTTATGAATCAACAACTGGGGAGAAACCCCCGGTCCTTTATTTATAGCATATAGAGGAGCGTGTACAGATAAGATACATTAGATACGGTCTTATCTATAAGATAAGCCGTGATCTCAACCGACTAACCAACTCGGTATTATCCCTTCACAACACTCCCTCTTATCCAACCATATGTGTGGACGCTGCTCATGAATACTTCGGGATTCTGAGTGTAGTAGGAGTCTCACATGGGATGGATACTTCAGGATCCTGAGTTGGTGATGTTTGCCTCGTTAAAACCTTTAGCTATGAAAAACCCCGTGGAAAAACCATAGTTAAGGAAAAAGAGTGCAGACACTCTCTAACTCCCCCTGATCTGTACAAGCACTCATGCTTTCAGATCTCGTAGGCGCCTCATCCCAATTTTCTGTACAAACTTCCTAAAAGTAGCAGTAAAAAGGGCTTTAGTGAACAAGTCTGACAGGTTGTCACATGATTGTACTTGTCTGACGTCGATCACGCCATCTCTCTGTAGCTCGTGCGTCCAGAAGAATTTGGGGGAAATATGCTTCGTTCTGTCGCCTTTGATGTAGCCACCTCGTAGCTGAGCTATGCAAGCAGCGTTGTCCTCAAACATTGTAGTAGGTTCAAGATCTCCAGACTTCAATCCGGTCGTCACCAGGATGTGATTTACAACTGACCGTAGCCAGACACATTCTCTGCTTGCTTCATGGATGTCGATGATCTCTGAGTGATTGGATGAGGTTGACGTCATGGTCGTCACCAGGATGCTTCGTTCTCTCGCCTTTGATGTAGCCACCTCGTAGCTGAGCTATACCAGCAGCGTTGTCCTCGAACATTGTAGTAGGTTCAAGATCCCCAGACTTCAATCCGGTCGTCACCAGGATGTGATTTACAACTGACTGTAGCTAGACACATTCTCTGCTTGCTTCATGGATGGCGATGATCTCTGAGTGATTGGATGAGGTTGACGTCATGGTTTGCTTAACGGATCTCCAGGAAATGGTTGTCTCACCATGGGTAAACACGTACCCAGTCTGTGACTTTGCATTGTGGGGATCAGACCTGCAACCTGCATCAGCATAACCAACAAGTGCGGAGGATAATCCATTTTTTAAAAGAGTCCCAAATCTGTAGACCCTTGGAGGTAGCATAGAAGGTGCTTTACCCCGGTTCAGTGGCGCTGCGTAAGCGCTGCACTGTATCTGGCTAGTAAATTTACTGCGAACGCTATATCGGGACGCGTGCAGTTGGCCAGATATAGAAGTACTCCAATAGCACTCAAATAAGGGATTTTTGGACCAAGTATATCCTCCCCCTCCTCCAGCGGCCGAAAGGGGTCTTTATGTTCATTTAGAGATCGTACCACCATAGGTGTACTAGGTGGATGACATTGGTCCATATGAAATCTTTAGAACATTTTCTTCGTATATGTGGTTTGGTGTAATATGATTTCGTCTTTTAGATGTTCAATCTGTAAGCCAATATAGAATTTTGTTTTGCCTAGGTCTTTCATTTCGAATTCTTTTGTCCGGCTTACAGATATCTCAGCGATCTCTTCAGGAGATCCAATGAGATTTACATCGTTTACGTAGACTGCTATTACGACGAATTCTTTTCCCTTTGCTCTTATAAAGATGCAAGGGCAGACTTCATTATTGTTGAATCCTTGTTGTACAAGGAATTCGCTCAGTCTGTTATACCACATCCGTCCCGATTGTTTAAGACCATACATGATCTTTGGAGCTTAACAGAGTAGACGTCCCGAGGTTTGTCTTTTAATTCAGCAGGTATTGAAAAGCCATCAGGAAGTTTCATGTATATCTCCTTGTCGAGATTACCGTGTAGATATGCAATCACAACATCCATTAGCTGCATATCTAAACCTTCCTTTGCTGTTAAGCTTATTAGGAATCGGAAAGTGATCGCATCTATGACCGGGGAGATGTTTCATCATAGTCAATACACGGTCTTTGGAAAAACCCTTGCGCTACAAGCCGTGCTTTGTAGTGTGCGATCTCATTATTTTCATTTCTTTTTCTCACGAATACCGATTTGTATCCCACAAGTTTGACACTAGTAGGTGTCTGGACTATTTGTCCAAGGACTTTGCGTTTATTAAGCGAGTCCAGCTCAGCTTCTATTGCCTGATTCCAATTTGGCCAATCATTTCCACCTTTGCATTCAGCAATGGAATGTGGATCATGATCATCGTCGCTTCCGATGACGTGAATATCAGTATGAAATGCAAAGTCATCGTCAACGACTACTCTTTCTGTCTAACATTTCCCACGTATGTACATAATTTAATGATATTTCAGTTTCTCACTGCAGTTCCTCTGCAGTGGATTCTGGGAGGGGTGAGGGTATTGACATGAGCTCGTTTCTCTGTGGGCGTATCGTCCTAAGGTCTCCGGATATTTTTCTTTTTCTTGTATTTTTATCCTTGGAGCCTGGTGGTTTGCTTCTTTTCTGTTGAGGTGCAACCACTTCTGCTGCTGGTGGATTGCATCCATTATCGGGGATGTCAATCATAGCTAGAGTATTTGTAGCAGGGATGCGTGATTTGACAATCTTCTGGTTGTAAGTAAATGAGTCCGGTAATCGGTGGACAGTGTTTTGGATGTGGAGGATCTTCAGGATCTCATCTTCACATTGTTTTGTTACCGGATCATAGTGTGTTAAACTTTTTGTATCCCACGTTATGATGTGCTTCGCACTAAATTTCTCAGTTTCTGGGCCCATTTTGGGGAAAATTGTTTCATCAAATTCACAGTCTTCAAGATGTACCTTAAATGCGTTCCCCATTTGGGGTTCTAGGTATCTTATAATTGAGGATGAGTCAAACCCTACATAGATACCTAGGCGACATTGAGGACCCAATTTGGTCCTCTGTGGTGGTGCAATGGGGATGTAGACTGCGCAACCGAAGATTCTCAGATGAGAAATGTTCGGTGGCCCTCTATATGTAAGTTGCATTGGAGAGAGACTGACCTCCAGAGGGTCTTATTTTTATTAACGATGCAGCATGCAGTATTGCATGTCCCCATGCATCCACCGGCAAATGGGATTTCATTAACAATGGACGTGCAATCCACTGGAGTCTTTTTATCAGTGACTCTGCTAACCCATTCTGGGTGTGAACATGCGGCACTGTATGTTCAATTTCTATTCCCGTTGCCTGACAGTACTCTTAAAATGACCGTGAGGTAAATTCTCCAACATTATCCAGACGTATTTTCTTTATATGGTTGTCTGGAAAATGCGCCAGCAACTTTATAATTTGTGCAAGTAGCTTTGGAAAAGCTAATTTACGGGTTGATAGTAGACACACATACGAATATTTTGAAGATGCATAAATTATTACCATAAAGTACCGAAAGGGCCCACTATGGGGTGGATGTCCACATATGTCTTCATGTATTCTTTCGAGGAAGCTTGAAGACTCGATATCCACTTTTAGTGGTGATGGCCTTGTTATTAATTTCCCCTTGAAACAGGAGATGCATGAGAATTCTCCCCTTTGAAGAATCTTTGGTTCTTCGGTTGTGCCCATGAGATTGTGATAGGATGCGGTGCATCATCACAGATCCAGTGTGGTCAAGTCTATCATGCCAAAGTAAAAACTTGGCTGATGTCGGGCACTTCAGGTGCTCTGTCAAGTTAGCTTCCTCTCTCCGAATCTTTGTATAGTAGAGGCCTGATGAAAGGCTATCAAAACGTTCAAGTATGGATTTTACTCCTTTTTCTTGAGACGTTACATATAATAATTCTTTTTCATTTACATTTGTTGTTTCCAAATGGAATCCGTTTAAACAGATATTCTTGAAACTTAGTAAGTTTCGTTTGGAGTTCGGAGAGAATAATGTATCTTTTATTTTAATTTCCGTTCCATTAGGGTGCAATAAGGTTGCATTCCCAGAACCTTCAATTATATTCGATGTCCCTGAAATTGTATTTACAGGGCTTTTGTATACTATAATGCTATGAAAATAGCACTTATACTGAAGGATCATATGTGTTGAAGCACTGTCTACCAAGCAGTCATGAGAGCAATCCATCTATAAAGATGAATAAAACATTTGCATTTCAGGAACATAAACTTTATTCATTCAAATTCAAATTACATAATATGAAAGCTCTCCTAACATGAAATGTTCTAAACAATTTGCTAAGATAAAAATAGAAGGCTAATCTAGCAGGTCATCAGTTTCGAAGTCGTCAGCTGTAAACTTTACTGGAGCATCAGATGTCACCAGGTATGTTTCAGCTTTCTTTTTCTTATTTTCTTTATACAGCTCCTGGAGATGCTGCGGAGTTCGGCATACTCTGGACCAGTGGCCTTTCATGCCACAACTATGGCACTGGTCTTCTCAATCCCTTTTGGGTGGGGGTGCATCATTCTTCTTGTTGTCATTTCTGAGCCAGGTGAACTTGCGTTTTCCTTCATTTCTTCGCTGCTGGACTTGGCCCCTAGCCCTTTTGTTCTGTCCCCCTTTCTGTAGCCTTTTTTTTCCTTTTGTTGTCTCTCTTATTTCGAGAAGAAGAGGCATTATGAGCTTCTGGGAGGGAGGCAGTGCCAGGGGGCCTATGTTGTGAGTGGTGAGGAGGAGCTCTCTGTTTTGTTCAGCCATGAGTAAATATGACAGCAACTCAGAATACTTGGTGAACTTTCGTTCACGGTATTGCTGCATTAGTATCACATCTTTCTCGTGGAAAGACGTGTACGTCTTTTCCAACATGCGATCTTTTGAGACTTTTTAACCATAGCTTCAGGCATGATGTGATGCTAAAAAAGCCGAGTTGTACTCAGCTATGGACTTAAAGTCATGCAGTCTCAGGTTCTCCCACTCGCATCTGCCCTTGGTAGTATAACATCTTTCTGATGTTTATACCTATCCTTAAGGGTAGTCCACAGCTCAAATGGATCTTCGACTGTAAGATATTCAGCCTTTAGGGTCTTGTCCCCTTGGCGGCGAATATAGATAATGGCTTGCGTCTTTTCTATATCGCTTACATTTTCATTCTTAGTCACAACAGAAATGATGGACTTAGCCCGCAGATGGAACTTCACATCGAGCTGCCAGCTCAGATAGTTTCTCCCTGACGCATCCAGCACTTCGAAATCGACACTTACAATTTTCTCCCTGACGCATCCAGCACTTCGAAATCGACACTTGTGATTTTAGCCATTTTATCTAGCAGAGCACAAATTTGCATGAATTAATAATTTAAACAATAAACATTTTTATGCAGAGGCAATTTTTATATGAAGAGCTAATCGCGTGGATCAGCCAGTTCCATATAAATAAAAAGTCCAAAGTTCATTACAGTCCATATTACACAAATGAAAGCTTTTTTAAAAAGAAATTACAACTTTGGAAACCCCGTGGCCTCCGTCTCCATGAAAAGTGGTCTTCGGTGTTAGACATTTACATAAATTCCTCAATACAATTTCTCTCAAAGGTAAAAGAAAAGTGTAGGAAATAAAATATGGGACTTAAACAGCCGATCTAAAACTGTAATTTAGCCATCCATGCAAAATTTTTGTGCTCATCAAACATTTTCAGCAGACATTTTCATCACAGCATCGTATGCATTTATATTACAGAAAGGATAAACAATTTAATTACTTAATAATTATTGGACCACTGGACAATGTCATACACTTTTAGGTTAGCGGACTAATGACAGAGCGGTCACATGATCTTCCTAATTATTAAGTTTTAATATTTGCACAACCTAACATAGTTTATTCACAGAATAAGCCTAAAATGATGCGTAGCATATAGGTATGATCCTACAAGGGTATCATATAATTCAAGGGCTGTGCTAGTTGGGTTTATTCAAAAAGATTGAAAAAGAGCCCAAAATATAACATGTTCTTCGTAAAAGGAAGAAATTTTCCCTTTTAAATTATCTCCAATTTATCTCCAAATGTCTCCAAATGTCCCCTTATTTTATCATGATTTTTCAAGAATTTTTAGGCCCCCAAATACCATTTTAATCAATTTTTAGCCCCCAAAAAAGCCTTTTAAAGCTTATTTAGCCCCCTTTTTATTTTTTTAAACAAAAACTGGCCTGCGGGTTTGAAGCTCGCAGAGTGATTGCGGGCTTCAGGCCTGCAGTCTTAAATTATTTTTTTTGAAAAATAGGCATGCGGGCCTGAGGCCCGCAAGGCTTTAATTAATTAATTTTATTCGTGGGCTTCAGGCCCAGAAGAATGGGGGGTGGGGCGGCGGCTAGGGTTTGCCGTCCCCGCCCTCGCCCCCGGTTGCTTCGCCCCGGAGAGGGCGGCCGCCCCGTCGTAGTGAGGGCGGCCGCCCCGTCGTAGTGAGGGCGGCATGGAGACCCTCCTACAGTTAGACGAGGAGGGGGGTGGGCGGTGATAAGGGGTAGCCCCCCTTCGCCGTCGTGGCGCGGGGGGGGGGGGGGAGTATGGGGGTAGGGAGTCGACACCCCCCTCTTTGGGGGGACGTTGCGGCGGCCTGAAATGCCGCCCCCCTTCCGGGGGCGCCCCTCTTCGGTAAGGAGAACCCCGACGGCCTGAAACGCCGCCCCCCTTTGGGGGGAGGGAACGGCGGCACCGCCCTTCGCGGGGGGGGGGGGGGGGGGAACCCTGGCGGCCTGAAATGCCGCCCCCCTTCGGAGGGGGGGACGACGGCGTCCCCCTTCGGGGGGGACTTCGGCGGCCTGAAACGCTGCCCCCCCTTCGGGAGAGGGGGGAACGACGGTGCCCCCCTTCGGGGGGACTTCGGCGGCCTCAACGCGGGAGGGGAGGGGGGAGCGGCCGCCGGCGAGGCAAGGGTAGGGTAAAACGCAATTTTTCTATTATTTACAGATTTTAAAACATGAATTTTTTTGGACGATTAGCCATAATCCACTTCGATCTTGCGGGATATATGGAAAATACTATCATACGTATGATAAAAACGACATTTTAAGCGAGATTTACCTCTATATCCGTCCTCCGGATATAGCGACGGTTGAACGAAAGCCTACGTGGATGACGACGCTCGTTTGATGAAGCTTGACGCCGCGCGCGTGGATCTCCCACCTTCTTTGCTTTCGCAACGATCGATTTTGTGTGGAATTTTTGTTTAGATGCTCGTGCTGATAACGTGTTATGAATCAACAGCTGGGGAGAAACCCACAGCCTTTTATTTATAGCATATAGAGGAGCGTGTACAGATAAGATACATTAGATACGGTCTTATCTATAAGATAAGCCGTGATCTCAACCGACTAACCAACTCGGTATTATCCCTTCACAACAGAAAAATAATATTGTTAAATCTTAAATTGTCGGGCAAAGTGTTTTTTTGTTATATTTTTTAATGATACCAGCCTTTTTGTTTCCATGTTTAGTTATTTGTGATGGATATGACGAGAACATATTATATGAACGTAGTCTAATCTAGTTTCCCTATCCTATTTTTAGCGAGATGTCAATCTTTTACTTGTAATGGAGACAATTTCAAGTTTTTTTGATGTTGTGTGGATGTTTTTGAAGTGCGCTGATGGTGTTTACTTCTAGAACATTTTTGCTTGTCATGGAACATGCCGTGGATATCTTGTGAGTGAACCATGTCATTATGTCATTCATAGGAAAAATTATTCCATTGAACGTGATATTCCATTGAAAATGATTATTTCAGTTCCCTTGTCAAGGGTCTTTTTGATTTTAGTCATGTTGAAGTTGTCTTAGGCATATTGATCCCTTAAATCGTCCATGTTTTCTTATGCCAACCCTGAATCTTGATTTTTTTTCAATATTCCTTCCTAAAATTGTTTAGCCACAGTTTTTAAGAAACACCATAATGCTATTCCCTGTCTAAAAGACATTCAAGGGCTGCAACTACTTTCTTTTCTTTCACCTCTCATACCGGCAGTTATTTGGTTTAAATCATCTCAAAAATCATATGCTGTAACATTAGTCCTATACACATCTTGTGTTAAGAGAAATACATGAATGCTAATAAATACCATATCCTCCAAGGTGCCAACAATGCTGTCAACAAATCCATGAGGCTTGCATGATGAGTTAATGAGAGAGGGAGATGAAAGATCCAAAGTTGTCCAAATTTTTTGACATTTTTAGTTTAGAGTTGTCAGCTAGGTATTACTTGTTTGTTTATGAATTAGCTTCCTAGTTATGTGACTAGTGCAAACTGAATGTTTTTTGTTATAATATGAGGGATGTTTAGGGGCAGCATAATTGGCTATCTCATTTCTTATATTACTTTGAATCTTTTGTGTACTTTCAAACCACTTAGTTTATCATTTTATCTCTTGTGAAATTTTCTTAGCTGGATTGATGATTTATAATTTATACATGTAGCAAGTTCTTCGGCTATTATGGAACATGTCTTGGATATATTGTTATTAGATAATCAATCACTTTGTCCTTCATAGAACAAATCACTCGATTTTGTTCATACTTTACCATCAACACTCATCATTACATTTCTCTTATAGAATATTATTTCAATTTGAGTAGTGAATATGAAGTCACTAGCCATTTAAATTTGGGGTTATTGATATGTCTCCAAAATCTTCTCTACTTGGCATTTCCCCTCGAAATCATTACATTTATCTGTTCTCTTAAAACTTCTATGTTATTTTTAAAAAAATAATGTTTCTCTCCTTCTAAAGTTGATAATCAATTGAAAATAGTTTTCTTGCCTGTACAGACCATCATTTATTTCCTTTTAGTACATACATGATTTTTTGTTTTTATTGTTGAACCTATTCCATCTAGCTGTCACAGCAGACTCCCTAAATGAGTCTGGGAGAAGATATCTATTCATCTTAGTTCTTTATCCTAGTTTCTTCTTCATCCTTCTTTTAACACAAACAAATGCTCTCTCATTCAATTACTGACATGCTCTCAAATATATCGTTCTCCCATGAAAATCTCTCAATAACCCATGTTCATGTGGGGAGCCAAGTCAATATGAATTTCACCTCTTGAAGGCTTTTAAAGGAGCTAGTGACCGAATTTATTCTTTCTAGATTTCATCAATCGTCTCAAATGTCAAAATTTCCAACATTTAATCATCTTCACAATTAAAGGTCACCGAAGGAAATGAGATTTTTTTCGAGTTTCTTGTACTCTTTAAGCCTAGCATTGAATGGATTGGATCTTTACATCAGAGTCCTATAAGATGCAATTGAAGGTGTTCACAAATCCATAAGGCTCATATGATTGGTTAATAAGATGACAAACTGATGAGGGTTATTGAATGACGTTCAATATATTAATGATGATGAAAGCATTACTATTAATGAAGATGGATGTTGAGGGGTTTTCATAACAACTAATATGAATTTAGGTGAGAATTATGGTAATATGAAAATTTTAGCATCAGATTTTGCAATCTAATTGATAGGGTTGATACAATTAGGAACTTTAAATCTATACTTTCTTCAGTGTTTTGTGTGTTTTGTGTCGTATTAATAACATTCTCCTACAAGTCTATTTGATAATCTAGCAAACTGGACTATAATGTTTTCCAATATGCCTAGCGCACGGTGCTTGTTTTTTACTTTGTTTTTGTTTGATACAATACCTAAAATTACCAAAATTTAAAAAAAATACTTACAATTGGCAATACAACAATACAACCAAAATTTATAAAACATTTCAAGTTTTCAACATTAAAAAGTGGAATTACTGTCATCTAGGATCCATAAAAATGCAATCAACGATATTCATAGGAAATTGATGATTAATTAGTAACAAGTTTATAACTAACAAATACCAACTTCAATAAAAATCATGAAAAATTAATGAAGTAGTAATATTTCAATCACTTATATTGGAATAAATAAAACACAAATACAATAACCCAAAGCACACAAATTTGCATTCAACAAACCATAAATATGGAATTCCAATATTACGATATTAAAGATAAACATAAAGCCAAGCCAAGCAATTAAGTTTCAATAATATAATATGACAGATCCAAAGTCCAAAGTCTAATGTCTCCAATGTTTATAGACTTTTAAGCCTTTCTCTCTAGCCAGGACCCTAATTGCCATCATCCTTTGAACAATCCTTCTTAGGGATGCCCTAATCATTGTCTAAGTCCATGTACAAGTACTCATCCTCTTAGTCCTTGACATCCTCCGTGGAACGACATGAGCTTTTTCGCTAAGGCTTCCTTCCAGCGGTGTTACTTTCGAACTAGAATCCTAATTGCGCTTTGACACACTAAACACTTCACTCCTGCACTCCTATGCAACCTCATTTGCACCCGAGATAATCTCCATCATCTTCCAAGGCTTGGCCTTGGGACCACCTCCTTCATCACCAGAATTGATTCCATCTAAAATCCAAGAACAAGCTTTGTTCAGATCATCTGAAAGAAGTGGATTCTTATCTGTTTACTTCTATTTTAAACTTAAAAACTTTGGCATTGAACTTGACATATTGAAGGTCATTTAACTACATTAATTTGTTTCTCTTTTTGTATGAATGTAATGTAAATAAAAAAATTAAATCGCCAACTGATATGAAACTTAACTACAAATAACAATATTTTAAATGGTTTCGATTTTGTCCCTAGAATATGCTTCCGTTTCTCACACATCCAGAGAAGCCAATAGTCAATGACCTTCACCACAACATCATCGGCAATCATCACTATGTGAATACCAACCAGTAGCTTCAATTGTATTGAATAACAATTATTAGATTCACATTTTATAATGCCATATTACCACCATGCTAATCTCTTAACAAATTATTAGAAATTTTTTACTTGGGTTCAAATCAAACTCCTTGCACGTTTCACTTCCACTTGCCTAGTTAATTATTGCATGTGTTCCCCGCACTTGTCCAATTTAGTGCCCAATATCTGTGTCTACATCTTTATATCTGGATAGAAAGCTCCATCCAATCAATGAATCTATCACGTGCTTTTGACCAATGCTTTGCTACTTCATTACTGATAATTAAATTAAAATAGGATCAATGTGACCTACAATGAGTTAAATTGGTGAATGCATAATCTTGACTAAGACACTTTGCCCTAAAAGCTTAAGCTGTTTGGTAGAGGGATAATATTCAATTTATGTTCTTCTCTTTTTTTCAGAGTAGGAACCCATCGATTGAAGAGAAAATCTTCAATCAACCAAAGCTTTAATACTATGTTAAAAATTGAAAGATAAAATATTATTTAGAATAAAGATCACATCTTAAATTATGGTATTGATGTTGCTTATATAGCTAAAATATAAGAATATAACTTGATCAGGGGTGGCAAATATGTATCGACTTGATGGGTTAAACAGATATGCTGCCCGAATTTTTAGGTATGAGTAGGAGTGTAACCATGTTCAGGTGATATTCAGGTCAACTCACCTGACCCGGCTCCTAATTGGGTCGTGTATGGGTTCAAGACATTGACCCCGAGTTGATCTGGATGAAACAAGAAGTAAATTAAGTGTCATGAGTTATGCGGGTGGATTTGTTCCTGACCCGTTAACCCTTTAATAAATTTCTTTCTCGCTTGGCATTTGCTCTCGGTTTTCAAAGTCGTCACCAATTGAAAATTTGCTCCACCCAAAACCTCATTTTTGCAATCATAATTCTTTTTATTTATTTTTCGCTTGTTCAATTAATATTCATCTATAGATAACAAGATTGGATCTGGGAGATGAGTGCTATTTTTCCTACAAGGTTTGGGAAATTCTTGTGAGTCTTGAGATTTTTTGTGTGATAATAGACATATGTTGTGATCTAGATCTTTATTTGTTGTTGATCAATGAGATCCATGTATGGGCAACAAGTTCCAGGGTTTACGACAATTTTACAATATTTTCGAAAGATGTAAATAGTTATACAAAATACAAATTAGAGAAGGCATATTTTTGGATTTATTACGTTTAGAGGTCTGGATCTAGGATTCTAGGGTTTTAAAGCAATATAGTTTTTTGAAGTTGAGATCTAACTTTGTTTATGTAAACTTCCTTTTTTTGCTTTTAGGGAAATGAAAATAATTTTTTTGTTGATGACTAGTTGGCCATGAATTGCAATTGTGAAGCATGGCTTGAATGATCCTAACTAGAAATTTGCATTTTTGGAAATTACTCAATGCCTTTTCCGATTTCAGCCTACCAATTTGCATGAAATTGGCAAGATTTTTGGTGCAACGACTAGATGGTTGATGAAATTCCTTGATGAAATTTAGAAACTCTTGATTCATCTTCTCTTCTTTTCAGTCTATCATTTTTTCTTACTACAAACAGCAACCCTCCTTTCTTAATATTATATATTTTTGCTTTTCTTTTTCCTTCAAACTAGCAGTGTACTCGATCTGAGCCTTAACCTGACCAGGTGACCCGGATTTTTTTTGGGTTCAGGGGGAGGTTAGTGAACTTAACTCAAATCTTATTTGGGTTAGGTTCCAGTATAGCCTTATGACCATTATCAGGGTTGGTTCAAACATGACCAAATCTGCATCTGATGCAGCTTGATTGACACTCTTATATTTAATCCTTTATTTGACTCTAAATTTAAACCTAGAAAGTATATTTTTTATTCTAATTAAGAAATTTATATTTCCTTATTCTCAACAATCACATTGATTAAGATAGAAGGGATTGAGGTAATATACTGCCATATGCAGATGTGAATAAATTTTACCCTTTGTTTTACCTTCTATTGATGTTAAGTGTTGGTTTGTGCACACTTTCCCTATTCTTATACACATTTTTGATTTTCTGCTCATGTCAACATAGCCACGATGAAGCTCATAGATAATATCTAATCACACAACCAACAATGTTCTATAAACCTAATAATTGTCTGGTCCGCATACCTTTAATATCTTCAATGTCAACATTTAGAAGCTCTTGGCCAACAATATATCCTCAACTTGCTTCCTATTGTTTGCCTTTTACAACTTTGCACTTTAGCCAACTGTCATCTGAGAACATAAATTTAAGCTTTCCCTTATTTTGCAAGCTCTCCAATGTTAGGAATGTTGTGACAAATCTCATCACCCTAGACCTCACAGTCTCCTTTACTTTTTCAATTCATTGTATCATAGACGATGTCTTATAATGGCTGTAGATGAACATGATAAGTTTCACCTGTGAAATTAGCCCCTTGAAATTGGATAATTTTTCTATAGCCACCAATATTAAGTTGACAGTATGAGCCGTACAACTAGTCCAAAGTGCGCTTCACCTTCACAAGATCTGTTGGTACCATGTTTGCCAAGTGATTGTCGGTAACAATCTGAATCACATTCTTAGCACACAAAAATCACCAAATCCTTATCCAGCCATTAGAAGATGTGTTCCTTCATGCATGATCTTTCTGAGCTCTTCGGAATCAAAGGAAGTGGTCCCAAACCTGCAATGCATGTACATGTTCGTGATCAATCTCATCTTCTAGTCACTCTGTGAATCTATCATGATGGAATAACTTGGCTTTGTTCACCCATACTCCTTCAGACTTTACTTTGTTCTTTCCTTCGGTTTTTGCAAGAGGTGCTTCTGCAACATGTACATGGAAGATGGTCTATAACATCTATAGTACTCTCCTGTGATCATGTATGCCCTAGTAAAGAACTTTGTGGACACTATGAGATGGAATGGCTATTCCGTATGCCGAGGCTTTCTACTGATCTTGCACCCAATGTCCATTATTCATAAGTGCACATGTAGTCTTAGGTTGCTTCAGCTTCTTCTATAGTCACATTGCTAGCGAGGATTACTAGTAGTAAAAGCATCCACGGGTATCTCAATTGTATCTTTATGCTTTTATAAGGACAATCAGCCATCATCACTATCAACACCATTACCACATACTTAGTGTTTTGACTCTCTAATGAGAAATGCTTCAATATTTCTTATTCGAAATTGTTCTTAAAATTTGTCAAGTGTCGTTGCTTGTACTTTTCTAGCCGCACATAAAAACCTTTATTGATCTCTTGAATTTTGCTCCTTGCTACTTTAGGATAACCATTTGCATTCCATTCAAACGCGATATGCTTCACTCGGTGGACTCTACCCTTCATCACATGCCCTCATAGTTTGCACGTCAGAGTATTCTTGTTCGGATTCGCTACATCATATTTCCATCACAATAACATTCGAAATGATATTGCTTATTTCTATTGTTGTGTTTGAGTTCATACTTAAAGTGATGAAAGAGGAGGAAAGCTACAACGGCCTCAGATGATATTTATTTAACTAAGTGTGAATCCACCAACTCGCAATTTAAAGACAAACAAATTCAACTCAATCTTACAAATTTACAATTCAATTCGATTTAAATTCTAAAGAATCACTGCAATCAATTCAATTGTTTGGCTTCTTTCAGCATCTTTTTCTTCTTTCCTCTTTTTTCTCTTCTTTGTCTTCTCATTTCCGTCTCTTGTTGCTGTTGCCGTCGCAACTAGTGGTGCTGCAGTAATTAAGTAAGGGGTGAGAATAAGAGAACAAGAGAAGGGAAATACACTAGTGCAGTTGCAACGACAACATCAATATCAATTATGGTTGGCAACAACAGATGAAAAGGAAGACGAGGAGGAAGAAGAAGAAGGGTGACATTCTTTTTTACTGAAGAGATCGTTTTCGGTGGCTTGATTTAGGAAAAAGGGGGATAGAAGGGACAGAGATTGGGGAGAGAATTAGGGGTTCCATCTTTTAGATTGTAGGTTCTTTTTCTAATTTCAGATGGGGGTTAAACACCACCACTAGTGGTCCAAATCCACTTTTTTTAAAGAGCACAGCTAACCCCCTTAAATGGGTTAGGCACATGCCTAGCTTGTGTTAGCCGACTGGCTTGCGTAGGTTGGTTGTCTAGGCTTTAATCGGGTGTCCTAGAAACCCCACTGCCCCATAAAAAAAGTAAAAAACACCACCTGCATGTTTAAACTTTGGACTAAGATTTATATCATAATCAGGTTTATGTTTTTTTATGTTATTAGGATGTTGAGAACAAGGGGCATCTTGTGATTTTCACCTGGCTTACATTAGAATTTCAGAACAAATACATGTGAAACCTTTTTGTGTCTATGGAAAGCAGAACCCAACACATATCAGTTAACATACTCTGGTTGATGTGAAGAATAAGTGATAATACCATGCGACATAACCGGCATTATGTATCATATGCATATTCCCTATTATCTTAATCTCACCATGGGTCATACATGGAGCCTGGTCTTCATGTTTGGGTGGGGGTTATTGTCACCTGGACTAACCATGTATTATTAAAAGTAACCGTACTATTTACCTCACACGAGCCCTATGTGAAGACCTTCAGCCTAAACATGACTCGCTTGGAAAGGCAGAAGACCTTCAACCAACATATTTTTAGATTTTCAAAGATGATGTTTGAACCCAATATGTTTTCAAACCTAGAGCATTGATACCATGCCAGATAACTACACTCAATAGTTTATGTTAGGCTGTGGACCACTAACGTATACAACACAAGCTTGACACTTAGTTACGGTTAAGTCATGCTTCCCTCCCCCAAATCACCAAATTATTCACACATTGGATGTTTTTTGAAAAGAATGGAGCCCTTCCATATTTGAGGGTTTGACGAAGTCTGCCTCAGGGGTAGCTAAAATGGAGTAGGCTCCCCATGAGGGAGTCTACCCAAGCAATGTACGGGATAATTTAGGTGCTAAAGCATATGGATTGTGGTGAAGACATCACGTGCAAGCAATAGTGTGATGGCTTGAAACATAACTACTTCATAATAGTAAAAATTGAACAAAGTAAGCATTGATCTCAATATGACATAAGATCAATATGACATACATTTGTTGACAGTTAAATTTAGAATCTATTTCCTAAGGTGGGTGGGTGACCCCCCCCCAAAAAACCCAAAAAAAACAAAAAAAAAAACAAAAAACAAACAAACCCCCCCAAGCCATATGTACACGATGGGTGTTTTGTGGGGGGGTGCTGAAATAACTGATTTAGGTAAGAAATGATATGAAACGAGAAGGTTGAATGATTATTGCTTGAATTCTTGGATTTTGTTTTGTGGTGACCTTTATCGTAACAAAACAAGATAAAAGCTGAAGTAATTAGATTTTCTTTTTCTTGTAGCTAATTAGAGAATAAAAATGATACATAAGGTAACTGTAGGTCAAAAGGTTCATGGACACTAGCGAGCTTAGGACATAGCTTGAAACTATTGGGCTAGATGGAAACATGAGAGAATGATTGTGAGTTATATATGCAAGCATGGACGGATAGAAACGACTTTGTGATGCAGTTGAGTACTGGTGAAACCAAGTATGTCAAGAGCAACACAAAGATGTTGAGAACTAATCAGATTAATGAGACCAAGTGGTTGGAGGAACTGTATTTGATCCACTCACACTTAATCGCTGGTGCTTTTAATGTGATTGACCAACAAAGTACTAGATTGAATGGTTGTGAGGCTTGCTTCTATTGAGATACTCCGCTTCTCATGGTGAAGCAACCACCCTCGCTAAATGATATATAGAGATGAAAACTTTCTATTTAGATTATATTGAAAGACAACTTCAGTACATGGCAATTGAAGCCTGATATTCTTGGTAATGCATAGATTACTACGATACTCAGGCCTTCAGACAACAGAAGGTTACAATACTGATAATCGATAAGTAACATTCTTTCGGCAAGAACATCAAGCTTCATGCAATGAATCTGCTCAATGTTGAGCTTGATCTGCCTGCCGAATGTCACAAATCCCTGTTGCTTGTGGCCGACACATAGTTAAGAAGAATGGAGTCTGCCTATAAACATTTATCAAGTTGAGCATGAAAAATGACACTCTACAAATACCAAGTCTTCAGACAGCAACAATACTGATACTAGATAACTAACAATCTTTCGGCAAGAACATCAAGCTTCATGCATTGAATCTGCTCAACGTTGAGCTTGATCTGCCTGCCAAATGTCAGTTAAGAAGAATGGAGTCTGCCCATAAACATTTATCAAATTAAGCATGAAAAATGACACTCTACAGTGTCACCTAATGGAGTAGCCATCAGCCCACCCACCCAACAAGAAATAGTAGAACAAATGTTTCTAGCTACATGTGCAAATCTATCATTGTAGTTAATACGATGCTTCTGAAACCTGTCTTTGCATTTATCATATAGAGAAGTCAGAAGCAAACTCAACACTAACGATAAAAGTTTTCTCAACAGTTGCTGATTTTCAGGCGCTTCATTTTGTCATAATTAAGGACAAGCTTCAAATTGTAGACATGGGCTAAAAACTACGTCGGATACTACAGATACATCCAAACTTGAACTTGTTGACCAGCATAAGCTAATTCATGTTTTGCTTAGGGGAAAATAACTATCATCATAATGATGATTTTTCTTTAATATTAAAAGTTTTAAGCCATATTTTCTACCCATGTGATATTTCACAAGCTTTGTTAATCTGTCTCTTAAATGCCATTAGACAATTGGAAGTTGTGTTAATTCCTTGAACTTGTTGATCAGCATAAGCTGATTCTGTTTTGCTTAGGGAAAAAAATCCTTATCCTTATGATGAGGTTTATTTGTGACTTAAAGTTTGAAGCCATATCATCTGCCTTTGTCATATTGCACACGCTTAGTTAATCTGTCTCTAATCTGTCTCGTAAATGTCATTGGACAATTGGAAGAGGCATGAGTTAATGCATTGTAATGAATTGGAGGCTTATCATATAATTTGATTGCAAGGCTAGATATATTAGTTAGAGGGTTGAACTAAGGTTAGAGAACTTGGTTTCGGTTTTTGGTTTGCAATTCTTTAGATAAATTTTGATTTCGATAAGGTGTGCTGGTTTCTTTCTTTTCTGTTTTATTTTTGGTTTCAGATTTATCTGTATTTTACGTATATTTTTCAGATTTATCTTCATTTATATGAATTAATTTCAGATTTATCAAAATTTATATGTATTTATTTCGGATTTATCAGATTTTATATGAATGTATTTCCAATTTATATGAATTTATATGAATTTATTTCCAATTTATATGAATTTATTTTCAATTTATCTGAATTTATCTGATTTTATTTCAGATTTGTATGAATTTATATGAATTTATTTTGGATTTAGATATAATGTAAAACTCAAACCCAAATTCAAAACTAAAACCAAAGCCCAACTTAAAAACCCAAACCCAAACCCAAACCATAACTTAAAATTTAGACCCTAATCCAAACATATTATTAACTTAAAACACAATCCCCAATTATAACTTAAAAACCCAGCTCTAACCCTTACTCTAAATATCCCCACCTAGAAGCTTTGGTATCTCTCTCTTTGCACTTTGTCCCTTTTCACCTATCCTAAGAGCGATGACGGTGATGACGAATACGACGAACAACAAAGAAGATGAAAGAAATGAAGGTGAATCCAAAGACGAAGAAGACAATTTTCGAGGTTAGATCAACTAAAATGTTCACGTGATTCTTTAATTTCATTGTGAAATTAAGCTTAACTGATGAATATTTTTAGTTTTTAGTGTGATTTTATGGTGTTTAATACATTATTTCAATTGTAAGCCCTTTTTGAAGGTTTCCATCAAAATCGAGATTTAGCCGTCGTTTCATATCGGTCTCCTCTGTCTAAATCTTCGGTTTCAACCGAAATCTTTATCCATGGGTTAAACAAGAAGAAATGCATAATGTTCGGAGAATGAGGCTGTGCTGAGATGTAGAGCAGGATGATAGGTACATCATACCTAGCTGGTGAATCGGGTTGGAGACCATGTAAACATGATTATTCTAGTAGTTTTGTCTATAAGAAAAAGAATCCAATTCATAGTATCAGTGGGCGCAAGTTTTAGACATCAGGAATATTCTAATGGCAGTGCATGTATTATGATGAAATAATGTACATTGTTGCCCCGTGGTATTTCAATGATTCTTGTTGCAAATGGTCAAGTTTTAGGTGGGCCACATGGTAGCCATGGTATAAATGGACAGGTGAGGCTTGAGGCTCAGGAGACTGGAGTAAGAAATAGGAAGCAGATAGAGCAATAAGGTATTGCTATAGTAAAGGAGATAATGCATTCAAGGTAAGAAAGGTTGAATAAATGTGAAAAAAAATTCTATTATGCTTGGAAGTGTCAAAAACATGTCGTAAACTTAAGTAGGTTGAAGTTTATTAAGTTCAAGTAAGCAGAGCACATGATCATGGTTGTTAGGGAGCACCAAGATTTGTTCAACATTTCAACCGAAGGGGCTGTGGCATGTAGCTTTTGTGATCCGGTATGCTTTTTAAGAGATGTTTAAGCTTGACTTACAATAGAAACATCATTAGAGTTGAAGAGCTGAGGTATTTGATGTGGAACGGAAGGGAAAAATAAGCGGTGGGAAATTGGGGGAGAACTAATTAGGAATTTGATAGGGTCTTATGCTTCTTACTAAGAATCCGATGATAACCAATTCTAACGTTTCACACATGGAGATTTTTTAAACCCTTGTGCTTATGTAACCAAGTCCACTCTCATGCCTGTCACGCTTAATATTGTCAAGTGACAAAAAATGTTACACAAACTGAATTTTTATTCAATCTCCCGTTTAATTAATAAAGTTGGACCATACGGTTATATATATAAGCAAAACAAAGATTAATTTCACTCATAATCAAACTCCTAAATAGACTTAAATAAAAACTCCTAAATAAGATAAAAGAGTTCTTTAGAACAGTAAGCTCAAAAAAGATTCAAATTTCTTTTAAAGAAAACTAAAAAAGACTCAAATAATAAATGTCAAAAAGAGACTCAGAGACATAAAATTGACTCAAAAACTAAAAGATTTTATTTCGAATTCCAATTGAATTCACATCATCCTCATTGGTCTTGAAAAATTCATCATATGGTGAATGGTAGCAAGGTAGCGCATGCTGGCCAAAGGTAACATGCTCTTGTTGGTTGAGAATACTTGTTATCGAACTTTGAAATGTAGCATAATATAGACTTTGAAATGTAGCATAATATAGACTGACAAATGAGTATCTTCTGTCGAATATATCAAAATCACAAACAATAAGAAGACATGCAATATTTGCTTGCTTGGTTGTAGAGGATTGATGATGATAAATTGATGTGTTTAACTAGCTCAAGCAAGACCTCCAAATTAAGTTCTAGCATAGGATCTTTATGTGATTCATGCTCTAGCTCAGGCTCATTCACATGCTTGGACTCAGACTTGAGCTTGGACATGATCATTGGCTCAATCTTGATCACTTGCATGTATGCAAGCTCTAGTTCTGGTTTCAACTTTGGCTAAATTTTGACTCTTGCTTAACCTGGAACTATAGCTAGGACTTTAGCTCAAGCTTTGCTTATAGGCTTTGCTCTCATGTTTTTTGAATAACTCATGTATATCTTTGAAAAATCAATCAAATGTTTGATTGATTTCTGCTTTTGAACTTGATAGCGATGGAGGTGACTGATACTTAGGAAGATATCGATATCAATGTTCTTTCATTAAAGACCATTTTGTATAACCGTGGCCATTATTTAATTATAGGAAAGAGCTTCACTAGTTAGTTTCTGCTTAGCATAACATATAACTCCATTTATTTGGTAAGTTATAGCCTTTTTTTAACTTTCATCTCTATCTTAATTTACTCAATTAAGAATATATTGCAATCATGTTGGACAATTAAATATGTTGAGAAGAGATAATGATTCTTGGCAGAAATATGTCCCAAACGTATAGTCAAATTACCTCGAAAGAAGTAGTGGGTCAAACTGGTTTGCAACTGGTTTAAATTGCAAATTACGAATATAATTCGCTGAAAATTCTCGACAAAATCTTCAGAAATTCCTAAAAGTTTTTGTAGCAATAACTAATAATAATATGCACATTAGCACACGGATCGGGTGTGCTGCTGTTTGCGGAGGCGAATATTCTATAGTAACTGGTTTGAATTCGGATCTGCTGCAGCATGTTAAGTTGGGTTTGGATTTGGATATGATTTATGATCCGAATTTCATCTCTTTCAACTTACCAACAAAGCCCTAAAATACGAGCTTGGGCTTGGGCTTTATTGCTCTGCCCCAATCAATATTGCTGCTCGTGGTGGTAATGATGATTAAAGGCAGTTGATGGTGTGATAGACTATAACAACGTTGATGGTGGTCATCGATTATGGGTTCGACGATGGTGATGACTTCGTCAATATTGGAGGGGAGGGCTCGATAACGATGATAAAGATAGTGATGGCTTAGGTCATCTATGAGGGCTTTAATGACACTTTTGTAGGCCAACGATGATGAAATTAATGTCAATGATATCGATGAAGACATCCCACTACGACATCGATGAGGAGGAGGATGGTCGTCGGATATGTTGGATGAAGGCACCGATGTCTTTAGCGGTTGTTGAGGTTACGATGACGGTAGTCGGAGGAGACGAAGAATATGTAGGTTGTTGGCATTGTTATTGTGGTGCATGAGTTGCATCGGTTGTTGAAGATTGGGGTAGGGCTAGGGCTTGGATTTGGGAAACTATGGTTTGGTTTGTGGGTTGTTTTGCCAAGAAGACGAATGAGATGATGAAGATGTCATAGATGGTGAAGATGGTGATGAACAGTTTCTCTTGTAATATTTTTGGGGGTTTTGATGGTAATGAAGGAGAACAATATGATTTTTTGTGATAAAACAGAGATTAAGAATTTTTTAGCTTTTTGAACTAAATCTTAGGAAGAAAAAGAGGAATAAGATGAAGAATAAGATGGAAGATTCAGTTGGGCTTTGATACCAAATTGATGCGGACAGAAGGAGAAAAGAAAAATGTGTCAAAATTAGAGAAGAACAAAATAACTGATATGGTTTTAGACCTCACCATGGGAATATGACAATTACCGATTCTAACACCTTACATGTAGAGAATTTGGGCCTCATGTTTCGGCAACAAAGTTTTCGGCAACAAAGTTCACGTTCGAACATTCCACGTTGAAGATTTTCAAGTAGCAACTAAAAATTTACACAATGCTAAATTTTTATTCAAACTCTTATGTAATTAAAAGTTAGACTACAATATCATATATATATAGATAAAACAAAGACTAATTCGACTCATAATCAAACTCTTAAATAGACTCAAATAAAAACTCCTAAATAAAATAAAGAAGTTTATTAGAACAGAAAACTCAAAAACACTGAAATTTGTTTAAAAAGAAAACTCTAAAACAGACTCAAATAACAAATTCTAAAAGGACTCAAATACTAAATCACAAAATTAACTCAAGCAAAAAGACTAGTTCGAATCTCAATAGATTCCAATTACATTGGATGGAGACACTAAAAGAGTGTGCCTCCAATGTCGGTTAGCCATAATAATATATTAGGATGCAGGAAAAGCTTGCATGGAGGGCTTTTTAGAAAGTGGACCGGACATATGATATTAAACAGAAATGAAGGCATTAAGAAGTTTTGGAATGATGTGGGTCTAAGTTTAAACTAAGCATGGTCAATGTTGAAGATCAGAGATGTAAACGAATTGAATCTAATTTCGAAGAGAAGTAGAAGAAGATGAATGTTGCTATGGAGTTTGGAGTAGAAGTAGATGCTATCCTCTGGCTTCTAACCATGGCAGGTACAATAAAAGACAGCATATGGATTTTTTTGGCATTCTTCAAGCGAAGCTGGTATGAATCAAAATATTATGGAATATCTGAACAGGACAATAATGAAACCATGAACTAGAGTTGCTTATAAGGTCATTTTAGAAAGAAACTGATGAAAATACGAGTTAACATGTAAAGACATTACACAAAGTTCTTTGTTCCATCAATCATGTTAATGGCATGATTGTAATGTTTACCAGATAAATCTGAGGGAAAGGGAGAATTGGCAATAGAAGCGTGTTTGGAAATTCTAGGTTTTGAGGGGAAGAAATTTGAAGATGGGAAGAAAGATGTGATTTTTATAGAACCAAGCACAAAATACAAAGATGATTGGTTCCAATTAGAGAGGAAACCACGCTCCTGCCTTTTGATTCATGATAAAAGGCTAAATCTCCCAGATCTACTCTTAATCTACTCATATTCTCTTCTTCTACTCTCTAATTTTCTTCTTCAAATTCAATGTGCCCTCATCCCTAACTACTCACTAACTATATATATATGGCTGTTTTGGCCATAGTAACAAAAATGTCCCTAGGGCCCAAAATTACAAAATTGCCTTTCGTATCCCCAAAACTACAAGTTTGTCACCGGTATGGCCGCAACTTCACATTCCCAATACTACTATGACCCTGAAAACCCACCTTGTCCTCAAGGTGGTGCAGGAAGTCCATGGGCATGCTAGGGATTGCTCGTTTCCTCCTCAATCAAAGGGATGCTTGTCCCCTCTAGAATCAAAGGGCCACCCCAGGTTGCCGTGTCATTTGTGATATATCGCCACGATCCCCAAACATCCTGAGGCAGTGGGGCCCCGAAAAGTGCTCCACGCCAAGCTTGCATGAAAATTTGCGGCGCTCTGAGTGTCGTCGCCGAAGCTTTGGAAGACATCCATCTGCAACCTGGGGTCTGCAGATTGCAGGCCCCCTGGAAGGCAACCCAGGGGTTGGGGAACTTATCGTGATTAAGATAGGTAAAATAGACGATTTTGGAATGTCAAACATGCAACTCATCGTGATTCATTTGTCATATTCCTTATACATTGAGCTAATGTAGTCGACAAATTGATCAAAAGATAACTTTAAAAAGAGACATGTTAGGGGACCTTTGAGAGAAAGCATGCGGTGAGATTAAAAAGGATACTCATAAATAACGATCCTAACTGAGGGTTACCGCTTGAAAGATGAAAATTGTGGTTGATACAATTCCTTTAAAAAATTTCCTGTAATAGAAATGCAAAATGAGTTTTAAACAGTTACCAAATTAAAGGATACGAGTGCATACTTGAGAGACAAGCTCATTTTATTCAATCTGCCGAGGCAGTTTTCATATGGATAAAAAGTCTCTGGTATTTGAGATACAATGTCAGTATGAATTTGCAGCTCAACATAAGGATATGGTTGCAAGCTTGATATTCAGATCTATCTTAATCCCTACACAATATATTTCAATGACACACAACAGATACAAAACTTGGGTCGTAATTTTTTCGATATTATTGTTACATATTTCATTATATTATCCTAGATATGTAGGCTGATGCAATAGTAAGGTCTTGGAAAGGCAACATGCGCATCGAAGGCATCTTTACAGTTTCAGTGGGTTCTAGTGGGTTCCTTGCAATTCTTCAATGAGGTTGCTAGTTTGCACTGACATTGCGTTGCTCATTAAACAATCAACGCTTCTTGGACCATGCATTTGGCCATTATCATTCTCCATTCTGGATCAACTTTGACAGTATTTTGAATCATATCATTACGATGGAGATACGATATCAAATTCTATTATCGTACTAATCAATACATAATAATTGGCGTGTAAAAAAAAGAACAAGTTGGATTTAAACTATGTAGTTCTTAAAATAGGAAAACTGATGTACCATATCAATATCTGTCCCTAGATGAGGATTTTCTTGAAAGACATGGGATCTGAACTATTCCTGAAATAGACAAACTCACTCTTTTCTTCATTTTCGCACGGAGAATTAAACGAAACGGAAAAGAGATGGAAAAGAAATATTCATACCGAGTACTACATATGCATGTCATTTCAGAAATGATACTTTGTGAAATGTGTGCTATATTGCATCTATATTGTTCAGAAATGAGGTCGAGATGTTTATGTAGCTTAATGTCTGATTCTTTTATACACTCTCCATGAGTTTTAAGTTATCTACGTATAATTGTCAATATCTTTCTCATGCTTTAGTCTGTATTCGGATATCTCTTTTTTTTTTTACCTTTTTAATTCCTCCTCGCAGATGTTGATGTAATTTTTTATTCCCCCCATTTCAGTTGTTCAATATGAAGCACGTTGAGGAAAAAGGAGGACTGCATTCAGCGAGCATGAAGCCTACAGAACCGGAATATTATTTGTGTTTTCTTTTGTGGTGAACCTTTTACTTCGTAAATTGTGCCAGGTTTTGAAATTAACCAGACATTGATTTAGATTTTAGAATGGCGATTTCCGTTGGCTCGAACAACAAAACACTGTGTGTGTGGATTTCAAGAGTAAAAGACATCTCCACCATTTTTTATTTTTCTTAATTTTCTTTCCTTGAGGAAGATTCCATGGTTATCTACCCCCAAGGGGGCAAGGCCTTGCTCCATGGAAAAAGATAAAATGAAAAGAGAAAAAAAAAACAATTATTCAACGGCTTTAAGCTTCTTTCTTAATGGTTTTGTTGATTACTATCCCAAAGGCATTGCTTCTTTTTGTGTGTGGCTCTGTATCCAATTGCTTTATTTGCTTCTTTCTCGATTGTTTCTTGACTACAGCTAGCTGCGAGATTCTGGTGTCAATTTATGTTTATTGACTTAAAAGGGAAGAGTTTGGGCATAGAACCCGAGGGTTATTTAAAAGATCAATATTTTTTTGCACAATTCACACCTAATATGAAAAAAAAAATCATTTGTTGACAAGCTGAACCGCAGAATCCAATCAGCAAGAGAAATTGTTCCCCTGCTGACTCTCTCTCTCTATTATTGTTCCAATGGACTGGATTCCATTTTGGGTCAAATGGCAGTGGGTCTCTAGTGCTTGCCATTCTCCCACGCATGGCCACAGTGAGGATTGGGCTGCACTTATTTGAGAGTGAGGAGCAACTCATCAGCGGCAGCGTTCATGTAGTCTTCCTCCAGCTCTCTTGGGTTTGACAATCTCTGCCGTGATTTGAGAAACGCTGTAGGCTTAAAGTCACGCATGAAGCCGAACCTACAGCTAAATCTATCATCTCTCTATCTCGAATTTAAATCAGTGCAGTGCAGCGCCAATCAAAGCGGCTTTTGTTGCTGCAGGGCATTAAAGTTGCTGCAGCTGAAGCTATCAGAGCATCTTCAAAGTCGTCGAAAGCAATACTGAAGAGTGCTGCTCTCCGTTGAAACCTTGATAGCAACAGCGAGGAACTGTAGCAAGGAAAAAAAAACCCCCCTCTTTTTCTTGTCAAATTAAACGAGCTGCAGCAGTGAATGCTACAGCCCATTTCCAACGTTTGATTTTTACTGTTAAGAATCCGAAATGGTCACAAAATTCAACGTTTGATGTAATTTTTTTTATAGATGTTTGTGCTCCAAAATAATGAGAAACTGCCCAAACAAAACCCTGCTGTTTCATTTTTACTGAAAAGTAGAAATATGACAAGGAAAAGAGTTGTTCAGTGATAATTATTAAAGGGTAAATTCTGAAAACATCTTCTGTATTATGGACAGTGTGTTACCAAACGTTTTAAAACTATGCTATTAGTAGAACCTAACTTTTAAAAAGTAACAGACTAAACATCCACGGTCTAAGAATAGTTTCTTCTAATATTATAGTTTTATATGTGCATAATAGAACACCATATTATAATGTGTTAGCGAAATTTACCCGAAAATAAAATGATGTTCTTTTATTATTACCCGCTTGTAGACACGTTCGATGCACACGGTAAAATTTTAACAAAGGACAGTACAATAAGCTTAATGGGCTCTGGTCCGAGCTATCTCCGAGTAGCTTGCAGCACTAGAAGCTCATCGGGGGAGATCAAAACCACCCCGATGCTTAAGTCAGTAGATGACTAGAGAAGGCTTGGTGGAACTATGTCAGATCTGTTTGGAGGTCGTCTACTAGTCCTCAGGTCGAGCTATGGAGGAAATGTAAAATTTGATGGATCCGATACCAAGTGTAAGAGTACATGACTTGGGTCGATGTCAGAGAGTCGGGAGTCGAACCATACTCTCGTTGTTCTCTAGTCTATATATATAGTCAATGGTCCTTTGAAGTGCCGTTGTTCAGGTAACGACTGAGCATTAAATACGCTTTATTGTATTGGCCTAAGCTATTGATAATGATTGCGAGCTTAATAGGCAGTCGCTAATGCTTACCATTATGGGCCAACACTTTAAATATAGGAGCCCAACGACTAGCTGAGCTGTCTCTTGACTGGAGAGGCGGTTGGGCTCCCGTTTGGGCCTTTCGGTTATTGGGCCGATGTTGTTGGCTTATTCTTGGGATTGTCAGTTAAAGTAAATGATAAAGCCATCTATGGGTCAACCCAATGTAATAACAATGGCCTCCATCCCCCGAGCTCAACCGCTGTGACGATTGAGGTCGAGTGATGTGTCACATATTAATTGGGTACGACAGTCGATGCGAGAGATTTGATTTTGGCAGCCAAAAATTCCAAACCATAGTATATGACCCCCATAAAGGTACAAGGCTCGAAGCATCAGATCTTGTGAGATGTCGACACGTATCTCTCATCGGATGCTTGAGTTTGATGCAACTCTCCATATAAAATAAAAAGCGAGGGGGAGGGGAGGGGAGGGGAAGAGAGAGAGCTTATTTGCTTGTGCTCAGATAATTTGTATTCTTGCCGCTGCTCTTTGTATTCTACGCTCGATCTCGTTGCCGCCTAATTAAGGTAGTTCTCTTGTCGATCTTCTCTTATGGATTCAGTATAAACTGTGGGTCGAGATATTGCAAACCAAAGAAGTTTATGCCACCGAAGTGCCAGAGGTCGTCTAGCCTTCAAAACCCACGCAAGCTCCTGACAAAGAAAATGGCTTACTTATCAAGCCTTCCGACTTAAAGACCCCACTCCTACGAGCTGGGGATGGTGCATCCTCTGTATCCAATGAGATTGTTAAGTGTACATTTTGCATTATTTTACCTCTATTTACCGATGCATTTTTCATGATTTATTCTCATTCTCCATGCATTTTAAGGTTATTTTGTTCATTTCATTTTTGGGGTGTGCTTTACACATTTCAGGGATAAAACGTGCTTATCGACGGAATCAAGTGATGTGAGAAGCAAAGGAAGAGAAACTTGAAGATCAGAGATCCAAAGTAGAAGAAAAGGGCCAAACATAGGACAACATGGCCATGCATGTCAATGCACGACCGTGCTATCGTGTCAGCTCATCAGGTTAAAGAGAAGCTGTAGTGACACGACCATGCAGCCCATCTGCATGGCCGTGCCAAATTTGTGCATGCTGGAGGAAACCATTGAAGGAGTTGACACGGCCATGCAGACATTTACACGGCCGTGCCAGATTTACAAAAGCTATGAAAAGAGCTGAAGATGTTGACACGGCCGTGCAGCTATCTACACGGTCGTGCAACAATTGTATGAGCTGTAGCTGATGATGGATCGACATGGTTTACGTGCGACCGTTAACTTTTCAGCCGACAGACCCGTTTCGCTTAGAGTTCCTTGGGAGGATATAAATATGAGTTTTGTGGTCGATTTTAGATGTTTTTCTTCCTGGAGTTCCAGAGGGGGTTTGGCCATGTTTTGGGCCACCCTCTTTAGGCTTTTATTTGTTAAAGCTTGTAAAGGATTTGGATATTCTATTCTTCAATGCAGTAACATTTTCTTGACTTTCTCATTTCGATTTCATTTATGCTTTCCTTTATGTATTACCTGATTATTAATCCTATGTTTTGTGAGTAATTTTCTTGCTTAGGGCATATCTAAACTCTATTGTAAATTAGTTGCAGTGGTTGATCGCTCCAAATATCATTCGATTAGGTTATTGCTAGGGTATAGCTCTAGATGTGTATTGATATTAGTTCTATCATTATATTGCCACACAACCCTAATCACCGACGAGAAATCGGGGTTTTGTTTGCGGCCTTTAATGATAGACAGGTTATCTGTAATAAGGTTACGACAAGACATCAGGCCTACGTTATTAGAGCAACTAGAATTGGGGCTACATACGAGACATCAGAGTCCCGATAGAAATCTAGACTATACTCCGAGTTCGCACTCACGGTTAGACGGGGAGAGAACGAGGATTGAAGCTAAACCCTCATCGTCAGCTTTATTCCTTTAGAATGAGAAGCTAGACCAATCATTGCAATTAGTCTGCAAGAGTGGAGATGCTTAGCCTGTCATTTTCCCTTCTTTTGATATTTTTGGTGTAATTTCCACATCTATGATAATATTCACATAGCTAACTAAAATCTTTAGTTGATTGGCATTCAACCACTGCCTCTATGTGTTTGACCAGTTTGCTACAACTACACCGTACGCTTCCGATTGTTATAACTTTCATAACAATTTTTTGGTGCCGTTGTCGGGGAGGCAATCGGCTTGATATTGATTTAATTGTGGATTTGTTGGACTACACATATAATATATATAAGAAAATTTTATTTCCTCTACCTTTTTGCTACTCATTTGTCATACTGACGATCTCTTTCTAGTTCTTCTATTTGTGTGACCAGGTGAATTTGGAGCTGCAATGTGAATGCCAGACGAGATGTACGTCGAGAATTTTGATGTCTCGGCATGTCAAGATGCTCAGATGGGAGTAAACGATTACTTTCCACAGGCTGTAGAGAGTTGTGAAATTTGTGGTTTGCAGGGACATGTATCCATTGATTACTAATATAATACTTACCCCTATGACCCAAACCCATATGCCTACAACCAATACCCAGACCACTCCCATGAACAACCCCAAACTTATATGCCTCCACTGGAGGAAGAAGCATGCATTGAAATCATGATGGCAAATTTTATTGCAAACTAAGGCTTGCCGGCTGATTCCATGACTCCTCCACCAGAAGAAGAATCACGCCTTGAAATCACGATGGAAAATTTTATTGCAATACAAGGCCTACCGGTTGTTGCCTCCCCCACCTTTTCGATCGACTCCCATCCCAACCTAATAGCCTAACAACCTTCCCAATCAAAAGGGCGGTTAGAACAAGATCCATGGGATCAGATCACTGGAGCTACAATGAAGAGGGGTGAACATCTGGAAGAACAATTTAGCACAGTTCCTACTTCTACCATTTTTTCATGGTACAGCAGAGGAGAGTTTAGATCTACAATGGAGGATGCCGCCAAGTCTAACACATCGTCGGCCACTTGCATCACGGGAGGTAATTTTTCGGAACAACATCTTATCGATTTTGATATAGATTCATTCCCTTGTGTAGGTAATACCAGTGAGACACATCACGCTGATGACCTCATCCAATACTATAGCTCAAAAGATGATGAGCTGGATGATTGGACGTTCGTTAGGATTAAGAGAAAATAATCCGATTTTACACAGTCGAAGGTAGCATTGGGATTTGCATGGGTGAGAGTATAATTTCCAAAATAAAAGAAACTACACCACTCTTTTCGTTTGATAAGTTCCCTCACTTTGAGAGATGCAAGAGCATCGAGATGACTGCGATGTACTTAAATATCTGTGAGGAGGACGTGCATGCGGGCATGGACACGACAATTGATTTTAGCAGTCCCGAACCCTGTCCACCTCCATTGTCATTGCCACAGACGTTTTCCATTTCTTCAGAGTCTGAGCATCTCCACGACACCATTCAGGGAGATTTCTTAAACCATATGCACTTCTTTTCTGCATCTCAAACTTTACCTCATTATCATTTAGATTCAAATATTTCTAACGCAATGTATCTCCTATAGGACATAGATATACTATCACCAGATATATGCTTGGTTGTGCCAGCATCTGACCATACGAAAAATGAGAAAAACAAGGATTTGGTCGTACATATCCCTGAGAGTAGTAATGAAACCTCTACATTGAGTATTTGTCAACCTGTTCTAATATTTCCCTTAACCTTTGACGGTTATCTCTGGACTAACTTTGTTGCGGGGAATAAATTTTCACATTGGATCAACACAGCTGGTCTCTCACAAGTTACAAGCGGATGCCTTTAAGAGATGTTGGGAGCTGTGTTGCTTGATGTTGTTCTTGGAGTGGAGCAGTTAGCTGAGCCGTGAAAGCAACAAGAGGAACATCTGCATGCACCATTAAAGATTCTTGATCCACCCTTTGACCATGTGCACTCTATCCAGTATTGTAGAATTTTACTTGCTTTCTAGAACCCTATTTTAATTATATCGTCCTCCTCTCGACAACGAGGGGAGTGTATTAGGTTTGAAAAATCAAATAATCTCTCACCCATCCATCGCTACAAATGATATCATTTTGACCCAAGGACCCTTGACATGCAATTTTTTCTCATCCTAGCTTCAATCGCAACAATACTCTCCTTGGCTTACCCCCTGCACCACACCATAGAGCCCCCCTCCCACACTTGAGCTCATGCGTTTAACATCCTTAGTTCATTTAGGGCGATGCTCCATTCTAGCATGGGGAGGCTCTCCCATTCATATCATCATCTTTCATGCATTTAGTTACATTTGCATATCATTCGTCATCCCATCATTTTACACTCATCCCCACATGTTTATCCCCCTACTTCCCATTCTTTTCGCATTGGGGACAATACTTAATTTACGCTTGGGGGAGGGTGCATATTCATGCATGCATGCATTTTCATGCATCATTCAAATAAATAAAAAAATTCATCTCGATGAAAATTCCTCTCGTATGTATTTTATATATACACCTAATTAGATTCACATTCTGTATGCATGTTCTGGATATCTTTATCGCGTGATTTTTTTTCATTTTCTCCTCAAGAATTCATTTTTAACTCACTCCCGTGGATAAGTACAAACTTCTGTTTCCATATCTTCCAGAGGATCTGAATCATTTTTTCAAGAAGAAGAAAATCAAACTTGCATTCAAATAAGAGCAATTAAAGGGTCTTACAAAACTTGAGAGTAGCCACAGAGATTGAAGAGCAAAACCTAGCTTAGAAGCCTCCAAAATGCATGGGAGAATCCCTTAAAAATAATTACAAACACCTATTTATACTGCCCAGAAATCGGGGTTTTGGTTGATGCCCCTAATGATAGATATATTATCTGATAATAAGGTTACGACGAGACATCGGGCCTATGTTATTAGAGCAACTAGAATTGGGGCAACTGGCGAGACATCAGAGCCTTGATTGAGATCCAAACTATACTCTGAGTTCTTGCCCATGGTTAGACGGGGAGAAAACAAGGATTGAGATTCATTTCTCATCGATAGCCTTATCCCAATAGATTGAGAAGCTAGATATGCCCTACGTATAATCTGCAATAGTGGGGATACATATCCCTAGTATTTCTTCCTATCGATATACTTCTAGCATAATTTTCCTTTGTGCCATCTCACGTAGCTACACAAGTTCTTATGCTAATATGTGATCAAATCACTGCCTCTCTGAGACTAACCTGTTTTCTACGACTACACGCACACTTGCGGTTACACATATTGTAAAACTAGTATTGTCATACACAAGTTTAGGCTATACCAATGGTGTAGACTAGGTCTAGCTCGATAGGATTTGACCTTGTATATGGTTTAGTTCCCACTAAGGCATATGTGATTGATACGCTTCAAAAAAAATAAAAGATGAATACAAAAATGATGAAAAAGTGTTTGGAATAAGTGCATCGTTCTCTCTGTCCCACCAAATAGCTGGGTTCCGTGCCTCAGGAAGCATCGGGGATTCGTGTTGAGAAGTGGGATTTGGGGGAGTGCACTAAATAGGAAGTTTTAGGTGATTCGAGAGAGTAGGCCTAGGTTTACCTGGATTGTGCGTTTTTACGTACGTTGTATAACCTCATATCTTAACTAATTAAAGATTAGATTTTTTCACAGTCCATATCTCATAAGGAGTGCTAGTCACTGCTTTGGATGGAACTATGTTCAATAAACGTATAGCCGTTTCTAGGGTATAGCCCCAGAAAGAAAGATGTAACTTAGTGTTACTCATCATGAATCACATCATGTCCAATAATGTACCATTCCTTCTCTTTGACACACCATTGTGTTGTGGTGTGTAAGGAGGAGTAACCTGAGAGAGAATCTCATTCTATTTTAGATACGTAAGGAATTCCAAACTTTAATATTCTCATCCTCAATCTGATCGAAGGATTTTAATGCTCTTCCCAGGCTGTTTCTCTAATTCACACTTGTACTCTTTGAACTTTTTAAAGGCCTCAGATTTGTGTTCCATCAAGAACACATCCATATCTTGAGAGGTCATTAGTAAAAGTGATGAAGCAAGAATATCCTCATTTAGCTTGGGTAGCCATTGGGCCCAATACATCAGCATGTATTAGTCCCAAGGGTTCTCCAACTCTTTTCCCTTGTCCTACAAAGGGAGTTTTAAACAAGACTTACAAGTTGCAAATGATTCATAATCGAAAGGATTCAAAAATCCTTCTAATGCAATTTTATTAGTTTTTTCTCGCCAATATTGTTGAAAATGTTCATAACATTATTCTTCATTATGAAATTGTATCCTTCTTTATCTAATAAGAATATAGATACAATATTACGTATCATGCTCGGTACATAGTAGCAACGACAATGGTAGCAACGCTTCACTATGAATTTGTTACTGTCAAATTAATCTTTCACTATGGTAGCAATGCTTCATGCTCACCCAGTCTTTGTAATTAGGTCAGTGAGTTTGTTATTGTCAAAGATTAATTTCAAGCTAGTCATGACGATGCAAAAGAATTTTAAAAGAATTACGATAATGAAGTAGAAAAAATTAGATTGGGTTTCATCTAATTATTTCTCCCACGAATTTTCGCAAATATATTCAACCCAAAACTTAGATGAAAATTATCATATAATTTCTTAGTTGGAATTGAGATCCAACCATATTGAGTTTGATATCCTTTACCTTTGTCAACAAGTTATCGCACTACATAGCCGGCAGACAAACTCTTTGTCAATTGCAATACTTTGCAACTCTCAATTAGGGTTTACACCATTATCCCTTTATGAACTTGACCTTCGTCAACAACTTATAAAGTCTAGTCAAGTCTTTCCCATCGTTTCGTATTCAGTAGAATGTGAGAAATGTGCCCTTGACCTTCATCAACAAGGTACATCCTCACATCCCCTGAATCCATCTTATGGTTGCAAAGATACATCACCTAGGATTGAAAAACTAAGGCTTGACCTTTGTCAACAATGGTAGCATCAAACTAAGTACTCTACAGCTTTAAAATGATGGAGTGCTACAGATAATCCTTAAAAGGATTTTGCACGTAATAGACTTAATATGGTCGGAAAAACTAAGTCAGGTAATTTAGTTAGATATGAGAATTCAAATTGATCACTTGGTCAGGCCATCACAATCTGGAGAGGAATGTTTTCCATATGTTGAATCACCGAGTCCACGTTCCTTAATTACAAGAACCTTACCCAAGCTCTCCATTCTTAGTTAAATAGAAATGTGATCAATTGAACTTCAAATCCAATAAAATATTCATGACCTTAGTAATTCCAACTTCCTTGGGTTTACTTCTACTAATTAATTGGATTAATTAGGTTTTGGTGCAAAATATGTTCTATGACAAACGATTTGTAAAGAACTATATTTTACGAGCAACAACATAGCAAGCGATCCTGCAAGTAGATATAAATAAAATCACTAAATAATTACTTGGATCATGAGATGGTGTCCTACATCGTTAGGTTAGATTACTAACGGCAGAGCTGTTAAGATTGTCACGCCCCGCTTCCCAAAACGACGGAAGCGAAACGTGACAAGGTCCGCTTAGGCCGGAGCTGTGAAGCTCGGACCCAATAAGCGTCTGTGTGGTACTCCAAGACGAAGGAACAGGTCCCTGCAGGTTAGTACGGAATAACAAAAGTACTAAAAGATATGCATTCATTTTATTCAACAGATATCCAGAAAAATACGGGGAGTCTAAACAAAAGCCAACACGGCTACAAACAGCTGAAAGTAAACTAATGGTGCAAGCACCCAACCTAGACAGAAAGTAAACAGTGCTACGCACCCAACTAAACTGCAGTAAAACCTCTGAATCAGCAATGTAAAGATCTCTAACTCTGGTCCTCCTCGGGCACGTACTCTGGGTCTGCGTCCTCCGGCTCTACGTCCTCCGCCTCGTCAACGTACTCTGGCTCCACACCTGACGTACAGCACTAAAAAGAAAGGAACTGTACGTCAGGTAAAGTCTACAAAAAGGGGTCAGACTCTACTGCAAGTGTACCGAACTATTAAACAACAGTTTACTGGTTGATTAGCATGCTGGGGTTATAACAGAGTGACGAAGAAAGTAAACGCAGCAGGGAAGTAAAGCGTAGCAGGCAGTAGTCGTAGCGTGTGCTACCGACTACGGGACTAACCTAAACGGGGTCGTGACCAGACGTGACAAGACAAGCAAGACAGGACAGGACAGGACAAGACAAGACAAGACAAGACAAGACAAGACACGTATGACTCGAAGGGTTCACGCCTTACGGTTCGAGGGGGATCAGACCCTCTCCCCGTGCGCACGCGCAACCCTACCCCAAACCCAAGTGCTCAGGACAAGACAATATAGGGCCACTCACTCTGCTAGGTGAGTGCCTCTATCCCCACGATCGGTAGTGTATCTCTCACTCTCCTAGGTGAGCGATAGATGCCTCGTAGGTGAAACCGTACTACTGTATGGGACCACTCACTCTGCTAGGTGAGAGTCTCTATCCTCTCGGTCTGCTGGGACACTCACTTTGCTAGGTGGGTACCGAGCTTCCCGTAGGTGTTCCGTAACAAAGATCACCCACTCTGCTAGGTGAGCGTCTTGTTGCCCACAGGCTACATAAGACACGACGTGCAAGATGTTCATGACATGGCAATGGCAAAGTTGTTCTAGGGTGTCCACACACACGCACACGCAGATGAAACCTATGGTAGCAGTTGTTGTTGATTCTAGGGGGTCCACACACACGCACACGCAGATGAAACCCTACGGTGTCAAAAGTTGTTGTTGTTGCGCTCAGACTTCGTCGTCAAGTCTAAGTCGTCAGGGACGTCCCGGACGCTATCATTTCACGCCTGGTTCTCTTTGTTCACAGTTTAATAGTTCTAACAGTCTAAGGCCTAGGCACGGCCGAAAGAGCAAGTGAGTACACTTGCCTGTAGTGGCGAGTGCATCGTCTGTCTGGAGCGTCTCGTCGAGTCGGAGCGTCGGTATTGGGTTGGCTGAAACGAGTCAAGTGACCGTGTCAAGTCACACTCATCATTGATCCTATTAGGGTTCATTTCTAGGTTAAACGTGGCTACCCTAACAGTCACATGTCAAGATGTCCGTTTAGCCTATCCGACGATTCTATCCTATGTGCACAGTCAAATCAGTCCGATCGTCAATCTACGGTTCCACATCGTTTTAAAGGAGCAGAAAGAAAATTTAGTTACTCTAGTTGCCAGTTTTAATTAGGTTTTCTATACTACGATGTGGGTTGTAGGATGACGATGGGGTACTAACCGTTGATGTAACAAATGTGGGTAGCGACGTCGTGTACGTCCTCAAACAGCGACACGTGCCTTGGGGTTTACTGTCACAACCTTAAGAACTCCGACGTAGCCGTACAGAAGGCATGACCATCTCTACGTCATAAGATCAAGATATCAGCTAGGTCCTAAACTAATTAAATAGCATAAGATTTTAAATATATCTTGCTCCACATCTTAATACATATATAGCTATATAAATAACCTGTACACTATACATATAAGTATATTATAATATCAACTACTGATTGCATGTGGCTTATGTAATAATTATAAAAAAAACTTGTATAATATATAATACTCAGCTTCACCTTATAAGCCTCTCCATTTGTTAACTAATCGTTTGCATGGATTCTTGGAAATAATCCACCGAGAAATTGACGTCCTTCGAAACAGCCTCTTAGAGCGTACCGTTTTGGCTTCGTTCTCTGCTGGGCAGAATATATATATTAATCTATAGTTGTTAAATATACAACTCGTACAATATATACAATTTCTAATTAGATATTTATAATTACCCACTGCTTGTCTAACATATCTAGTGGATAACTCTTGAGTCAAAATGACACAGTAAAGACTTGCATCCTAATTAATAAGCATAAAAGGAAATTAAGAAGGGACACAACATTTTTGCATGATTCTCTACAACTTGGCTCCAGGCCTACTCACTGGTATATTAAAAATGCGTACATATGTTTTTGTATAACATGCCGCACTTATCAAATAACCACTCACATGTTCTCGTGTGGCGTTGTAGACAGGGACGTCGACAAGCAGTGACGACGGGGCAGTGGCGCGAGGCGTTTGCGGTGCTGCGTGCAGCTTTGAAAGTGATGCGATGTCGGGGGTCTGGCGAGGTGTGTGTAGAGCTCGTTGGAAGCGCGGTGATGAGGTTGTTGTTGGCACAGGTCGGGAGGAAGGATGGTCTGCGTCCGGAGCTTGGCCGTGAGGCGAACGTCGAGGGGGAGAGATCAACAAGAGGGGCTCAAGGGTTTCAGCCTCTAGTTAAAAGTACATTAGGGTTTTCAAAAATAAAAACTGGGCGCTATGTTTTGTGCGGCTCTGAGGGTTCACGTGAGGCCTAGGCTTGAAGAGAAACAATTAAAGCGGGAGAGAAACTGTGAGCGGTTAGTTAGAACTTAGGATAAGGAATAAATCAAATAAGTTAGGATACAAAAAGATTTGGTTATGAGTTGTTTTAAAACGTCTAAGACTGGGCAATTAAAATCTACTATACATTTGACAACGTTTTTTGAATTCTAGGGCTGACTAGGACAAGATAAAGAGTGGCTGAGATTTGATCTTATGAAATGGAAGGTTGAGATGAAGCTTTGAAACCATGAATGAGAGCCTTGAAATTTGGTCCAGCCTTGAAATTTGGTCCAGCTTTGAAATGATGAGAGCTTTGAAATCATGAATGTGAGCTTTGAAACTTGGTCCAGCTTTGAAATTTGGTCCACCTTTAAAAGCAGCCAGTGAACATGTTTCAAGATGAGGCGTCCGCTAAATTTTCTTACGCTGATTTGTTGTTTCGAGCCGAATTTGTTGTTCTACGCTAATTTGTTGTTCCGCGCCGAATTCCGTGACGAAGGGGCCTGCACCGAATTTATTGCTCTTTTAAATTTTAATTATTTTTTGGGAAACAAAATTTTCGTGGGGGCATATTTTAAATGAACCGCGCCCACGGGCACCGATTTTTTGCGCTAATTTGTTGTTCTACGCTAATGCACTTTGATTAGCATAATGTGTGCGGTGACTAGCAGCCGGCACCGAATTTGTTGATCAACGCTAATGCACTTTGGTTATTAAAATGTGTGCGATGACTAGCGGCCGAAGGCGCCCGCTAAATTTTTGTTCGTTTAAATTTTGACGGGGGGAATAATTCTTAGGGAGAACAAAGATTTTGATGGGATATCTTAAATGAATCGCGCCCGAGGGCGCCCGTGCCGAAGCTACATTTTTGTTCGTTTGAATTTGGGAGGGAGAAATAATTTTTGGGGAGAACAAAGATTTTGCAGGAAAATCTTAAATGAACCGTGCCCGCGGGCACGGGTTATGACTAGTTAAAGTTTAAGTTAACATTTCATTAAAGGTTGGTGAAAAGATTGATAAGACGTTTCAGAATTTTGTAATGGGATGAATAATTTAGATTATAAAGTGATTAGTAGAAAGATTTGATTCCACCCTTCAAAACGTGTACAACAAAGAAATTTTAGAATTAAAAAAAACTAAAGGAGAAAAAAAATGTTTTATTGATAACCAATGGTGTTTAGCAAATGGGTTCCTCGTCATCCAAAAATTACAAAGAAGATACCGGTGTGATCGCGCGTCCGAGAGGATCGAGATTACAGAGTTCGGTCTTACGTTCGAGCTACGGAAAGCAATAATGAAATCAAATACGGTAACACGCACACAAAACAAGCAAGGATACGCCCTACGAACGTTCGGTCGGAAAGTGACCGTTACAAAGATCCTCATAATTATTTAGCCAATAATCATATTATAGCTAATATCCACATAATCCTATCATGAGAATATTTTAAAACAATTTTAAAACTTTTTAAAATTATTATCTTTGAAGATTAATCATGATTAAAAAATTTAGTCCATGTTATCATATAACACATTAAGAATAATCTTTTATCTAAAAATCAGATATTTAAACCATAAAAACGCTGCATGTTACTGGATTAGTCGACTAGTCATTATATGCTAGTCGATTAATCCACAATCTGCATGTTACACAAATCTTCTGAAGGTGGATTAGTCAACTAGCCTTTACGAGCGAGTCGACTAGTCCACAAATTAGTGTACTAATTGTTGAGTATTGGTGTTTCATATCAATCTTATTTTGATGATGATCACAACATTATGTTGTTGCTAATGAATCTCATGTTTTAGTTTCTCAGTTTATTTCAAGGATATCTTTCTTGGAGACTAATCACTTGATGTAAGGATGTACATCTTGTGGAGAAGAGCCAAAGTTTGGACTCAAGGAGTGCCAAAGCTTGGAGTTGATGGAGAGCAATCAAGGCATCAAGATTGAAGACTTAGACTCTTTAGAAAGCATTGTAATCCATGTAATTTACTTTATTGCTTTCTCTCTCTTTTGAGTCTAGGGTTGATGTAATGCCTTGCTAGATGGTTTGCTCATTCATGCACATGCATTTCACCATCTTAGTGAACCTTAGGATTATCATAGAATCCAACCCAATAGGTTCACTCTTTCCATCAGTCATCTGTTGAGGGAAACACAGCCGACTGGATGATTTCCAGTCGCCTGTAGATCCTTCTACAGTCGCCTGATTTGCATAGCTCAAGTCATTATTTCAATTGACTCAAACTTGAGTTTTACGCACAGTCGCCTGTCGATCAGTTTTCAGTCGCCTGTATATTTACAGTCGCCTGTCTAGCGTAAGTGCAATCTCTGCATCTCTTTGTCTTCTCTCCATACTTTACAGTAGTCGACTGATGAAGAATGTACAATTGCCTGACTATTTGACAATCGACTGTAGTATTAACATCAGTCGCCTGTGCGAAGAATTGGAGAAAGAGTGCAGCTCTCTGTTTCGTTCCATCCCCTGCAGCAGTCGTCTGCTGAAGGATTAACAGGCGCCTGTCCTGTTTGTCAGTCGACTGTGTTGACTTCGTCAGTCGACTGTCCTGGCTCAGATTATAGCCGTTGGATATTTTCTAGCCGTTGATCAGTCGACTGTCTTATGATCATCAGTCGTCTGTTCCTGTCGTTTTCACCCAGTTTCTAGCAGTTGCAGATTTGATTATTTGGCTGTTTCTTTGGGTTTTTGGGCTTGATTTAGGATTCATATATATATATATATATATATATATATATATATATATATATATATATATATATATATATATATATATATAGGGAGAAATGGGGGTCAGCTAGCCTAGGAGGGAGTCCCTCCTTGGTTGTTGATGTGGCTCCATCTCCACCGTCTATCTAGCCATCCGATGAAGCCTGATGCAAAAACTAAATTGCTGAATATTTTTGCAGAAAAGCCCCCTGCGTGGGTTCCCTCTGCGTCTCACCTCGTGGGTTCCCTCTGCGTCCTGCCTCCTTCCAGCGAGCTCGTTCCAAAGAAAAACCCAAGAAATTGCGACAAGAAATTTGTTCGAGCTAGCTAGTCCTCGATCCACAGCATCGTCTTGTTCCAAAGCAGAACCCATCAAATTGCGGCAAGAACTGGCCACAATCTCATCTCCTGTTGAAGGCGGCAGAAACCCTAAACGCAACGAACTAGAAGAATTCAGATCAGATCTCCTTCTCTCGACGCAACGAAGAAGAAACCCTCGCCCGTGATCTCATTCTCTTGTCTTTCGTCTGCGATCTCCTCTCGTTTGATCTGCTCGTGACATCGCAAGAACAGATTAGACGCTGAAAAAAAACCCTCATCTCTTCTTTTTCCCAAGCCCTCACCCAGATCTTCATCGTCTTCCTTATTCGCTAACAGATGAGGACTTTTCGACTCTCTTCTTCTTTTGAAGTTTCAGTTTTTGTTTGTCTTTCACGTTCTCCTTATCTCCCTCACTTCCTCACTTCCTCTTACAGATCTTCAGCCCGTCCTCCTCCATCCGCATCGGATTTTGATGGTGTCTTCATGTTTGTTTCTCTAAATAATTGATTTGGGATTAATTAGCATCAATGGTTTATTTATATCTCTGATCACGATTTGTTCATCTCTAGGTAGCATATTCACTTCTGGATTCATGTTAATTCTGAAGCGATTGTGATTAAAGAATCCAAAGTCAGTATAATCTTTATGATCTATCACAATGAACTTAAAAAATCCAAAAGATGAAGATCACAACTGAAGCATATCATGCATGCCCCCCCAAAGTTTAAGGTTTTGTATTGTTTAGGAATTCTCTGCATTAAAATTTTCTTTATTTTTCCAAAGCATTCATTTTAGCACTGGGAGAGAATCACTCGTCCGTCATCGGTAGCTAGTTACTTGGGGTTTTGTTTACTAATAGAGAGCAGGTCACCTTAGTGATTGCATGAAAGTGCACTGTGACTTTTATGACTGTTTACACATTTGAATTGCATGTCAATCATTCCTACATTTACTTTTTTTTTAAATTCACTGAAATTTGTTGTTAAAACAAAAGGAAATTTGCTTTAGTTATTATTTTCCTTCTGCCAAAGAGAAAGGCAATGTAGAATGATAATGGATCCAGTGGATATAAGAGTGTCTTGACCTGCTTCAAGTTTTGAATTTAACAAAATGAACTTGTTATGATACCATTCCTAATATTTGATCATAGTTATGACTCACAAGTATGAGTCGTAATATCCTAACATGGGGCGAAACTGTGAAAGTGAATCTACTGGAGCTTTAAGATGACATTGACATTTTTAATGGCATTTAATCTCTAATCACTTGGGATTTTATTCTGAGATCCTTGAGTTTGCAATCAAGAATGCTATATTCTCTATGGGAATCTGGGTAAAATTTGTTTTTTGCAGCAGCCAACAAGGAATGAGGTTATTTTTCAGTCTTAATGTATCCTTTATACCCGACGCTGTCAAAGCATCACTTGAAACAAACAATGGTTTCTGAATTAATTCAATAACTGGAAACTTGATATCTCTCGAATTTCTAATATGTGACAGAATGCAATTGGGTTATTTGTCGCCAATTGGCAGTATGCTTGTTAGAATCATGTTATAGTGTATGTCACAGGATAAATTCTGCTAACATCATCTGTGCCATTGTTAATGTGTCACTAATTAAATATCTTTGTACTATGATAAATATTAGCAAAAAGTTTCCTTTTAGACAGGAGGTGTTAGTCTAGTGTCCATTTATCAATTCAACATGGATAGTGTCTGATACTATTAGGGATACTTACTGCTAATATTATAGCTAAAAGATATTTAATGTAACGATGACCAATAACAATCACCTATTTTGTACAAGTATCATTAACAATGTTGCCAACTGTCATTCTGTCAATTACACATAGAAGTAAACAGAAAGATAAATTAACTAAAAGAATTATGATGTTCAGCAGAAGTTGGTTTTACATGTCAATAATAGTTCATAGGTTTATCAAAAAGGAGAAGAAAAAGAAAAGAAAAGAGAGAGACCATGTGGATTACATACTGTCGAATAACATAAAAAAAACTATTTGGATTGTAGAGCTGGAGATATATTTCAAGTACGGTTATTACAATTTTTGCATCCCGTCTAATTATCATTGACACCACAAGTTTTCATGTTTTTTATTGTCACTGGATATGCTAATTAATCTCTCCTCCCTTATTTGCCAGGACAAAACGACAACATTCACGAGCTTTGTTTTCCATTCTCAAGTTGACGATACCTGATGATATAAATTCAACTTCAGTCCAACTCAATATGCTAGCATTATAAGCCGAGAAATGTCTGGCCGTCACATTGCTATCAAATTCTTGTAATTGAGAGGTGTAGGTGTGCTTGTGTACCAAAAATGATATTGTATGTACGAATCCGAGATCATCTGACTTGCAGGCTTGTAAACTTGCACCTGATGAATGAGATGTTCTTGAACTTGGTCTTAATGGAATGCTCTTGATGTAAATTGTAAATTGAGATTATTGTGACTTGAACACAATGTAACATGCTAGTATGGAGTAGTTATGCAAATGGAAGTGTATTGAGAAATTCTGTGATGTGCATGTGATTGTGATTATCTATTGTATGCTTGTTCTTTGCTCACATTTGTTGTTCTGGAATTTTTCTTAACCAATTCCATTTATTCTTTTAATCTTATGGCTGTGTGGCTGTGTGGCTATTTCATTTTTATCCTTTGGTGCTAATTTGGTTTGATTTCATTGTATATAAAGCGGACATGTTGATTGTATGCATGAAGTTGAACTCATGATCTGGGTCCTTGCTTGCTTTGGCCAGACTGTATGTTAGAACTAATCGATTGTATTTATTTATTGTGGAGCTTCTATTACCAAGTCGCAACGAAGTAAGGGTTGTTGTGATACACAGTCTTCAAACGGGTTTGCCCCAGCCATGCTTAGTTGTCATAGTTTGAAAGAAGAGGCTAGCTTTTTTTGATGAGAGAGAGCAGGGCTCGTCACTGAGCCAATTTGCTCCTTTAAGTCTGCCTAGCATTGTTCATTTGTTTCCAAAAAAAAGTTTCACGTCACGTAAATTTTTCTAAGGTTACGGGTTTTAATCTGGCCATTTTTGTTGGTTTATTGCAATGATATGATCTTACAAAGCTTGTGTAAACACAGACATGGTGTGCTTCTTCCAAATAACTGACATTCCATTTTGGAGCATGTAGTAGATGCTAAAGATCCTACATGCATTCATGCCTCTTCTTGAAGATATGATATTAAGAACAATAAAATACAAACACTCTTCTTGAAGATATGATATCAAGAACAATAAAATACAAACGGACGAACACTGTTAGTGTCTTTTCGGTATGTTGTTCCTATACATCAGAACTGGGAAGCCAATGCTCCACGCATGAGCTTCAGTTTGTAAGATGAAGAGACAACCTTTTAAACATATACATTGACAAGAACACCAATAAAGGATCCAGCAAAAAATCCAGCATAAAAATATCAATCTTGCATGATTGAGTTCTTTCGCATAAACATAAAAACATCCACATGGCAACTCATAGCATAGAATCAAACATCCCAGCAGAAAAACTTCCATCATAAAAACATCGATACTTGCATAAAAACACGATTACATCCAGATATAATGTAAAGAGTTCTTTCACAACTGCACACATGAGCTTCAGTTTGTACGCCCATCATAAAAACATCAATATACTTGCATAATACATGATTACATCCAAAAATAATGTAAAGAGTTCTTTCGCCACTCTGTTGGCTTCCAACGAGTCGTTTCTTCCATATAAAACATCAATCCTTGCCACTTTTTTATGCCATCCTTCTCCATTCCCATCAACATAGATAAAGTAGCATTAGCAAGGAGTTATTTCGCTTTCGCTACTCTGTTTGCTTCCACTGAGTAGTTTTCAACCGCATCTCTGCCCAAAAAAACTTCCAGTAAATGTTTATTTCACGTAAAGAACTGATGGCAATCCGTATCATAGAATCAAACATTGAAGAGAATTAATTTCAGATAACACAGTTAAAACCTTACTAATACTCAAGAACGATGTCTGCAAAGAACTCAGAAGCATGAAGTAAACATCTGACATCCATTTAACTGCAATTCATGAGAACATGAAGTACACATCTGAATAGAATGGAATTAGGTATAAGGATCAGAACAGTTATCACCAATACCGATTAAATCACCCAAAAGAGGAAATTGCAGCTATGTTCACATGTAATACTGATTAAAATCATCATTTCTGAACTAAAAAGGGTCTAAAAAAGGATAAATGTTTCATCATCTTCTCTTCTTCCTAAGTCTAAATTGCACAAGGAATTACAAAATAACTCCAATGGAGAATCACAAAGACCCATGAGAAATATAAGGGAACAAGTGATATAGAAACTAAGGGAGCTTCTCACAAATTAAAGGACTGAAAAAGCTCACATCTTTCTACTAGTGAAACATCAGGTTTCATAAGAAAGCTATTAAAAGATCACATTTTTTCACATAACCCTTTCTCTAGCAGCATCCAAAAACACACTTACTGAGAGGAAAAAAGAACAAAAGAACAAGTGATCGAGGAATTGAGAAGTAATGCAGCTTGTATGCCAGAATTCTTTTAAATTAGAAACCCATCAAAACGAGGACTAAAGTCTAAAGATCACACCTTTCACATACCCATTTCATATTCTCCCCAGAATACACTAAAATAGAGCGAACTATGAAATATCCATGCAAACAACAACCAACGGTGGAACGCGATGCGAAGCTGGAATGAGAAGAAAAAATCTTGCTGTGCTGCGAAGCTGGAAGGAGATGAGCAGTGGTGGAACGCGATTGAGAGTGGGATCCGGCCTCCTCTGATGGAGGAAGATGGAGATCTGGAAGTGGGATCCTAGGGCATGCGAAAAATTTTGGAATGAGAAGAAATTTTTTGGAACGGGATGGGTCTTGCCGCGCTACGAAGTTGGAAGGAGATGATGAGCAGCGCCTGCGGAGAGAGGACGCTTAGGGAACGCTGCGGAGAGAAAAGCCGGGCTTTTCTGCAAAACGTTGCAAAAAATTTACTTTTTGTCCCAACAAGAATCTATGGCTTGATGGACGGTGGAGATGGAGCCACATCAACAACCAAGGAGGGACTTTCTCCTAGGCTCCCTGACCTCCATTTATCCCATATATATATATATATATATATATATATATATATATATATATATATATATATATATATATATATATGAGTGTGCTGCCTTTGCTTAAACTTCTTGATTCTTCTTGATGCTATTGAATATCTCACGAGATTTATAAGCAACTCTCAAACTCCCTCAATTCCTTCTTTTGAGCTCTCATTCCTCTTCATGCATTGAAGTCCAGCTCAAGGGAATTCATCCAAGTGCTTTCAAGCATATCTCAACACTTGGAGATCCTCTTCCATGCCTTGCATTCATTTATGAGTAAGTTCATCTCAAGGCATAGGTAAGAGTATTTGTTTTACTTTGTTATTTCATTGAAACCCTAGCTTTCTGTGTGAGAGCTAGTTACTCTCTGTGCGAGAGTATAACCTTCTGTGTGAGGGTTGGTTGAGTTCTCTATGTGTGAGAGTTTAAGTCTTTCTGTGTGAAAGCAAGGATTTCTCTGTGTGAGAATCCTAAATCCTCTGTGTGAGGTCTCTTTGTGTGGGAGTGAGGATTTCTCTGTGTGAGAATCCAAATCCTCTGTGTGAGGTATCGCTGTGTGAGATTGTATTCACTTTCTCTGTGTGAGAATTATAGTGGATATTGGTGTGGCTGGACGTACCCAAGTTTGGGGAACCAGTGTAAAATCTTGTGTTTGCGTTTGGATTGATTGTGTTGATTAATTCCTCTTGCACTTATTATTCCGCATTTGCAAGTTTAATTTTAATTGCACAATTTATTTCCATTACTCTATTCAACCCCCTCTAGAGTGTTTGTTGTTAGTATTGCAAGGTACACGGTCCTTACAATTGGTATCAGAGCGAGGTTGTAGCATACAACAACGATGGCATACAACACTTCATCCATGTCTCATGAAGAAGGTCTATCAACCGTTCGACCCCCGCTCTTCAACGGAACCAACTATCCAAGTTGGAAGATCAAGATGATGGTCTACATGAAGGGTCAAGACCTTTGGGACATCACAGAGTTTCCATTTGAGGAGCCTACTACACCCGCGGCTTCGAGAACAAAAGCGGAGAAGGACTCGATCAAATTTAATGCTAGGGCTATGAATGCATTCCATTGCGCCCTCACTTCAAATGAGTTCAACCGCATATCCATGTGCAAATCGGCCAACGAAATATGGCATACATTGGAGATTTCTCATGAAGGGACTTCGAAGGTAAAGAAATCTAAATAATGTGTATTTAGATCTAAATATGAGTTGTTTAAGATGCAGGAAGGTGAAAATATCTCGGAGATGTTCACAAGGTTCACAGAAATCGTGAACGCTTTGGAAGGACTTGGGAAGGTGATTTCCCAAGAGGATCGAGTGGAGAAGATCCTTGACTCGCTCACATCTCAATGGGAGTCAAAGGCCAATGGTATTTTGGAGTCTTACGACATGTCCAAATACACTGTTGAGGAGTGCATTGGGAATCTCATGGCGTATGAAGTAAAGCTTCAACACAAGAAGGAGATTCAATCAACCAAGCCCGAGAAGCCGGAGAAGCAAAAGGGGGTTGCATTCCATGCCAAAGAGGAGCCAATCAAATGGAGGAAGAAATTCCATCAAGAAGCTCCTAGTGAAGAAGATGAAGAAGATGAGGATAGTGGAGATGAAGTCATGGAGCTTGCCCCACACAACTGAGAGCGCTCCTCAAAAGCAAGCAAGGTAAATCTTCTTCAAAGTTTGCCTCCAAGTCTTACAATTCTATTTGTTTCAATTATAGAGAAAAAGGTCATATTTCTACCGAATGCCCTTCCAAACCCGACAAAGAGACCTACAAAGGAAAAGGAAAGAAGCATTGGAAAGGCAAGTCCAAGTTCAAGAACCAAAAGAAGGGACTTGTCGGCACTTTTGATGACTCTGATGAGGATACATCAAGTGATGAAGAAGAGGATGACAAGGAGCAAGCTCATATGTGCTTCGCGGCTTTTGATGATTCTTCATCAATCTCCTCGAGTTCAAGCGATGAAGAGGTGGAGGCGTGGCTCAACCCCAACGAGGAAATGTGCTTCATGGCAAAGGGGGAAGAGTCTTCGTCAAACTCTAACTAGGAGGAAAGTGATGAGGAAGTTGAGGAGGAGAAGCTATCCTACGAGGAGCTCGAATACCGCTTCAACGTGGTCTCCAACAGGGCAAGTAAGTGCATCGACTCATATGCTAAATTCAAAGCAAAATTTAAAAATGCTATGAGTAGGTTGCATGCCTTAGAATCCACTAGTGCTAATGACAATGATGCTTTGCATGTTTGTGACACTAGTGAGAGAGACACACTTCTCTCTCAAGTTAAGGATTTGAGCATTTCTAATGAAAAATTATTAGCTCAAAACCTTAGCTTAGAAATTCGCATTCAACAACTTACGTTAAAATGTGAAGAGGAATCCCGAAAGCTCAAAAGCTTTGTGCATTCTAGGGATTCACTCCACGATTTGTTGGAAAAACAACATCCGGCAAATCATAGAGGAGATTTGGGGTATATTCAAAATGTGGTACCCAAACCCATCTCTAATTCCTCTTACGGTGCATATACAAGAAATATTGCTAAAGCACCTAAGAAGAATCACCATGCTTTCTCGTACAACAAGAACATCAACAAGAAGCATGTAAATCACGAGGTGGTGAGGAAACATGAAAATCCTTCATTTTTTGCTAAGAAGCAAAGTCCTCACTTCATGCATGCTAAGAAAATATTTTCTACACCTAAGCATGCCACATCCACCCCTCTTGCAAATGCAAAACCCTTGCCTAGGAAATCCTTGAGTTTATGGATTCCCACTAAGGTTAGTGTGCAAGAGAGGAATAGTTATATCAACTCTCTAGTAAGGGATGTGATCACCTCATGTGATTACATTAGGAAATCAAACTCCTCTTGGGTTTGGTTCCCTAATGTTTAGGTCCCACACACACATTTGCATATTGCATGGGTATTGTGCTTAATGTTATATTCTTGCATACCCATTGGTTGTGTGTGTGTTTCATGACCTTGAAAATACTTTCAAATGTATGTATTTTTCATGAAAATGGGAATCTTGGGGATTTTATTGACATACATGCACTTTTGATCCATGTGTATGTCAATAGGGGAGCTAATATGTTATATGTTTAAAATATTTTAAAACATATTTTGACTCTCATTTTTGGGGTTGTTTGAGATCATTATTCACAATTGGTTATTGTTGCTCTCAAACCAAACCTCTTGTTTATTGTCAACATGTTTCATGTTTTATTTGTTTTGGCAATATCTTTGTGTATCTTCAAAGCTTGATTCTTTTCATATCTATTGCTTTGATACACTTTTGGCCCATGGCTCCATTAATTAAATGGTATTAGATCCTAGAAGTCAAAAGTTGAACATTTCTATGATCTAGGGGGAGCATGAGATATTGAATTGATACCCACTAAATTTTACATTTGGTATCATACATATCTTTCTTTTCTTACATATTGTCACATCTTGGTTAAGATGACAAAAGAGGGGATATTTTTTGATGTCCACCTTTTTGACGATGTCAAGGGGGAGAGATATATGCATTATGTGATCATATCTATAGGTGGAGAGATATATACATATGCATATGAGGAGAGATATCTCTATAGGGAGAGATATATGGGTTTAGATAAACCTTTCATGTTTGCACGTCTTTATTCTTTGCAAATTGGTTTATGTAACCTATGCCTATTATATGTCACCATGGTGTTATTGGTTTATGAGTATTTACCTTTGTGTAGCTCATTATTTAATTGGTGCATATAAGTAGGGGGAGATCATTAGCTTTGTGCTTTAAATCTTATGATCTACATAATGTGTGTCATCATCAAAAAGGGGGAGATTGTTGAGTATTGGTGTTTCATACCAATCTTATTTTGATGATGATCACAATATTATGTTGTTGCTAATGAATCTCATGTTTTAGTCTCTCAGTTTATTTCAAGGATATCTTTTTTGGAGACTAATCACTTGATGTAAGGATGGACATCTTGTGGAGAAGAGCCAAAGTTTGGACTCAAGGAGTGCCAAAGCTTGGAGTTGATGGAGAGCAATCAAGGCATCAAGATTGAAGACTTAGACTCTTTAGAAAGCATTGTAATCCATGTAATTTACTTTATTGCTTTCTCTCTCTTTTGAGTCTAGGGTTGATGTAATGCCTTGCTAGATGGTTTGCTCATTCATGCACATGCATTTAACCATCTTAGTGAACCTTAGGATTATCATAGAATCCAACCCAATAGGTTCACTCTTTCCGTCAGTCGTCTGTTGAGGGAAACACAGCCGACTGGATGATTTCCAGTCGCCTGTAGATCCTTCTACAGTCGCCTGATTTGCATAGCTCAAGTCAATATTTCAATTGACTCAAACTTGAGTTTTACGCACAGTCGCCTGTCGATCAGTTTTCAGTCGACTGTATATTTACAGTCGCCTGAGATTTGGCCAACAGTCGCATGTCTAGCGTAAGTGCAATCTCTGCATCTCTCTGTCTTCTCTCCATACTTTACAGTAGTCGACTGATGAAGAATGTACAGTCGCCTGACTATTTGACAGTCGACTGTAGTATTAACATCAGTCGCCTGTGCGAAGAATTGGAGAAAGAGTGCAGCTCTCTGTTTCGTTCCATCCCTTGCAGCAGTCGTCTGTTGAAGGATTAACAGGCGCCTGTCCTGTTTGTCAGTCGACTGTGTTGACTTCGTCAGTCGATTGTCCTGGCTCAGATTATAGCAATTGGATATTTTCTAGCCGTTGATCAGTCGACTGTCTTATGATCATCAGTCGACTGTTCTTGTCATTTTCACCCAGTTTCTAGCCGTTGCAGATTTGATTAATTGGCTGTTTCTTTGGGTTTTTGGGCTTGATATAGGATTCATATATATATGAGTGTGATGCATTTGCTTAAACTTCTTGATTCTTCTTGATGCTATTGAATATCTCAAGAGATTTATAAGCAACTCTCAAACTTCCTCAATTCCCTCTTTTGAGCTCTCATTCCTCTTCATACATTGAAGTCCAGCTCAAGGGAATTCATCCAAGTGCTTTCAAGCATATCTCAACACTTGGAGACCCTCTTCCATGCCTTGCATTCATTTATGAGTAAGTTCATCTCAAGGCATAGGTAAGAGTATTTGTTTTACTTTGTTATTTCATTGAAACCCTAGCTTTCTGTGTGAGAGCTAGTTACTCTCTGTGCGAGAGTATAACCTTCTGTGTGAGGGTTGGTTGAGTTCTCTATGTGTGAGAGTTTAAGTCTTTCTGTGTGAAAGCAAGGATTTCTCTGTGTGAGAATCCTAAATCCTCTGTGTGAGGTCTCTTTGTGTGGGAGTGAGGATTTCTCTGTGTGAGAATCCAAATCCTCTGTGTGAGGTATCGCTGTGTGAGATTGTATTCACTTTCTCTGTGTGAGAATTATAGTGGATATTGGTGTGGCTGGACGTACCCAAGTTTGGGGAACCAGTGTAAAATCTTGTGTTTGCGTTTGGATTGATTGTGTTGATTAATTCCTCTTGCACTTATTATTCCGCATTTGCAAGTTTAATTTTAATTGCACAATTTATTGCCATTACTCTATTCACCCCCCTCTAGAGTGTTTGTTGTTAGTATTGCAAGGTACACGGTCCTTACACTAATAGTTGACTGCTAGTCGATTAATCCATGTATCATGTGATTTACGCCAATATGATTTTTAAAGTTCTAACAGTTTTATATCAGCATAAAAACCTAGATAGCAGTAAGACTCTAATATCACTGATAGGGTATGATGCTAGCAATCTAAACTTTTTAGATCATGCAGCAGAAGATAGAAAATTCAAAAAATTTCTATACTAGCGCCAATGATTTACTGCTAATCTAGGAATTAAATTGCTAAATAAAAAGCATAAAGGTCGTACCTTTCCTCGAGTATACTCAAGCAATGCTCACAGATCGAAAATTTCTTTCGGTGAAGACCAGCAGCATCGCGTTCACCTCTTCCAAGCAACACATTAGATCTCCTTTCTCCAACTAGTGTCTTAGATGACTTGTATGATGCAAAACACCTCCATAATTAATGAGCCCTCCAAGAACTCGAACCGCCCTCCTTGGTTTGCTAGAGCAAAGAAGAAGGAGAAGGAAAAACTTTTGATTATGTGCGAGAGATTCTCCCTCTAAAGTGGTTTGAATATCTTTGCATATATAATGAGAGATTCTCAAAGAGATTGGTATGGTCTCAAGGGGCTAGGAAAGGCCCCTTTTTATAGTGCTAGGGAGAGTCGAATCTGATTCGGATTGAGTGTTCATATATAACTCAATCTCATCCCTAAATGCGCAAAGAAGAAGAAGTATCATAAATGAGTTCTAATTCCATTAGAACTCTTGGATATGAAGTAGATTTGATTTAGGATTGATTCTCCACCAAATCCCGCATTAAATATAGAATTCTGTGTAATGCCACATCAGCATTAGTCGACTAGTGACTGTAACTAGTCGATTAATTAACTCTCTGTAAAAGTTACAGACTGACTAGTCGACTAGTATCTAAGTACTAGTCGACTAATGGCTACTTAGTCGACTATTCAATAAGCACTAGTCGACTAATCAATGCTGATTGGCTATCTTCTACTTTTCTGATCACAATCCCTCGTGATCTTTGCCCTCAAAGTTTCTTCCTTCACTTTTTGTGAGAAATTCATCATCACTGTGAGACTCTAGTATAACAATGCCTTCTACAATAGTGAACATGATCACATCGTGTCATCGATCAGTATCGACACTAGCTGAGTGTGCCAACCCCTGTTTCAGAACCGTCATTATCTGGTTTATGAGACTGAAATCTCTCTAAGTAATCTGGCCTTACAGTGATAGATTCCATCCAGTCTGGTCCATCCATCATCACTATGTCGCTATGTTGTCTATTGTACGGAACAGAGTCAAACCCCATTACACCTTAAACCCTATGAGTCAAATGTGATCGTATAGTTATTGGTTGGATGAAACTTGTTAACTATTAACAAGTTCATCTACTACCATGGTCAGGAATTTACTATGGATCTATTTACTTAACTGCAACACTAACCTCACATACTAGAAGAGACCGAATCCCGGCAGCATGGCCACTCCCTTCATATGCTTCCAACCATACACAACATGTACATACACATCAGCTATAAAGCCAATGCTCGATAACTACCAACGTATAATTTGCCACATGTAATGCACTTTAGCACATCTCCGGTCAAAGGACTAATCTTCACCTACTACCACCCGAGATTTGTTGTTGACACTTAAAGTATGATAATTGTACAGAAGTATGTCTGACGAGTCGTTTTATGAACTTGTTCTTCCAACAAGCACATGTGCACTATCTAACGATGTCTCCACACCGAGTGACTATGAGGCCAGTCACTACCATTCGATGACATAGATTAATGTACACTGGCGTAACCGAAATATCGATGTCCAGTCTCGATATTCCTCCGACCAGAAATAGTTCTATACATATGATCGACAGACACATTGGCCTCGTTATCATGATCTCATCATAATGCCAATGTTCCGCTCATAAGTCCTGGGACTTAATTTATGTATCATATAATCACAACAACAACCATAGAAGTGATACAAAGGATATCATAGATAAAGATTACCAAATAGCTTACTATCATTTCGAACGAGATGTCTATTAAATTATAATAATTGTCTAAAGGGCATACATTCCCTAACACAAAGGATATCTTTATAGCGCATGTAGTGACATTCGACAATGTTCAAGAGCCTATAGTCAGGGTAGGACTTATTCTCGCGAGGTCGTAATTGATTTGGTCTGTATGGATAAGATCAGGAAAGAAGATCACAACCGAAAGAGTATCTGGGTGAAAGTAAAGATCATTAGAGTCTATGGGTTTAACAAATCACTGGGCAATTTCATGACGTTTTAAGGTGATAGAAGTGTATATGTGGACATTATCCATGCTTACCTGGATAGTCAAGTATGATTCTCAATCAAAAATCAAGTTGATCGTTGATGGATTGAAATATATATGGCCGGATACGACCAGTGAGTATAGGATACTCGAGATTGTTTTCTTTGAAATGCTAGGAAGTGATGTTCTTGCTCTATTCTAAGTTTATAGTTTAGTAGCCACCCATCTTTTTCACTTCTTTTGATAAGTCGACTTTATCATCTTTCAAGGGAGGTGAGAATGAGTAGTCATGATGTTGAATCATGGGGAAGGTGCTGGGAGGGTACTAATTATGTGTGAGTGAGAGCAACAGAATTATGTTCGGAAAAAGTTGTGCATTCATTTCAGTAGCTTTCGTTTGTCTCCTCCATAAAGGCCAGTTTCTATCACTGTCCCTTCCCTCCCTCCTCTGTGTGTACTAGGTACTAACCAATGTATTTACAACACAGCTTTGCATCTATGCTCTCATTGCATTATCGCGACGGGCCATAATTGGTGTCCGGCAAGATGGGTCGGGTTCAGATCCGGATCAGGTCTAAATTAACCCGACCCAAATTTCAACAAAACATAAAAATTCTCATAGCGTGAAAGAAAGGCAAAGTAGTCAATACACTTGAAATCCTTCGTCTCGCCTCTCCCTACACCTCCCCAAATTAACCCTCGTCTCATGTACTGTACACATACAGCTCTCGGCTGTACACATCAATCATATCATCATCATCATCGGCTCTTATTGATCACCATCACTAGCAACTAATTACCACAATATTATCGATCAAGGGCATTAGGGCCGGTGCAGTAATTGACGACAGGGTTCCAAATCCACTGAACCAAGAACTTCCGCCCACCGACACCATTCAAATTATACGAGGCTCCGCTCCGGCCATCCACCAGCAGCTGCCCCGTGTACGCCCCCCCGCCCCCGGTCCCGTATATCCCCTCGCACAGGTCGGCGATCTCCGTCGGGAACGACGGGTCCGTGCCCGCGTACCACGCGTTCACCAGCGGGTTCGACGCCATCTCGGCCAGCTCGTGCCCGACCACGCTTACCATTCCGTCGACGCCCACGTCCTTGTTCGGGGGCTTCTCGGCGGATCTCGGGGCGTTGCCGGGGAACGAGTTGATGGCGAATGGGTACGCGCAGACCCCCGGGCACTGGGTCGCCGAGTTCCCCACCCACGCGTACGGCATCGTGTAGCCCACGATTGATGGGAATGTGAAGTAGTGGAACCCGCATACCTGCATCGGCCACACTGCTTTAAAAATTCGGCGCTTTCAAATAATCCGAAATGAGAAATGCGGTTCAATTCGGGGGTAAAGAAATATTGACAATCTTTATACAATTGTTAATATATGTGGACCAAAAATGCAATTTGGTTTCAGATTGTCAAATTGCGAAATTGCACCACGCAAAAGCAGACAATAGTCCGATAAGTAACGGGGAATAAATAAGTGGGGGTACCTGTCCGCAAAAATCCTGCATGCCGACGTCGGCCGACGTCAGCACAAGGTACATCCCGCCCCTGGGGTTGATCGGCAGCGGCCGCGTCCTGGCCGTGACGGCGTCGCGGATGACGGACTGTACGGACAGCCTCGTCAGCGTCTTCCCGCGGGAGCAGAGGCGGTCGTTCTTCTCCGCCCCGAGCCGGACGGTCCGGGTAATGTTGGACCCGGTCTGGTCCGTGTACAGCTGGACCGTCCTCCACCAACCCGACACCGACGGGCCCGGCACGGCCGACCTCGGGCCGGGTTGGGATTCGGGGGAGATGGAGCGGATGAAGGACCGGATGATCCGCTTCTGGGAGGGGGTCCACTGGCCGTACCAGATGAGGTGGACGGTGACGTTGGCGGTGAGGACGGGGCCCATGTGGTACCGGAGGTGGACGAAGTCGGAGGAGCCCTCGTACCTCTTCGAGGTGTTCAGGTCACCGCGGTTGGGGATAGCGTCCGGCCAAGGCCGCCATGAGAGGGATGATGGGATGCGGGTGAAGAGGAGGAGAAGGAAGAGTGAGATCACCGGCGTTAACGGGAACCCACCGGCACGTGCGACTGGCATGGTGCGGATATTGGGAGTGAGCAGACTACTAGGTGGAGGCAGGGGAATTTATAGGGACTGATATTTGTGAGAGGAATTTCGTTCTGGCGTTTGTCAAAGAATTTTGAATTTTATCTCTCTTTCGGGGTAATTTGCGCAAGGGTACCTACGAAGACATTTATTTAACTTTATGTCTATTTATTTTTTTGAATGCTTAAATTAAACAAATGAGTATGCTTAGAAACAACATTTAGAGAGCATTTAGATGTCACTTCAAGGAAACTATTTGTGCATTTCGTTGTTAACTATGTAAACTTTCTTCTGTTGCACAATAGTCTATTTTTATTCAATTCACGGGATCAACCCAAGTCTTTTTTGTAGTTTCAAACCAATTTTACTGAGAGAACGGTCGAGCAACATTACCACCGTAGAGCGTAGCAAGTTAGATCAACGGATTAGTCTGATATTCACAGTAAAAAGGCATTGATTCAAGACTACTCATCATCCGTCTTTATAGGGAATTTAAAAAAAAAGGATGAAAAGAAACATTAAAGCACACTAGATAAAGAGAACAAACTATAGGGGGTAATATGCAAAAATGGCATTACATTATTTTGAGAACCAGAACCGCATAAAGTAGAAGGCAGGGAAGCGCGCCATTCTCCTGATACGCATGACAGCGGTTTATGGGAGACAGCCCAAGAGCAAGATCCATCGATACCCCAGCTGTCATCGGGACCCACATCCCGTCCTCACGGGACCACCGGTACAATTACCGCGCCCCGCGAGACTGCGAGAGAGAACTGGGCTGCCCGTATTATTTGGGAGTTGCTATGCGAACAGTCCTAATTGCTCAGTATGTAGGGGTGGAAAACGGATCGGGTCGGGTCACATTTGACTCGATCCGGATATGGATAAATCCTACCTCGATTCGGATTGAATCTGGTCGGATTCGGGTTAACCCTGATTTATTTACAATTTTCAGTTTAAAAAAATCACTCTTTCAGTTAAACTGTGAAATCAAGCATCGATCCTGCTACCAACTATACTACACCCCATCCACCACATGCACAAACCAATCGAGCTAGAAAGCTCTCGATAGAAAACTGAGCAGTTAAACTATTTAATCCCATTTAGAATTAAGATTTGAATTACACACAACTGTTCAATTTTCGATATCCGGCTATTTATTAAGAACCACCGGTAATTTATTAAGTGTTGCATAACTGTCAGCAGATCGTCGCTTAAACCTCATTAATGACATTGTGGGAGTTTAATTAACCTTACCTAGGGGTGGACGAAAAACCCGGTTCCGAACCCGGTTCCGAACCCGAATTCGATTTCGAATATACGGACAGTTCGGAATCGGATTCGGGCAAAAAATTACAGACCAAATTAATTTCGGAATTGGAAATTGGACCGAGCTCTTAGATCACAAACCCGACCTGGTTTCGAAAGGCAAGTAGGATAGTGCCCTCGACGACAACAATTTTGTGAAGGCTATCACAAAAACTCTATTTAAAGCACGCTATTTAAAGCACACTATATTCCTAACTCTGACCAATGTGGGACTATGCATGCCCTTCTTGTAAGGTCATTGGCTATGAGGAAAACACTAGAAGGGGGGTTGAATAGTGTTTATGTAATTTAAAAAGATAGTTACACCAAATTAAATTCCTAACCAACAAATAGCGCGGAATAGAAATAAACCCAAAATGAAACAAATGCAAACACAAGGATGTTTCAAGGGTTCAGATTACCCAAGTCACTTCCCGACTTGTTACCGGGAATCCTACGTCCCTTCCACCCGGTTTACTACCGGATACTCAAGTTAGAACCCTAACTTGATGTTTCTTTAAAACCCACTTGTAGCAACCCTACAAGTGAAATCGAAATACAATCGATTGACCTTGACTCCCACAACTTGGGAGCAAGCAAACCACTCTCACAAACCGAGAGTAAATCAGATAACTAAAGTTATGAAATATGAAATTAAGCAACACTTACAATCACCTATGCCTTGAAGGAGAACTTGAAGGAGAAGCGTGTTGTGTGTTGAAAGACTCTCTTGGAAGAGAGAAAAGCCATTTCTCTTGATTGCACCAAATGCCTAGAAGATTTTTCTTTGGTTCTAGGTTGGAGAGCAAGAGACGAAAGATTGGAATTCTAGGGCTTTAGTATTTGAGAGCTTTGATCTTGAGAGAAAGAAAGCTTGAACGATTTAGCAACTTGGTAATCAAAGAGTCTAGCCTCTCAATGGAACGGTCGAGACTTTTTTTATAGGTTTCTCAAACCCTTCTAACTGAATCAACAAAAACCCCTTTGAAATCCGTGAGGAAAAACTCAACAGATAGAATCTGCGCCTGAGACAGTCGACTGTTGAAGAACTCATAGTCGACTGCTGTACAATGACAGAGGGTGTAACGGCCGATACTCGCTATTCGTTATACGGCGGTACGTATAGAAATTTCGGGTACTTGATTGGTTTGTGCTTGGTATGTGAGTCGTGTCGTTGAGTTGATAAGGCCGTAACACCTTGGTTGCATCCTTAGCAAGCCAACCCCGACGTGTGCCCTACTTGAGTCGCCTTTGGACCCCGTATCCTTTGTACTCATACCTCCCTTGAAGTACGCGTATTTTTCTTAGCCTTGTCTTTCATCCGTACACTATCATGAGATATGTCGTTGTGACCCTCTCGGAGAGTATTAAATTGTGGAATTCATTTGAAACGACATTTCACGGGTCTTCCTCCCATGGTTTGACTTTGTTTGATGAGACGTCACGATTCTCACTTGTTACCGGGAATCCTACGTCCCTTCCACCCGGTTTACTACCGGATACTCAAGTTAGAACCCTAACTTGATGTTTCTTTAAAACCCACTTGTAGCAACCCTACAAGTGAAATCGAAATACAATCGATTGACCTTGACTCCCACAACTTGGGAGCAAGCAAACCACTCTCACAAACCGAGAGTAAATCAGATAACTAAAGTTATGAAATATGAAATTAAGCAACACTTACAATCACCTATGCCTTGAAGGAGAACTTGAAGGAGAAGCGTGTTGTGTGTTGAAAGACTCTCTTGGAAGAGAGAAAAGCCATTTCTCTTGATTGCACCAAATGCCTAGAAGATTTTTCTTTGGTTCTAGGTTGGAGAGCAAGAGACGAAAGATTGGAATTCTAGGGCTTTAGTATTTGAGAGCTTTGATCTTGAGAGAAAGAAAGCTTGAACGATTTAGCAACTTGGTAATCAAAGAGTCTAGCCTCTCAATGGAACGGTCGAGACTTTTTTTATAGGTTTCTCAAACCCTTCTAACTGAATCAACAAAAACCCCTTTGAAATCCGTGAGGAAAAACTCAACAGATAGAATCTGCGCCTGAGACAGTCGACTGTTGAAGAACTCATAGTCGACTGCTGTACAATGACAGAGGGTGTAACGGCCGATACTCGCTATTCGTTATACGGCGGTACGTATAGAAATTTCGGGTACTTGATTGGTTTGTGCTTGGTATGTGAGTCGTGTCGTTGAGTTGATAAGGCCGTAACACCTTGGTTGCATCCTTAGCAAGCCAACCCCGACGTGTGCCCTACTTGAGTCGCCTTTGGACCCCGTATCCTTTGTACTCATACCTCCCTTGAAGTACGCGTATTTTTCTTAGCCTTGTCTTTCATCCGTACACTATCATGAGATATGTCGTTGTGACCCTCTCGGAGAGTATTAAATTGTGGAATTCATTTGAAACGACATTTCACGGGTCTTCCTCCCATGGTTTGACTTTGTTTGATGAGACGTCACGATTCTCACTTTTATCGTGAGACTCTTTTATTTTTAATTTCGTGCCTCGTCATCGAAATTGTGACCCGTCTTCTTAGTTTTACTTCTCTTGTCGTCGCGGTCGCCCCAGTATTTATTTCACAATTTTTGGGCTCCGTAAGACCCACTTTCACCTTTTCCCACTTAAACTATAGTAACCCTAAGCCTTATCAGATTTTTAAACCTTCTAATTATTATGTATTAGTTATAATCACATCTTATTTAAACCCTAGTCTCTATACCTTAGGGCCGAATCCAGTTGAGCACGTCCCTTCCACCCGGTTTACTACCGGATACTCAAGTTAGAACCCTAACTTGATGTTTCTTTAAAACCCACTTGTAGCAACCCTACAAGTGAAATCGAAATACAATCGATTGACCTTGACTCCCACAACTTGGGAGCAAGAACTTGAAGGAGAAGCGTGTTGTGTGTTGAAAGACTCTCTTGGAAGAGAGAAAAGCCATTTCTCTTGATTGCACCAAATGCCTAGAAGATTTTTCTTTGGTTCTAGGTTGGAGAGCAAGAGACGAAAGATTGGAATTCTAGGGCTTTAGTATTTGAGAGCTTTGATCTTGAGAGAAAGAAAGCTTGAACGATTTAGCAACTTGGTAATCAAAGAGTCTAGCCTCTCAATGGAACGGTCGAGACTTTTTTTATAGGTTTCTCAAACCCTTCTAACTGAATCAACAAAAACCCCTTTGAAATCCGTGAGGAAAAACTCAACAGATAGAATCTGCGCCTGAGACAGTCGACTGTTGAAGAACTCATAGTCGACTGCTGTACAATGACAGAGGGTGTAACGGCCGATACTCGCTATTCGTTATACGGCGGTACGTATAGAAATTTCGGGTACTTGATTGGTTTGTGCTTGGTATGTGAGTCGTGTCGTTGAGTTGATAAGGCCGTAACACCTTGGTTGCATCCTTAGCAAGCCAACCCCGACGTGTGCCCTACTTGAGTCGCCTTTGGACCCCGTATCCTTTGTACTCATACCTCCCTTGAAGTACGCGTATTTTTCTTAGCCTTGTCTTTCATCCGTACACTATCATGAGATATGTCGTTGTGACCCTCTCGGAGAGTATTAAATTGTGGAATTCATTTGAAACGACATTTCACGGGTCTTCCTCCCATGGTTTGACTTTGTTTGATGAGACGTCACGATTCTCACTTTTATCGTGAGACTCTTTTATTTTTAATTTCGTGCCTCGTCATCGAAATTGTGACCCGTCTTCTTAGTTTTACTTCTCTTGTCGTCGCGGTCGCCCCAGTATTTATTTCACAATTTTTGGGCTCCGTAAGACCCACTTTCACCTTTTCCCACTTAAACTATAGTAACCCTAAGCCTTATCAGATTTTTAAAACCTTCTAATTATTATGTATTAGTTATAATCACATCTTATTTAAACCCTAGTCTCTATACCTTAGGGCCGAATCCAGTTGAGCACGTCCCCTTCCACCCGGTTTACTACCGGATACTCAAGTTAGAACCCTAACTTGATGTTTCTTTAAAACCCACTTGTAGCAACCCTACAAGTGAAATCGAAATACAATCGATTGACCTTGACTCCCACAACTTGGGAGCAAGCAAACCACTCTCACAAACCGAGAGTAAATCAGATAACTAAAGTTATGAAATATGAAATTAAGCAACACTTACAATCACCTATGCCTTGAAGGAGAAACTTGAAGGAGAAGCGTGTTGTGTGTTGAAAGACTCTCTTGGAAGAGAGAAAAGCCATTTCTCTTGATTGCACCAAAATGCCTAGAAGATTTTTCTTTGGTTCTAGGTTGGAGAGAGCAAGAGACGAAAGATTGGAATTCTAGGGCTTTAGTATTTGAGAGCTTTGATCTTGAGAGAAAGAAAGCTTGAACGATTTAGCAACTTGGTAATCAAAGAGTCTAGCCTCTCAATGGAACGGTCGAGAGACTTTTTTTATAGGTTTCTCAAACCCTTCTAACTGAATCAACAAAAAACCCCTTTGAAATCCGTGAGGAAAAACTCAACAGATAGAATCTGCGCCTGAGACAGTCGACTGTTGAAGAACTCATAGTCGACTGCTGTACAATGACAGAGGGTGTAACGGCCGATACTCGCTATTCGTTATACGGCGGGTACGTATAGAAATTTCGGGTACTTGATTGGTTTGTGCTTGGTATGTGAGTCGTGTCGTTGAGTTGATAAGGCCGTAACACCTTGGTTGCATCCTTAGCAAGCCAACCCCGACGTGTGCCCTACTTGAGTCGCCTTTGGACCCCGTATCCTTTGTACTCATACCTCCCTTGAAGTACGCGTATTTTTCTTAGCCTTGTCTTTCATCCGTACACTATCATGAGATATGTCGTTGTGACCCTCTCGGAGAGTATTAAATTGTGGAATTCATTTGAAAACGACATTTCACGGGTCTTCCTCCCATGGTTTGACTTTGTTTGATGAGACGTCACGATTCTCACTTTTATCGTGAGACTCTTTTATTTTTAATTTCGTGCCTCGTCATCGAACTTGTGACCCGTCTTCTTAGTTTTACTTCTCTTGTCGTCGCGGTCGCCCCAGTATTTATTTCACAATTTTTGGGCTCCGTAAGACCCACTTTCACCTTTTCCCACTTAAACTATAGTAACCCTAAGCCTTATCAGATTTTTAAACCTTCTAATTATTATGTATTAGTTATAATCACATCTTATTTAAACCCGAGTCTCTATACCTTAGGGCCGAATCCAGTTGAGCACGCACGCACACAGTTTGTGTTGGGTAAGACTTTTGTATTATAATAACATGTAGAGGAACTCATGCTGTCAACCCATGCTTTATAATAATAAATATAGAGTACCCCAGTCATGCCCAGACTGTATAAGCCATGTCACAACTCACGCTGCCTTGATTTTTTTTATTATTTAACCTAAGGCGCTGCACCTACATATATATATTAAACCTAGGGTTAATTTTTATCTCTTCTCCCAGCATCAACCAAACGCAGCCGCCAAGCCTTTTATTTCACGCAACTTCATTTTCACAGGCCGCCACCCTCAAGAATTTCAGCATGTTTTTAACCCTAAGAGCCATGGCCTCCTTCTTCTTCTCTCTTCCCCTCTCCTCAACGCGGGCTGCTCCTCCCCATCTAGATCCGCCCCCACGTAACTCAGCCACAGCCGTACTCTGGCCATGAACGTCGGCTACCACCCATGCTCCGGCCTCCCCTCTTCGCGATTCCTATCCACGCAAAAAAAAACCCGACCCCTTGAGCTCTCCGGCAAAACTCTCTCCCCTCCAGCGTCCTCACCCCCCTCACGGCTCTCCCCGTCGACTGCGCCGCGTGGACCCCTCCTTTCCGCCATAGACCGCCGGTTAAGCTCTCACAGCCAGCAGTTTTCGCACGCCGCAGCCGCCTGGTGCTTCGCCAACAAGCCACTGCTGCTGCCTCCCCATGCGCCCTCTCCGCCTTCACCTGCAACCCATGAGAGGAGCTTTGAGGTTAGCTTTGTTTTAATGTTTACTGATAGGGTTTATGATGTTTACATTTTGTTAATGATGATAGGGTTAGACTCTTGAACTGGGTTTCTATTGATTCATTGTTAGGATTTAACTTGATGTTGTTACATGTTAGAAACAATTAGGGGCTAGTTGTATATCACTTGTTTAGAATTAATCTGTTAGTTGCTGTTAGGGCATGGAATATTAAGATGAGTAGATCCTGTTAGGGTTTATATATATATGGTTTGAAAAAGTGTTGGTTATCTTGATAAGAATATTTTTGTGTTAAGTTGGGATCACTTAATGCTGGATGTAGGTATATTATTATTAGTTGTATAATAATTAGAGTTGGATTGTTTTCTGAAAAGAAAAACTGTGGTTTTCTCGGTTTCACTCTAACTTTCTTAACCGGTAGCTTTAGAAACCATGTTACCAAACTAGGCCTTAATGAAACAACATGTACCTAATTAAAATGAGCCTATAATAATTAAAATGCTTACTTATGATATACCCAACTATGAGATTGATCTAGATCCACTAGTAATCCTGTTATATCGATGTTAATGATGATTATAGGGTTAATAACTAGTTTTGATGATTTTCGTTAACTTGAAATCTTGGTTTCTCTCATATTGTTGTTAAATTGTCGTGCTATATATGCGTTGTAATTATCGTGTTAATTATTTCCTATGATCATTAAATTGATGTGCCACCCATCTTCGAATAGAAACTCTAGTTAAAATTGGTTCAGTAGATGTCTTAGGTTGTTTAATAATTTCTAGTTCCGTCGTAACGATCTTAATCGAACACGTGATTTTCATCAACAGAGTACCCGTAGTTCCATACCGTGCACACTGCAGGAATTCAACCCCTGGCATCGCTACCCGACGCCAGTATAGCTTTCGCGCCGTGTTGAGGTTCCGTAGATCCGTTGGTTGACCCAGACCCTGCTGGACTACATCCTTGCCGGAATCTTTCAGGCAAGGAATGAGACTTTAGTTACTGCTTTTATGCTTTCCTAGAATTGATGTTAGAACTGCTAGATTTATTTCTGCAAAATACTTGAAAATGATCGCATGTTACTTTCTGCTCGAACCCACTTTTAAAATGCAACTTGAATCTCACATGCTAATTAATAAGCCAGACATTATAATTATGTGGATCTTTGTAGAAGATCACAGGCGTGGGCCTCTCCTATACGGAGGTTGGCACTACTCTTGTGGAGCGTCTGCTGGTTAGCCCAGAGATGGCTCGCTTACGGACTTGTGGAACGTTTGCTGGCTCGTCCAGAAATGTCTCACTTATGGATAATTAATCGATGACGGGGGTGACCATTGAGAACTGGTGCTCCCCAGCTTTGGCTCACCCGTGACTGGTGCGCTCCGGTATGATACGCAGTATCATTCATGATTAATGATTTGTCTTGGATCGACGATGGGGGTGACCATTGAGAACTGGTGCTCCCCAGCATTGGCTCACCCGTGACTGGTGCGCTCCGGTATGATACACTGTATCATTCGTGATCCTTGTCTTGTCTCGTGTCTAGATGGAGCGTTTGTTGGCTCGTGTCCATAACACAAACGACTCGCGGGTGGGGTTGGACAAAAGAGTCTAGCTGGGCCTGGGGGTAGCTCCCCTCCGCCTACGCAGCTTGAGTCCTTAGGCTTTATCTTTGTGTCGCAATTGGTGCACTCCTGTTTGCTTTGCAGGGATGCATTTCCGGTTGTTTGATCTTTCTAGACTTGGACAATCTGACCAGATGGACACCCCTGGCAGATTGACAGAACTACTTGAACAACTCTTAGACGATCTGACTAGATGGACACCCCTAGCAGATCGATTAGAATAACCATTACTTATTTCCTGCTTTCTAGGACTGCCTGTGTAGTTGTCTTTTAAATTTTATTTAGAACTGCTAGAATTGTATAACTGCATTAACTTATGGTCTCATTAGTTCGTTGCTGACATGTGTTTTGCACATGTCACAGACTTGACAAAGCTGCCACAACCTGAGGATCCCCCGCAGACTCTTTCCTCTTTAGTTGCCTCCGGTACGTACAGTTTTAGTCTTTATGTTAAACTCTTTGTTGGTTACATACTGCGTTTGAATAATATCTCTTTTACTGCTAATTCTATTGTTTCATGCTGAATCATTCGATCGGACCTTCCCCTCCGCATCATAACTTGCCATGTACGCTTATTGGACCCCGAGCCTTCACGGCTCTAGTCCATGCGGGCTGGCCATGCCTCGCTCCTCAATCTTTTGGGAAGCGGGGCGTGACAGTTTTTGTGGTGGCCCATGCAGGTCTTGATCGAATGATTTATCGAAACAATAGTGTTGCAGTAACTATTCAAACAACCAACAATATTCGAGTCTGACATAAGTTAGTTAGGTTTAGACTAGTTCCTTGGCTTCTCTAGCTTGGATTTGAGTGAGAATACAGGAATAAGATGAAGTTTAAAGTGATGTATTTCTAACACATTGGATGGGTATAAGGTTGGATTCTCTACTTAACAAGGAACCATGGAAGGGAGAACATTGAAATCGATGGAATGAGATCGACTCTTAGTATGCTGCTCGTGATAGAAGTGTGGTGATTAGAAGTCTTGTCTTAACGACCAAAGGCGTAGACCTACATCGATCAAGTGAAATGTTATGCATCGGATATTATGAGCATATTTATATATAAGCCGAGTAGCAACAGTATAACCTGGGTTTTGAAGTAACGTCGTTGAAGTAAATAATATGATCATTAGAGATGAACCGAAGAGATTCAGAGTGATAATGTGATGACGAGATTGATCTTATGATGGATTGTATAAGATCGACAACATGATCTGTTTTGGACACAGTAATTTAAAGGAATTAAGGATCTTGGGAATGTTATGTGAGTTTCAAGTCGACCGTTCGAATACGCATCGAGTGCGTATTGATCACTGGATTCCAGTTACAGCTTACGAAATGGTGAAAGGCGATGACTCCTTCAGATCATGTGGATGGATTATAGTCAACAGTGACTAGCAGTTTAAGTGTCAATGAGAATTCTAGATCAAGTCAAGTGAGCGTGTTTTGTTTTACGAGTGCTCAATGATCAGGAAATATGGGAAAAGAGTTAGTAGATTGCCTTGGTTGTTTGGATTGAAAAGGAAATCGTAAGTAAGTCTAACGCCTGAAAATCTAGAATTGGTTGATAGTTTCACTTTAGAGATTCCTAGAGGCGGCTGAGCCAAGAACCAACTGAAGCGGAGAACAACAGGATCATTATAACAGGTTCTCATGAACGAGCTTTTGAGTTGGAAATTTTATTGGTGTTTAAAATGATTGGGACCAGTCAATTAGGGCTGGTTAGTTGGAGGTTGTTTAACCGCCCTAGACGTCAAATATTGGAGGTGTCTGCACATTAGAGCCTTGTGTTTGTTCTGCCTTCCCCGGAGATCCATGAGGAGGATTACCCGGCTCGTGTGAATATGTATAATTGTCGGGCATGCTTAGTATTATTACTTTGGTATATGTGAGCTTATGGATGAATAATGGAATATGTGTATTGCAATGAATGTAATGATTATGTGTATATAGTACATGAATAAGTATAGATACTTATGTAAGATAATAGGTGTGAATATCTAATGCCTGTGAATACATATAAGTCTTAGTGTTCCCTCGAGTACGAGTGGACATGCTTATAGATACCAGGATAAGAATGTGTTGTGTGATTGTATATACATATATATGGAAAAGTATGAATTACATGTTCTGATGTGCGAATGATTGTATATTGATGTCTAGCTATTTACTAAGGCTACATATGATGAGTCGTGTCATATAGATATATAGGAGTGTGTGTATAAGTACATAAATTGTATATTGTTTGGTATGTATCTTGGAGTCTCACTCGAGAGCGAGTGAGTATGCTCAGTAAGTATTTTATAATGTGGTTGTGGTTTGCGGATGTGAGTATAGTGTTATATATATCCGTGCATGATAGGATATGGTGAATGTAGTTATATAGGTGTTTGTGCTGGGTTACGCTATGCACCTGGACGTGCGTAGCTACACCATATATAGGTACAGGTTTTATTCTATAGTTATGAATGAAGGGTTTACATGTTTGAATGAGTATGTGTTAGTTAAACTAGGAGTGAAATGTGCCTTATGTATAGTTATTAGGCTGGATGCATTGTGTTTGTAGGAATAGATTAACATGATAGTGTGATTATGTATTGCTTGTAATAAGAAATTGTTTGTCATTTGGTGTTGTGGCGAATAGTTATAACATAGCTAAATATTATTGTTATGATTGATGTGTTGAATGTATACTATGGGATATACCTTTTGTAGGTTATATTGAGTGGATGTATGTATTTTCGGTTTTAAATTCGTGATGAATTTAAATACCCTGGTTAGTATATGTGTACTATATATATAATACAATGGTTGTATATGATGGGGTGATTATTGAATGTTGGAATATGATTGTGCGTAGGTATGGATGTGCGGATGCACTTCCATGAGTTAGAAATGTATGTGTGAATAATATTAACCTAGCTATAAGTACAAGATATAATGGTTGCGAAATAATTGATGTATATTATTACAGAGCATGTATATAGATAGATGTATTAGGTTATATGTTGGTTGAAGTACTGTGCTAGGAATGATCGGGGTAGTTACTATAGTTAACTAGAGGGGTCTAGCCATGCCTGAAATTAAGAAAGTCCGAGGACGGACTTTATTCTAATGTGGGTAGGATGTAACGGCCGATACTCGCTATTTGTTATACGGCGGTATGTATAGAAATTTCGGGTACTTGATTGGTTTGTGCTTGGTATGTGAGTCGTGTCGTTGAGTTGATAAGGCCGTAACACCTTGGTTGCATCCTTAGCAAGCCAACCCCGACGTGTGCCCTACTTGAGTCGCCTTTGGACCCCGTATCCTTTGTACTCATACCTCCCTTGAAGTACGCGTATTTTTCTTAGCCTTGTCTTTCATCCGTACACTATCATGAGATATGTCGTTGTGACCCTCTCGGAGAGTATTAAATTATGGAATTCATTTGAAACGACATTTCACGGGTCTTCCTCCCATGGTTTGACTTTGTTTGATGAGACGTCACGATTCTCACTTTTATCGTGAGACTCTTTTATTTTTAATTTCGTGCCTCGTCATCGAACTTGTGACCCGTCTTCTTAGTTTTACTTCTCTTGTCGTCGCGGTCGCCCCAGTATTTATTTCACAATTTTTGGGCTCCGTAAGACCCACTTTCACCTTTTCCCACTTAAACTATAGTAACCCTAAGCCTTATCAGATTTTTAAACCTTCTAATTATTATGTATTAGTTATAATCACATCTTATTTAAACCCTAGTCTCTATACCTTAGGGCCGAATCCAGTTGAGCACGCACGCACACAGTTTGTGTTGGGTAAGACTTTTGTATTATAATAACATGTAGAGGAACTCATGCTGTCAACCCATGCTTTATAATAATAAATATAGAGTACCCCAGTCATGCCCAGACTGTATAAGCCCTGTCACAACTCACGCTGCCTTGATTTTTTTTATTATTTAACCTAAGGCGCTGCACCTACATATATATATTAAACCTAGGGTTAATTTTTATCTCTTCTCCCAGCATCAACCAAACGCAGCCGCCAAGCCTTTTATTTCACGCAACTTAATTTTCACAGGCCGCCACCCTCAAGAATTTCAGCATGTTTTTAACCCTAAGAGCCATGGCCTCCTTCTTCTTCTCTCTTCCCCTCTCCGGCAACCACCGATGGCTGCGACGTTTTACCGCCGGCGACGCTCGTAGAGCGCCGCCGTTTAGCCCTTCGGGCGTGCGAGAATGGATCAAAGTTGGGGGGGGGGGGTAAAAAACAGATTTTTCAAGCATTTAGATCTCTAAAAAACGGATTTTTATTGTTTTTAAACATGCGGATCTAAATAAAAATGTGATTTTTACCGTGTTTTTAAACTTTTTGATCCTAAAACATGCAGATCTATGTGAAACGCAAGTTTAGATCTAAAAAGTTTTGATATTTACCTCTAGATTCGACGAGGGAATCTAGACGACGGTTGGTGAAGGATGCCCTTTTCGCTCCCCGTTGAGAAGATTACGATCTTCTTAGACTGAGCGGTTGATGGATCTCCTTCCTCGCGCGTCACCGCCTTTTCCAACGAGCATGATCGTGCTGATAACGTGTTGTGAACGAGAAACAGATTTGGAGAAGGGTTGAGGCTAGGAACCCCCTAGCCTCCTTTATATAGTATTCATAATGGGTACTCATGTGGGTGGATACCCAATAGGCCCAATGGGTCCTATTCATAACACTTATAAATTAACTTTAACTTTAACTTAAAGCTTTACCTAATATTCTATACTGCAGTTTGTTTTAAAGGAGAACGAATCTTCTGTAAATCTTTGACCCTTTAAGCATCATAACTACCCCCCGCATATCCCACGCAACTGCTCCCATATCTTTCTCTCTCCCACACGCGGTTTACCCACGTCACTTTTCTCATCTCTCATCTCTCTCTCTCTCTCTCTCTCTCTCTCTCTCTCTCTCCTTATTTTAAACCTGGGTTTTTCTCTTCCCTCTCAATTTGCAAACACACAGGCTAGTTTCGAAAGCCAATGCCATGTTCCCTTTCGGAAACTGCAAGCAAACCCCATCCCTATTTTTAAATAAAACCCTAGACTGTGCCGCTCTACTCTCAGCCGAAACCCAAGTAAAACCCTCTCTCTCTCCTACCATCTGCGACCAACAGCCGTACCCCCCTAAACTTCGAAACTCTAGGATCCCTAGCTGTAAACCTCAGGCCAGGTCCTCTCCCATCTCAAGCCGTGGTCACCCCGACTGCTCCAGGCACTCACCCCGTGCGCAAATCCCAGGCGACGTCTCTCCTCCCCCTCACCTGGCCGGCAACCTCCCTCTCCCTCACTCTCTTCTCAACCCGACGGCAGCCCGACCATCTCACACGTCGGCCTCCCCCTTCCGAGACCCGACGTCTGACGCCTCCCTCTTCGCAACCCAGGAGCCCGAAGAGATTCCCCCTACTTCGCTCGAACCGCCCCAGCGACGGAGAGATCCCACCTCCGAGCCCAGGCCGTTTCCACCGAACACTGCGCCCTCCTCCCTATCGCCGACCCCTCTCCTTCCGCCCTTCCTCCCTCCGACTTCCGGTGGACTTCGACACCTCGAACCCCACGACAACGGCCCAACTTCCAGCAAACAGAGACGCCACAAGCTCTGAACACTCCTCGCCAGACCTCCGACGTCCACGCTTTCCTTTCCGACCACCCGTTGCACTGCCATCCTTCGCACTTCTGCCTTCCGATCATCAGCGGCATCTCCCCGTGTTCGTCGCCTCCTCTGCAAACACACGGAGGAAACGAAACAATCGGGTAAGTATTTTACCCGCATAATACTAACGTATACTTGAAGTTATCTTTACGAATATAAGTTTTATTAATATGATGGTATATTTCCTAATATTATATTAGTGCTTATAAAGCCATGATTATGCTTTGGAATGGAATGATAACGTGTTAGCAGTAACATTATATGCCATATTAATTTCGATATTATACTAATACTTTAATTATGTCACTTAAGACTTTAACAGTAACATAGGATAGTGAACAGTTTATTTGGGTTAACATGCAAGGATATGTATATATGTTAGTTTAAATATATAATAATATACATATATATATGTGTGTGTTAGATGGAAATATTATCATTATTAGTTATCCTCTTAACTCAATATTGAAATCTTATGACGCAGAGACAGTCACGCTTTCCATTCGACCACGTGAACACTAAAGACCAATGACGAGACGTTCTGGAAATTGGAGTCGTGACGCGATCCGCTACCGTTTCCAAACCAGACGTCGGATCCACGCGCGATCGTAATACAAGGTTAGTCCCCTAACTCGTAGCAAACCCTCACCGTAGCAGAATCAAACCCTAACTAAAATTTGACAACATGAACTAAATTTACTTTCAGTATCCGTAAAACGCTGCTCACCGTAGAACGATCGACAATCGGACAACTTTTCTGTGCACATAGGGTAGAAGTCGATATAGGTTGAACGAAACACCAAAATGTGACTTTTGACGAATAGGGTAGTCCCGTCAACCTAGAAACAAACCTTAATAGGATTTGATGAAAATCGCGACCTGACACCGTCGCCGTGCCCTATTTCAAACGGACTACCGCGGACGCGACGCCTGGACGCGACGCCCCGGACGGACGACACACTCGCCACGGCAGGCAAGTGTACTCACTTGTGCTTTTGATCGTGCCTTGGTCTTAAACTGCTAGAACTGTTAGACTGTGAGCAAATAGAACCGGACGTGAAATGATAGCGTCTGGGACGCCCTGACGACCTAGACTTGACGACGAAGTCTAGGCGTAACAACAACTACTTTTGACACCGTAGGGTTATCTTGTGTGTGCGTGTGTGTGGACCCCCTAGAAATCAACAACAACTGCTACTATAGGTTTCATCTGCGTGTGCGTGTGTGTGGACACCTAGAACAACTTTGCCCTTGCCATGTCATGAACATCTTGCACGTCGTGTCTTGTGTAGCCTGTGGGCAATGAGACGCTCACCTAGTAGAGTGGGTGATCTTTGTTACAGAACATCTACGGGAAGCTCGGCACCCACCTAGCAGAGTGAGTGTCCCAGCAGACCGAGAGGATAGAGACTCTCACCTAGCAGAGTGAGTGGTCCTATACAGTAGTGCGGTTTCACCTACGAGGCGTTCGTCGCTCACCTAGCAGAGTGAGAGATACGCTACCGATCGTGGGGATAGAGGCACTCACCTAGCGGAGTGAGTGGCCCTATATTATCTTGTCTTGAGCACTTGGGTTTGGGGTAGGGTTGAGCGTGCGCACGACAAGATGGTCTGATCCCCCTCGAACCGTAAGGCGTGAACCCTTCGAGTCACACGTGTCTCGTCTTGTCATGTCCTGTCCTGTCTTGATTGTCTTGTCATGTCTTGTCACGACCCGTTTAGGTTAGTCCTGTAGTCGGTAGCACACGCTACGACTACTGCTTGCTACGCTTTACCTTCCTGCTGCGTTTACTTTCTTTCGTCACTCTGTTATAACCCCAGCATGCTAATCAACCAGTAAACTGTTGTTTAATAGTTTGGTACACTTGCAGTAGAGTCTGACCTCTTTTGTAGACTTTACCTGACGTACAGTTCCTTTCTTTTGGGTGTTGTACGTCAGGTGTCGAGACAGAGTACGTTGACGAGGCGGACCTGCCAGAGTACGTAGAGACGGAAGACGTCGATCCTGAGTACATGCTCGAGGAGGACCAGAGCTAGAGATCTTCACGTTGCTGATTCAGAGGTTTCACTGCAGTTTAGTGGGGGTGCGTAGCGCTGTTTACTTTCTGTCTAGGTTGGGTGCTTGCACCATTAGTTTACTTCAGCTGTTTTGTAGCCGTGTTGGATTTTGTTTAGACTCTCCATACTTTTCTGGATATCTATTGAATAAAATGAATGCATCTCTTTTAGTACTTTTGTTGTTCCGTACTAACCTGCAGGGACCTGTTCCTTTGTCTTGGAGTACCACACAGACGCTTATTGGGTCCGAGCTTCACAGCTCCGGCCTAAGCGGGCCTTGTCACGTTTCGCTTCCGTCGTTTTGGGAAGCGGGGCGTGACAACAGTCGACTGGAAACCCAACAATAGTCGACTGGCTAGATTAAACAGAGAAATAGAATTTGGGCTAAAGATAGACAGACGACTGATTTACAAAACACAGTCGATTGTCACTTGGACAGGTCCATGTGAATCATTCATAAGTCGCCTGTGAGAGTTAAAGCTAAGAAGCCCAAAAACTAGACTAACAAAGTTTGTGCATAACATGCGACTGTAGAACAAAACACAGTCGACTGTTGAGAGACAGGCGACTGTAAAACGTTGAATTGGAGTCTAAGGAAGGTTGATCTAATGATATCCTAAGACTGAAATGAAGATGTGTGTGTGCTACAACAAAGTTCTACTTCTAAGCTACATACTAGAAGAGAAACACGAAAGTTACATTTGACGAACTCTCTCTTCTTTCCAACGCATAAGCTTGAAGTCTTCTAGGAGCTTCAATCACCATCTACGATCATCCAATCCACTTCATTTGCTTTCAATGATCTTTGAGCGTCATCCATTGCTAATAGATCTTCATGACATGCATGGGCAATGGATTAACTGCAAATAGGAGATTAGTCACAAGTATTTATGTTTGCTCATCATTAACACAAAGTAGGGAGAAGTCCAATACTCAACATTCTTCCCTCTTTTGATGATGACAAACAAATATAAACAAAAAGATAAATAATTGTGCTTAAGAAAAAGTTACTCCCCCTACATAGATGTCAATCAAGTTAGTCAATAAATATTAGGGCATCTATATAGCAAATGAAGCAAATGTGTAAGATATGCATAAGTGAAATGAATCCATGAAATCTAGGATTTATAATCCATATTCATTATATCTTACTCGCCCTGAATCTAAGGCAACTTCAATCTTAGATTTAAGTGTTATTAGTATATACTTAGCACATTCATTATGAATATGTATGTTTATTTCTCTCTCCCTATGGCATTATCCAAAAGGCGGGAGTAAAATAACAACAACAATCGTGCTAAATAAGAACTAGCAACAATTACAAGAGTCTAAAGATATATAAATCAAAAACTCATAAAACCACATTATAAACTTAGGTGATTAGAGAAATGCGAGTTCAATATCAACATTGAGATACACGAAGGAAACATATCGTCTCAAATCACGTCACATATAGAATATAGCTTATATGGAGACAATATCACAAAATTCACACAGATATGATAAACAATTATACAATGTGTGAAACTGACGAAGAAACTGCAAGTTCATATATATATATATATAAGATCCCTTGGGTACAAAATATATGAACATCACCATGTGCATCAAAACGAACAAAATACAAGATTCATCCATATACCATCACTACACACAATAGCATGATACATACACCACTCAAGAACTCAAAAAAAAAAAATCTAAAAGTGAGTGTCTCGAGGTGCATCAGAGGAGGAAGCTGTCTCTGGGTCAACGGGGACATCCTCCGGAGGAGGAGGAGCAACAACAACACCCTTAGTAGCAGCTACACCAGGATACAAAATAATCTTAGTGATGATAGGAGGTGGAGGCTGACGAGGCTACGGTGGAACAAATCGTCTGAGGTGCTCAGGGAAGGGCATACCCTGATGCTGGAACGATAAGAAGGCCAACTCATAAAGACCAGAAACCATATCAAACAGAATGTCATGAGAGGGAGGAGCATATGTAGATGGATGGTCAACAGGAGGAACAGTGGAAGTGGACGGAGCAGATGTGGATTGCCTCTTCTTAGATGCAGACTGCAGAGCCGAGGAGGACTTCGACTTTGTAGAAGCATCGAGAAGAGGACCAAAAGGCAAGGGCTCGTATGGAGTCAAATCAATCCCAAAATGGTGAAAAACAAGTGTAAGAAGACCACCATAAGGAATGTGGGAGGAAGCAGTAGTAAGCTTGACCTTGTCAATCCTATCAAGGAGGACGCCGGCCCAGTTTACTGACATGCCAGAAAAGATCGTGTATATACACCTAAGGATATCCTGGGAAGGCTGGTCTGAAGATCCATACTCCGACAGGATGTTGGACTTCACCACAAGGTGAACAGCCCAACCCCTCGCCGAGAACATGGATGACCGAATACCAGAAGAGTAGAGGGTATCTCACAAAACATGTCCTGGAGGACAGACCGATCAAGCTCATCAACATCTGAAATGGAAATATCAGTAGGAAGGGATCCAGAAGAGGCAATCCTAAGAATGGTCCCTAAAAGAGTAGGATCAATGCGAATGTGGGTCCCCTGGATGACAGTGTCAATAACGCCAGTGGTCACATACTCACCGCGAATGCGGTTAGCATAGAAAAGCTTAACCAAAAATGGGTAAGCACGAGGGGTTCACTGTGAGAGAAACGAAAGAGATCAACCAAGCGAGTAGCGGAGAGGATCTCAGATAATCGCTCAACGGTGAAAGCGGGATATACAATGAAACGCTTTCTAAGAAGTTTGATCCCGTGGAGAGAATGAAATTTTGCCAAGCACAGATCGTCTCTGCAAATAGGAATGATGGGATCAGAGGGTGGCACGGCAGGGATTTCTTCATCGGAGCTCATCACAGAAGGCGAAGGAGAAACCTCAGCGCAAGGCTCATTGATGCGAACACCAACAGGCTTGCGTGGATGCTTCAAGAGGCGCGCAACTTCAGATAAGGAAGAAGCAGAAGAAGGAGAATAACCCCGCGAAGAAGAGCGAGAGAGAGAATCGGGTTTTATGGTGCGGGCCTTGTAGGGTTGTTTTTTGGCAATAGTTGGCTTGGAAACCTAGCACGCTTAGGAGCAGCTGCTTCCCCTTGTTCTTGGTTTTAGGAGCCATTTCACAATCAACCGATGGAATTGACGCATGAAAGTGATAACAAGAGGAGGCAAACCTAATTTGAGACGGAAGAGAGACAGTCGACGAAGCACAAGAGAGACGTAATCGACAGATTGACGAGAGGAGTTGATGGAAAACATCGACGGAGAGATCGACTGAGAGTACGAATCGGAGGAGACGATGCGAATTTTCAAACGGATGAGAGAGAAACTGAACGGTCAAATCGAAGGATCTCGGTCATATATCGAAGGGGAAAATGAATCTGGGCTGTTGGATCGAGAAATCGACGGCTCAGATCAAAAGAACGAACCGCCACATTAGGAGACAGTCGACTGATGAACAATAGCCAATCGACTGGTTGAAGAGATACGAGATGAGCTAGGTTGACAGACAGTCGACTGTTGGGTAGCATACAGTCGCCTGTCCGTGAGACAGTCGACTGTATTATACTCATTAGTCGACTGACTGAGAATCAATAAAATCGATGATAAAAACAGAGACTACTGACGAAATGGACAGTCGCCTGATGACAAGAATGTAGTCGCCTGTTGATCCAACAGTCGACTGTAAAGTCGTCATCAGTCGCCTGGGCGAAAGATACAGTCTGCTGAAAGAGAAGATAGAGTAGGGTAGTCGACTGTCGAAGGAAAGACAGTCGTCTGTCCTGGTCCAAAAATGCACAGTGAGGTTAAAATCCAGAGGATATGCACAACTCACCCTAGGACATATACTCTAACGTAAACTCATCATAAAATCAATATCAAAAGATTAATCATTCTTTACACAAATCTTTTAAGACAATCAGAAAACTCATGAAAAAAATGAAATCCCAATAGCCTTTCTTAAAATCAATATATGATATATCAAATGAAGAGAGGCAACATGATGATACGAGTTCAAAAGATGATATAAAAAGTAAGTTGAACTCCTAAATCTCAGATCACACATAATCCCTAATTCTCCGTGCAACCTCACAAATGAATCTTCTTTAAGAGGTTTTGTGAAGATGTCGGGAATTTGTTTTTGGGTTTCAATGTACTCTAAGATAATGTCATTCTTAGCTGCATGATCATTGATAAAGTGGTGTCTCACATCTATGTGTTTGGTACGAGAGTGATGTACCGGATTCTTGGAAAGACATATAGCACTTTGGTTATCAACCATGATAGGACAAGTATCACAATTGACACCATAGTCCTTAAGAGTGTGTCTCATCCAAAGAACTTGCGCACATGCAAGACCTGCGGTAATATATTCCGCTTCAGTCGTGGACAATGATACCGAGTTCTGTTTCTTGGAGAACCAAGAAACTAGGAAATTTCCTAGAAAATGGCAAGTGCCACTAGTACTCTTCCTATCGGATTTGCATCCGACAACGTCGGCATCGCTATATGAGATTAACTCATATGTGCTAGATTTAGGGTAAAGTAACCCATAATCTAGTGAATGATTAAGATAACGAAAAATTCGTTTAACCGCAATCAAGTGTGACTCCTTAGGTCTAGCTTGATATCTAGCACACAAGCATACAGAAAACATGATATCGGGCCTACTAGCAGTTAAATAGAGTAAGCCACCAATCATACCTCGATATAGACGAACGTCTACATCTTTTCCATTCTTATCCTTGTGTAGATGAGTTGTCGTACTCATGGGAGTCCTTTTGCTTGAAGACGATTCCATCCCGAATCGCTTAATTAGCTTCCCTGTGTACTTGGTTTGATGTATGAAAGTCACATCCTTCTTTTGTCCAATTTGTAGTCCAAGGAAGTAGTTGAGCTCACCCATGTGGCTCATCTCAAATTCATCCTTCATAGACTTAGAAAATTCTTGGCAAAGATTAAAATTAGTAGAACCAAATATAATATCGTCTACATAAACTTAAATCAATAGGATGTCAATTTCATAATCCTTAATGAAAAGTGTTGAATCAAATTCATCCATTTTAAAACCTAAATCTAAAAGAAAGGTTTTGAGTCGATCATACCAAGCTCTAGGAGCATGTCTCAACCCATACAACGCTTTCTTAAGTTTGAAAATTTGGTTTGGAAATTTTTCATGTATGAAACCGGGAGGTTGAGAAACATACACTTCTTCATTAACAATAGCATTTAAAATGCAATTTTAATATCCATTTGAAATAATTTGAAATTCTTATGAGATGCAAAAGATAAAATCAATCTAATAGCTTCTAATCTAGCTACGGGGGCAAAGGATTCTTCGAAATCGATACATTCTTCTTGCCGGTAGACTTGAGCTGCTAACCTTGCTTTGTTCCTTGTGATGACCTCGTTCTCATCAGTCTTGTTCTTGAAGATCCACTTGGTCCCAATAACTTGGTGACCATTTGGAGGAGGAACGAGCCCCCAAACTTCATTTCTCTCGAATTGCATGAGTTCTTCTTCTATTGCCACTATCCACGAGCTATCCTCACATGCTTCTTGGATATTCTTTGGCTCAATGGTAGAGACAAATGCGCAATGAGAGAATTCTTCAATTCTAGACCTTGTTCAAACACCCACACTAATATCTCTAATAATTTGGTTATGTGGATGGTTGCGAACGGTTGAATAAGCTTTCGGTATTCCTGCATCACTTGGAACATCTTCAATAATCTCATTAGTAGTGTTAGTCTTAATAAAAGAATCATTAATCTTACCGTTACTAAGAGAATCACATATAGCATCTACACTGCATCAATAACATGAGGGGAATCAAAATCTTTATAAAATGATACGTGTAGTGATTCCTCGATCGTTGAAGAGGTTTTGTTGTATATCCGGTAGGCTTTGCTTCGTGTGGAATATCCAACAAAAATTCCTTCATCGGATCTGGGCTCAAATTTATCTAAGTAACCAAAAGTGTTCTTGATAAAGAATTTTGAACCAAAAACTCGAAAATATTTAACTTGAGGCTTTTTGTCATAAAATTTCTCAAAACAAGTTTTGTTCGTTTGGGGTCTCACTAGGATCCTATTGAGCACATAACATGCCGTATGCACCGCTTCTGCCCAAAATTGCAGTCCTAGATGACTATCATGAAGCATGCTAGAGCACACTCAATAATAGTCCTATTCTTTCTCTCTACAACACCACTTTATGGTGGTGCACAAGAAAACAAGAAATTGTGAGTTATCCCAGTGTCATCACAAAACTTTGTAAAAGATTCATTCTCAAATTCTCCTCCATGATCACTACGGATAGTGATAATGGTGGATCCTAAGAGATTCTAAATCTTCTTTGCAAATATGGTAAACTCTTCAAAAGCTTCATTCTTATTAGTTAAGAATGAAACCCAAGTAAATCTAGAGAAGTCGTCAACGACAACTAATCCATAATGAGCATTGCCTAAAGAGGCAGTTCTAGTTGGCCCAAACAAATCTAGATGAAGTAATTCTAGGGGCCTCTTAGAAGTAATGCCTTCTTTAAGCTTGAAAGATGATTTACTAAGTTTACCTCTTTGATATGAATCACCAAAGTTTTTCTTACTAAAAACAATTTTTGGAAAACCTTTGACTAGATCATGCTTAGATAACTTATATAAGTGCTTGAAATGAACATGATCAAAACGGCGATGCCATAATAGTTGTTCATTTGTATTAGCAACTAAGCAATGTTCTACGGTTTTAGGCAAGCTCAAATAATAAATATTTTTACGCCTATGACCGGTAAATAAAACATGAGAATTAGAATCAATAATTTTACACAATCCTTCTCCAAAGTTAACCTTGTAACCTTTGTCATAAAGTTGACTAATGAAAATGAGGTTGTGACACAAACCACTAACTAGAAATACATTAGTAATTAAAGGTTTGGATGAGTTTTCGACTATACGTACTCCAATGATGGTTCCCTTTTGTTTACCTCCAAAAGTGACCGTTGCACTATTCTTGATGCTAATCACTTCGGAGAGCAATGAGGGATCTCTCGTCATGTGTTTGAAGCAACCACTGTCGAGAATCCATCCTTTCCTTTTAGAGCTAATTTGACCTTTATTGCTCTCTTTCTTTCTCTTGGGTACCTACATAGTATACCATAAGCTCATGGTACCCAATTTTTGTTGGGTCCAAGGGGATTACCCTTTGGAAGCCAAGTCCAGGTGGACTTCCGCTTCCCAACATAATTATCATTATTAATAACATCATGAAAATAGGAATCAACATAGGCATTCCTATCATTTAAGCTAGTGTTCTTAGGACCTCAAATGGTGTATGTTTTGGTAGTCCTTTTCCTAGTTGCATGCATACTTGTTAGATTTCTATGTGGTGCATGCTTCTTAGGAACATGGGTTCTAGCATAAAAATGAGGTGGTGGATATGCATTGGAATATGAGGGTTGTATGCATGCTTGGGAACATGCATGTTGTATGAAACATACGGGTCATGCATGACATGTGGATGATGTGCATACATGTAAGAATGATGCGTATGAGCATATGGGTGTATAAGAGCATGTACATGAGTATTTCTCATGTGTGGATTTGTACGTGTCTGTGGGTGTGGAGCATAGAAAGTGTCATGAGTATCCATTTCTGAAGTAGGAGATTTCCTACGTGGATGTAGGTTGGTGTACATGTAAGCATTGCTTCTCTTTTGGTTTCCACCCTTAGTGGGTTTCTTGCCAAAAAAAGAGACGGTGAAATGGTGACTTTCTTGGTAGATTTGCTACCTATAGTGTCTTTGACACCACTTGTGGATGCACTGAAGGATGGCCTCACAAAGTCTATAGTGACACCAATATAGGAGGTGCGAGCATTGGATGCATTTGCTTACACAAAACCAAGACTAACACGATGTGTGGCTGGAAATTGGTTTGCTAGCAAATCATCCAATTGTCCTTTCCCCTTATTAAATCTCACAATACGTGAGGACATGAGCTCATATTTCTCCTTATGAGAAGAAATGTTAGGATCCAAAGTGGACACTCGTGCTTTGAGCTCGTGCACTTGGGTTTTAAGAGAATCATTCTCTAAACCCAATTGTGTGTGTCGTGAAACTAGATCACTATTATCCTTAGGATGTGTTTGATCTAGTTGAGATTTGAGGGTATTCACCTCATTTCTCAAAGTGACATTTTGAGAAGCTAAATTCGCTTTCTCAAGGGTTAAAGTATCAACAATGGTGTCATTGTTGATAATGCATGGAATGGATGAATTGCTAACATTCAATTTCTTTAAACTAGTATATCTAAGCATTAATGATGGATACTTAGCAAATAATTCTTCATTAGCAATACACAATTTATCCATAGTTACCTCGGTTTCATCCATGTCGGAATCACTTTCATCGGAGAGTGAATCTTCCCGGGCCATGAAACACATATGGGCACTTTCACCCTTCTCATCATCGGATTCGCTTGATGAGTCTCCACTTGAGTCATTGAATGTACATACACGTCCTTTCTTCTTATCTTTCTTATTCTTTTTGGACTTGTGGTACTTCGGAGCCTTCCACTTCTCTTTGTTTACATTGGGCAATCCTTCTTGATGTGCCCTGGCTTATTATACTTAAAGCAAAGAGAGGAAGTGTTATTAGTAGAATCAAATCTATTCTTAGAGGAAAATTTACCTTTGTAAAAGAAGCGTTGGAACTTCTTCGCCATTTGAGCCATTTCATCTAAGTCCATCCCATTTTCTGATTCTTCACTATCGGGGGATGAGGAATTGGCTTTGAATGCCAAAGCTTTCTTCTTGGCCTCCTGATGTGTCCATATTTTATATCATTTTCATATCATTATCTCATTGCATTGCATATCATTTTCGCGTCTAAATCACACTTTTTACTACGATTTTGCATTTCTGACGATATTTCGAGTTTCGTAGTGTATTTTGAATTTTCAGGGATTTTGGAGCGATTTGGAACCCTGCTTGGGTATGGAAACATCTGACGTGTTCGTGAGCTTGTTGGCAGGGCTCTGGAGGAGTTCACCTCGTTCCCAGAGCCATTGGAGGAGAGAGAGAGAGAGAGAGAGAGAGAGAGAGAGAGAGAGAGAGAGAGAGAGAGAGAGAGAGAGAGAGAGAGAGAGAGAGAGAGAGAGAGAGAGAGAGAGAGAGAGAGAGAGAGAGAGAGAGAGAGAGAGAGAGAGAGAGAGAGAGAGAAGCCCCAGGATGTTGCAGGACATTTTCCCAGAAAATGCTCGGCCCGAGCAGCTCAGCTGCTCGGACCGAGCCATATTAGCTTGAGGAGGGAACGGATACGGGCTGACTCGGACCGAGCAGCTCATCTGCTCGGTCGAGCAGCCCAATATTTCACAGCCCGAGCAACGCCAGAGCGCCAGACCGAGTCGATCCTACTCGGACCGAGCAGAGAATACTCGATCCGGGTAGGTCGACTTCCAGATCTCCAAGCAGCCGAGCAGCTTGCCTACGCGGACCGAGCATCTGACCGAGCTACGCTGATTCGGACCGAGTCACCTACTCGGTCGGCACTTCCTGGGGCATTTTTGGAATGTTTTTGAAGCGCGCGATGCGCGCAATCTGGGAGAGATTGAAGCTGGCAATTGGGCAACGGCCACAGGGAGTACACGGATTTTTTGTTTTTAGAATTTGTAGGGAGAACTCTGAGCGATTTTTGGTAGAAACTTTTGGGGATTAATTTTTGTAGCGAATTTTGGATCGATTATTGAAGACTATTGCATTTGCTTTTGTCTGGATCTATTGTTCTTCTACTCTCGCTGTAAGTTCTTTTAGCCCTAATTTATCTATTGCTAAAATGTTTTCTTCTGCGAAATTGATGTTTTTGTGCGTTCCTATTGCGATGTCTGAGTAGATCTAATCTTGGGTTGATGGGTTAGCCCTAGGATTTTAGGGGGAAAATGTAGATCTGGATCCCTACGTTGAATTGGGGATTCAGGGTTGTATTTCGGTAAATCCTACCAAATCCGTAGATAACCCGTACTGGATCATGCCCACGGTCTATGGAATTGATGTGCTTAAGGGGTATCTAGGGATTCAAATAGGGAAATCGGTGGATCCAACCAAGGCACGTGACCATGCCCGGTTCGTGCCTTGAGGGGATCCATCGACGAACTATACCGCTACGTTGACGGCTACCGCCATTGCGTCAACGATAGCCACCGAAATACCCCGCAATTCTAACCCACGAGAGTGGTACGAATTGTGGGATCAATTCCCTAACCCTAATGCAATGTGAGGAACCTATCCAACATCAATCCCCAACGATCCTAGTGGCGATCCCTAAAGCCATAGTCCTTTTTTATTGATATCACAACAACAACAATCAACCCAAATCTTTCACTCCAACCGCTACACTACTTCTAGATTTAGAAATAGACTGAGATTATCTCTGACACTATCACCGTCCCTGTGGGATCCGACTATTTTTTATACTATAACTCGACACCGTCCGCTTGCGGATTGATCCCGAAATCGTAGCCTAGGGGCCACATTACGCCTGACGATTGTGACACCGCCAGGTGGATCCTAGGTGTAGCCTACGGGCGCGTCAAGTTTTTTGCGCCGTTGCCGGGGACGGCAATAGTGTTCTTATCTCAGTTTGTTTTTATTTTTGTGAATTTTGCTAGCATTCTTATCATCTCTCACCTTTCCACCATTTTTATTCTCTTTCTATTTTTTCTACCTTGCTACTAACACACCCCTCCAGTTAGCGATTATTTCCTTACCAATCAGGCAATATGGAGATGGTGATACAAGTGCAGTGGACCTGTGATTCTGATAGCGATTCAGAGGAGTTCAGTCTTTCCCCCTATCATTTGCATGGCTACCGAGATTCGCACATGGACGAGTCCTTGGTTAAAGGTGCAGCTAGTGAACTGATCGACGCAGTTCGATTCATTGGCTCAGGAACCTACGTTGCAGGTAACGCAAATCAGCAACTAGTCATGGATTATTTAATAAACCAGGTCTCTGATGCATGTACCATTGAAGATGATATTCAAGTAAGCTTTGAAGAGAACGTGATGCTCCTACAAACCATTGAGGCTCCACCTATTGAAGCCTATTGGGGAGATGCTCATCAATTGGAATCACTACACAATTCTCAGATGCTTGAGATATTAGAGAGCGTAGTGTAAGGACCCTGTCTATGGGGAAAACACTAGAAGGGGGTTGAATAGTGTTTATGCAAATTTAAAAGGAATTTACGCCAAATAAAATGCAATCCAACAAATAGTGCGGAATAGAAAAACGACCCAAAGAGAAACACACGTAAACGCAAAGATGTTTCAAGGGTTCGGATTACCCAAGTCAACTCCCGACTTGTTCCCGGTAATCCTACGTCCCTACCACCTGGATACCACCGGATACTCAAGTTAGAACCCTAACTTGAGGTTTCCTTAAAGCCCACTTGTAGCAATCCTACAAGTGCAATCGAATACAATCGATGACCTTGACTCCCACAACCAGGGAGCAAGCAAAAACCACTCTCACAACCGAGAGCACAATTCAAATAATGAATGTTATGAAATCTGAAAGCAACACTTACAATCACCTATGCCTTGAAGTAGAACTTGAAGGAGGAGTGTGATGTGTGTTGAAGAACTCTCTTGAAAGAGAGGAGAAAGCCCTTTCTCTTGACTGCACCAATTGCCTAGAAGATAAATCTTTGGTTCTAGGTTGGAGAGCAAGAGAACAAGATTTGAAAATACTTAGGGCTTTGGATTTGAAAGCTTTGATCTTTTGAAATGAAAGCTAGAGAGATTTTGCAATGAATGAGTAACCTTCCAATGAAACCGTAGAAGCTCTATTTATAGCTTTCTCAAATCCAAAAAACAGTTTAGGCAAAAACATAGTTGGAATCCATGAGAAAAATCTCAACGGATATAATCTGAACTCGCGACAGTCGACTGTTGAACAATCCACAGTCGACTGTTGCACAGTCAGCAAGGGTAGGTGAGAATTCATAACGGTAACTTACCACGTGGACAGTCGACTGATGAAGCAAAGACAGTCGTCTGTTAAAACAACAGGCGACTGTAATTTCTTCGACAGGCGACTGGCCGAGAGAAGAGTAAGTCAGACAAATACTGGAAATCTCACAAGATACAGGACAGACGACTGATTCAAGTAATGCAGTCGACTGTTAATCAGAACAGGCGACTGTAAAACCTTAAACAGACGACTGTCAAAAGCAAGAGAAATTTCCAGAGAGTTGAGTCAAAGAAATGACTTACAGACAGGCGACTGTTGCTGCATAGACAGTCGACTGATCTAATAGACAGTCGACTGTATATTCACAATTAGTTGACTGGCCGTAGAAGTCAGATCAAACAGAGTTTGGGCAAGGATAGACAGGCGACTGGTTTACAATACACAGTCGACTGTTACTAGGACATGCTCCTGTGAATCGTTCAACAGTAGCCTGTGTGAAATAATCAGAGACGGCCCAAAACATATTGTAATAGTCTGTGCATAACAGGCGACTGTAGAACAAAACACAGTCGATTGTTTTTGTGACAGGCGACTGTAAACTGTTCAGCAGTCGGCTGTTATGAACAATCCTAGCACAAACAAAAGAGAATTGAATTGGAATCAAAGGACAATTAGTCTAATGAAGTCCTATGATAGAATGTAGATGTGTGTGAGTGCTCCATCAAAGTTCTACTTCTAAGCTACATACTAGAAGAGATAAAAGAAAAATTACATTGACGAATAATCTCTTCTTTCCATCGTATGAGCTTGAAGTCTTTACGGAGCTTCAATCAACAATCTACGATCATCCAATTCATGTCATTTGCCTTCAATGACGTGTGTGAGTCATCCATTTCTAGTTGATCTTCATAATAATCTTAGGCAATGGATTAACTGCAAAATAGGGGATTAGTCACAAGTATTTATGTTTGCTCATCATTAACACCAAGTAGGGAGAAGTCCAATACTCAACATTCTATCCCTTTTTGTTGATGACAAACATACATAAACAAAAAGATAAATAATTGTGCGTAATGAAAACTTACCCCCCTCACATAGATGCCAATCAAGTTAGTCAACAAATGTTAGAGCATCTACATAACAGTTGAAGTAAATGAGTGAGATATGAATGAATTTAATACAAGAAATCTAGGAAATAAAATCCCTATTCATTGTAATCTTACTCCCCCTGAATCTAAGGCAACGTAAATCTTAGATTCAAGCGTTAGAACATACTTTGCACATCCATTATGAATCTTGTATGTTTATTTCTCTCCCCCTATGGCATTATCCAAAAAGGTGGGAGCAAATAACAACAACAATAATAGTGCTAAATACGAACTAACAACAATCAAGGAGTATAAAGATATATCGAATCAAAACTCATGAAATCACATCATATATACATGTGAGTAATGGAATTGAAGTCCAATATCAACATTTTAGATATACGAAATGAAAATAATTTCAAAAATTCCATCACATCAAAGATAGCATGAAATAACTAATATCAAATCCATATGTTGTCTCAAAAGCACATCAAAGAGAATATAGCATACATGGAGACAACGTATCATTACATCACACAGATAAGATATACAGTATAGCATAGTATGACACAAGATAAATGGCAACATCATATATAGATATATAGAAAAAGATACATCAGCGGATGGTCATCTACATGACCATCACAAAAAGATACATCATCATGACAACATCGAAGTACATCACCATACATATATAAAAGTCACTGACAACATCATCAAACATACATAAAAAAAACAATATCATCAGAATCACTCAACCTAAACAAAAGCAGACCACACAAAATAAAAACAATGTCTTCAGGTGAGTGAACAGAACAGCAGCAGCAGCCTCAGTCAATATGAATGACGGAGGGGTCCGACGGGCGATCAGAAGATCGGAACAAAAGCCGAGCATTGCGACGAGTAGGAAAAGTCGGAGTGAACAGCAGATGATTCAGCAGGAATACGAAGTGGAGTCTGGGCATCAGAGGTCTGAACCACATAGGTTTTTGGCGTGAAGCCAGGAGGAGGAGAAACACAAGCAGGAGAAGTGTCCTCAGAGGTAGCAAACATAGCCTGAAGTTAGGGAGGAATGGGACAACCACGATGCTTAAAATAGATTAGCTGAAGCATAAGCAAAAGCGAGAGCTTCTCATCGAGAGAAACGGAAAGAATTTCAAGAGCAGAGACACGAGCGTCCAACTGATGAAGAAGGAACTCCGTGGACCTAGAAGGATGCACATCAGGCTGAGAAGAGTGTTCAGCAGCATGCACAGAGGGGATAGGGTCACCGACAGTGACAGGAAGAGGTTTTCCAGAAGATTGTGGCAAGGAGGGAGACGGATCAGGCTTAGGTGAAGGGACATGCTCATTGAGGAAATCGAGATAGACATTAGGAAAGAAATGATCGAAAAGAGCCATAGCCGAGCACGAAGTTAGGGCATGACACAAAAGTGAACGAACCCTAACCGGAAATATCACGAGATAGGAGGAAGAGACCAAACCTAGTCGAGCGACAGAACGAAGGCAACGACAACTCGAAATTAACGCACGAAGGGAGGAGATCGACAGATTTGGAAGCGAAATCGAGCGGTTTTGGAGAGGAAAACGAGCAGGAAGACGAACGGTCGAATCGGAGGAGAGAGAGTCGACGTGGGGAAGTGATCGATCATTCTAGAATATAAAATTTGGGGAATGAATCTGAGTCATTGGATCAAAGAATCGACGGCTGGGATCAAATCACTTGAACCGTCACCACAAAAGACAGTCGACTAAAGAACAAAAGTCAGTCGACTGGATGAAGTGATAAAAATAAAGCTCAGAGAGAAGGGCAGTCGACTGGCAAGTAACATGCAGTCGACTGACATATACTCAACAGTCGGCTGGCCGAGAATTAATACAGTTCATCAAAAATAACAGAGAATACTGTAAAAATTCGACAGAGAGTACAGTCGCCTGATGACTAGAATGCAGTCGCCTGTTAAACAACAGTCGACTGTAAAATAGTCATCAGTCGGCTGTGCGAAAGATACCAATTCTCAGACTGAGGAGATAGAGTAGGGCAGTCGACTGTCAAAGGAAAGACAGTCGTCTGTCCTAGTCCAAATGAGTATAGTGAGATAGAATTCCAGAGAATAAGAACACTCACCCTAAGACCTATACTCTAATCACAAATACATCGTAAAATAATTATAAAATAATAATAAATCCATTGAAACACGAATCACTCCAATCATTCTCAAAAACTCAAGAAATCAAATAAGTCACAATTGCCTTTCTTAATCTCATAACGCACATGAAGAAAGACAACAAAAAGATATGAGCTCAAAAAAGGAGTTATAACATGAAAGTTTGAGCTTCTAGATTTCAGATTCACCCATAATTCCCAATTCTCCATGCAACCTCACAAATGAATCTTCTTTAAGAGGTTTAGTGAAGATATCAGCAATTTTTTTTTGGGTTTCAATGTACTCTAAGATGATGTCCTTCTTAGCTATATGATCATTTATAAAATGGTATCTCACGTCTATGTGTTTGGTACGGGAGTGGTGTACCGGATTCTTGGAAAGACAAGTAGCACTTTGATTATCAACCATGATAGGGCAAGTATTACAATTGACACCATAGTCACTAAGAGTGTGTCTCATCCAAAGAACTAGTGCACATGCAAGACCCGCGGCAATAAATTCTGCTTCAGTCGTGGACAATGACACCGAATTCTGTTTCTTAGAAAACCAAGAAACTAAGGAATTTCCTAAGAAATGGCAAGTGCCACTAGTACTTTTCATGTCGGACTTGCATCCGGCAAAGTCGGCATCACTATATGAGATTAACTCATATGTGCTAGACTTAGGGTAAAGTAACCCATAATCTAGAGATTGATGGATATAACGAAATATTCGTCTAACCGCAATCAAGTATGACTCCTTAGGTCTTTCTTGATATCTAGCACACAGGCATACGGAAAACATGATATCGGGCCTACTAGAGGTTAAGTAAAGTAAGCCACCGATCATACCTCGATATAGACGAACGTCTACATCTTTTCCGCTTTCATCCTTGTGTAGATGAGTAGTAGTACTCATGGGAGTCCTTTTGCTCGAAGACGATTCCATCCCGAATCGCTTAATAAGCTCCCCTGTGTACTTTGTCTGATGTATGAAAGTGCCATTCTCCATTTGTCGAATTTGCAATCCAAGGAAGTAGGTGAGCTCTCCCATGTGGCTCATCTCAAACTCATCCTTCATAGACTTGGAAAATTCTTGACAAAGATTAAAGTTAGTAGAACCGAAAATAATATCGTCTACATAAACTTGAATCAAAAGAATGTCATTTTCATAATCTTTAATGAAGAGTGTAGAGTCTACTTCTCCCATTTTAAAATCCAAATTCAAAAAAAGGTCTTAAGTCGATCATACCAAGCTCTAGGATCTTGTCTCAACCCATACAATGCTTTCTTAAGTTTGAAAACATGGTTTGAAAATTTTTCATGAATGAAACCGGGAGGTTGAGAAACATAGACTTCTTCATTGACAAACCCATTTAAAAATACACTTTTAACATCCATTTGAAATAATTTAAAATTCTTATGAGATGCAAAAGATAAACGCAACCTAATAGCTTCTAATCTAGCTACGGGGGCAAAAGATTCTTCGAAATCAATACATTCCTCTTGCTGGTAGCCTTGAGCTACGAACCTTGATTTGTTCCGTGTGATTACCTCGTTTTCATCCGTCTTGTTCTTGAAGATCCATTTGGTCCCAATGACTTAGTGACCACTTGGAAGAGGTACAAGTTCCCAAACTTCGCTTCTCTCGAATTGCATTAGTTCTTCTTCCATTGCCACTATTCAAGAGCTATCCTTACAAGCTTCTTGGATGTTCTTTGGCTCGATAGTAGAGACGAATGCGCAATGAGAGAATTCTTCAATTCTTGATCTCGTTCGAACAGCCACACCAATATCTCCAATAATTTGGTTATGTGGATGGTTGCGAACGATCGGGTAAGCTTTGGGTAAACCTGGATCACTAGGAACAACTTCAACAACTTCGTTAGAAGTGTTAGTCTCAACAATAGAATCATTAATCTTAACATTATTAATAGAATCACAAAGAATATCTACATTATCATCATCAACATGAGGAAAATCAAAATCTTCATAAAAAGATACGTGAAGAGATTCCTCAATCGTTGAAGAAGTTTTGTTGTATATCCGGTAGGCTTTGCTACGTGTGGAATATCCTACAAAAATTCCTTCAACGGATCTTGGCTCAAATTTGTCTAAATTACCAAAGGTGTTCTTTATAAAACATTTTGAACCAAAAACGCAAAAATATTTCACTTGAGGCTTTTTATCATAAAACAACTCAAAACAAGTTTTGTTTGTTCGGGGTCTCACTAGGATCCTATTGAGCACATAACATGCCGTGTGCACCGCTTTTGCCAAAAATTATAGTCCTAAATGACTATCATGGAGCATAGTGCGAGCACACTCAATAAGAGTCCTATTCTTTCTTTCTACAACACCATTTTGTGGTGGTGCACGAGGAAAGGAAAAGTTGTGAGTTATCCCGGAGTCATCACAAAACTTAGTAAAAGTCTCATTCTCAAATTCTCCTCCATGATCACTATGAATAGTGATAATGGTGGATCCTAAAAGATTCTGAATCTTCTTTGCAAATTTGGTAAACTCTTCATGAGCTTCATTCTTATTAGTTAAGAATAAAACCCAAGTTAATCTAGAAAAGTCGTCAACTACAACTTGTCCATATGAGCATTATCTAAAGAAGCGGTTCTAGTTAGCCCAAATAAATCTAGATGAAGAAGTTCTAGGGGCCTCTTAGAAGTAATTCCTTCTTTAAGCTTAAATGAAGATTTACTTAGTTTACCTCTTTGACATGAATCACAAAATTTTTTCTTATAAAAAACAATCTTAGGAAAACCTTTGACTAGATTATGCTTAGCTAACTTATATAAGTGCTTGAAGTGAACATGACCAAAACGACGATGCCATAATAGTTGTTCACTTGTGTTAGCAACTAAGCAATGCTCTACAGTTTTAGGCAAGATCAAATAATAAATATTTTTACGCCTAATACCGGAAAATAAAACATTTGAATCACAATCAAAAATAGTACACAATCCTTCTCCAAAGTTAACCTTATAACCTTTGTCACAAAGTTGACTAATGGAAATGAGATTGTGACAGAAACCACTAACAAGATAAACATTAGTAATTAAAGGTTTGAAAGGATTACCAACGATACCTACTCCAATGATGGTTCCCTTTTGATTACCTCCAAAAGTGACCGTTGCACCATCCTTGATGCTAATCACTTCGGAGGGCAATGAGGGATCTCCCGTCATGTGTTTGGAGCAACCGCTATCAAGAATCTTTCCTTTCCCTATAGAGTTAATAAGACATTTATTGCTCTTCTTCTTTCTCTTGGGTACCTATATAATATACCATAAGCTTATGGTACCCAATGGTTGTTGGGTCCAAGGGGATTAGCCCATTGGAAGCCAAGTCCAAGTGGAATTCCGCTTCCCAACATAGTTACTATTTCTAATCACATCATGAAAATAGGAATCAACATAAGCATTCCTAACATTTAGACTAGTGTTCTTAGGACCCCAAATAGTGTACATCTTGGGAGTCCTATTCCTAGTTGCATGCATATGTGTTGGATTTCTATGTGGTGCATGCTTCTTAGGAACATGATTTCTAGCATAGAGATGTGGTGGAGGATATGCATTGTACATTCTAGGATGATATGTATGCTTGGGAACATGCATATTATATGAAGCATATTGATCATGCATGACATGAGGAGGATGAGCATACATGAAAGAATGATGCGTATGTGCATACGGGTGTATAGGAGCACATACATGAGTATTTCTCATGTGTGGTTGTGTACGTGTCCGCGGGTGCGGAGCATAGAATGTGTCATGATTATCCACTAGTGAAGTAGGATGTTTCCTACGTGGATGAGTGTTAGTGTACATATAAGCATGGCCTTGCTTTTGGTTTTCACCCTTAGTGGGTTTCTTGCCAAAAGGAAGAGAAGGTGATGTGGTGACATTCTTAATAGGATTTCTACCTATAGTGTTTTTGACACCACTTGTGGATGCACCGGAGGAAGGCCTCACAAAATCTATAGTGACACCACTATAGGAGGTGCGAGCATTAGATGCATTCGCTTTTACAAATCCAAGGCCAACACGATGTGTGGCCGGAAATTGGTTTGCAAGCAAATCATCCAATTGTCCTTTTCCCTTATTGAATCTCACAATACGGGAGGACATGAGCTCATATTTCTCTTTTAAAGAAGAAATGTTGGTATCCAAGGTAGACACCCGTGCTTTGAGCTCGTGCACTTGGGGTTTAAGAGAATCATTCTCTAAACCCAATTGTGTGTGACATGTAACTAGATCACTAGTATCCTTAGGATGTGTTTGATCTAGTTGAGATTTAAGAGAGTTCACCTCATCTCTCAATGTGACATTTTGAGAAGCTAAGTTTGATTTCTCAAGAGTTAAAGTATCAACAATGCTGTCATTGTTGATAATGCATGGAATGGATGACTTTCTAACATTTGATTTCTTTAAGCTAGTGTATCTTAGCATTAAAGATTGATATTTAGCAAATAGTTCTTCATTATCAATACGAAGTTCATCCATTGTTACCTTGGTGTCATCCGTGTCAGAATCACTCTCATCCGAGAGTGGGTCTTCAAGTGCCATGAAACACATGTGGGCGCTCTCACCCTTCTCATCATTGAAATCGCTTGATGAGTCATCACTTGAGTCATCAAAGGTACCGACGAGTCCTTTCTTCTTGTCTCTCTTGTTCTTGTCGGACTTGTGGTACTTTGGTGCCTTCCAATTTTCTTTGTTGTTTAGCATTGGGCAATCCCTCTTGATGTGCCCTGGCTTATTACACTTATAACAAAGAGAGGAAGTAGCATTAGTAGACTCAAAACATTTGTTTGAGGGAAATTTACCTTTGCGAAAGAAGCGTTGGAACTTCTTCGCCATTTGGGCCATTTCACCCAAATCCATCTCGTTCTCGGATTCATCACTTTCGGAGGATGACGAATTGGCGTTGAACACCAAAGCTTTCTTCTTGGCCTCCGAGGGATTCATCATGGCTCGAATATTCATTCGGTTATCCTGTCTTACTTCGTAAGACATAAGAGTCCCGATGAGATTCACCACGGTGTAGTTCTTCAAGTCATTGACCTCCTCGATGGCGATTGCTCTTCTTTCCCATTTGGAGGTCATCCCCATGATGATCTTCCTTACCTTTTCAGGTTCGGTGTAGATTTGGCCAAGAGCTTCCAATTCATTTGTGATGGCGGTAAAGCGTCCGTACATTGACGCAATGCTCTCATTTTCCTGCATATGAAACAAGTCGAAGTTTTGCACGACAACATATAACTTTGAAAGCTTTACCTTATTCGTTCCCTCGTGGGTAACGATGAGATGGTTCCAAATTTGATATGCACTCTTACATGTGCATATCTTGTTGAACTCATTCGGGTCCAACGCAAAATGAAGAGCGTTCATTGCTTTAGCGTTGTTGACTTCGGCGGACTTCTCGGAAGTCGTCCATTTCTCGAAATCCTCTTCGGCGGGCTCGATGTACTCCTTGTGGAGAGTTCTCCAAAGAGAAGCACTCCTAAGGAATGTATCCATCCTACACTTCTAATAGACAAAATTAGTACCATTGAAACGTGGAGGACGTACCGTAGATTGACCTTCGAAAAGAGTAGACGCTCCATCACGGTCGTGATTGTTGTACGTAGCCGACGGAGGAACGTTGTTGTTGTTTGATGCCATAGATAAAACCTTGCGCTCTGATACCAATTGTAAGGACCCTGTCTATGGGGAAAACACTAGAAGGGGGTTGAATAGTGTTTATGCAAATTTAAAAGGAATTTACGCCAAATAAAATGCAATCCAACAAATAGTGCGGAATAGAAAAACGACCCAAAGAGAAACACACGCAAACGCAGAGATGTTTCAAGGGTTCGGATTACCCAAGTCAACTCCCGACTTGTTCCTGGTAATCCTACGTCCCTACCACCTGGATACCACCGGATACTCAAGTTAGAACCCTAACTTGAGGTTTCCTTAAAGCCCACTTGTAGCAATCCTACAAGTGCAATCGAATACAATCTATGACCTTGACTCCCACAACCAGGGAGCAAGCAAAAACCACTCTCACAACCGAGAGCACAATTCAAATAATGAATGTTATGAAATCTGAAAGCAACACTTACAATCACCTATGCCTTGAAGTAGAACTTGAAGGAGGAGTGTGATGTGTGTTGAAGAACTCTCTTGAAAGAGAGGAGAAAGCCCTTTCTCTTGACTGCACCAATTGCCTAGAAGATAAATCTTTGGTTCTAGGTTGGAGAGCAAGAGAACAAGATTTGAAAATACTTAGGGCTTTGGATTTGAAAGCTTTGATCTTTTGAAATGAAAGCTAGAGAGATTTTGCAATGAACGAGTAACCTTCCAATGAAACCGTAGAAGATCTATTTATAGCTTTCTCAAATCCACAAAACAGTTTAGGCAAAAACCTAGTTGGAATCCGTGAGATAAATCTCAACGGATATAATCTGAACTCGCGACAGTTGACTGTTGAAGAATCCACAGTCGACTGTTGCACAGTCAGCAAGGGTAGGTGAGAATTCATAACGGTAACTTACCACGTGGACAGTCGATTGATGAAGCAAAGACAGTCGTCTGTTAAAACAACAGGCGACTGTAATTTCTTCGACAGGCGACTGGCCGAGAGAAGAGTAAGTTAGACAAATACTGGAAATCTCACAAGATACAAGATAGACGACTGATTCAAGTAATACAGTCGACTGTTAATCAGAACAGGCGACTGTAAAACCTTAAACAGACGACTGTCAAAAGCAAGAGAAATTTCCAGAGAGTTGAGTCAAAGAAATGACTTACAGACATGCGACTGTTGCAGCATAGACAGTCGACTGATCTAATAGACAGTCGACTGTATATACAGCATTAGTAGACTGGCTGTAGAAGTCAGATCAAACAGAGTTTGGGCATGGATAGACAGGCGACTGGTTTACAATACACATTCGACTGTTACTAGGACAGGCGCCTGTGAATCGTTCAACAGTAGCCTGTGTGAAATAATCAGAGACGGCCCAAAACATATTGTAATAGTCTGTGCATAACAGGCGACTGTAGAACAAAACACAGTCGACTGTTTTTGAGACAGGCGACTGTAAACTGTTCAGCAGTCGGCTGTTATGAACAATCCTAGCACAAACAAAAGAGAATTGAATTGGGATCAAATGACAATTAGTCTAATGAAGTCATATGATAGAATGTAGATGTGTGTGAGTGCTCCATCAAAGTTCTACTTCTAAGCTACATACTAGAAGAGATAAAAGAAAAATTACATTGACGAATAATCTCTTCTTTCCATCGTATGAGCTTGATGTCTTTACGGAGCTTCAATCAACAATCTACGATCATCCAATTCATGTCATTTGCCTTCAATGACATTTATGAGTCATCCATTGCTAGTTGATCTTCATAATAAGCTTAGGCAATGGATTAATTGCAAAATAGGGGATTAGTCACAAGTATTTATGTTTGCTCATCATTAACACCAAGTAGGTAGAAGTCCAATACTCAACACGTAGCTGCTGACGTATGGGCCCATGGCCCAGTTGAATTCCCTACGGACGACCCAGCTACGCAAGAGCTCTCAGTTTTCATCGCCACCGCTTTCTAAAATGCAGATGCCCTGGATGGCATTGCCATAGCTTATGGAACTTATGTGCGGTACGAGGGAGATACATTATGTTTCTATAACGATATCCCTCCGCAGATCTCAGCTTATGAGGAACACGCCTATGAAGAGTACCCAAATTCACCGCTATCGTAAAACCACATCAACTAGGGAAGTACTCCAGAATTTATATTCGATAGCGAACACATGCCTGAGAACCTTGCTTCTGTTGACAGGTGCGCTACAGGAGCGGAACCTGCAGACCTCTGCCTTGACGCACCGTCATCTCCCTGCTCCTTTTATGATTCCGCGAAGGAAGAATTTTCACCCTCCGAACATGAGATCGAGGATGCATCGTTCTCACAAGCAAGAGATGCCGAGGGTACATCGCCCCCTCAGGTAGAATTAAAACCCCTCCCCGCCAATTTGAAATATGCTTTTCTGGGGGGAAAACTCCACTTATCCTGTCATTGTGAATGCGGCCCTCACGGAACCCTAGCTAGATAGTCTCCTAAAAATCCTTAGGTCTTACAGAAAAGTGATAGGGTACAATATCTCTGACCTTAATGGTATTAGCGAGACCATATGTACGCACAAGATTCACCTAGATGATAAGGATGCGACCTCCATTGAGCCTCAACGGTGATTGAACCCCAACATGAAAGAGGTGGTGAAAAAGGAAGTCCTGAAGCTTTTAGAGGCTGACATCATCTATCCCATTTCGGATAGTAAGTGGTTTAGTCCCGTGCAAGTTTTCCCTAAAAAAGGGGGCATGACAGTTGTAAAAAATGAAAAGGATGAACTAATCTCCACTAGGACTGTCACCGAGTGGCGCATATGTATCGAGTATAGAAAACTTAACAAAGCCACCAGGAAGGACCATTACCGTTTGCCCTTCATAGACCAAATGCTTGAGCATTTGGCTAAGAACAAATATTTCTGCTACTTGGATGGATACTCTGGATTTTTCCAAATCCCATTGCATCGGGAAGACCAGGAGAAAACGACGTTAACATGTCCTCACAACATCTTTGCCTATCGAAGGATGCCGTTTGGGCTATGTAATGCACCGGCTACCTTTCAAAGGTGCATGGCGTCTATTTTCTCAGATTTTATCGAGAATATCATGGAGGTCTTCATGGACGATTTTTCTGTCTATGGCACCGAGTTTGATATTTGCCTAGTCAACTTGTCCAAGGTCTTGGAACGGTGCCAAGAAAATAATCTTACTTTAAATTGGGAAAAATGTCACTTCATGGTGACAGAAAGGGTTGTTCTTGGGCATGTAATCACTTCTAAAGGAATCGACGTCGATAAGGCCAAGGTAGAGGTCATTAAAAGTTTGTCGCCGCCCACCAACCTAAAAGGCATCCGTGGTTTTCTAGGGCACATCGGTTTTTACTGACGCCTTATAAAAGATTTCTCTAATATTGCTCTCCCTCTCACGGAGCTCCTGGCTGAGGACGCTCCTTTTGTGTTTACTGATGCTTGTTTGCTAGCTTTCAATAGGTTAAAGGAAGCTCTCATCTCTGCGCCGATTATACGGCCACCAGACTGGACTCTGCCATTTGAGCTTATGTGTGATGCTAGTGACCAAACGGTGGGAGTTGTGCTTGGCCAAAGAAAGGAGGGAAAGCTCCATGCTATATACTACGCTAGCAAAACCCTGGATGACGCCCAAAAAAATTACACTACCACGGTGAAAGAGCTGCTAGCCGTAGTCTATTCTATAGAGAAGTTCAGATCCTACCTTTTGGGGTCCAAGGTGATCATCCACACGGACCACGCAGCGTTGAAATATCTGCTAAGTAAGAAGGATGCTAAACCACGTCTAATACAGTGGATCCTTCTGCTCCAATAATTCGACATCGAGATCACGGACAAGAAGGGAGCAGAAAACATGGTGGCATACCATTTGTCGCGTTTGATTCAGAGGCACGGGGACAACAGCCTACCGATTGACGATTCGTTCACTGATGAACAACTTTTTGCAATAAATACCTCCGAAGCTCCCTGGTACGTCGACATAGTGAATTATTTGGTGAGTGAGATAGTTCCGCATGGTTTGGCGACTTATTCGAGGAGGAAGTTCCTACATGATGCAAAAAGTTACTTCTGGGATGACCCGTATTTGTTCAGGACGTGCGCCGACGGGATCATCAGACGATGTATCCCAAAAGAGAAAGAAACTTCCATCATGTCGCATTGCCATGATCAACCATGTGGTGGGCACGCAGCAGTCACCAAAACCACGGCGAAAATTCTTTAAAGTGGCTTCTACTGGCCTACTATATTCAGGGATGCTAATGAATACATAAGGAAGTGCGACAGATGCCAGAGGACTGGGAATATCACGAAGAAGAATGAAACGCCCCTCCACGGCATCTTGGAGATAGAGTTATTTGACTGCTGGGGTGTCGAATTTATGGGGCCTTTCCCATCGAGCAGCAGCAACAAGTATATCTTGGTTGTCGTTGATTATGTCTCAAAGTGGGTGGAAGCCATAGCCACCCCGACAAATGACGTGAGGATAATGGCAAATTTTTTCAAGAATACTATTTTCCCTCGCTTCAGAGTCCCCCGGACAATTATAAGTGACGTAGGGAGTCATTTTATCGAATGAAAATTCGAGGCGATGCTGAAAAGTATGGGTTCATCACAAGGTCGCCCTCGCCTACTACCCTCAAACCAGCAGCCAAGTGGAGGTATCTAATAGGGAGATAAAAAGCATCCTGGAAAAAACAGTCAGCGCCTCAAGGAAGGATTGGTCGCACAAGTTGGACGACACCCTTTGGGCTTACCGCACCGCGTTCAAAACCCCCATCGGCACAGCCCCATATAGGCTGGGAAAGCCTTCCACCTTCTGGTAGAATTGGAGCATAGAGCATATTGGGCGATAAAGAAGATGAATTTTGACTACCAAAGCGCCGCCACCCTACGAGCCCTTCATTGCAATGAGCTGGACAAAATTCGGCGTCATGCTTATGAAAATGCGAAGATATACAAGGAAAGAACCAAGTCTTATCACGACAAAAATATCACGGTTGTTCGCCATGATGTCGAAGACCAGATACTTCTTTATAACTCAAGACTACGGCTTTTTCATGGGAAGCTAAAATCGAGGTGGTCCGGCCCCTACAAAATAGTAAGCTTATCTCCAGGTGGCACTGTCGAGCTCGAGGGAAAAAACGGAAATTTCAAGATCAACGGTCAAAGAATTAAACCCTACAGAGCCGGAGAACCTATAGGACCGGAGGAGACATACTTCCTCGAGGGATTCCCCAACGACAACTGATAAATTAAGGGGAGTCGAGTTCACGACTAAAAACGAGCGCTTATTGGGAGGCAACCCAATTTCCTGGATTCTTGATCTTCTTTTTTCTATTTCTTACACTTGTTTTATACGTTTTATAAATAAAATCCTGAAAACCATACAAGAAAGGATGAATTACTCCCTTGTGCAGGTCAAATATGCGGGTAGATCACTATGAGGAAGGAGTACAACATGATACAGCCCAAGAAGTTGGGCAGAAAAAGCACAGACAGACATGGAAAACTAAGTGAGAAAGCGCAATGTCAGCTCGGCCCGAGTTACTTGCTACTCGGTCCGAGTAGAAACAGATTCGGCCCGAGTAGTAACTTGCTCGGTCGAGTTCTACAGGGTGTCGAAATTGTGGAGAAAACGTCACTCTGCCAACCCAGACAGAACATCTTTGACTCGGCCTGAGTAGGGATGGACTCGGACCAAGCAACCACTTGCTCGGTCGAGTTGTACAGGCCTGAAATTTAAGAAGAAAAACGTCGCTCTGCCAACCCGGACGAAATTAATCGACTTGGCCCGAGCACAAGTCGACTCGACCGAGCAGCTCCATGCTCGACCGAGCTGGCTGAAGGCATATTCCATACTTTTCCACAGCTTACTCGACAGAGCAACTTGATTACTCGGTCCGAGTCATCCCGATCTCCAACTTACTCGACCAAGCAACCAGGTTGCTCGGCCTGAGTCGTGCCTTGCTGCTGTCCGGGTCACTGCCCTCTCGACCGACCCGTTTTTGATCTTTTAAACGCCGATTCCTATTAGACAACGCTCTCTTCGCTCGGCCAAACCCTCCTTCCCTCCTCGCAATCGTCACCACCTCTCTTGGAGCTGTTCCTTCTCTCCAAAAGGCCGCCTCCCATCATTCAACATTCTACCGAGCACTGTCCAAAAATTGAATCTATTGTTTCTCTTGTTTACATCTACTGACATTCTCCTTGTTCCTCTTTCAGGTTTGAATTACCAATGCCAAAAGATATTCTTTTTGAAAAACTTGGGGATAATCTGGATCGGTGGTAACCACAACACCGAAACAAAGCGCCGCCTCCTTCTAGTCAGGGAAACTTGTCCCCTATCCGCTTTACATAGAACATCGTTATTCTCCTTCACCTACACAATGCATCCACGCCGTGCTAGACCCTCCAACACCGGTACACCCAACCCTAGGCCTACCCGACACACACATCGCGCGCGCTCTCCTACTCGAGCCAACACCGTCACCGAATCATCCACCACCACCCCCACGCCACCCTCCGCCCCACGCCCCTCTGACCCCATTTACATAGGCGACACCGAATACCAGATTACATTCCGTGACGATGACCAAGCTGACCGGTTCATCGCCATGCTCTTACTAGCAGGTTATGGTGGTGAGATGACTCAACAGTCAGTCGAGCGTGACCTACCCTTCCTTCAGAGCCTCATGCATCACATTCGTACTGACTCACCTGATGATTTCGTCCCTGACCTGCCACCCCCACCACTCAGAGTCCACAGCAGAGGGACCCATCACCACCCCCAGAGGGTGATGCCTCTGCCTGACGTAGTCCATCCCAGCTTTTGCATCCCCCAATTATTTTGTGCCCATATGTCTTTTTGGGGGCCCTTCTTTCACATAGCTTGGGGGAGGATACACCTATGCATGCATAATCTCTCATATCGCATTGCATCATATCATATTTTTATTTTTATTTCCTTTTTATTTTATTATATAGTTTTTATTTTATCCCACCACCCACACCACCCACACCACCCCTTTAGCCTCATCTCCAGCTCACGAGCGTTTTCTTAGCAGTGAGGACACTGCTAGGTTTAGCTTGGGGGATGAGCGCTCCCACTTTATTTTTATTTTTATTTTTTTACATTTTCCTCCCTTATTTTCAGTTTTTATTCCACTTTTTCTCCACTTTCCCGCCTTGTTTTATTTTTTCTCATTTTGCATCATATTTTCTGTTTTCCTCCATGCATGCATCTCTTTTTATCTATTTTCCTTTTTTCTCTGTTTCTTTTTATTTTTGCAAGGGATGGTCCACATGATGATATCTCTCTAGGCTTTACTAGTTTTTGCGATGCTCATCTCTTTAGCATGCTATCTGGGTCAATTTTAGTTTTATTATCTATATGCATGCATTTCTGTTGATGATCTGTCTAATGTAACACCTAAAATGAATTGAAAATCGAATTGCATGAACTAGTATCTAGTATGGTTGATGTTGGGAAACGCACCCAGGTTCACGCATCACTAGAACACTTGAAGCACCTGTTTGTGTTATCTTATTCACTTCTGTTTGCATGCCTGCTGATATTGTGATTATTACAGCATCCCATTTTCAGTATTCATTTAGAGAAGATAAAATACCCATGCTATATATGAGTTTAGTTAGGGTTTTATCTTATCAAACTGATGTGCACCCTCTTATGAGTGAACTAAGTGTCCCATTATCTTCCTTCTCCACATATCTATTTTATATCTCTACATATCAGTTGGTTACACCCTATAGCTACTTTACCGCATCTCACTTCCCAAGTATAAAAAGAAAAAGTATAGCTCCTATTGAAGAAAAAAAGAAGAAAAAAAGAAGAAAAAATTCTGAAAAAAAAAAGAAAAGAAAAAGAAAGAAAATGAATAAATACTGTTTTGTATTATTTCATTAGAAGCTATCTTTCATTCTGGGAAGAAAATTAAAATTCCATATCATTTTCATTGATGCGACGCCTCAAGCTAAGCTTGGGGGGTAAACCAACTGATTATATGAGTGAGATCGACATTAGAGTGGAGACGGTGCATGTCAGAGAGATTTAATAAAACCCAAACTTTACGAATTACTTTAGTTTTGGAGATTTTTCATGTATCAAAATGAATATCTGAATGGCATGATTTTTTCTATTCTCTATTGCATGCTGCGTGAATCTTTTGTGCTCCTTGTGTATCTGTGATTGAAAAGGGCGTTGCCAACTCATTTATACTAGACTCTAGGGATTGCATGAGATTGATAGGATTTGACGGTGTTATTTCAGTAGATCCTTATTCTTTGCCTGCACTGCATGTCATATGATATATAAAGCTAGAAATTACCTATAACATGTATGTTTAGCACTCAGAGCATCGTGAAATACTATTTAGGCCTAAGATCTGACCGCTCATCCATAGCGCTTTCCTCTTTTCTCTCCTTTTGTTTTTCACTTCTTTCTATTTTTATTATCATATTTTCATTTTATTTTCCTCCCGGCGTACCGATTATTCGTCTTCCTCGAGGACGAGTAAGAGGTAAGCTTGGGGGATTTTGATGTGTCCATATTTTATATCATTTTCATAATTATCTCATCGCATTGCATATCATTTTCGCGTCCAAATCCCACTTTTTACTACGATTTTACATTTCTGACGATATTTCGAGTTTCGTAGTGTATTTTGAATTTTCAGGGATTTTGGAGCGATTTGGACCCCTGCTTGGGTATGGACACATCCGACGTGTTCGTGAGCTTGTTGGCAGGGCTCTGGAGGAGTTCGCCACGTTCCCGGAGCCATTGGAGGAGAGAAAATAGAGAGAGAGAGAGAGAGAGAGAGAGAGAGAGAGAGAGAGAGAGAGAGAGAGAGAGAGAGAGAGAGAGAGAAGCCCCAGGATGGTGCAGGACATTTTCCCAGAAAATACTCAGCCAGAGCAGCTCAGCTGCTCGGACCGAGCCATATCAGCTTGAGGAGGGAACGGATACGGGCTGACTCGGACCGAGCAGCTCATCTGCGCGGTCGAGCAGCCCAATATTTCACAGCCCGAGCAGCTCCCGAGCGCCAGACCGAGCCGATCCTACTCGGACCAAGCAGAGACTACCTAGTCCGGGTAGGTCGACTTTCAGATCTCCAAGCAGCCGAGCAGCTTGCCTACGTGGACCGAGCCTCTGACCGAGCTACGCTGACTCGGACCGACTCACCTACTCGGTCGGCACTTCCTGGGGCATTTTTGGAATGTTTTTGAAGCGTGCGATGCGCGCGATCTGGGAGCGATTGAAGCTGGCGATTGGGCAACGACCGCAGGGAGTACCCGGAGTTTTTGTTTTTAGAATTTGTAGGGAGAACTCTGAGCGATTTTTGGTAGAAACTTTTGGGGATTAATTTTTGTAGCGAATTTTGGATCGATTATTGAAGATTATTGCTTTTGCTTTTGTCTGGATCTATTGTTCTTCTACTCTCGCTATAAGTTCCTTTAGCACTAATTTATCTATTGCTAAAATGTTTTCTTCTGCAAAATTGATGTTTTTATGCGTTCCTATTGCGTTGTTTTAGTAGATCTAATCTAGGGTTGATGGGTTAGCCTTAGGATTTTCGGGGGAAAATGTAGATCTGGATCCCTACGTTGAATTGGGGATTCATGGTTGTATTTCGGTAAATCCTACCAAATCCGTAGATAACCCGTACTGGATCATGCCCACGGTCTATGGAATTGATGTGCTTAAGGGGTATCTAGGGATTCGAATAGGGAAATCGGTGGATCCAACCAAGGCACGTGAGCATGCCCGGTTCGCGCCTTGAGGGGATCCATCGACGAACTATACCGCTACGTTGATGGCTACCGCCATTGTGTCAACGAGAGCCACCGAAATACCCCGCAATTCTAACCCACGAGAGTGGTACGAATTGTGGGATCAATTCCCTAGCCCTAATGCAATGTGAGGAACCTATCCAACATCAACCCCCAATGATCCTAGTGGCGATCCCTAAAGCCATAGTCCTTTTTTATTGATATCACAACAACAACAATCAACCCAAATCTTTCACTCCAACCGCTACACTACTTCTAGATTTAGAAATAGACTGAGATTATCTCTGACACTATCACCGTCCCTGTGGGATCCGACTATCTTTTATACTATAACTCGACACCGTCCGCTTGCAGATTGAGCCTGAAATCGTAGCCTAGGGGCCACATTACGCCTGGCGATTGTGACATCACCAGGTGGATCGTAGCTGTAGCCTATGGGTGCGTCACCTCCGAAGGGTTCATCATAGCTAGAATCTTTAATCGGTTCTCCCGTCTTACTTCGTAAGACATGAGAGTACCGATAAGGTTCACAACCTTGTAAGTCTTCAAGTCGTTGACCTCCTCGATGGCAATATCTCTTCTTTCCCACTTGGAGGTCATTCCCATTATGATCTTCCTTACCTTATCTTGTTGGAAATAATCTTGTCCGAGAGCTTCCAGTTCATTAGTGATATCGGTAAAACGTCCGTACATCGATGCTATGCTTATATTCCTGCATGTGAAACATATCAAAATTTTGCACGACAACATAGAGTTTAGAAAGTTTTACCTTGTTCGTTCCCTCATGGGTAACGACGAGTTGGTTCCAAATTTGATATGCACTCTTACATGTGCATATCTTGTTGAACTCATCTGCATCCAACGCACAATGGAGAGCATTCATTGCCTTTGCATTGTTGACTTCGGCGGATTTCTCGGAAGCTGTCCATTTTTCGAAATCCTCTTTAGTGGGCTCGATGTATTCCTTATAGAGGGTTCTCCAAAGGAAAGCACTCCTTAGGAACGTCTCCATCCGGTATTTCCAATAGCCAAAGTTCGTACCATTGAAACACGGAGGATGCACCGTTGATTGTCCTTCGAAAACTGTGGACGCTCCATCACGATCATGAATGTTGTACGAAGACGGTGGAGGAACGTTGTTGTTGTTGGATGCCATATCTATAAACCCGCGCTTTGATATCAATTGCAAGGTCCCTGGCTATGAGGAAAACACTAGAAGGGGGTTTGAATAGTGTTTATGTAATTTAAAAAGATAGTTACACCAAATTAAATTCCAAACCAACAAATAGCACAGAATAGAAATAAACCCAAAATGAAACAAATGCAAACGCAAGGATGTTTCAAGGTTTCGGATTACCCAAGTCAATTCCCGACTTATTCCCGGTAATTCTACGTCCCTTCCACCCGGTTAACAACCAGATACTCAAGTTAGAACCCTAACTTGAGGTTTCCTTAAAACCCACTTGTAGCAACCTTACAAGTGAAATCGAAATACAATTGATTGACCTTGACTCCCACAACTTGGGAGCAAGCAAACCACTCTTATAAACCGAGAGTAAATCAGATAATTAAAGTTATGAAATATGAAATTAAGCAACACTTACAATCACCTATGCCTTGAAGTAGAACTTGAAGGAGAAGTGTGTTGTGTGTTGAAAGACTCTCTTAGAAGAGAGGAAAGCCCTTTCTCTTGATTGCACCAAATGCCTAGAAGATTTCTCTTTGGTTCTAGGTTGGAGAGCAAGACACTAAAGATTGGAATTCTAGGGCTTTAGGATTTGGGAGCTTTGATCTTGAGAGAAAGAAAGCTTGAATGATTTAGCAACTTGGTAATCAAAGAGTCTAGCCTCTCAATGGCACAGTGGAGACTTCTTTTATAGGTTTCTCAAACCCTTCTAACTGAATCAACAAAAACCCCTTTGAAATCCGTGAGGAAAAAATCAACGGATAAAATCTGCGCCCGAGACAGTCGCCTGTTGAAGAACTCACAATTGAATGTTGAAGAACTCAAAGTCGACTGTTGAAGAATTCACAGTCGACTACTGCACCGTGACAGAGGGTAGGTGAGAATTCATAACGGTAACTTACCACGTGGACAATCGACTGATGAGGCATAGACAGTCAACTGTTGAACCAACAGGCGACTGTAAATCCTACTATAGGCGACTGGCCGAAAGCTGGATAAGTTGAGGAAATCTGAAAAACGACTGGGAGAACAGGACAGACGACTGATGAAGAGAAGACAGTCGACTATTAAACTTAACACGCGACTGTAATTCCGTCTTCAGACGACTGTCAAGAACCTGAGATTTTCCAGAGAGTTGAGTCATCAAATAGGCTCAAAGACAGACGACTGTTGAAGCATTGACAGTCGACAGTTCCATTGGACAGTCGACTGTAAACCCAACAATAGTCGACTGGCCAGATTAAACAGAGAAATAGAATTTGGGCTAAAGATAGACAGGCGACTGATTTACAAAACACAGTCGACTGGTACTTGGACAGGCGCCTGTAAATCATTCATAAGTCGCCTGTGAGAGTTAAAGCTAAGAAGCCCAAAAACTAGACTGAAAAAGTTTGTGCATAACAGGCGAGTGTAGAACAAAACACAGTCGACTGTTGAGAGACATGCGACTGTAAAACGTTCAGCAGTCGACTGTTAAAAACATGACATGCACAATCTAGATAGAAATGAATTGGAGTCTAAGGAAGGTTGATCTTATGATATCCTAAGACTGAAATGAAGATGTGTGTGTGCTAAAACAAAGTTCTACTTCTAAGTTACATACTAGAAGAGAAACACCAAAGTTACATTTGACGAACTCTCTCTTCTTTCCAACACATGAGCTTGAAGTCTTCTAGGAGCTTTGTAAGGACCCTGTCTATGGGGAAAACACTAGAAGGGGGGTTGAATAGTATTTATGCAAAATTAAAGGAATTTAAGCCAAATAAAATGCAATCCAACAAATAGTGCGGAATAGAAAAACGACCCAAAGTGAAACACACTCAAACACATAGATGTTTCAAGGGTTTGGATTACCCAAGTCAACTCCCGACTTGTTCCCGGTAATCCTACATCCCTACCACCCAGATACTACCGTATACTCAAGTTAGAACCCTAACTTGAGGTTTCCTTAAAGCCCACTTGTTGCAACCCTACAAGTGCAATCGAATACAATCGATGTCCTTGACTCCCACAACCAGGGAGCAAGCAAAACCACTCTCACAACCGAGAGCACAATTCAAATAACGAAAGTTATGAAATATAAAAGCAACACTTACAATCACCTATGCCTTGAAGTAGAACTTGAAGGAGGAGTGTATGTGTGTTGAAGAACTCTCTTGGAAGAGAGGAGAAAGCCCTTTCTCTTGACTACACCAATTTCCTAGAAGATCAATCTTTGGTTCTAGGTTGGAGAGCAAAAGAACAAGATTTGGAAATACTTAGGGCTTTGGATTTGAGAGCTTTGATCTTTTGAAATGAAAGCTTGAGATATTTTGCAATGAATGATTAACCTTCCAATGGAACAGTATAAGCTCTATAATAGCTAACTCAAATCCACAAAACAGTTTAGGCAAAAACCCAATTGGAATCCGTGAGAAAAATCTCAACGGATATTAATCTGAACTCGCGACAGTCGACTGTTGAACAATCCACAGTCGACTGTTGCACAGTCAGCAAGGGTAGGTGAAAATTCATAATGGTAACTTACCACGTGGACAGTCGACTGATGAAGCAAAGACAGTCTTCTGTTAAAACAACAGGCGACTGTAATTTCTTCGACAGGCGACTGGCCGAGAGAAGAGTAAGTTAGACAAATACTAGAAATCTCACAAGATACAGGACAAATGACTGATTCAAGTAATACAGTCGACTGTTAATCAGAACAGGCGACTGTAAAACCTTAAACAGATAACTGTCAAAAGCAAGAGAAATTTCGAGAGAGCTGAGTCAAAGAAATGACTTACAGACAGGCGACTGTTGCAGCATAGACAGTCGACTGATCTAATAGACAGTCGACTGTATATACAGCATTAGTCGACTGGCCTAGAAGTCAGATCAAACAGAGTTTGGGCTAGGATAGACAGGCGACTGATTTACAATACACAGTCGACTGTCACTAGGACAGGCGTCTGTGAATCGTTCAACAGTAGCCTGTGCGAAATAATCAGAGAAGGCCCAAAACTATATTGTAATAGTCTGTGCATAACAGGTGACTGTAGAACAAAACATAGTCGACTGTTTTTGAGACAGACGACTGTAAACTGTTCAGCATTCGGCTGTTATGAACAATCCTAGCACAAACAAAAGAGAAATTGAATTGGGATCAAAGGACAATTGGTCTAATGAAGTCCTATGACAGAATGTAGATGTGTGTGAGTGCTCCATCAAAGTCTACTTCTAAGCTACATAGTAGAAGAGATAAAAGAAAAATTACATTGACGAATAATCTCTTCTTTCCATCGTATGAGCTTGAAGTCTTTACGGAGCTTCAATCAACAATCTACGATCTTCCAATTCATGTTATTTACCTTCAATGACGTTTGTGAGCCATCCATTACTAGTTGATCTTCATAATAAGCTTAGGCAATAGATTACTGCAAAATAGGGGATTAGTCTCAAGTATTTATGTTTGCTCATCATTAACACCAAGTAGGGAGAAGTCCAATACTCAACATTCTCCCCCTTTTTGATGATGACAAACAAATATAAACAAAAAGATAAATAATTGTGCGTAATAAAAACTTACTCCCCATACATAGATGCCAATCAAGTTAGTCAACAAATATTAGAGCATCTACATAACAGTTGAAGCAAATGAGTGAGATATGGATGAATTCAATACAAGAAATCTAGGAAATAAAAATCCATATTCATTGTAATCTTACTCCCCCTGAATCTAAGGCAACGTAAATCTTAGATTCAAGCGTTAGAACATACTTAGCACATCCATTATGTATCTTGTATGTTTATTTATCTCCCCCTATGGCATTATCCAAAAGGTGGGAGCAAATAACAACAACAAAAATAGTGCTAAATACGAATTAACAACAATCAAGGAGTATAAAGATATATCGATTCAAAACTCATAAAATCACATCATATACAAATGTGAGTAATGGAATTGAAGTCCAATATCAACATTTTAGATATACGAAAAGAAAATAATTTCCAAAAATTCATCACATCAAGGATAGTTGTAACGACCTGAAATTTCATCACTCCAATTTACCAATTTTTACCTGAAGAGTTTTATAACAAAACTGATTTCAAAAATTCTTATAAAAATATTTTGAGCACTAGACTTATCATATTATATTTCAGCAATTTCAGATTTCCTCAAATGCCCAAAATATTTCTGTTAAAATTCATCTACCAAAATTACCGTTTTGATTCAATGAATTTATTTTCTATACAAACGTCTTCAAAACGTTTTCAAACTTCTGCAGTAGCATCCTATGATCATCTAGGGCTCCCTACATTAATTTCGTAATTTTCTGATATCGTTTCAATAGAGAACCCGTGAACCCGCCTTCTAAACGTTTTGGCCTAAAACTAGTAATTCCGTAGCTCAAATCCCAAAACGGACTTCGTATTCACGATCCTCGTGACGATACGGTCCCGTGGGTATGTTTTTGTAATTTTTCGGAGTCGTTTATAAAAACGAGTTTGTATTCCTCCGCTTTGCTAATTACAATCGCTAATGACTTAATTAACCCCTAATGAACATCCTAGCTACCGTTTTTTTAATTAAATCTGAAATGGATCAGATCTAACTCCCATCTACCCTCCCATCTACCCTCCCATCTATCCCCTCATCTACCCCCACTAATTACAAGTTTGCCATTCTAAATACCTATATAAACCCCCTCCCTCTTTGTAATAACCCACACCTATCTATACTTTACGTTCAAATTTTAACCCAGGCTGTTAAAATAAAAATTCGAGCGCTTTATCTCTCCCTCTCTTTCACAGTCTCACTCCCTCACCCGTTCTCTCTCTTCCGGGGCTCTGATCGCCGCCCTCCGACCAAGTCCGCCGCCCTCCGGCCTCGTCGCCGTCGTCAGCCCACCGTGCCCGTCTCCAGCCGCCGCAACGCTCGCCACCGACCGAAACCCTCCCCCGCGCCGCTCCCTTTGATCCACGCCGCTGCTCCGACGACCGGGCCGCCGCCGACGCTCGACCGCCGCTCCCCGACTCGCCGTCATCCCCCGCCGCCAGCTGCCGCCTCCACGCACCGCTCCGACGACCACGAAACCCCCCGGCAGCGTTCGAACGGCGAAGCAGCGGTAATACGTCCCAGTGGCAATCTCGTAAATACGAGGAAATTTTCGTATTTCGTATTTTTAATTAATTGTTAACTAGGTTTTATGGTTTTAAATCCATAACTTGAAATATAGGGCTCGGAAAATTGCGAGACTAGTCCCAGAAAATCAGAAACATCGAAACGGATCCATTGACGCTAGTTTCATCTCCATCAGGCAAGTATATTTCTCACAGTGAATTTTTAAATGCAAAACTTAAATAGGTTAAAATTCTTTTAAAATTCGTAGCTTGCAATTTTTACGTATACGTACGTCTGATAAAAATATATGTTACAGTACTTGTAAATACGATCGTTTTGACATCTTGTTTACAGAATTCCGACGTACGGTTTGCCCGGAATAAATATTTGAAGATATGTTGTAATGATAAATTCTTGTTTTAAAAATCCTTTTAAAATTCGTAATCTGTGATTTTTACGTGCACTTACGTACGATAAAAATATATGTCGTAGTACTAGTGAATATGATCATTTTGACACCTTGTTTGAAGAATTCTGATGTACGGTTTGCTCTAAACAATTCCTTGAACATATGTTTTAAAAATCATTTCTTGATTTAAAATTGCTTTTTGGCTATTTAAAATTGTTTAAAAAATTGTTTAAAAATCTTGAGAAATAACTACGAGTCTTAGAAAGTATTTTAAGCTAATTTAAACTCTTTTGCTTGGTTAAAATCATATCTTACTCGTTCTTTTATTTATTTAAGTGATCCTGATGTTTTCATTTAATCGAGTCGTGAAGTTGTGAACTTTCACGAGACTGTTGTACAGACTATTGGAACACCGAGATTGAATTGACTGAATGGAAGATGGAACTTCAACAATATTGAATGGAAGATGGAACTTTAACAATATAGAATGAAAGATGGAATTTCAATAATAGACAGATAGTACACGTTCTTTTGACCGACACTAGACTTGACCTGGGATTGGGGTAGTCTATGATCACAAGTGTTACAGAATGACTGGATGCGCCATACTAAATTACCTCCAACACATTACGGGGGTTAGAACCTTGACCGTTGCCATATCGGAACGGTGGGTAAGCCTCGGAGTTGCTCCCGTCGCAGGCTGCATGTTGGTTATCTCTAGTACCCTTGGACATGGACTTATCACTAGGATATACTGGTTTTGACTATTATTCTAACATCTTTTCTGCAGGTTGCTACAGTGTGTTTATTAAATGCTAAATTGTCACAGGTTACAGATGGCTTTGCAAATTATTATTGAATAATGAAACTGCTGCAGGTTGCAATTGCTGAAATGTTTAAACTGCTGAAACTCTTTTATCTTATCACTTGTCTTTTCAGCTTTTAATTTAAGTGTCTAACACTGTGGTTTTTGAGATTATCTTGCTGAGTATACCTCGCTGACGGACATTTCATTTTGTTGTTTTACGAAATGTCCGTCAGGTACCGACAGTGAGTTCGTTGAAGTCTTTGCTGTAGGAACCGAGCTAGTGCTCGAAGGCTACGTGGAGTATCTACCCACAGAAGACTAGACATTTCCCTTCGTGATCATACTTTATATATTTGAGATAATGTAATTAGTGTGCTATGCTTGTATTGGCCATGCTAGGCCTATGTTGTACTTTTCTTCCAGACGCTTTGGTATTGTAATAATGTCATCTGTACTATTTCTTATAAGCATGCAAGATCCTGCCATATTATTTCATGGACGCTTAGTGTGTTTAAGCCAAGGAGGAAGAAAAAAAAAGTACTCCTCTTTGTTTTAAGCACATCGCGGACCCGCTCGCGTCCTCGCTCCCGGTAGAATGGGAAGCGGGTCGTGACAGGTTTTGGTGGTGGCCCATGCAGGTCTTGCTTATGCGAATACTTTAAGAAATAGTTGGATGTCATTAATATCAAAGTATCTAACTAGAATATATTTACCGAACTAACCTTGTGGTTTGTTTTGCAGCATGACAGGTAGACCCAACACCAGGAACACCAACGGCATCACCGAGAACGACTTCATGGGGATCATTAGAGAGATGTTGGACATCCAGCATCAAATCCTCGAGCGTGAACCTAGAACCGAACCCCGAAGTGAAGCCGGAGTTAAACAATTCCGTGAGATGCGTCCCAAGACGTTCTCTGGAAAGGAAACTCCATTGCAAGCTGAGGAATGGGCACGTAACACTGAAGATAATTTGGCCGCTGCCCGCATCCCCCAGGCTGGATGGGTAGAGATGGCCAGGCTCCAACTGACCGATTACGCCCGAACCTGGTGGGACACTGAGGAAAAGCGTATAATGCGGCCTATTGCCTGGGCCACATTTCGCGAGCGTTTTGACACGAAGTTTTTCCCTAAAGCAGCAAGAAGGGAACTTCAACAACGTTTCGTCAACTTAAAACAGGAATCAATGACTGTTGACGAGTACGATGCTGAGTTCTCTATGCTGAGTCAATTCGCTCCTCACATGGTGGAGAATACGGAAGATCATGCCTTCCAGTTCCGCCAAGGTCTGAATTACAATATTCAAGCTTCAATGACATCGGCTGATCTGACCAGCTATGAGAAGATACTGGAGTCTGCCCGCAACCATGAGGCTCTTGACAAACTGCGTAAAGCAGCCCAAGGAAAGCGCCTGATGGAACCGCCGAGGAACAATCTCCGACCGGTACAGACTACTACCTTCAAGAGGCCCACTGCTCCCAACAACTACAGGCCTGTTGCTCTAGCCAACAACCGGACCGCTGCTCCTCCAAACAACAATCGAGCTACTATGGTATGCTTCCACTGCAACCGACCAGGCCATACCAAGAAGGACTGTCGCCAACTGTTGAACCAATGCTTGGCATGTGGATCACCGGAGCACACTGTTAAGGACTGCCCTCAGCGCATCAACAAACCATTTACTACTGGAGCTCCTGGATCAACATCCCGTGGACCACCCTTACCGCCACAGCAGAGGGTTTTCCAACAGGCCCAGCCTAAACGCCAAGCTTTTACCATGACTGCTGAAGAAGCCGAGGCGACTGAACCGGTGATCACAGGTAACCTCTAAGACATCCTCCTTTACTAGATGCTCATAGCTTTAATTTAGACTGCTAAGAATACCTTATCATACTCTAGGTATCGTTTTAGTAGCATCTACACCAGCCTTATCCCTCTTTGATTCTGGAGCATCCCATTGCTTCTTATCACTTAAGTTCGCTACAACACATTCCATTCCTATTGACCCTCTTTCTAACCGATGGAACATCAACACCGGGAATGGCGTAGTGAAGACTTCCGGTAGTTGTCGATCATGCCCTTTGGTGATTTGTGGTCGCGAGCTCTTCGCTGACTTCATGATAATCGACATGCCGAATTTTGACGCTGTATTCGGAATGGATTGGTTAGGAACTTTTTACGCTACCATCGATTGTCGCAAAAAGAAGGTAGTGTTCGAAATTCCCAACCATCCAATGTTCGAATTTTCGAGCGGAAGCCAATCGCTTGGACCTATTCAATTCCGGGCCAAGCCTCTGGAGATGATGATGTCCTCTATGTTAGCTGAACCTGAGAAGCCCAGAGTAGTTCGAGAATTCGACGACGTATTTCCTGAAGAAATTTCAGGATTTCCACCCGATCGAGCTCTCGAATTCACCATTGACCTGATGCCAGATACTCAGCCTATCTCCAAATCTCCGTATCGTATGGCACCTGCAGAATTGGAGGAACTTCGTACCCAATTAGACGACCTGTTGCAGAAAGGATTGATACATCCCAGCGTATCTCCCTGGGGTGCACCAGTCCTATTGATCAAGAAGAAGGATGGCTCAAGAAGGATGTGCGTGGACTACCGAGAGCTGAACAAGGTCACCGTGAAGAACAAGTATCCATTGCCGCGCATCGACGACATCTTCGACCAACTTGGTGGATCTCGGGTCTTCTCCAAGCTTGACCTTCGAAGTGGATACCACCAAGTGAAAGTCAAGAAGGACGACATATCCAAGACCGCTTTTCGAACCAAGTATGGACACTACGAATTCGCAGTTATGCCCTTTGGCGTAACCAATGCGCCAGCGGTATTCATGAACCTCATGAATGACCGGCGCCCCGTTTACGGTATGGGCGCGGTGTCGTTTTACCGCAAGTGCACGGTTAGTGTAGGGTGCGGGTATATCGAACAAAGGGAGGTGGATGGCTTGAGTGGCTACTAGCCTCGCCTAGGTCGCGTGCTAGCTACGCGGATAATATGGGTGAAGCGTAGAAATAAAAGAAAGAAATGAAAAAGACACGAAATGAATCCCCGCTAACACGGGCTAGAGCACTCATGACACTTGGCATTTGACTTGATCCAGGGTGAGACATTGCCCCAAAAGGTGGTACCTAGCGTCCATGGCCCGATATTCCGGTCGGTGCCAAGCACGCTAGGCCTACCCGGTTCCGGACGGTGGGCACTCCCGTGTCCATAAACACCTTCCGCAACCGGGAGCATTAAGGCCACAATGATATCTCCCAACACTTCGTCCAAGCCGCTCCCGCGCGCGAGGACTCGATGTCTACGCTGGGGGCGTGAGCTATGGCTAGGGAGTCAACCGCCAAGTTTATTCCCCCTCGGCCCGACGGTCAAAGGCGGTCTTTTTCCCGCCGATGACAATGAAACACCCCAGCGTAACCCTAATGGCCAAATAGGTCAAATGTGATTTCTAGCAATACATCGAAGCGGATCTTGACAGGACAAGCACCGGACCCCAATCCCCAACACATCTAGTGTGTTGCCGTACGAATTGGACCCAGATTGCTAGAAATCCCCATTGACACAATTCATCGAACACGTGCCATGCAACCAAGTCTAATGTAAATTCCCAAGCAACAATCCTACCCTAACCCGTATTAGGGTTCATCAATACTACTCCATGATGAAAAACATATAAACAAACAACACAAAACACACACAAACATTCATCATGAAGCAAAAGAAATATAATACAAAAATGGAGAACAAGAGAAAGAAATACTTATCTTGAGTGAATCGTTGATCCCATACAAGACTTATTGAACAAAATACCTAATCTAAAACTAACCTAGAACTCCCAAGAGAAGGGGGGCAAAAGCCCTAAAAAACTGAGAAGAGATCCCCTTTCAGTCGGCCAACTTCGAGTATTTATAGCCCCACTTCGAAACCCTAGTGGTTCGGGTCCAAACCCGTAGGAAAAGCGTCACCCGATCGGTTGACAAGTCAACCGATCGGGTGATCTGTTACAAATAGTAAACAGAAAACGGCGGCGCTTCACCCGGTCAGATGAACCGGTCGGATGAGTTCTTGAGTGACCGGTTGGATCTTGGAGCCGTCGGGTGAAGCGATCGGTTGGACGCCCGTGTCTTCAGCTCTTCACCATCAGCTACAGATGAACCGATCGGGTGAGAGTCACCCGATCGGTTGGAATTCTGCTCGAAAAAACAGAGAACAGCCGCCCGCAGAACCGGTCTGCGAACCGGTCGGGTGACTTCTTTGTGAGCTGCGGCAGAGACCGGGTGGTGCACGCGTGCCTCACCCGATCGGTTGGAGATGACCAACCGACCGGGTGAGGGGCTGAAAGATGAATTCTTCGACGTTTGACCCCCTGGATCACGCGTGACTTCTCCCGTTGCTCCGGGGACTTGGGATATCATCGTTAAACGTCCCCTACGTGGTCAATCTTCCTGCAAACATGGAGAAACAAAGAAAAGTGAAAGAAAACGAGAAAATACGAGAAAACGAATAAAAGACGGCGGAAAATACGGAGAAACACAAAAGAAAACGTGCGTGAATATATGAAATATAAACGCACGTCAAAATCCCCCAAGCTGAACTCTTCCTCGTCCTCGAGGAAGACGAGTGAGAGTAGGAGCTCGGAAGGGAAAAATAGAGAGGAAGAAAGAAAAAGAAAACTCTAAGCCCTAGATCGTCCATCAGAGCCATCAAAATCAAAAACGACACACCAAGCAAGCAAACGCCAAATCACACCACTAAACCTAGGAAAGCGAGTCCAAATAAGTGTCGTGGGTCCACGCAATGAAGCGCGAGTGAGCGTGACCGTGTGCTAGCAAATGGTGAAGCTTTCTATGATGTGCAATGAGGCTCGATATACACAAATCCAAGAAATGACCCAAATTATTGATCCGAATTGAATTAAGCGGCGAATATAAGTTCAAGCATGCATGAGAAGAGTGGGAAAAGAAGCGTATCATGCATCGGGGACTCCACAACTAGGGTCAAGGAAATCACGCCACTATAGCTTAGATACAAGCTAAATAGCTCCTAAGCCAAGCGTTTTCGATAACGACAGAGGTTGAGATGATGAGGAGAAGAACACTCGGTGCAAATTCTTGCCTTCCCTTTACTCTCGGCAAGTAGGAAAATATTCACACGGGAATTTTTTTGGGTTTTGGGTATTTGCATATTTTTTTGGCTTTTTGGCTATACAATCTTTTTCTTTTCTTTTCTTTTTGGGTTTTTCATTTCTTTTCACCCATTTTTTTTGGATTTTTGGGTTTTTGGCTATACACTTGTGTACTCTCCCAAGTGGGAGAACGGTACACGACGAGGGGATTTGCACCCAGTAAAACAAAAAAAGAAGTCGAAATCTAAACACTCGGGCAAAGGCGACTATTCTTGCTAAATAGAGCTCAGGCTAAATGGGTTATCCTAGTCCTTAGTTGTGGAATCCCGACGCATGCGAAATGAAGTATACGATATATATATAGCATGCATATAGAAGCAGACATTAGAAGCAAATACCGCATATTCAATATCGAAGCATGATAATCTAGGGGTCATTCCTGGACAGGTATATAAAGTAAAATCACAAAGCAGAAGCACACCAAATGCTAGTCAAGACACACGACTCACAAAAAGCTAAGTGGACCCACGATGCGTGAAATGCAAGAGGACTCGAAATCCTAGGGTTAGTGAATGTGATTATCGAAGCCGTGCTAGGCGTGTGTGAGATTTTGTGGCAATTCATCATATGTGGTCATCTCTAGGAGAGAGAGAGAGAGAGAGAGAGAGAGAGAGAGAGAGAGAGAGAGAGAGAGAGAGAACAAAAGATGAGAAGAAAAAGAAAACCACAATGGAAAACGACTCAAAAACGAAGAAAAACGACACAAATGACGCACGAAGTGCGACTCCCCCAAGCTAAAACTTGCATTGTCCTCAATGCAATAGTAGTGAATACGGGAGGGCAATGAAAATGGGGGGGGGGGGGGAGTTACGCACCGACACAAAAAATGAAAAACACGAAAAACACATGAGCGAACCTAAAAAATAAAGAAAAATAAACACTAAAATAAAAGATATAAAACACGACAAAAGAACACATAGACACAGACACACAACAACGACACGCAAAAACATGCACACAAAAGTCGATTTCCCCCAAGCTGAACATGACAATGCTAGCAAAATGATATGATCAATGTGGAAGTAGAGATATGCTAGGGGGGAAATCGGAAAAGAAAGAAATCAAAATGCAGGAGAGACAGTGTGCTCATTCTCCTCGGAAGAGGATGTGGGGTGAAATGATAGAAGGGCACGACATGAAGGGTTATTATGATGCAAAAGCAAATCCTAGATACGCTCCCTCGCTAATGAGAGGAGACGAGATTATTCAAATCTAAACTAGAAAGCGGTAAATTTTTACACTACTGGATTAGGATACACCTGAGCATAGGTGGATCCAAGATCTGGAGCGGGGCAGGTAGCTGCTCTAACTGCTCCTTCTGTGGCTCTGCCAGAAGCGCTGTGCCACGTGTGCCAATGGACCCAAGCAATGCACCTCCAAGCATCCCTCGTAGGTGTCCACCTGTGACCTGTAAAGGACGAGGTGCATTCGTCCATGGCAAGAAATTATTTCCCAAAATAAATGTATCCCAGAGATAGTCGCCGGTAAATGATGGTAAAATATATGAAATGTGGCGAACACTCCCTGGAAATGGGCCGCTATCCTCTATACTAGCGACGACCAAATCATCGCTCTTCGTAAGAAGTGGCTCTCCAGGAGGTGACACACCGCAGCATACCTCAGGGGAAGTAGATTCTGTGTCCTGTGAGAGATATGGTATGTCAAATATATATGAGTCTAAAGAAATATGACGTGAATAGCGAGACTCAAATGTGGAGTGAGAGTGAGTATGAAAATCTCCCTGAGTAGGGGCAATATGCTCAAGTAGATGCTCAGCCGCAGAAGAAGTGGAGCGTGACGGTAGAGGTAGATGTGGCTCGGGCTCCATGAAGTGGACGATCGTTTCCAAGCCCTCATGCACATCCTCCTCGACGATATGCTCATGCTTCTCCATCTGCTCGATGTCCTGTATGACATCCTCATGGTTGACCACCGACCAAGGAGGAAGCTATGACAGAGATGGCTCTGGAGGTGGATGTGGAGCGGACCCCTCATATGTGGTCGTGGTGTCCTCGTCCTCACGCACATCTTCCTCGCCCTTTTGCATAAGCTCTGTAAACTCCTCGGTCCTCTCATAGGACTCATGTGGGGTATCTAAATCAAGACAAGAAGTCTCTCCCACAGATCCTAGGTAAATCTCCCCATCCTCACTATCATCATCAAAAAATGCTTCGTCATCCAAGTGGTAGTGATGGAAAAATGGGGGATCGGCATGAGATGTGTCTATGGTGGCCGACGGCATGGTAGTCTCAACCATGAAAGTAGGTATATCCTCTCCTTCATCCCCTCTCCTCAGTGTAGGCTTGGTGATTGGTACCATCAAGTTTTGTATCATTTGGCCTTGGTTAAAAATGGCACTTTCAAGGAGAGACACGAGGCTTGATTCTTCTTGTATTTGTGGAGGGGTATAAGGTTGAGGAAATAGATGGGAGGTGTTTGGGCCAAGGTTGTGGGAAAATATTTGGCCTTGGAGTGGGGGGAGGCTCTCAAGGCAATCATAATACACGTGCCCCGCCATCCCACAAGTCTAACAAACCAAAAATGAATAGGGATTGTAGCCTCTCATCTGAGCATCGTAATTTGATCTCCACATGGCCATATCAAAGATACCTGGACAACAAAAATAAGAAAACTAGAGAGGAGCGTCAATAGTACAAGAGAATAACAAAAAGATAATATAATGGTGGGGGAAAAATTTCTTGGTTATTGAATATATATATATATATATATATATATATATATATATATATATATATATATATATATTTGTTTTTATGCGTAGTCTAACGAACACAAGCTAAGCTAATATCAAACCGAACGCCTCCCCGGCAACGGCGCCAAAAACTTGACCGGCGCCCCGTTTACGGTATGGGCGCGGTGTCGTTTTACCGCAAGTGCACGGTTAGTGTAGGGTGCAGGTATATCGAACACAGGGAGGTGGATGGCTTGAGTGGCTACTAGCCTCGCCTAGGTCGCGTGCTAGCTACGCGGATAATATGGGTGAAGTGTAGAAATAAAAGAAAGAAATGAAAAAGACACGAAATGAATCCCCGCTAACACGGGCTAGAGCACTCATGACACTTGGCATTTGACTTGATCCAGGGTGAGACATTGCCCCAAAAGGTGGTACCTAGCGTCCATGGCCCAATATTCCGGTCGGTGCCAAGCACGCTAGGCCTACCCGGTTCCGGACGGTGGGCACTCCAGTGTCCATAAACACCTTCCGCAACCGGGAGCATTAAGGCCACAATGATATCTCCCAACACTTCGTCCAAGTCGCTCCCGCGCGCGAGGACTCGATGTCTACGCTGGGGGCGTGAGCTATGGCTAGGGAGTCAACCGCCAAGTTTATTCCCCCTCGGCCCGACGGTCAAAGGCGGTCTTTTTCCCGCCGATGACAATGAAACACCCCCGCGTAACCCTAATGGCCAAATAGGTCAAATGTGATTTCTAGCAATACATCGAAGCGGATCTTGACAGGACAAGCACCGGACCCCAATCCCCAACACATCTAGTGTGTTGCCGTACGAATTGGACCCAGATTGCTAGAAATCCCCATTGACACAATTCATCGAACACGTGCCATGCAACCAAGTCTAATGTAAATTCCCAAGCAACAATCCTACCCTAACCCGTATTAGGGTTCATCAATACTACTCCATGATGAAAAACATATAAACAAACAACACAAAACACACACAAACATTCATCATGAAGCAAAAGAAATATAATACAAAAATGGAGAATAAGAGAAAGAAATACTTATCTTGAGTGAATCGTTGATCCCATACAAGACTTATTGAACAAAATACCTAATCTAAAACTAACCTAGAACTCCCAAGAGAAGGGGGGCAAAAGCCCTAAAAAACTGAGAAGAGATCCCCTTTCAGTCGGCCAACTTCGAGTATTTATAGCCCCACTTCGAAACCCTAGTGGTTCGGGTCCAAACCCGTAGGAAAAGCGTCACCCGATCGGTTGACAAGTCAACCGATCGGGTGATCTGTTACAAATAGTAAACAGAAAACGGCGGCGCTTCACCCGGTCAGATGAACCGGTCGGGTGAGTTCTTGAGTGACCGGTTGGATCTTGGAGCCGTCGGGTGAAGCGATCGGTTGGACGCCCGTGTCTTCAGCTCTTCAACATCAGCTACAGATGAACCGATCGGGTGAGAGTCACTCGATCGGTTGGAATTCTGCTCGAAAAAACAGAGACAGCCGCCTGCAGAACCGGTCTGCGAACCGGTCGGGTGACTTCTTTGTGAGCTGCGGCAGAGACCGGGTGGTGCACGCGTGCATCATCCGATCGGTTGGAGATGACCAACCGACCGGGTGAGGGGCTGAAAGATGAATTCTTCGACGTTTGACCCCCTGGATCACGCGTGACTTCTCCCGTTGCTCCGGGGACTTGGGATATCATCGTTAAACGTCCCCTACGTGGTCAATCTTCCTGCAAACATGGAGAAACAAAGAAAAGTGAAAGAAAACGAGAAAATACGAGAAAACGAATAAAAGACGGCGGAAAATACGGAGAAACACAAAAGAAAACGTGCGTGAATATATGAAATATAAACGCACGTCAATGAACCTCATCTTTTATGAGTTCTTGGATAAATTCGTAGTGATCTTTATTGACGACATTCTGGTCTATTCAAAAAGCGAGGAAGATCATGCTGACCATCTGCGGATCGTATTGAAAACTCTGCGCCATCATCGACTATACGCCAAGTTCAGCAAATGTGAATTTTGGCTTGACCGTGTTGCCTTCCTTGGGCATGTGGTATCTGTAGATGGTATTTCTGTCGATCCGGAGAAGGTCACATCTGTTAGAAATTGGCCAACCCCTCGGTCAGTTTCAGACATCCGGAGTTTTCTTGGATTGGCTGGCTACTACCGCCGATTCATCCAGGACTTCTCCAAGATTGCTGAGCCCATGACTCGCCTGACAAGGAAGGACGTCAAGTATATTTGGTCCAAGGCTTGTGAGCAAGCTTTCGAAGGATTGAAGACGAAGCTAACAACTGCACCAGTTCTGACTATACCAGACAGAACTGGTGGGTTTGAAGTATATTGTGACGCATCTGGCAAGGGTCTCGGGTGCGTGCTACATCAACATGGTCATGTTGTGGCGTATGCTTCTCGACAACTGAAGATTCATGATAAGAACTATCCAACTCATGATCTGGAGTTACCTGCAGTTATTTTTGCTCTAAAGATCTGGAGACATTTTCTACTGGGCGAGCGAGTGAAGATCTTCACCGACCACAAAAGTCTGAAGTATATCTTCACGCAAAAGGAGCTGAATATGAGACAACGCAGATGGTTGGAACTCATGGCTGACTACGACATCGATCTCCAATATCATCCTGGAAAGGTTAATGTCGTACCAGACGCGTTGAGCCGGCGACCAACTGTTATGACACTCACGGCTCAGAAGAGACTACAACTAGAGCTGCGTGAGATGGAGATTGAAATTATCCTACCCGGGATTGAAGCTTCATTGATGAATCTTCAAATTCAGTCTACCATCGTCGATCGTATCAAGGCCGCTCAAGCTGGAGATGCAAAGTTACAGAAGATCAAGACTCAGGTGGAAGCAAGTCTTCGAACGGATTTTCTTATCCATGAAGACGGATCCCTGAGATATGGCAGCAGAATCTGTGTGCCTGCAGGCGACATCCGAGAAGAGCTAATGAATGAAGCACATAGTTCCCCATACTCTGTACATCCTGGTGGCACCAAAATGTACAAGGATCTTCGTCTAAATTTTTGGTGGCATGGAATGAAGAGAAGCATTGCTCGAAGCGTCGCCAAATGCCTCGTATGTCAGCAACTGAAGGCTGAACATCATCGCGTCGCAGGATTGCTTCAACCGCTGCCTATTCCCGAGTGGAAGTGGCAACACATCACAATGGACTTCGTCACTGGACTACCTCGGAGTACAAAACAAAATGATGCCATCTGGGTGATCGTTGATCGATTAACCAAGTCAGCACACTTCATACCCTTCCGAGTAGGACAATCGACTGAATTACTTGCGAAGAAGTACATGGAGGTAACGCTTATTTCTATACCTTATAACTTCTTCCTAGTTTATGTCGTAATATGAGCAATGGCCGTGCAGGAAATCGTGAGATTGCACGGAGTCCCAGTAAGCATTGTCTCTGATCGAGACACGAGATTCACTTCTCACTTTTGGAAAAGTCTGCAATCAAATCTTGGTACCAGTCTGAGCTTCAGCACTGCGTATCATCCGCAGACAGATGGACAATCAGAGCGCACCATCCAGATACTCGAAGATATGTTGAGAGCTTGTATGCTTGACTTCAAAGGCTCGTGGGAAGACCACTTGCACTTAGTGGAGTTTTCCTACAACAACAGCTACCAAGCAAGTATCGGTATGGCCCCATTTGCAGCACTTTATGGAAGAAAATGTCGTTCTCCATTAAGTTGGGATGACATTGGCGATCGAGAACTTTTGGGTCCGGAGATGATTGTAGAAGCTGTTGATGTAGTGCGTACTATCAGAGACAAACTTCGCATTGCACAAGACGGATACAAGCACTGGGCTGATGCGAAGCGTCGTCATCTAGAGTTTCAACCTGGAGATCATGTATTTCTGAAGATATCCCCTAACCGGGGAGTAATCAGATTTGGAAGAAGAGGAAAGCTCAGTCCAAGATTTATCGGCCCTTTCGATATACTGGAACGAGTTGGCGAAGTAGCTTACCGCCTGGCCCTACCACCTTCACTGGAAGGAGTACATGACGTATTCCATGTCTCTCAGCTGCGTCGTTACATTAGTGATCCTACTCACGTAGTTGACCACTCAGAGATCACAGTGCGACCAGACCTTTCTTATGAGCAACAGCCAGTGCAGATTTTGGATCGACGACAGAAGACTCTCAGGAATAGCGTAGTCAATCTCGTTAGAGTGATGTGGCGACATGACTCACCTGGTGAATCCACCTGGGAACGAGAAGATGAAATGCGCGAGAGATATCCATATTTGTTCATTGAATCCTAGTTCATTGTATCTTTATCTATGTATTTTAGTGTGAGAAATTCCGAGGACGGAATTATTTTGAGGGTAGGATGTAACGACCTGAAATTTCATCACTCCAATTTACCAATTTTTACGTGAAGAGTTTTATAACAAAACTGATTTCAAAAATTCTTATAAAAATATTTTGAGCACTAGACTTATCATATTATATTTCAGCAATTTCAGATTTCCTCAAATGCCCAAAATATTTCTGTTAAAATTCATCTCCCAAAATTACCGTTTTGATTCAATGAATTTATTTTCTATACAAACATCTTCAAAACGTTTTCAAACTTCTGCAGTAGCATCCTATGATCATCTAGGGCTCCCTACATTAATTTCGTAATTTTCTGATATCGTTTCAATAGAGAACCCGTGAACCCGCCTTCTAAACGTTTTGGCCTAAAACTAGTAATTCCGTAGCTCAAATCCCAAAACGGACTTCGTATTCACGATCCTCGTGACGATACGGTCCCGTGGGTATGTTTTTGTAATTTTTCGGAGTCGTTTACAAAAACGAGTTTGTATTCCTCCGCTTTGCTAATTACAATCGCTAATGACTTAATTAACCCCTAATGAACATCCTAGCTACCGTTTTTTTTATTAAATCTGAAATGGATCAGATCTAACTCCCATCTACCCTCCCATCTACCCCCTCATCTACCCCCACTAATTACAAGTTTGCCATTCTAAATACCTATATAAACCCCCTCCCTCTTTGTAATAACCCACACCTATCTATACTTTACGTTCAAATTTTAACCCAGGCTGTTAAAATAAAAATTCAAGCGCTTTATCTCTCCCTCTCTCTCACAGTCTCACTCCCTCACCCGTTCTCTCTCTTCCGGGGCTCCGATCGCCGCCCTCCGACCAAGTCCGTCGCCCTTCGGCCTCGTCGCCGTCGTCAGCCACCGTGCCCGTCTCCAGCCGCCGCAACGCTCGCCACCGACCGAAACCCTCCCCCGCGCCGCTCCCTTTGATCCACGCCGCTGCTCCGACGACCGGGCCGCCGACGACGCTCGACCGCCGCTCCCCGACTCGCCGTCATCCCCCGCCGCCAGCTGCCGCCTCCACGCACCGCTCCGACGACCACGAAACCCCCGGCAGCGTTCGAACGGCGAAGCAGCGGTAATACGTCCCAGTGGCAATCTCATAAATACGAGGAAATTTTCGTATTTCGTATTTTTAATTAATTGTTAACTAGGTTTTATGGTTTTAAATCCATAACTTGAAATATAGGGCTCAGAAAATTGCGAGACTAGTCCCAGAAAATCAGAAACATCGAAACGGATCCATTGGCGCTAGTTTCATCTCCATCAGGCAAGTATATTTCTCACAGTGAATTTTTAAATGCAAAACTTAAATAGGTTAAAATTCTTTTAAAATTCGTAGCTTGCAATTTTTATGTATACGTACGTCTGATAAAAATATATGTTACAGTACTTGTAAATACGATCGTTTTGACATCTTGTTTACAGAATTCCGACGTATGGTTTGCCCGGAATAAATCTTTGAAGATATGTTGTAATGATAAATTCTTGTTTTAAAAATCCTTTTAAAATTCGTAATCTGTGATTTTTACGTGCACTTACGTACGATAAAAATATATGTCGTAGTACTAGTGAATACGATCATTTTGACACCTTGTTTGAAGAATTCTGATGTACGGTTTGCTCTAAACAATTCCTTGAACATATGTTTTAAAAATCATTTCTTGATTTAAAATTGCTTTTTGGCTATTTAAAATTGTTTAAAAAATTGTTTAAAAATCTTGAGAAATAACTACTAGTCTTAGAAAGTATTTTAAGCTAATTTAAACTCTTTTGCTTGGTTAAAATCATATCTTACTCGTTCTTTTATTTATTTAAGTGATCCTGATGTTTTCATTTAATCGAGTCGTGAAGTTGTGAACTTTCACGAGACTGTTGTACAGACTATTGGAACACCGAGATTGAATTGACTGAATGGAAGATGGAACTTCAACAATATTGAATGGAAGATGGAACTTTAACAATATATAATGAAAGATGGAATTTCAATAATAGACAGATAGTACACGTTCTTTTGACCGACACTAGACTTGACCTGGGATTGGGGTAGTCTATGATCACAAGTGTTACAGAATGACTGGATGCGCCATACTAAATTACCTCCAACACATTACAGGGGTTAGAACCTTGACCGTTGCCATATCGGAACGGTGGGTAAGCCTCGGAGTTGCTCCCGTCGCAGGCTGCATGTTGGTTATCTCTAGTACCCTTGGACATGGACTTATCACTAGGATATACTGGTTTTGACTATTATTCTAACATCTTTTCTGCAGGTTGCTACAGTGTGTTTATTAAATGCTAAATTGTCACAGGTTACAGATGGCTTTGCAAATTATTATTGAATAATGAAACTGCTGCAGGTTGCAATTGCTGAAATGTCTAAACTGCTGAAACTCTTTTATCTTATCACTTGTCTTTTCAGCTTTTAATTTAAGTGTCTAACACTGTGGTTTTTGAGATTATCTTGCTGAGTATACCTCGCTGACGGACATTTCATTTTGTTGTTTTACGAAATGTCCGTCAGGTACCGACAGTGAGTTCGTTGAAGTCTTTGCTGCAGGAACCGAGCTAGTGCTCGAAGGCTACGTGGAGTATCTACCCACAGAAGACTAGACATTTCCCTTCGTGATCATACTTTATATATTTGAGATAATGTAATTAGTGTGCTATGCTTGTATTGGCCATGCTAGGCCTATGTTGTACTTTTCTTCCAGACGCTTTGGTATTGTAATAATGTCATCTGTACTATTTCTTATAAGCATGCAAGATCCTGCCATATTATTTCATGGACGCTTAGTGTGTTTAAGCCAAGGAGGAAGAAAAAAAAAGTACTCCTCTTTGTTTTAAGCACATCGCGGACCCGCTCGCGTCCTCGCTCCCGGTAGAATGGGAAGCGGGTCGTAACAATAGTATGAAATAACCAATATCAAGTCCAAAGATTGGCTCAAAAGCACATCAAAGAGAGTATATCATACAAGAAGAAAACATATCATACATCACACAGTTAAGATATACAGTATAGCATAGTGTGACACAAGATAAGCAGCAACATCATATATATATATATATATATATATATATATATATATATATATATATATATATATATATATATATATATATATATAGAAAGAGTACATCAACGGATGGTCATCTACATGGCCATCACAAAGAGATACATCAAGATCAAGACAAAAAAATACATCATCATGACGACATCGAAGTACATCACCATACATATATAAAGTCACTGACAACATCATCCATCATACATCAAAAAAATATCATCACCAAACTAACATCACTCAAACATCTATCTAAGAGTGAGCGTCTCCAGGGGCTGCAGAAGAGGAAGCAGGCTCTGTAGCAGCTGGAGTATCCTCTGGAGGAGGGTCAGAAGGAGCAACAGTAGCATCAGCAGCAACATCCTGAGTAGAAGCTACACCAAGAGGCTCAATGACATCTGAGGGCTGAGGAGGATCATGATGCTGGGGAACAAACTGTCTCAGATCCTCAGGGAAGGGTATTCCCTGATGGAGGAAAAAGAGGGACAACAATCTGAAAATACCAGAGACCATCTCCAAAAGAATATCACGAGATGGTGGAGCAGAGGTAGAAGGCAGATCAGCAGGTGCAACAGTGGATGAGGATGGAGCTGAAGTAGACTTCCTCTTCTTCGAGGCAGTCTGCAGAGCCGAAGAACATTTCGACTTTGCAGAAGCGTCGAGGAGAGGGCCAAAGGGCATGGACTCGTAACGAGTCAAGTCAACACCAAAATGACGGAAGACACGAGTCATAAGACCACCGTAAGAAATGTGAGACGAGGAGGTCGTGAACTCAACCCTGTCCATCATATCAAGGAGGACACCGGCCCAGTTCACGGGCATGCCAGAGAAAATAGCATACATACACTTCAGGATATCCTGAGACGGCTGGTCAGACGATTCATATCTCGACAGGATGTTGGAATTCATCACTAGGTGAACAGCCCAACCTCTTGCAGAGAACATAGATGATCTGACACCCGAATGAAGAGCTAAAGGTACCTCTCGAAACATATCCCGTAGGACAGACTGGTCAAGATCATCAATCTCGGAGATCTAGATATCAGTGGGAAGGGAACCAACAGAGGGAATCCTAAGAATAGTCCCTAAGAGAGAGGGAGTGATCTGAATGTGGGTTCCCTGAATGACAATATCGAGGATGCCAGTAGACGAATACTCACAGCGAACTCGGTTCGCATAGAAGAGCTTCACGAGAAATGGATAGGCTCTGGGGGACTCGTTGTGTGAGAAGCGAAAAAGATCGGCTAGGTGAGTATCAGAGAGAATTTCAGAAAGCTTCTCAGTAGTGAAGGCGTGGAAAGCAATGTACCGCTCCCTAAGAAGGTTGATCCCTAGAAGAGAGTGAAATTTTACCAGACAAAGATCGTCTCAGTAAACGGAAACTATGGGATCAGAGGGGGGGGGGGGGTACGGCAGGAGTCTTTTCTGAAGAACTCGAATCAGACGGGGGCAGATGGGGAGCGTCAGCAACATGCTCATTGATGGCAAGATCAATGTGCTTCTGCTGACGCTTGATCAGGGGCTGAGCGTCGCTAGAAGAAGCTGAAGGTGAGTAACCCGACGAAGACGAAAGCACGGGTGACTCGGCATGCTTGGTTCGGGCTTTGTGAAGTTCTTTCTTCTTGGTAATAGGTTTCTTGGGTTCCCTAGGACGTTTAGGAGCAGCAATCTTCTCTTTTCCCTTGGGGTTGGGAGCCATGGAAACGAGAGAAGGAGAAACAAAGCAAAGGAATCCGAACGAGGGGCTAGGGAAAGAGAAGCAAACCAAGTAGAAGCAGCGACGAATGGAGAGGAGGAGATCGACGACAATGACAGCACGAGATCGACGGCACAAAGGGAAGAAGATCGACGGTTTTGGAGAAAATATCGAGCGGGAAGACGAACGGTCGAATCGGATGAAAGAGAGTCGACGTGGGGAAGTGATCGCGCATTCTCGAATATAAAAGTTGGGGAATGAATCTGAGCCGTTGGATCAAGGAATCGACGGCTCGGATCAAATCACTTGAACCGTCACAACAGAAGACAGTCGACTGATGAACAAATGTCAGTTGACTGGATGAAGTGATAAAAATAAAGCTCACAGAGAGGGGCAGTCGACTGACAAGTAACATGCAGTCGCCTGTCCATTGGACAGTCGACTGACATATACTCAACAGTCGGCTGGCTGAGAATTAATACAGTTCATCAAAAATAACAGAGAACACTGTAAAAATTCGACAGAGAGTACAGTCGCCTGATGACTAAAATGCAGTCGCCTGTTAAACTAACAGTCGATTGTAAAACAGTCATCAGTCGGCTTTGTGAAAGATACCAATTCTCAGACTAAGGAGATGGAGTAGGGCAGTCGACTGTCGAAGGAAAGACAGTCGTTTGTCCTGGTCCAAACGTGCACAGTGAGATAGAATTCCAGAGAATAAGAACACTCACCCTAGGACCTATACTCTAATCACAAATACATCGTAAAATCATTATAAAAACAATAAATCCATTGAAACAAAAATCACTCCAATCACTCTCAAAAACTCATGAAATCAAATAAGTCACACTTGCCTTTCTTAATCTCATAATATAATAAAGCACATGAAGAAAGACAACAAAAAGATATGAGCTCAAAAAGAAGTTATAACATGAAAGTTTGAGCTTCTAGATTTCAGATTCACCCATAATTCCCAATTCTCCATGCAACCTCACAAATGAATCTTCTTTAAGAGGTTTAGTGGAGATATCAGCAATTTGTTTTTGGGTTTCAATGTACTCTAAGATGATGTTCTTCTTAGCTACATGATCATTTATAAAATGGTGTCTCACGTCTATGTGTTTGGTGCAGGAGTGGTGTACCGGATTCTTGGAAAGACAAATAGCACTTTGATTATCAACCATGATAGGGCAAGTATCACAATTGACACCATAGTCACTAAGAGTGTGTCTCATCCAAAGAACTAGTGCACATGCAAAACCCGCGACAATATATTCCGCTTCAGTCGTGGACAATGACACCGAATTCTGTTTCTTAAAAAAACAAGAAACTAAGGAATTTTCTAAGAAATGGCAAGTGCCACTAGTACTTTTCCTGTCGGACTTGCATCCGGCAAAGTCGGCATCACTGTATGAGATTAACTCATATGTGCTAGACTTAGGGTAAAGTAACCCATAATCTAGAGATTGATCTCTAGATTGAGATAACGAAATATTCGTTTAACCGCAATCAAGTGTGACTCCTTAGGTCTTGCTTGATATCTCGCACAAAGGCATACGTGAAACATGATATCGGGCGAACTAGCGGTTAAGTAAAGTAAGCTACCGATCATACCTCGATATAGACGAACGTCTACATCTTTTCTGCTTTCATCCTTGTGTAGATGAGTAGTAGTACTCATGGGAGTCCTTTTGCTCGAAGACGATTCCATCCCGAATCGCTTAATAAGCTCCCCTGTGTACTTGTCTGATGTATGAAAGTGCCATTCTCCATTTGTCGAATTTGCAATCCAATGAAGTAGGTGAGCTCTTCCATGTGGCTCATCTCAAACTCGTCCTTCATAGACTTGGAAAATTCTTGACAAAGATTAAAGTTAGTAGAATCGAAAATAATATCGTCTACATAAACTTGAATCAAAAGAATGTCATTTTCATAATCTTTAATGAAGAGTGTAGAATCAACTTCTCCCATTTTAAAACCTAAATTCAAAAGAAAGGTCTTAAGTCGATCATACCAAGCTCTAGGAGCTTGTCTCAACCCATACAACGCTTTCTTAAGTTTGAAAATATGGTTTAGATATTTTTCATGAATAAAACCGGAAGGTTGAGAAACATAGACTTCTTCATTGACAAACCCATTTAAAAATGTACTTTTGACATCCATTTGAAATAGTTTAAAATTCTTATGAGATGCAAAAGATAAAAGCAACCTAATAGCTTCTAATCTAGCTACGGGGGCAAAAGATTCTTCGAAATCAATACCTTCCTCTTGCCGGTAGCCTTGAGCTACTAACCTTGCTTTGTTCCGTGTGATTACCTCGTTTTCATCCGTCTTGTTCTTGAAGATCCATTTGGTCCCAATGACTTGGTGACCACTTGGAAGAGGTAGGAGTTTCCAAACGTCGTTTCTCTCGAATTGCATTAGTTCTTCTTCCATTGCCACTATCCAAGAGCTTCCTCACAAGCTTCTTGGATGTTCTTTGGCTCAATGGTAGAGACAAATGTGCAATGAGAGAATTCTTCAATTCTTGATCTCGTTCGAACACCCACACCAATATCTCCAATAATTTGGTTATGGGGATGGTTACGAACGGTCGGGTAAGCTTTGGGTATACCTGGATCACTAGGAACAACTTCAACAACTTCGTTAGAAGTGTTAGTCTCAATAATAGTATCATAAATCATAACATTATTAAGAGAATCACAAAGAATATCTACATTATCATCATTAACATGAGGAAAATCAAAATCTTCATAAAAAGATACGTGAAGAGATTCCTCAATCGTTGAAGAAATTTTGTTGTATATCCGGTAGGCTTTGCTACGTGTGGAATATCCAACAAAAATTCCTTCATCGGATCTTGGCTCGAATTTGTCTAAATTACCAAAGGTGTTCTTTATAAAATATTTTGAACCAAAAACACGAAAATATTTCACTTGAGGCTTTTTATCATAAAACAACTCAAAACAAGTTTTGTTTGTTCGGGGTCTCACTAGGATCCTATTGAGCACATAACATGCCGTGTGCACCGCTTCTGCCCAAAATTGTAGTCCTAAATGACTATCATGGAGCATAGTGCGAGCACACTCAATAAGAGTCCTATTCTTTCTTTCTACAACACCATTTTGTGGTGGTGCACGAGGAAAGGAAAAGTTATGAGTTATCCCGGAGTCATCACAAAACTTAGTAAAAGACTCATTCTCAAATTCTCCTCCATGATCACCACGAATGGTGATAATGGTGGATCCTAAAAGATTCTGAATCTTCTTTGCAAATTTGGTAAACTCTTCATGAGATTCATTCTTATTAGTTAAGAATGACACCCAAGTAAATCTAGAAAAGTCGTCAACGACAACTAGTCCATAATGAGCATTACCTAAAGAAGTGGTTCTAGTTGGCCCAAATAAATCTAGATGTAGAAGTTCTAGGGGCCTCTTAGAAGTAATCCCTTCTTTAAGCTTAAATGAAGATTTACTTAGTTTACCTCTTTGACATGAATCACAAAAGTTTTTCTTATTAAAAACAATCTTAGGAAAACCTTTGACTAGATCATGCTTAGCTACCTTATATAAGTGTTTGAAGTGAACATGACCAAAACGACGATGCCATAATAGTTGTTCACTAGAGTTAGCAACTAAGCAATGTTCTACGGTTTTAGGCATGCCCAAATAATAAATATTTTTACGCCTAATACCAGAAAATAAAACATTTGAATCACAATCAACAATAGTACACAATCCTTCTGTAACGGTCGGTTTTCGATCGTACTTTCTTCGTGCACGTGATTTTGATCGTGCACGTTGTTATCTTAGACTTGTTTGATTTTTGAACACTTTTGTGTGATATGTCGTTGTGATCGTCTCTGAGAGTATTTAATTGTGGCACTATTTTGGAACGACATTTCTCGGGTCGTTCTCCCACGATTTGATCATATTTGAAGTGACGTCACGATTTTCAGTTTTGACGTGTGACGTTTCTATTTTTAGTTTCGTCCCTCGACGTTGAAATTTAGATCCATCTTCTTAGTCCCCTTTCTTTCGTCGTCCCGAGCACCACATATTTATTTTACAATTTTTGTACTTCATTAGACCTATTTTCCATATTGACTAAGTTTATAATATTTTTAAATCTTACTTTTATAAGTATTTTAATTCTAATAAAATTCCTATTTCATTATAACCCTCCAAAATAAATTTTAAACCCAAGCCCTAGCCTTAGCCGCATCTCCATGCGTGAGAGAGGGTGAGGGAGAGTTATTTTAAGCTTTTTAATTATTTTAATTAATTTTAATAATTTCCTAAACCCTATACCTAGCCCCAACCCCCCTTTCCTATTTAAATAAGCCTATGTTAAGTTATTTTCGCATAACTCAAAACCCTATCCGTCAAAAACACTCCCCAAAGATTCGCACCCCCTGCAGCCGCAGCCGCCCGACACGACCGACGGGAACCGCCGCATCCGCTCGTGTCTGACCGAGCCCCCACTCCGCATCCACCCCGCTCCGCAACATTGCAAGCTGCAACGTTGCAGCCCGCAGCCGCCCCCGCTGCGACCGACAAAATCCCCCGCATCCGCCTGCTACGACCAAAGGCAACCCCCGCTTCGCACCCCGCTCCGCACCCCGCTCCACTCCGCTGCAGCCCGCAGTGCCCGACCGACTCTTCCCATCGGTCTGACCGACCCGCTCCCCTGCACCGCTGCTCCGTTGCAACCCGCTGCGTTGCAACCCCCGCCCCAAGCGCCCGATCGAAGAGATCCCCCGCATTTGGCCCGCTACGACTGAGAGCACCGCCCGCTGCAGCCTCCGCTTCGCAAGCACCCGCACCCGCAGCGCCTGACCGAGAGCTCCTCTCGGTCTGATTGAGAGAAACCCCCACATCGGCTAGCTGCGACCGACGATCTTCGTCGCAAACCCGCATCCGTCGCATCGCTTGCCACCGTGGGCCCCCCCAAGTTCTCCAGAAGTGTTGTGGGTCCCCCATTGACCCCTAGCACTACTGTGTGCCCCACTTTGGTGATCTTCTTCGTGGATTTTCCGACTACGATGTTACAACACGTCGTAGCCCTTCGTCGCAAGATCTAGCTTTGGAATCTTGTTTGCGATTCATATTTGACGACGAGGAGTTTTTCGCCACTAAGTTCATTCTATTCCAGACTCCGGAAAAGGTTGGTTCCCCGAACTCGTAGCAACCCCCACCGTAGCTATAATCAGACCCTAAACTAAAAGTCGACCACTTTAATTAAACTTCCTTTTCGCTCTTTTAAAATGTTGTGCAAACAGAGAAAAAAATCGACGAATGGATTTTTTGACAGTGCACATAGGATAGAATCGTCGAATAGGGCTGAACATCAAAAATGTGATTTTTAACGAATAGGATAGTCCCGATAACCTAGACACAAACCCTAATAGGAATTGTTGAAAACGAGACCTGACACCGTCGACGTGACACTATTTCAGACAGACTTTCGCTGACGAGACGCTCCGGGAGGACGATACACTCGCCACCGCAGGCAAATGTATCCCCTTGCACTTTTGGACGTGCTTAGGCCTTAGGTTGTTAGAACTGTTAACTGTGAACAACGAGGACCGGACGTGAAATGATAGCGTTCGGGACGTCCCTTGACGGCTCAGACTTGACGACGAAGTCTGAGCCCGACAACAAGAACTTTTGACATCGTAGGACTATCTTGTGTATGCGTGCGTGTGGACACCCTAGAATAACCTTTCCTGTCTTGTCACGTCCCGTCTTATACAGTCCAGAGGGCAATAGGGCACTCTCCTAGTATCCCTTGTCTTGATACACAGCCCAGAGGGCAATAGGGCACTCTCCGAGTGATCCCTTGTCTTGATACACAGCCCAGAGGGCAATAGGGCACTCTCTGAGTGATACCTTGTCGTGATACACAGCCCAGAAGGTAATAGGGCACTCGCCAAGCTAGAGAAAGTGATCCCTTGTCTTGTCTTGTCTTGTCATGTCTTGGGTTTGGGCTAGGGTTGAGCGTACGCACGATAAGAGGGTCTGATCCCCCTCGAACCGTAAGGCGTGAACCCTTTCGTGTCACACTAGTCTTGTCTTGTCCCGCCATGTCCCGATTCGTCTTGACACCTGTTAGGTTAGTCCCGTAGTTTGGTAGCACACGCTACGATTACTACTTGTCACGTTTTATTTCCTGCTGCGTTTACTTTCTTTTGTTCCTCTGTTATAATCTTAGCATGCTAATCAACCAGTAAACCATTGTTAAATAGTCGGTACACTTACAGTTTGGTCTGACCCTTTTTGTAGACCTTACTTGACATACAGTTCCTTCTTTTGGTGCTGTACGTCAGGTGTTGAGCCAGAGTACGTCGACGAGGCGGACCTGTCAGCAGACGTGGAGCCGGAGGGTACTGATCCAGAGTACGATCCCGAGGAGGACCAGAGTTAGAGGCCTCTCGTTACTGTTCCAGAGTTTTTGTTCCAGTTTAGATTGGGTGCGTAGCACTTTTTTTGTTTTCTTGTCTAGGTTGGGTGCTTGCACCAGTAGTTTTCTTTTCTGCAGTTGTAGCCCTTCGGGCGTTTTAGACTCTCAGTACTTTGGATGAATATTTTGGAATAAAATGATATGCTCTTTCCTTTCAGTACTTTTATTGTTCTGTACTAACTTGCAGGGACCTGTTCATTTGTTTTGGAATACCACAGACGCTTATTGGGTCTGAGCTCTCAGCTCCGGCCTAAGCGGGCCTTAGTCACGCTTCGCCTCCGTACTTTTGGGAAGCGGGGCATGACAACTTTTAGTGGTGGCCCATGCAGGTCCCACCCTTTCTGTAAATTCGGAACAATCAAAGTATTGAACTTCATTTTATTATCATCCAGTAATTGTACGAGTCTAATCTATGTATTTCTGTCAATAGGATGGCATGACGACGTACTACCCGATCGGGTAGCTCAGGAGATGGAGTTCCGGAAGACCAGGGTGGAGAGTTCCGTCAGTTTCTGGGCGTGATGAGAGAGATGCTGGAGGTGTAGTATCAGTTGGTTCAACAGTCCCAGCGTGCTGCCCAGGCTCCCCTTGTTGCACCACCACCACCTCCTCCTGCCCCTCGAGCTGCTCCAGAAGTGAAGCAGTTCAATGCGCTTCAGCCGAGGACATTTTCGGGGAAGGAAGGACCCCTAGCTGCTGATGAGTGGATCCAGAGCACTGAGGAGAAGTTGGTAGCAGTGAAGATCCCTGATGATACTCGTGTCGAGATAGCGAAGATGTAACTGATGGATAATGCTAGGAACTGGTGGCGCATCGAGGAGAGGCGTCTCGAGAAGCCAGTGGATTGGAAGACCTTCAGATCGATGTTCAAGGATAAGTATTTAACCAAGTCTGCTAGGAGGGAGCTGTTGAGTAGGTTTATAGATCTGAAGCAGGGGGATATGACTGTCGAGGAGTATGAAGCAGAGTTCGAGATGCTGAGTCGTTTTGCCCCGCATATGGTGAGGAAGGAGGAGAAGCGAGCTGATCGCTTTTGTCAGGGACTGCGTCCGAAGATTCAGGCTTCTATATCTTCGGCAGATTTCACGACTATGAGAGCTGTGCCAGATGCTGCGAAGAATCATGAGATTATATCGTGTCTACCTAACCCTTCAGCTGATAGAGGGAAGTGTCCTATGGAGCAGTACTGGCCACCTACTAGGCCGGCGATGAGGCCAGTTCAGACGGTGCCATTCAAGAGGCCTGGAGCACCAGTGCAGAATCAGAACACAGGCCCGTGCCACTTCTACGGCAAGCCAGGACATGTTCAGGTCAACTGTAGGAGGAAGTTAGGACTGTGCTTAGTTTGTGGAGATGCCTCGCATGCTGCGAAGGATTGTCCGAGAGCCCGTAATGCTATTGTTGGAGCGCCAGCCCCGCTGCAGATGAGAGTGCCTGCCCTAGTTCAGAGAGGACATGCTGTTCGTGGACCACCCTTGGTGCTACAGAGGCAGATGTTTCAGCGAGCAGCGCAACCCCAGAGGCCGGCTTATACCATGACAGTTGTTGAGACCGAGGAGCTGGATGGAGTTATTGCAGGTAACTCTTTAATCCTAGTCATTCATTTCATAGTTTAGATCTTATTGTTAGTGTTGCTTGCTCGACTTGTTTGTTAGAGTAGCTTGGTTTGACCGTAGTTCTTTTATATCTTAGGCACCATTCTAGTGTCCTCTCACCCGGCCTTGGCCTTGTTCGACTCCGGTGCATCCATGTGCATCATATCCCGGAGATTTGTAATAAGTCACTCCATTCCCACCCATACACTCCCTAAGTGTTGGGACATCACCACGTGGAATGGAGTGGTGACAGTGAACTTGGGTTGTCGATCGATTCCATTGGTGGTCAGTGGACACGAGCTTTTCACAATTTTCATTGTCCATGACCTGCCACATTTCGATGTCATTCTTGACATCGATTGGTTGGGAGATTTCCACGCCTCGATCGATTGTCACAGCAAGAGGGTGGTATTCAGGATTCCAGGCCATCCGGAGTTCTAGTTCCGTAGCAGAGATGAGTCGCTTGGGCCCATCAGATATCAGGCCAAGCCGGAGGTACCGATTGTTACAGCTATGCAGATGGAGATGGAGATCGAGTGACCAGCAGTCGTCAGAGACTTCGACGACGTCTTCCCGGAGGATATCTCAGGTTTGCCACCCGATAGAGCTTTAGAGTTTGGTATTGAACTTATTGTTGGGGTTTTGGCGGACCCCCAGAGCTCGGATCCGTATCCGTCCTAAGTCGGACGGACCACGGAGGCACATAGGCACAGCGGAAAAACAGAAATCAAGATTTCTAGACTAGCTAAACAATTTAACTAGGCTCTGGGGAACCAGAACCCAGCCCGATCTATGCCGACTTGGAGTGGGTCTGACCACTCCAAGAAGGATCTACACTAAGCGACTAATAAAATCTACACTAAAATGCTTAACCACATACCCGGAATCTTGGCCCTGGAGCAGGCAAGATGTACCGCACCGTCTTGAGAAGCTCCTCGTAGCCGAGCCGCGTTGACCCGATCTCCCTGAGCCGCCTCGCACCCTCGCACCGATCCGCCCGAGCTGCTTTCGCCTCCGAGCCGATCACACGCGGTAGAAAGTTTCACTTGAGAAGAAACCCGCGTCTTAGACGTCCGGATCGGATCCAAACCCCTTTCGTAGTCGTGCTAGGACTACTCCAGAGAATAGGAAAGTAGAGAGAGAGATTTAGTCGCGGACCGAGCTTGCTCAATAATTTGGAGCTACCCGATCGTTGACTGGTGTGTGTTTTTCAACGAGGAGAGTGCACCCCTATTTATATAGGCAGTGAGCACTCAACATCTCGTTGCGGGCAATGTGGGACAATTCCCATGAAGAGAAAAAACAATTAAGCCATTTGGCTTAATTTTAATTTTAAAGTTAGCCTTTCACAAAGTCAAACTTTAACGAATTAATTCTCCTCACATACTAAACTTTAGACACCAAACAAGCTATCAATCAGAAGAGCTTGGAATGGTGAACGCGTAGGAACTGACGGTGACGAATTTCGACTTCGTTTGACCCCTCAAACAATTGCTCAAAGTTTAGCAATTTCTCAAAATTCGTAGCCGTCATTAGGGTTATTCAAAAAAACCCTAATTGACTTAAGTTGCGGGCGCGCCCGCTAGACTTAGCGGGCGCGCCCGCCCAAGGGGGGAAGGGCGGGCCACCCGCCCGCTGCAAGCAGCGGGCGGGCGCCCGCTGCTGCAGCGGGCCGTGCCCGCTGCACGCAGCGGGCCAGCGCAGCGGGCGCTGGCCCGCTGCAAGCAGCGGGCCAGCGCCCGCTGCACAAGCGGGCGCGGGCCCGCTGTGCAGCGGGCTGCGCCCGCTTGCAGCGGGCGCTGGCCCGCTGCGTGCAGCGGGCCGTGCCCGCTGCATTAGCGGGCGCTGGCCCGCTGTGCAGCGGGCCACGCCCGCTAATGCAGCGGGCGCCCGCCCGCTGCACACAGCGGGTCATGCCCGCTGCTGCAGCGGGCCGCGCCCGTTTTGCCCTTGCACATGGGCCTCTTGGCCCGGTGGGTCTAACCCACTTCCCCTTGAACTCTTTCTGCGTTTCTGGGCTCGTTTGAGCTCCGATTTGGACACGGTTTGAACCTGTGTTTAGACCGGGACGATCCCGTCATCCAGGTAACCCTTTCCAACAAGTTTGTTCCTACTAAATTCGTCGTAACTAATTTACAACACGTTTAGTTAAAGTTAGCATCTAATGCAATGTTATGTCCCTATTGCTATTGCGACTAACTTTCACAACTTAACTTGTGAATATCATCAAATGACATTTCTCTCTATTCTATATTCCTATTACTAAGACACGAATACTACTCGGTGTGAGACCCTACAGCCTGACCTTACTACAGGTTGGGGCTCGAAACCCCTAGACGACGGTCACTACGAGCAGTAGCTGTCGTCCCTGTTTCAGAGTCATCATAACGTGATCGACCCTTTGACAAAAGTGTCATAGGGTTTGCATTGGCTGTGTCAGAGATGAATTCCGTTAGCTAAAATCCCTTCGTCAAGACTGTGTTTGATGTTGGCCTAGGGTGTGGTTTTCTGTCAACCCTATTAGACAACATTGGTCAGTATACGGCGGTCTTTATTGTAAACACGTTGTACAACTTGCAACGTACCCCGGCCGAGGATTAACATAAAGACCGTACTGAGCATATAACACTAACTTCCCTTTAATGGAAGTGACGAATCCCATCTTAGTCACTTATTCACCTAGAGAGCTTCTGGTGCAACCCAACCTAAGATCTTTCATCAGGACTGGTCCTCGAAGCTAGATCATGGGTCTAAGCTACACCGTCCGTTCACAGGTTTATACAGTTGACTTCAGGTCTTAAGGATCAACTAACCTATCATCACCCTAGAGTTATTAAAGACAGATCATTAAAGTTAACCATTTAACAACTCTAACTTGGTCGTTCAGTGAACTCATTCTCCAATGAGCACCTGTGTCTCGTCTTCGACTTCAGCAAGTCGAATGACTATGAGATCATCATTACCCGAAGGTAAGACGAAGACACAGTATCTCAGGTTTGCCACCCGACAGAGCTTTAGAGTTTGGTATTGATCTTATGCCGGGAGCGCAACCGATATCGAAGGCGCCGTACCGTATGGCTCCCGCTGAGCTCGAGGAGCTGCAGAAGCAGTTAGATGAGTTGCTGCAGAAGGGTTTCATCCACCCTAGTGTGTCACCATGGGGTTCACCAGTTTTGCTTGTGAAGAAGAAGGATGGGTCCCGCAGGATGTGCGTGGACTATCGAGGGCTGAATGCTGTCACGGTGAAGAATAAGTATCCGCTTCCGCGCATCGATGATATCTTCGACCAGCTAGGAGGCTCGAGAGTTTTCTCGAAGTTAGACTTGAGGAGTGGATACCATCAGTTGAAGGTGAAGAAGGATGATGTTCCGAAGACAGCTTTCTGGACGAAGTACGGACATTATGAGTTCGTGGTCATGCCGTTTGGCGTGAACAATGCACCAGCTATGTTCATGAATTTGATGAATTTGATATTCTATGACTTCCTGGATAAGTTTTTCGTTATCTTCATTGACAACATCCTGATTTATTTGAAGTCTAAGGAGGAGCACAGCTGTCATCTGAGGACAGTGCTGGAGATGCTGATGTGACACAAGCTATATGCCAAGTATAGTAAGTGCGAGTTCTGGCTGGACAGAGTCGCATTCCTGGGACACGTGGTGTCCGGTGATGGCATATCTGTAGATCCGGAGAAGGTCAGAGCAGTTTGAGATGGGCCGACTCTGCAGTCAGCGTCAGACATCAGGAGCTTTCTCGGTTTAGCAGGCTATTATCGACGGTTCATCAAGGATTTCTCGAAGATTGCAGAGTCGATGACGAGGCTGACGAGGAAGGATGTGGAGTTCCTTTAGTCAGAAGATTGTGAGGAGGCCTTCAATATCTTGAAGACGAGATTGACCATAACACCGGTGTTGGCAGTGCCGGATCGAAGCGGAGGCTTCGAAGTATATTGTGATGCGTTAGGGAAGGGCCTAGGATGCGTCTTGCATCAGCATGGCCACGTAGTCATGTATGCTTCTCGTCAGTTGAGGACTCATGAGAAGAATTACCCGACGCACGATCTGGAGTTGGCAGCGGTGATTTTTGCACTGAAGATTTGGAGGCACTTCTTGTTGAGTGAGAGCGTGAAGATTTTCACCGATCACAAGAGCTTGAAGTACATCTTTACGCAGAAGGAGCTCAACATGCGTCAGAGACGATGGTTGGAGCTCATGGCTGACTACGAGATAGACCTGCAGTATCATCCGGGGAAGGTGAACGTAGTGCCCGATGCTTTGACTAGACATCCCACTGCTATGATGCATACTGCTGACTGGAGGATTCAGTAGGAGCTGAGAGAGATGGATTTGGAGGTCGTCCTACCTGGTGTGGTTCTTTCATTCATGAATTTGCAGATTCAGTCCACGATCGTGGATCAGATCAAGGCAGCATAGGTAGGAGATCCGAAGCTACAGAGGATCAGGAGGCAGGTTGAAGCTGGACTACGGACGGAGTTCATGATTCATGAGGATGGTTCTGCGGTACGGCAGCAGACTCTGCGTACCTGTAGGTGATGTTCGGGAGGAGCTGTTGAGCGAGGCTCATAGCTCGCCATATTCTATACATCCTGGAGGCACCAAGATGTATAAGGACCTTCGTCTGAACTATTGGTGGATTGGCATGAAGAGGAGTGTGGCACGGAGCGTTGCCAAGTGTTTGATATGCCAACAGGTGAAGGCTGAGCACCATCGTGCTGCTGGGTTGCTGCAACCGCTTCCTATCCCAGAGTGGAAGTGGCAACATATTACGATGGATTTCGTGACTGCTTTACCTCGGACCCCGAGGCAGAACGACGCAGTCTGGGTGATCGTAGATCGATTGACTAAGTCTACGCACTTTATCCCATTCCGAGTAGGCCAGTCTACGGAAGCTTTGGCGAGGAAATATCTAGAGGTAAAACTTCATTTCTACTTCTCTTTTAATTTCCTCTTCGAGTTAGTTGTGATGTAGACCGTGTACGTGCAGGAGATTGTATGCTTACATGGAGTCCCCGTGAGCATCGTGTCTGACAGAGACACAAGGTTCACATCTCAGTTCTGGAGAAGTCTGCAGGAGAATTTGGGTACGAGTCTGAGTTTCAGCACGGCGTACCACCCGCCGACCGATGGCCAGTCAGAGAGGACTATTCAGATTCTGGAGGATATGCTGCGAGCTTGTACGCTCAATTTGAAGGGATCGTGGGAGGACCATCTTCACTTGGTAGAGTTTTCATATAACAACAGCTACCAGGCGAGCATTGGCATGGCGCCGTTTGCTGCCTTATATGGGAGAAAATGTCGATCGCCACTGAGCTGGGATGACATTGGAGATCGGGAGCTGTTGGGTCCAGAGATGATAGTGGAAGCAGTGGATGTCGTGAGGGCATCAGGGAGAAGCTTAGAGTTGCACAGGATCGCTTCAAGCATTGGACAGATGCCAAGAGGAGACCCTTGGAGTTTCAGCCTGGAGATCACGTCTTCCTGAAGATTTCTCTGAACCGCGGAGTTATTCGTTTCGAGAAGAAGGGAAAGCTGAGTCCAAGATATATTGGGCCTTTCAATGTGCTAGAGCATGTGGGAGCAGTGGCCTACCGCCTTGCTCTGCCACTGTCTTTGGAGGGAGTTCACGACGTATTACACGTATCTCAGCTACGTCGGTACGTCAGTGATCCGTCGCACACGGTCGATTTCTCGGAGATTACAGTTTGCCCGGACTTGACGTATGACCAGCAGCCTGTGCAGATTTTGGACCGTCGACAGAAGCAATTGAGGAATAAAGTAGTCGACCTGGTGAGAGTGATGTGGCGTCATGGATCACCTGGAGAGTCCACCTGGGAGCGTGAAGATGATATGAGAGAACGCTTCTGACATCTTTTTCCGAGCAGTGCTTGATGTTGATTCCGAGGACGGAATCATTTCTAAGTTGGGGAGGATGTAACGGTCGGTTTTCGATCGTACTTTCTTCGTGCACGTGATTTTGATCGTGCACGTTGTTAATTTAGACTTGTTTGATTTTTGAACATTTTTGTGTGATATGTCGTTGTGATCGTCTCTGAGAGTATTAAATTATGGCACTATTTTGGAACGACATTTCTCGGGTCGTTCTCCCACGATTTGATCATATTTGAAGTGACGTCACGATTTTCAGTTTTGACGTGTGACGTTTCTATTTTTAGTTTCGTCCCTCGACGTCGAAATTTAGATCCGTCTTCTTAGTCCCCTTTCTTTCGTCGTCCCGAGCACCCCATATTTATTTTACAATTTTTGGACTTTATTAGACCTATTTTCCATTTTTGACTAAGTTTATAATATTTTTAAATCTTACTTTTATAAGTATTTTAATTCTAATAAAATTCCTATTTCATTATAACCCTCCAAAATAAATTTTAAACCCAAGCCCTAGCCTTAGCCGCATCTCCATGCGTGAGAGAGGGTGAGGGAGAGTTATTTTAAGCTTTTTAATTATTTTAATTAATTTTAATAATTTCCTAAACCCTATACCTAGCCCCAACCCCCCTTTCCTATTTAAATAAGCCTAGGTTAAGTTATTTTCGCATAACTCAAAACCCTAGCCGTAAAAAACACTCCCCAAAGCTTCGCACCCCCTACAGCCGCAGCTGCCCCGCACGACCGACGGGAACCCCCGCATCCGCTCGTGTCTGACCGAGCCCCCATTCCGCATCCGCCCCGCTCTGCAACATTGCAAGCTGCAACGTTGCAGCCCGCAGCCGCCCTCGCTGCGACCGACAAAATCCCCCGCATCCGCCCGCTACGACCGAAGGCAACCCCCGCTCCGCATCCTGCTCCGCACCCCGCTCCGCTCCGCTGCAGCCCGCAGCGCCCGACCGACGCTTCCCATCGGTCTGACCGACCCGCTCCCCCGCACCGCTGCTCCGTTGCAACCCGCTGCGTTGCAACCCCCGCCCCAAGCGCCCGCCCGAAGAGATCCCCCGCATTTGGCCCGCTACGACCGAGAGCCCCGCCCGCTACAGCCTCCGCTTCGCAAGCGCCCACACCCGCAGCGTCGGACCGAGAGCTCCTCTCGGTCTGACCGAGAGAAACCCTCGCAGTGGCTAGCTGCGACCGACGATCTTCGTCGCAACCCCGCATCCGTCGCATCGCTTGTCACCGTGGGCCCTCCAAGTTCCCCAGAAGTGTTGTGGGTCTCCCATTGACCCCTAGCACTGCTGTGGGCCCCACTTTGGTGATCTTCTTCGTGGATTTGCCGACTACGACGTTTCGACACGTCGTAGCCCTTCGTCGTAATATCTAGTTTTGGAATCTTGTTCGCGATTCAGATTTGACGACGAGGAGTTTTTCGCCACTACATTTATTCTATTTCGGACTCCGGAAAAGGTTGGTTTCCCGAACTCGTAGCAACCCCCACCGTAGCTATAATCAGACCCTAAAATAAAAGTCGACAACTTTAATTAAATTTCCTTTTCGCTCTTTTAAAATGTTGTGCAAACATAGGAAAAAATCGACGAATGGACTTTTTGACTGTGCACATAGGATAGAATCGTCGAATAGGGCTGAACATCAAAAATGTGATTTTTGACGAATAGGATAGTCCCGATAACCTAAACACAAACCCTAATAGGAATTGCTGAAAACGAGACCTGACACCGTCGACGTGACACTATTTCAGACGGACTTTCGCTGACGAGACGCTTGGACGAGACGCTCCGGGAGGACGACACACTCGCCACCACAGGCAAGTGTATCCACTTGCACTTTTGGCCGTGCTTAGGCCTTAGGTTGTTAGAACTGTTAACTGTGAACAAAGAGGATCGGACGTGAAATGATAGCGTCTGGGACGTCCCTTGACGGCTCAGACTTGACGACGAAGTCAGAGCCGACAACAACAACTTTTGACATCGTAGGACTATCTTGTGCGTGCGTGCGTGTGGACACCCTAGAATAACCTTTCCTGTCTTGTCACGTCCCGTCTTGCACAGCCCAGAGGGCAATAGGGCACTCTCCGAGTGATCCCTTGTCTTGATACACAGCCCAGAGGGCAATAGGGCACTCTCCGAGTGATCCCTTGTCTTGATACATAGCCCAGAGGGCAATAGGGCACTCTTTGAGTGATCCCTTGTCTTGATACACAGCCCAGAGGGCAATAGGGCACTCGCCAAGCTAGAGCGAGTGATCCCTTGTCTTGTCTTGTCTTGTCATGTCTTGGGTTTGGGGTAGGGTTGAGCGTACGCACGATAAGAGGGTCTGATCCCCCTCGAACAGTAAGGCGTGAACCCTTTCGTGTCACACTAGTCTTGTCTTGTCCCGCCATGTCCCAATTCGTCTTGACACCTGTTAGGTTAGTTCCGTAGTTTGGTAACACACGCTACGACTACTACTTGTCACGTTTTACTTTCCTACTGCGTTTACTTTCTTTTGTTACTCTGTTATAACCTCTGCATGCTAATCAACCAGTAAACCATTGTTAAATAGTCGGTACACTTGCAGTTTGGTCTGACCCTTTTTGTAGACCTTACCTGACGTACAGTTCCTTCTTTTGGTGCTGTACGTCAGGTGTTGAGCCAGAGTACTCGATGAGGCGGACCTGTCAGCAGACGTGGAGCCGGAGGGTACTAATCCATAGTAAGATCCAGAGGAGGACCAGAGTTAGAGGCCTCTCGTTGCTGTTCCAGAGTTGATGTTCCAGTTTAGATTGGGTGCGTAGCACTTTTTTTGTTTTCTTGTCTAGGTTGGGTGCTTGCACCCGTAGTTTTCTTTTCTGCAGTTGTAGCCCTTCGGGCGTTTTAGACTCTCAGTACTTTGGATGAATATTTTGGAATAAAATGATATGCTCTTTCCTTTCAGTACTTTTATTGTTCTGTACTAATTTGCAGGGACCTGTTCATTTGTTTTGGAATACCACAGACGCTTATTGGGTCTGAGCTCTCAGCTCCGGCCTAAGCGGGCCTTAGTCACGCTTCGCCTCCGTACTTTTGGAAAGCGGGACGTGACACCTTCTCCAAAGTTAACCTTGTAACATTTGTCACAAAGTTGACTAATGGAAATGAGATTGTGACATAAACCACTAACAAGATAAACATTAGTAATTAAAGGTTTGAAAGGATTACCAAAGATAACTACTCCAATGATGGTTCCATTTTGATTACCTCCAAAAGTGACAGTTGCACCATCCTTGATGCTAATCACTTCGGAGGGCAATGAGGGATCTCCCGTCATGTGTTTGGAGCAACCGCTATCAAGAATCAATCCTTTCCCTTTAGAGCTAATAAGACATTTATTGCTCTTCTTCTTTCTCTTGGGTACCTATATAATATACCATAAGCTTATGGTACCCAATGGTTGTTGGGTCCAAGGGGATTAGCCCTTTGGAAGCCAAGTCCAAGTGGACTTCCGCTTCCCAACATAGTTACTATTTCTAATCACATCATGAAAATAGGAATCAACATAAGCATTTCTAACATTTAGACTAGTGTTCTTAGGACCCCAAATAGTGTACATCTTGGGAGTCCTATTCCTAGTTGCATGCATATGTGTTGGATTTCTATGTGGTGCATGCTTCTTAGGAACATGATTTCTAGCATAGAGATGTGGTGGAGGATATGCGTTGTACATTCTAGGATGATATGTATGCTTGGGAACATGCATATTATATGAAGCATATTGATCATGCATGACATGAGGAGGATGAGCATACATGAAAGAATGATGCGTATGTGCATACGGGTGTATAGGATCACGTACATGAGTATTTCTCATGTGTGGTTGTGTACGTGTCCGTGGGTGCGCAACATAGAATGTGTCATGATTATCCACTTGTGAAGTAGGATGTTTCCTACGTGGATGAGTGTTAGTGTACATATAAGCATGGCCTTGCTTTTGGTTTCCACCCTTAGTGGGTTTCTTGCCAAAAGCAAGAGAAGATGATGTGGTGACATTCTTGGTTGGATTGCTACCTATAGTGTCTTTGACACCACTTGTGGATGCACCGGATGAAGGCATCACAAAATCTATAGTGACACCACTATAGGAGGTGCGAGCATTAGATGCATTCGCTTTTACAAATCCAAGGCCAACACAATGTGTGGCCGGAAATTGGTTTGCAAGCAAATCATCCAATTGTCCTTTTCCCTTATTGAATCTCACAATACGGGAGGACATGAGCTCATATTTCTCCTTTAAAGAAGAAATGTTGGTATCCAAGGTGGACACCCATGCTTTGAGCTCGTGCACTTGGGTTTTAAGAGTATCATTCTCTAAACCCAATTGTGTGTGACGTGTAACTAGATCACTAGTATCCTTAGGATGTGTTTGATCTAGTTGAGATTTGAGGGAGTTCACCTCATCTCTCAATGTGACATTTTGAGAAGCAAAGTTTGCTTTCTCAAGAGTTAAAGTATCAACAATGGTGTCATTGTTGATAATGCACGGAATGGATGACTTGCTAACATTTGATTTCTTTAAGCTAGTGTATTTTAGCATTAAAGATTGGTATTTAGCAAATAGTTCTTCATTAGCAATACGAAGTTCATCCATTGTTACCTCGGTGTCATCCGTGTCGGAATCACTCTCATCCGAGAGTGGATCTTCAAGTGCCATGAAACACATGTGGGCACTCTCACCCTTCTCATCATCGGAATCGCTTGCTGAGCCATCACTTGAGTCATCAAAGGTACCTACGAGTCCTTTCTTCTTGTCTCTCTTGTTCTTGTCAGACTTGTAGTACTTTGGTGCCTTCCACTTTTCTTTGTTGTTTAGCATTGGGCAATCCCTCTTGATGTGCCCTGACTTATTACACTTATAACAAAGAGTGGAAGTAGCATTAGTAGACTCAAAACGTTTGTTTGAGGGAAATTTACCTTTACGGAAGAAGCGTTGGAACTTCTTCACCATTTGGGCCATTTCACCCAAATCCATCTCGTTCTCGGATTCATCACTTTCGGAGGATGATGAATTGGTGTTGAACGCCAAATCTTTCTTCTTGGCCTCCGAGGGATTCATCATGGCTCGAATCTTCAATCGGTTATCCCGTCTTACTTCGTAAGACATAAGAGTCCCGATGAGATTCACCACGGTGTAGTTCTTCAAGTCATTGACCTACTCGATGGCGATTGCTCTTCTTTTCCATTTGGAGGTCATCCCCATGATGATCTTCCTTACCTTTTCAGGTTCGGTTTAGATTTGGCCAAGGGCTTCCAATTCATTTGTGATGTCGGTAAAGCATCCGTACATCGACACAATGCTCTCATTTTCCTGCATATGAAACAAGTCGAAGTTTTGCACGTTAACATATAACTTTGAAAGCTTTACCTTATTCGTTCCATCGTGGGTAACGATGAGATGGTTCCAAATTTGATATGCACTCTTACATATGCATATCTTGTTGAACTCATTCGGATGCAACACACAATTAAGAGTGTTCATTGCTTTAGCGTTGTTGACTTCGGCGGACTTCTCAGAAGTCGTCCATTTCTCGAAATCCTTTTCGGCAGGCTCGACGTACGCCTTGTGGAGAGTTCTCCAAAGGAAGCACTCCTAAGGAATGTCTCCATCCTACACTTCCAATAGCCAAAATTAGTACCATTGAAACGTGGAGGACGTACCGTAGATTGACCTTCGAAAAGTGTGGACGCTCCATCACAGTCGTGATTGTTGTACGTAGGCGGCGGAGGAACGTTGTTGTTGTTGGATGACATAGATAAAACCTTGTGCTCTGATACCAATTGTAAGGACCCTGACTATGGGGAAAACACTAGAAGGGGGCTTGAATAGTGTTAATGTAAATTTAAAGGAATTTAAGCCAAATAAAATGCAATCCAACAAATAGTGCGGAATAGAAAAACGACCCAAAGTGAAACACACACAAACACAGAGATGTTTCAAGGGTTCGGATTACCCAAGTCAACTCCCGACTTGTTTCCGGTAATCCTACGTCTCTACCACCCGGATACCACCGGATACTCAAGTTAGAACCCTAACTTGAGGTTTCCTTAAAGCCCACTTGTAGCAATCCTACAAGTGCAATCGAATACAATCGATGTCCTTGACTCCCACAACCAGGGAGAAAGCAAAACCACTCTTACAACCGAGAGCACAATTCAAATAACGAAAGTTATGAAATATGAAAGCAACACTTACAATCACCTATGCCTTGAAGTAGAACTTGAAGGAGGAGTGTGATGTGTGTTGAAGAACTCTTTTGGAAGAGAGGAGAAAGCCCTTTCTTGACTGCACCAATTGCCTTGAAGATCAATCTTTGGTTCTAGGTTGGAGAGCAAGAGAACAAGATTAGGAAATACTTAGGGCTTTGGATTTGGGAGCTTTGATCTTTTGAAATGAAAGCTTGAGAGATCTTGCTATGAATGAGTAACCTTCCAATGGAACAGTAGAAGCTCTATTTATAGCTAACTCTAATCCACAAAATAGTTTAGGCAAAAATCCAATTGGAATCCGTGAGAAAAATCTCAACGGATATAATCTGAACTCGCGACAGTCGACTGTTGAACAATCCACAGTCGACTGTTGCACAGTCAGCAAGGGTAGGTGAAAATTCATAACGGTAACTTACAACGTGGACAGTCTATTGATGAAGCAAAGACAGTCGTCTGTTAAAACAACATGCGACTGTAATTTCTTCGACAGGCGACTGGCCGAAAGAAGAGTAAGTTAGACAAATCCTGAAAATCTCACAAGATACAGGACAGAGGACTGATTCAAGTAATACAGTCGACTGTTAATCAGAACAAGCGACTATAAAACCTTAAACAGACGACTGTCAAAAGCAAGAGAAATTTCCAGAGAGCTGAGTCAAAGAAATGATTTACAGACAGGTGACTGTTGCAGCATAGACAATCGACAGATCTAATAGACAGTCGACTGTATATACATCATTAGTCGACTGGCCGTAGAAGTCAGATCAAACAGAGTTTGGGCAAGGATAGACAGACGACTGATTTACAATACACATTCGACTGTCACTAGGACATGAGCCTGTGACTCGTTCAACAGTAGCCTGTGTAAAATAATCAGAGAAGGCCCAAAACTATATTGTAATAGTCTGTGCATAACAAGCGACTGTAGAACAAAACACAGTCGACTGTTTTTAAGACAGACGACTGTAAACTGTTCAGCAGTCGGCTGTTATGAACAATCCTAGCACAAACAATAGAGAAATTGAATTGGGATCAAAGGGCAATTTGTCTAATGAAGTCCTATGACAGAATGTAGATGTGTGTGAGTGCTCCATCAAAGTTCTACTTTAAGCTACATACTAGAAGAGATAAAAGAAAAATTACATTGACGAATAATCTCTTCTTTCCATCGTATGAGCTTGAAGTCATTACGGAGCTTCAATCAACAATCGACGATCATCCAATTCATGTTATTTGCCTTCAATGGCGTTTGTGAGCCATCCATTGCTAGTTGATCTTCATAATAAGCTTAGGCAATGGATTAACTGCAAAATAGGAGATTAGTCACAAGTATTTATGTTTTCTCATCATTAACACCAAGTAGGGAGAAGTCCAATACTCAACAAGCTTCAGTCACCATCTACGATCATCCAATCCACTTCATTTGCTTTCAATGATCTTTGAGCGTCATCCATTACTAATAAATCTTCATGACATGCATGGGCAATGGATTAACTGCAAATATGGGATTAGTCACAAGTATTTATGTTTGCTCATCATTAACACCAAGTAGGGAGAAGTTCAATACTCAACGCTTCTTCCTCCCAATTCCCAAACATCTTGACGCTTCAACTTCTCCAATTCGGCACAGATTGCGGTTCATACGGCATCAGCTGCTACCGCACCATAGCACGTGTCGCCGACCTCTCCCTCAGTGAGGAGTCCCAGACCCCATCCTCACATGCTCCAGCCGCATGACTGGCCATCTCCTCCGTCAACAACCTCCCTCTCCTCTCCTTCCTCAGCCTCCCTGACTGGAAGCAGATCTCAGGCGCCATTCCCTCCAACATCACCACCCTCGCTGGCCTCCGCCTCCTCGACCTCGTTAGCACAATCCCGAGATGTCGGCAACCTCAGATGCTGAGCCGAGCTCTGCAGCAAAGAACCAAATCTGGTTGTATGAATAAGCGTTTTGTCCCACATTGGTCGCAGTACTGAATTAAACCTTGTTTATAATTTTGTTTTGAGCCATGCTAAGTGAAATTGTTGATTGCGAGGCCCCTTGTGGGTATCGGAATCGGATGTGTGTTATTATTTTCTAAAGAAAATTAAATTGGGTCGGATTCGGATCTTTGAAAAAAAATCGGGTATACCCGATGCACACCCCTAACATTACCATTTTATAAACGAATGTAATAAATTAACTAAAAATTTGTAGGTAAAGAAAATTGAATCCAAGACCTTTGAAAGAAGAGGACCACAATTCAAACCGTATAATCCCAACTCCCCTTGCAAGTGTGTGTTGATGTTTTTGTATAAATTTTTATATATAGAGAGAAATTAAACTGGGTGAAATTCGGGTCATTCGGGTTGACAAGTCAAACCTGTAACCAACCTGGATTTTATCGGGTCGGGTCGGGTCAAGGTTCTACTTGAACTGGATTGGCCCCTACCCATACATGATTAAGGAGGTCGGGTTCGGTTGGGTCGGGCTCATTTTGCCACCCCTATTAGTACGCATTCCTATTTTGCACACAGACCTAAGAATTTTAAGTTTCTATTTCTATTTTGCACACGTGCCTGTATTTACCCAATTTTCAAAAAATCATTTAGTCCTGCGCTCAAGATGGCCAAACTGCTCGTAAGCCCGCGGTCCGGCCCGCCCGGCCCGATCAACGGGCCCGGCCTAGCCCGGGACACTTTTCTTGTAATTTTCTCATACTTAATTTGATACCTACTTAATTTGTTCCCCAAATGGGCTTCTTAATTTGTTCATCCTTAAATTTTTTTTCCCTATATAATAATTCATCCTTAATTTGTTCCTCTTTAATAAAATAGTATGTTTTTAAAAACCTATAATCTTTAAAACATTTTATACTATGAATAAATATAATTTTTCATTTTATTAAGAATTTTTAATGAATTTTAAATATTTTAAATATTTAATTATTAAAGCCCAGCCCGGCCCAGGCTCGACTTGGTCTGGGCCCCGTGCCAGACCCGTGGCCCAGTCAAAGCCCAGTCGAGCCAGAGCCGGCTCGTTGGCTACCATGAGCCTGCTCGCACAAACCCTCTTCCATCCATCCATCCATCCATCTTGTAGATGCGCAGGGGAAGAGGGGAGTGGCGCTGGGTAGCTGAAGAGGACTTGGGGGCTCATGTACCTTCAAAATGATCTAAAAATTATTATTTACGATAATCTGAAAAGCTTATAAAGTTATCTCAAACTTTCATGTTGGGACCAACCTCAGATTATGACTGTAAATGGACTGTAACCACTGATTTCCATGTGTGTCAGTTTTGGGCAGATTCTGCCACTTTGTAAGTTACGGACCATAACTTCCTCACATATGTCCAAATAATGCATTCGTGGACAATCTGTAATCCCCATTAAATTTCCTACAACTTTTATGTTGAGACCTAAGTAAGAATCTGGCTGTGCATAATTGATATTCACTGATCTTTCCTGCAAAGAAATCCAGATTCAGGACAGATTCTGGGCCATACGAACAACATGCCATAACTACTAGCACAAGTGTCTAAAAATTATGATTTTTGTTGATCTATGACCATTGATGAATCTCCTACAGGTTTCATTTAGAAACCTAGGTTTGATTCTAAAGAAAAATGGGTGATAGCAATAATTCTTTTGGGACTAAAGCTATGTTCCAGGCAATGAGTTATCTTCCATATTGAATGTAAATGGTTATAACATCAACTGAGCATAGCTTTTTACTCTGTCTCTTCAAAAATTAGGTTCAAATATTAGGATTTAATCGGATCTAGAAAGCTTGTCATGTTACCTACAACTTTCATGAATAAAATAAATTCAGATTTTGCCTGCAATTAAATTGAAACAGCATATATATATATATATATATATATATATATATATATATATATATATATATATCTATCTATTATACATTTGATAGTGTTTTTTGAATTTTAGGGCTGACTAGGACAAGATAAAGAGCGGCTGAGATTTGATGTTGGTAAATCAATGGTTGAGATTGGATTTTGTGAAATTTTTTGGGGAAAGTGCCTTGGAAACACAAACTTTGAAATTGGAAGTGCCTTGGGAAAGAGTGTGGAAATTAAATTTAGGGGGAAACATGCATTGGGAAGGATTGTGGAGATTAAATTTGGGGGGAAAGTGCCTTGGAAACCTAAACTTTGAAATTAATAGTGCATTGGGAAAGATTGTGGAGAATCATGATCCATTAAATTAAATAAAATAAAAAATTTAGCGTAAAACAATTTAGCGGAACAACAAATTAACGTAAAAATACCCTTATGTTGGTTTTTCCGTCGCCCGCGCCGAAGGCGCCCTGTTAAATTTTTTTACAAAGATTTGTTGTTCTGCGCCAAAGGCGCGAGCGTCAAATTTGTTGTTCGACAGCGAATTTGTTGTTCCACACCGAAGACGCACGCGCCGAAGATGCCCGTGCCGCTAAATATTTTTACGCTAATGTATTGTTCTATTAAATTTTGGCTGTGTAAATAATTTTTCGGGGAACAAAGATTTCGCGGGGGAAATGCTAAATGAACCGTGCCCGCGGGCACGGGTTTTAACTAGTATATATATATATATATATATATATATATATATATATATATATATATATATATATATATATATAGAGTACATTTCTGGGAGATTCTGCACTACTGTAGGGTACATAGCATAACTTTCATCATAAATGTTCAAAAATTACAAACTTAAACATTTTGAATTCTTCATTATAGCAGCTACAACTTTTATGTGGTGCTCTAATTTAGAATCTAACTGCAGATATTTGATATTCACTGATCTTTCTGCATGATATTTCTGATTCAGGGCAGAATCTGAGCCCCATAAACTACATGTCATAACTATTAGCCTAAATATCTAATCGGTAAAATGCGCATGCGCTCAACCTCAGGCCCGATTCCTGCGCTCGACCCCTCCCAACCGTTTGATTCGATCCACCAAAACTGTTGTTAAAGTGGAACCTGCGGAACTTTTGGTGCAATTACCATCGTGCCCTTTAAGCAAAGCGGAACTTTTGGTGCAATTACCATTGTGCCCTTTAAGCCTTTTTCAAAGCAACTTTGTACATAATTACTCACCGTTGTGCGCATTGAGTAATAGGTCTACCGTACTATTCGATCCACCGGCTGTTGTTAAAATTATACAAGACCGTTGAGCGTGTCGGGAAAAAACGGTTACATTCGGGATAAATTACTCCGCGCGCACAATGTCATGTAAAATTTCTGCCGATTTGGAACGTTGTACGCGTCGGGGAAAAACTTTGTTATGAATAAAATGTAATCGTCGCGTACAACGTGCAACATTATAACACGTCTTGTGCGGGTATTAAAAAAGGTTAGAGGGGTGTATTATTCCTCACAGCGCACAAACAGTTGTGCACGGGGGTTAATAGACGTAGTTTGATGTAATATTCATCTGCGCGCACAATGGATAAAATTATACCCCGTTGTGTGCGTCAGGTAAAAACGGTTTCAGTGGATTAAATTACTCTCCGCGTACAACGACATGTAAAATTTCTCTCGATTCGGAACGTTTTGCGCGTCGGGGAAAAACTTTGCTACGAGTAAAATGTAATCGTCGTGCACAACGTGCTACATTATAACGCGTTGTGCGTGGTAGTAAAAAAGGTTAGAAGGGAGTATTATTTCTCACAGAGCACAACCCGTTGTGTGCAGGGGTTAAAAGACTTAAAGTTTGAAGTACTATTTATCCGCGTGCACAACGGGTAAAATTATGCCTCGTTGTGCGCGTCGGATAAAAATTGTTGCAGTGGATTAAATTACTCCCTGCGTACAACATCATGCAGAATTTCTCCCGATTTGGAACGTTGTGCAACTCGGGAAAAACTTTGCTACGAGTAAAATGTAATCGTCACGCACAACGTGCGCGGTAATAAAAAAGGTTAGAGTGGAGTATTACTTCTCATAGCGCACAACCCGTTGTGTGAAGGGGTTAAATACTTAGTTTGAAGTAATACTCATCCGCATGCACAGCGGGTAAAATTATGCTCTGTTGTGCGCGTTAGGTAAAAGCGGTTGCAGTGGATTAAACTACTCCCTGCATACAATGGCATGTAAAATTTCTCTCGATTTGGAACGTTGTGCGGGTCGAAAAAACTTTGCTACGAGTAAAATGTAATCGTCGCGCACAACGTGCTACATTATAACGTGTCGTGCGCGATAATAAAAAAGGTTAGAGGGGTATATTATTCCTCACAGTGCACAACCCGTTATGCACGGGGGTTAAAAGACTTATTTTGAAGTAATATTCATCTGCGTGCACAACTGGTAAAATTATGACTCGTTGTGCACATCGGGTAAAAACGGTTGCAGTGGATTAAATTCCTCTGCATGCATAATGGCATGTAAAATTTCTCTGATTGGTAACATTGTGCGCGTTGGGGAAAAACTTTGCTATGAGTAAAATGTAATCGTCGCACATAACATGCTTCATTATAACGCGTCGTGCGTGGTATTAAAAAAGTTTAGAGGGGTGTATTATTTCTCATGGCACACAACCCGTTATGCACGAGGGTTAAAAGACTTAGTTTGAAGTAATATTCATCCGTGCGCACAACGTGTAAAATTATACCCCGTTGCGTGCCTCGTGTAAAAATGGTTGCAGTGTATTAAATTACTGTGCGCGGACAACATCATGAAATTTTTTTCCCGATTTGGAACGCTGTACGCGTCAGGTAAAAACTTTGTTACGAGTAAAATGTAATCGTCGCGCACAATGTGCTACATTATAACACGTCGTGCGCGGTAATTAAAAAGGTTAGATGGGTGTATTATTTCTCACGGCTCACAACCCGTTTTTCGCAGGGGTTAAAAGACGTAGTTTGAAGTAATATTCATCCGCGTGCAACGGGTAAAATTATACACCGTTGTGCGCATCGGGTAAAAATAGTTGCAGTGGATTAAATTCCTCCACGTGTATAATGGCATGTAAGATTTCTCACGATTGGTAACGTTGTGCGCGTCGGGGAAAAACTTTGCTATGAGTAAAATGTAATCATCGCACACAACGTGCTACATTATAACGCGTCGTGCGCGGTATTAAAAAAGGTTAGAGGGGTGTATTATTTCTCACGGCGCACAACCCATTGTGCACGGGGGTTAAAAGACGTAGTTTGAAGTCATATTCATCCGTGCACACAACATGTAAAATTATACCCCGTTGGTACGTCGAGTAAAAACGGTTGCAGTGGATTAAATTACTCCGTGCGCACAACGGCATAAAAATTTCTCCCTATTCAGAACGTTGTACGCGTCGAGTTAAAACTTTGCTAGGAGTAAAATGTAATCGTCGTGCATAACGTGCTACAGTATAACGCGTCGTGCGCGGTAATAAAAAAGGTTAGTGTGGTGTATTATTTCTCATGGCTCACAACCCATTGTGCACGGGGGTTAAAAGACGTAGTTTGAAGTAATATTCATCCGTGCGCACACCGGATAAAATTATACACCGTTGTGCGCATCGGGTAAAAACGCTTGCAATGGATTAAATTCCTTTGAGTGTACAATGTCATGTAAAATTTCTCCCGATTTGGAACGTTGTGCACGTCGGAGAAAAACTTTGCTATGATTAAAATGTAATCGTCGCGCAGAACGTGCTATATTATAACCTGTCGTGTGCGGTATTAAAAAAGTTAAGAGGGATGTATTATTCCTCACAGTGCACAACCCGTTTTGCACGTGGGTTAAAATACTTAGTTTGAAGTAATATTCATCCATGCACATAACGGGTAAAATTATGCCCTGTTGTGTGCGTCGAGTAAAAACAGTTGCAGTAGATTAAATTACTCCCCATGCAAAACTGCATGTAAAATTTCTCCCGATTTGGAACGTTGTGCACGTCGGGAAAAAACTTTGCTACGCGTAAAATGTAATCATCGCGCACAACGTGCTACATTATAACTCGTCGTGGGCGGTATTAAAAAAGGTTAGAGGGGTGTATTATTCCTCACAGTGCATAACTTGTTGTGCGCGGGGGTTAAAAGACTTAGTTTGAAGTAATATTCATTCACACGCACACCGGGTAAAATTATGCCCCGTTGCGCGTGTCGGGTAAAAACGGTTACAGTAGTTTAAATTACTCCCAGCGCACATCTGCATGTAAAATTTCTCCCTTGCACGTCGGGAAAAACTTTGTTACAGTAAAATGTAATCGTCGCGCACAACGTGCTACATTATAACGCGTCGTGTGCGGTAATAAAAAAGGTTAGAGGGGTATATTATTCCTTACAGTGCACAACCCGTTATGCACGGGGTTTAAAAGACTTAGTTTGAAGTAATATTCATCCGCGTGCACAACATGTAAAATTATGATGCGTTGTGCGCGTCGGGTAAAAATGGTTGCAGTGGATTAAATTACTCCGTGCGCATAACAGCGCCTAACCCATTGTGTGCGGGGTTAAAAGACGTAGTTAGAAGTAATATTCATCCGTGTGCACAATGGGTAAAATTTAAAAACGGTTCCAGTGGATTAAATTACTCAGCGCGCACAACGACATGTAAAATTTCTCCCGATTTGGAGGGGTGTATTATTCCTCACATCGCACAACTCATTGTGCGCGGGGTTAAAAGACTTAGTTTGAAGTAATATAATCCGCACACATATCGAGTAAAATTATACCCCGTTGTGTGCGTCGGGTAAAAACGGTTAGAGTGAATTAAATTACTCCACGCGCACAACGGGTAAAATTTGATAGTTGTGTAATGGTGAAATTTGCTGAGTAATAATACACATCTCTAACCATATTTATAACGTGTTATCATGCGCAGGTAGTACTATTTTAGGCAGAGATATTGCAGTTCAGTCGCTAGGTTTGCACGACGAGTAATTTTTAAGGGTAATCTCATTTCTTAATGCGCACAAAGCGACAAATCGGTTGAATGGGTTTACGCAGTGAGCAATTTCCCAATATTTTGTTGTTGTTTGCACTGAGTAAATTCTGATATGTTTTACTGGCTCTATTCTGTAGAATCATGAGAATTCTACTATACACATACGGACTCACATCTGTAGACTCACATGCACTCTTCTTTCCAATTTGGCTATAAATGGCCGACCACGAGACCTACTCAACTCACAAATCAATCTACTCTTCTTATGCCAATTGCTAAACCAATATTTTTGCCACATTATATGTACCATTATCAGGGAACATCTTGTGTCCATATCTCGCTTCTTCTCAACAATTTGACCATTATCAGGGAACTTCCACTAGGTTCCATTTTGAAGCTGCTCAGAAATGGCATCATGTTTGTACAAGCAAATATTTAGTTTTCAAATAACCGTGACTTGCTCCCTGTTGCAGGAACAAGCAAATATTTAGTTTTCAAATAATCGCAGCTTGCTCCCCTAAAGAGAAAGCTGCCAAGTAAAAACCTTCCTTCTCTTCTTTTGGGCATAGAGAAAGGACTCAGTTTGTCCAGTCATGTCTTGTTTTGTTTGATTTTGTAATTTATATTAGGCTTCCTGAGATGTTTGTAAATATGTGAATTATAATGGAAGCCTCATTTCACTTGCACTGAATAAAGTCGGATATGTTACTCGGTGGTTTCTTCTCTTAAGTGGATTTTCTTCTTGCTTTTAGATGTTTAGATTTCTTAACGAATTAATGTTTGAATGATGTGGATTTTTGAGCAATTTTTTCAGAAAATAACATATCTGATACACTATGCTACACAATTGTACATTGAACTATTTGATACAATAACAATGATACATTCACATCGCTAATAAAAAAGGTTAGAGGGGAGTATTATTACTCAGAGAGCGTACAACCCGTTGTGTACGTGGTTAAGTCATTAGTTTGAAGTAATATTAATCCGCGCTCACAATGGATAAAATTATACCTCATTGTACGCGTCAGGTTAAAATGTTTACAGTGGACCCAATTACTTCACGCGCACAACGACATGTACAATTTCTCTCCATTTGGATCGTTGTGAGCGTCGGGAAAAAACTTTTCTACGAGTAAAATTTACTCGTCACGCATAATGTGCTACATAATAGCGCGTCGTGGGCTGTAAAAAAAGGTTAGAGGGGAGTATTATTGTTTACAGCGCACAACCTGTTGTGCGCGTAGGTTAAAATACTTTAGTTTGAAGTAATAATAATCCGTACGCACAACGTGTAAAATTATACTCGTTGTGCGTGTCAAGAAAAAACGGTTACAGTGGACCCAATTACTACACGCACACAACGTAAAAAATTTGATAGCTGGGTAATGGTGAAATTTGCTGAGTAATAATATGCATCTCTAACCATATTTATAACGCGATGAGCAGTTTCCCAATCTTGTTTGTTTTTCGCTGAAAATTAAAGAATTTTAGGAGTTTTTCACGGAGAGTAATTTTCTTAATAGCATCAATTTTGCTCAATGTGGAAAATGGTTCAGTTTTCTTGTTTTGCACGGAGAGTAATTTACTTTTTTTCACTACATGCTAAAATACTTGGGATTATGCATTTTTCGCGTTGGGATTACGCGTATTGCGCGTTGAGTAAATACATGTTCATTCCCGAGATCCCTTGCATTACTGTAGGATAACAGACTTATTATACTCTTCAATTTGAATGGTGCAATTCCATTATAAATGGACCGTAACTGCCCTGGGTGCCCTAGGAGGGGGCCAGGCATGGCTACCGTCTTTGAAGATGCATATGAAATCAGAGGAGTGCAAGCTGATGCTTCCGTCTCCCAAGTATGCTCCTTTCCGTGGTCTGCGTAAAGAAGGATGATCCCCCGGCGTTGGGCCCTGGTTGGCTGCTCTGGGTCCACTAGGTTGGCCGGGCATGGCTACCGTCCCTCTGAGGCACTAACACTCCTTGATGTACTTTTCGATCTCTTGGCTGTTAGCCAAATTGGCTAAATCTGACTGTGGATGAAGCGGATCATGCCTGTCCCTGTCCTCCTACAGATTTCCCCAAGCTGCGAGCCAAGAGATCGAAAAATACTTGGGATTACATGTTTTGCACGTTGAGTAAATAAATGTTGATTCTCGAGATCCCTTGTATTCCCGAGATCCCTACCATGCTCTGTATACTCACGGGGTCTCTTATGTAATAATGCAGACTACCAGTCCAAATATATCCCCGTTGTGCGCTTTCAGTAATTTTGTTAACATTAAAAAATTTCTCACCACGCACAACAGCCATATTGCTTAAAGTGCACAATGGTTTTATCAGCATAGACATATTCTATCAGCATAGACATAGTCCATATTACTCTTATGTAAACTGTTCTATCGGCATAGACATATTGCTCAAAGCACACAACAGTTCAAATATATGCCCGATGTGTGCACTGAGTTATTTTGTAAGAAAATACATATTTACTCAACGCGCAAAACGGGCGATATTAATTCGTTTTGAGCTCTGATTACTTTGTTTGATACACAACATCAAGCCATACATATGATAACATGTGCACATTTTGGCATCCATGATAAAATTTCATGATACCAAGTGGTCAATATGATACATCATATTACATTGATACAACTTTATATCTTACAATTAAACAATGTCATCAACGATAGCAATATCCTGACCTACTAACATATCTTTGAATTTTTGCACCCTAACCTCATACCTAGCTGGCCATCCTGCTACCACATCGTAATGGCTTCTTTGCCAAATAACTGAAGTCGGAGGGATAGACCATCTGGGTAAAGTTTAACAAAAATAAAGTGATTATTTTGCACAAAACCCAACGTTATGTGCTGTCTCAAGGATATGGGTACTGGAGGAGATCTTAAAGAAAAAATGACAAACACTAAAAAGGTCCAAGAGTATGAACTACACAGTTATAGCATAAGGCAATGACATGTCCTATGCTGGTAGGCGCATGCACCATTTGCGTCCTGGACAGTCATTCATATTGTCCACTGCCACTAAATTCTCAGTATATACATCGGCACCCATAAATCGTCGGTATCAGACGCTGTAGTTCTTCATCTCTTCTCGCAAGTCAATTCCGACTCGTATCCAGGTGTCCTCACCCATGTCCAATTGAGTTAACACAGCTTTATACCCACGGTTTCCATCTGGTTTCACATCTACGCCGCCCACTATAAGGGTCGTAGACACGCAGGAAAATCCAACCAAAATGGTATTCTGAATTCGACAGGCAATTCATCATCATAATCATTATGGGGAATTGAAGGTTTCGGCTTTTTTATTTGACGTTTCCTATGCTTACTACTTTCCTTCACAGTCTTCCTATTCAATTTAGACTTCTCCGTCACCTCTGCTTTCTGCTTAGCAATCGAATGCACCCATGGAGCCTTAACAAGCTTTCTCTTCACTGTAGGCTTCTCTGTCTCATCCGAAAGCTGCTTAGAAATCACATCAACCAGTGGAGTAATTTGCTTAAGCATGTCATCCATCTTATGCCCCTCATGCTCATTAAAATACGTAGCCACTGCCTTCTCCTCCTCTCTCTCAGCAGTCTGATCATCCACATTATGATCCACCGTCTCCACCGTCGCCTCCAACTCCCACGTAAGCTCTGCTTCCATCAACTCAGCATCCACTACCTTCTCATCCTCTACACCCTCCACATTCACCTCATCCATCTTCGGCTCCACATTCAACTCAGCTGCATTCTTCGCCTTATCCATCTCAGCAGTCTGCTCATCCACATTATGTTCCACCGGCTCCACCGTCTCTTCCAACTTCTCAGTATGCTCCTCAGAATTCAACTTAGTAGCCACTACCTTCTCATCCTCATCTTCCTTAACCTTCTCCTCATACACATTTGATTCTATAGTCTCATCCGCTGCATTATCCTACTCGTCCTCCTCAGCATTCTGCTCCTCCACATTAAAAGCAACCGTCTCCACCGTCTCCACCAACTCCCTGATGTGTCCATAATTTCCCTGCTTTTACCGCATCATTTCATGTCATATTCGCCTCCAAACTCTATATTTTCATATATTATCACGCTTCTAACACCATATTCGCGTTTTGTATAGCTTTATGGATTTTCAGGAGTTTTGAAGCGAATTGGAGATATTTTGGGACATGGACACATCCGGCACGTCCGAGACGTCATTGGCAAGGCTCCATGGGAGTTCGCCGTGGTATGGAAGAAGATCAGAGGAGAGAAGGAGAAGAGAAAGAAAGATGGCCAAATTCAGTTCAGTTTCCCAGGTGACTCGACTGAGTAGCATCAGCTACTCGACCGAGCTGACACGCAGAAATCATATGGGAAATGACCTCACCCTACTTGACTGAGCAGACAGCCGACTCGACCCGAGTCGCACCAAACAGATCGATGATTTTGAGCTTTTCTCCAAGGCACTCTAGCTCGACCGAGCAGGCACCGCTACTCGGTCGAGTAGCGCCATGCAACCCGCTTAGTTGGTGGGCCCAAGTGTCCAGATTTTATGAGACTTTTTGGGATTTCTATCCTATATAGTTAAGTATGTTTCAAGCCCTATTTTCAGAGAACAACTTTGGAGAGAACTTTAGTTTAGTTTTAATAAGAGTTTTGAGATTTAGAGAGTTTTGTGCCGTCACTAATTTTTTGAAGACAAAGCTTGGATTTTTTTTATTGTTTTATTGCGTAAGGAATCTTATTTTCTTAATTCTCTTTAGTTTGCTATTGCTCTACGACGCGTTGGTAACAATTCTCTAAACTCTCTATTGATTTTGATGTTTTCTATTACCATGATGAATTCCATTGCATCTATTGAATCTTTCTTTGTTATTTCTATGATGCGTGAGTAGTTCTATCTAGGGTTAATGGATTAGCCCATGGATTTTAGGATTTAGAAGCAAAGTTAGGATTTTTAGGGTTTTTGGTATAAAAGGGACATATTTTGGTCAATCTTGTAAAGTTTGTAGGAGAACTCCTACTGAGATCGTGCCCATGGTCTGTGGAATCGATTGGCTTAAGGAGTATCCTATAAACATAGTTAGGGAGTTAGTGGATTCAATTAGGGCTCGTGACCATGCCTGGCTCGTGTCTTGATGGGATCCACCGATGAACTATATTACTAATTGACGGCTACTGCCATTGCGTCAATGAGAGCCACCAAAATACATCGAAACATTAACCCACGAGAGTTGCGTGAGTTGAGATAATTCAGTCCACAAGAGTGGCATGAATATTGTCGATTTTTAATGCACGTATCGTGTGCGCCTGTTGATTCGGGTTGAATATTGCATATTTAACCCCTCATCTAGCACCATTTTGTGTTTATGTGTTGCTTAATTGTCCTCTAATGTGATCGTATTTAGATTATTATTAATTATTATAGCAATCACTTGATTTGGGCACAAAACAACAATATACTAAGTATTTCTACACTTTTTGTATTTTTCATGGTTAGATCTCGATCTCACGATTCCAAAGACTATTTATTTGTATATTTCTGAGACCTGTGCTAATTACTATGAATTTTTGAATGCAGAATACACTTTAAATGGAGAAATACAACCGTAAAACGAAAATACGGCTGGAATACATTATTTATAAGCCGCCGCTTCATACACGAGGACACGTGGCAACGATCTGGCATTTTCCGCCTTCATCCTACGGCCATCGCGAGAGCGGGGTTAATGCGATACGTTAGAATCATGGTGCTTAGAGCCATGAATTCCACATCTCAGATGCGACAATCCCTAATAAAGCCAATGCAAGGTAAAAGTCTTAACCGAGCATCGACATCTGACGATCCTAGTGGTGAGTCCTAAAGCCATAATCTTTATTAATTGTTCATAATCCCAAACAAATAATCGCTCGAAACCGATTGCTACCTAAATTCCGAGATTTGAAAATAGCCCAAGACAATAACATCTCTACCTTTCCTGTGGGATCGATATCTTTTATACTATTACTTGACACCGTACGCTTGCGTAAAGTGCGGGGAATTCACATTTGGGATACATCTAGCCTTTGGCATTCGTTCCAATGCTAGGTGGCTTCTAAGTGTAGGTTTCGGGAGCATCAAGTTTTTGGCGTCGTTACCTGGGATGGTAACAGTGTTGCTTGGATTATTTTTCTATTGACGAATTTGTTAAAAAATCTTATCATCTCCTATCTTTCCATACTTTTTATTCTTTCATTACTTTGCTACTGACGGTATTTTTCTGAGTTCTTGTTGTGTATAAACACTCGCCTTGGGGGTCTTGACAAAGAATTATTATTTGACCCCGAGATCGAAAAGACCGCAGGAAGGTTCAGAGCAGAGAAAAGAAGTCAGACTACTATAGATCCAATGGCAGAGGGTAATGCTTCTCCTCCATGCAAAGGGTCCATTCTGGACTATATAAAGCCAAATTTTACTGTGCTTCTTCTATCTTGAGGCCGCAGCTGGTGGCAGGAAGCTTTGAGCTGAAGACTGGGTTGATAAATTTGATGCAGCAGGACCCCTTTCACGGGCATCCTCATGAAAACCCAAACCACCATATAGACACATTCTTGGCGAAGTGCGACACATTCCATGCCAAAGACGTGAGTGAAGATGCTATCAAGCTCAGACTATTTCTCTTCACTCTGAGAGACAAGGCCTCTTATTGGTTGCGAGCGCATCCTTCTAATACCTTCACGACTTGGGAGCAGTTGGCTATAGTCTTTGTGAACAAGTTCTATCCACCGTCAAAAACGGTGAGGATTCGAGGAGCGATCTCAAATTTTAAGCAACTTCTCCAGGAGTCGTTGTATGAGGCATTGGAAAAATTTAAAGACCTGCAGCATCAATGCCCGCACCATGGAGTCCTGGAGTAGGATCTTGTTTAGAGCTTCAATAATGGGCTCCAACCAAGCACAAAGATGATTATCGATGACTCCGCTCAAGGCGCTCTCTTGTACAAGCCATCCGATGAATCTCTATCTATGCTAGAGCAAATGGCCGCAAATACTCAGCAGTGGGGCTACGAACGCTCGTCTACTAGAGGCCCCGAGGTAAAAATCGCTACCCATCTTGATAGTTATATTGAGACTCTTTGCAAACAGATAGCGAGGATTGAACAGAGGTTGGACGCTATTCCAAATACTTCTAAAGCTTCAGCTTATTCCACACATGAAGGCTATGCAGAGCGAGGCTATGCTCCTAATGAATGACCCTATGATGGAGGAGACATCCAAGCTGAGCAGGTATACTTTGTAGCTGGAGAGGGGATGAATCAATGGCAACATCCGACGGCGAGAAATCATCCCGGATTTTCTTATGGTAACCCCAATGGAGGATTGCAACCTCCTCAGCAGTAGAGACCACCACCACCACCTCCTAATCAACAACAAGGGCCGCCTCTACAACAATATGGGTTTAGGCCATCTGGGCCCTATAGACCACTGGGGTACAATTACTGTCAACAACAACAATATGCACCGGCGGACCCAAAACCCAATCTCGAGGCAACAATGGACACTTTCATGAGTGGGCAAGCCAAGATAAATGTAGAGAGTTCTGCTCGTTTCAAGTCTATCAACGACTCCATTGATGAGCTCAAAAGCCAAATGTCCCAATTTATGAAGATACAAGGGAGATTGACTTCTCAGCCTAGCTCAATCCTAGGGCCCAAGCAAATGCAGTGGTCACAGTTACCACAGGAGAAGGAAGGACTATCAACACTGTCATGGTGTCGGTTTCTAGCAATGTGAGCCGAAGGTTGTCCACTCAAGTTCAAGATGAAGATATTTCTACTGAAAAGGACATGGAGAAGGCTACAAAGGAGCCCCATGCTATTGAAGAGAGGGAGGCTTCACCTTCTACCTTGCCTACCACCACTACTGCACCGGCAGATGCCACTACCACTTCCAAAAAATCTATTCCAAAGGATGCCGCCAGAGACAAGGCATGTCGACCTCCTCTCCATATCCTCAAAGGATGGCACTATCAAAGATGGAGAAGAAATACGCCAAGTTCTACGAGCTCCTCAAAGGAATACAACTGAATATACCCTTCATGGACGCAATCACAGAGATCCTCACATATGCTAAGTTCTTGAAGGATTTTATTACGGGGAAGCGTAAACAAGAAGAGGTGAAGCTCTTGGACAATTTCACCTCGGTCATTAAGAACTATCTACCGAAGAAGTTGTTGGATCCTGAAGTTTCACGGTGTCGTGCTCCATTGGCGGCACCCTTATTAGTAGAGCATTGATCGACTTGGGAGCAAGCATTAGTCTGATGCCGATCTTTATCGTTAAGAGACTAAATACCGGGACGAAACTTGAGCCTACCGATATGAGCATTCAATTAGCGGATCACTCTATTACTTATCCGGTAGGTGTCACGCCCCGCTTCCCTAAAATGGAGGCGAGACGTGAGAAGGTCCGCTCAGACTTGGAGCTGTGAGGCTCCAGTCTGTAAAGCGTCTGGATTTAAACCAAGTAGAGGTCCCTGCAAGTGCGATACGGAACAAAAATAATAATAAAAAAAGAGACATAAAATAACCAATCTCAGAATGTCCAAAAATAAGTTTCAACATCACAGAAAAGCCACCAGGCTGGAAAGAAAAAGAGTCTAAAGGCCCAAGCATGGCCAACAAAAGTACAACGTACGGAAAGCAAAGGTGCTATGCACCGACAACTAACTGCAACCTAAAACAGAAGTAACTCAGAACAGTCTCTAAGACTGGTCACCGGTGTCCACAAACTCCTCGTCAAACGTAGGCTCAGGCTCAGCGTCAATGAACACCTCGTCCTCAGCAACGGTCTCTGGCTCAGGGTCTAACATATGACACCCAAAAGAACAAGGGGCACATGTCAGCAAGTCTACAAGAGAATTGTGCAAGGAAACTGAAAGTAAAGCAAAGCAACCTAGCAGTTCTAGCATGATGCAATGACATGGTAGTTAAAGTATGAGTGCAACCTGTAATGAAGCAAGTACAACAAGCATCTATCATGGCAAGAGTAGCAAACTACTAACAATCACAAGTCACATTTTCATGTCGCGCACAGAGTTTACGCCTTTCAGCTGAAGTGGCTGTACGGGCACACTTCTACGCTGAGTGGTCGCTCAACCCTACCCCTCGACGTGTATCAAGACAGGGCTTTACCCCCGAACATGAATGCTCGCTTCTGGATCACGAGCCAGGAAGTGTTTTTCAATATGGCATAGGGGTGCACCTAGCCTTAACAAGCAAGTACAAGTATAGTAGCGTGTGCTACGAATGCAACAATCAGACATGGATGGCATGACATGGCAAGCTGTAATTTAAATGCGTACAGTTAAGGAATTTAAACATGGAAGTTACAAATGCATGGATGACATGGCAGCATGAACAAAACAGGTAAAAGGGGTTGGATCTAGCTTCGTTGTCAAGCTAGATCGAATGAGGTGATGGATCTAGTTTCGTTGTCAAACTAGATCAAATAGGCGTCTAGGAAGCTATCATTTCACTGCCTAGTCTCTTTTACGCTATGGTACAAAAGTGGCCTAAAACATGGCCTAAACAAGCAACGGGCAAGTTTCACTTGCCTGAATTCAAGCGTCTGAAAAACACCGTCCAAAGAGTCCAAAGTAACAAACAACCTACGTGCACAAGTCCACCAGCCTACATTCCCAATTTAAATTATCTTAATTAGTGATTCTAAAACATTTAAAAACATCAATTTTAATCTTGGTTAACAGGCTGTGGTTGGGGGTCCTTGGGGTGCAAAATGTTACCTCAACACGACGCGAAAGCTACACTGGCGTCGGGTAGCGACGCCAGGGGTTGGAATATAAGAACGCGCTCCTAGTCCAATTTCCAGATCAGATTCCTCGCTCGAATAGTCTGGGCAGCAACCAGATCAATGAACCAAGATTTCAATGCTAGCACGTGCGACGAAGGGCTACGACGTGTCGCAACGTCGTAATCGGCAAAACAACGGAGAGAAAACCCTTCGGTGGGACCCACAACAGTTCTTGGGGTCAATGGGGGACCCACAACAACTCTGGAGGACTTGGGGGCCCACGGTTGCAAGCGGTGCGACGGATGCGGGGTTGCGACGAACTTCGCTCGGTCAGACCGAGCCGCTGCGAGATATTCTCTCGGTCAGACCGAGAGATCGCAGCGCACGGGGTCGGCTGAAACGCTGCGGAGCGTGTTGCAGTGCGGGCGCTCGGTCACAGTGGGCCGGTGCGAGGAAATCCTTCGGTCGGGCGCTTGGGAGCGGGGGGTTGCAACGGGGCGGGTTGCAACAGAGTGGGAGAGCGGTGCGATGCGGGGAGTGGGTCGGTCAGATCAAGAGAATCTCTCGGTCGTAGCGGCTGCGGGGCGGGGGTTGCAACGTTGCAGTTGCAACGTGCGTGCGGAGCGGCGGTGCATGAAAATCTCTTTGTTAGACCGAGAGATGCTCTCGGTCGTAGCAGGGTGCGGGCGTTGCAACGATGCAGCGGGCGCTTGGTGCGGAGCAGAGCGACGGTGCGGGGCGAGGCCTCGGTCAGATCAAGGGAAATCAAGGTAAATCGTCGGTCGGTGCAGGGGTGCGGCTGCGACGAATGTCGCAAGTTGCAGTGCGAATGTTTGGGGGGTTTTGTGACGGCTAGGGCTTGTTTTCTTGAGGGAAATGGGTATCCTAAGCCTCCTATATATAGTGTAGATGGGTTTGACCAAGTCTAGGGTTTAATTTGAATTAAAATTGCTTTTAATCAATTTTAAACCCAAAAACTCACCCATAATATATCTCTAGCAATAGGGGTGCGGCCAAGGGGCTAGGATTTGAGTCAAAAATGTTTTAAAGAGTTATAATCTAATAGAAATTTCATTGGGTCGAAAATACTTTAAAACTTAGTATTTAAAAATATTTAAGCTTGGCCAAAAATGTAAAATAGGTCAAATGGAATCCAAAAAATTGTGAGAAAAATATTGGGGTGATCGGGACGACGAGAGAAAGAAAATTAAGAAGACGGATCTTAATTTCGACGTCGAGGGACGAAACTAAAAATAGAAACACCTCACGTCAAAAGTGAAAATCGCGACGTCTCTTTGAATAAGGTCAAATCGTGAGAGAACGACACGAGAAATGTTGTTCCAGATTAGTGCCACAATTTACTACTCTCAGAGATGATCACAACGGCATATCACATCATAGTGTTCAAAAACTAACAAAGACTAAAATAAATACGTGCACGTTCAAAAGCACGTGCACAAAGAAGGTACGATCGAAAACCGATCGTTACATCCTCCCCACCTTAGGAATGATTCCGCCCTCGGAATCAACATCAACTACGGCTCCGAAAACAAGTGCGGAAAGCACTCTCTCATGTCATCTTCACGCTCCCAGGTGGACTCCCCAGGGGAACCATGACGCCACTGCACTCGAACCAAGTCGATGGTCTTATTCCTTAGCTGCTTATGCCGTCGATCCAGAATCTCAACTGGCTACTGATCATAGGTAAGATCCGGACGAACCGTGATCTCCAAGAAATCCACAGCATGGGACGGATCACTGACGTATTGACATAACTGAGATACGTGAAATACGTCGTGAACTCCCTCCAGCGATGGTGGCAACGCCAAGCGATAAGCCACCGCTCTAACTCTCTCCAGGACGTCAAACGGCCCAATGTACCTCGGACTCAGCTTGCCTCTCTTCCCAAATCAGATAACTCCGCGGTTCGGAGAAATCTTCAGAAAGACATGATCTCCAGGCTGAAACTCCAAATGCCTCTGTTTAGCATCTGCCCAATGCTTGAAACGGTCCTATGCAATCCTCAGCTTCTCCTGAATGTTTCTCATAACATCCACGGCCTCCACGATCATCTCTGGTCCTAACAGCTCCCGATCTCCAATGTCATCCCAGCTCAGTGGCGATCGACATTTCTTCCCATATAGCGCGACGAATGGCGCCATGCCAATACTCGCCTGATAGCTGTTATTGTAGGCAAACTCAACATGATGGAGATGATCCTCCCAAGATCCCTTGAAGTCCAACATGCACGCCCTCAGCATGTCCTCCAAAATCTGAATCGTCCTCTCGGACTGGCCATCCGTCTGCGGGTGGTACGCCGTGCTGAAACTCAGACTCTCACCCAAGCTCTTCTACAGACTCTGCCAAAACTGAGCCGTGAATCTCGTGTCCCTGTCTAACACGATACTCACGGGGACTCCCTGAGGCCGTACTATCTCCTCCATATATCTCCTCTCTAGCGTCTCAGTAGACTGTCCTACTCGGAATGGAATAAAGTGAGCGGATTTGGTCAATCGGTCTACGATCACCCAAATCGCGTCATTCTGCTTTGGACTCCGAGGTAGTCCAGTCACGAAATCCATAGTGATGTGTTGCCACTTCCACTCTGGAATCGGAAGCGGTTGTAGCAACCCTGCCGTACGCTGATGCTCCGCCTTTACCTACTGGCAAACCAGACACTTGGCTACGCTCCGAACCACACTCCTCTTCATACCATGCCACCAATAGTTCAGACGGAGATCCTTATACATCTTGGTACCACCAGGATGTACAGAATACGGCGAACTGTGTGCCTCAACCAACAAATCCTTTCTGATATCCCCAGCTAGCACACACAACCTGGCTCCATACCTTAGCGATCCATCCTCATGAATCAAGAAGTCAGTCCGCAGGCCGGCTTCCACCTGCTCCCGAATCTTCACCAGCTTAGCATCTCCAGCCTGTCCAGCCTTGATCCTATCCACGATCGTCGACTGTATCTGCATACTCATCAACAAAGAAGTCTCTCCAGGAAGAATAATCTCAATACCAGACTCGCAAAAATCCTGCTGTAATCTCCACGGCAAAGTCAACATCATCACCGTTGGAAGTCTGGTCAGCGCATCTGAAACCACATTCACCTTGCCAGGGTGATACTACAAATCAATCTCATAATCTGCCATGAGCTCTAACCATCGACGCTGTCGCATGTTGAGCTCCTTCTGAGTAAAAATGTACTTCAAGCTTTTGTGATCGGTGAAGATCTTCACCTTCTCACTCAGCAGGAAGTGCCTCCAAATCTTGAGTGCAAACACGACTGCATCCAACTCCAAATCGTGTGTCGGGTAATTCTTCTCATGAGCCTTAAGCTGACGAGAAGCATATGCAACCACATGCCCATGCTGGTGCAACACACAACCGAGACCCTTGCCAGAAGCATCGCAAAAGATCTCGAATCCTCCACTCCGATCAGGCACAGCAAGAACAGGGGCAGTCGTCAATCTCTCCTTCAGAACGCCAAAAGCCTTCTCACAATCATCAGACCAAACAAAAGGTACATCCTTCTGCATCAGTCTGGTCATCGGCTCAGCAATACGGGAGAAGTCCTTAATAAAGCACCGATAATAACCTGCAAGCCCAAGAAAACTCCTGATCTCCGATGCTGACTGCGGAACAGGCCACTCTCTAATAGCCTTAATCTTCTCGGGATCCACTGAAATACCATCTCCTGACACCACGTGTCCAAGAAAAGCAACCCTATCAAGCCAGAACTCGCACTTGGAATACTTAGCATACAAATGATGCTTCCTCAAAATCTACAACACTGTCCTCAAGTGCGACGTATTCTCTTCCTCTGACCTTGAGTAGATTAAGATGTCGTCAATAAAGATAACGACAAACTTATCTAGAAAGTCGTAGAAGATCAGATTCATCAAGTTCATAAAAACTGCGGGCGCATTGGTTACACCGAAGGGCATAACCACGAACTCGTAGTGACCATACTTCGTCCTGAACGCTGTCTTCTGAATATCTTCCTTCTTCACCTTGAGCTGATGATAACCACTCCTCAGATCCAACTTAGAGAACACTCTCGATCCTCCAAGCTGGTCAAAAATGTCATCTATATGAGGCAATGGGTATTTATTCTTGATGGTCACAGCATTCAGCTCCCTGTAGTCCACGCACATGCGACGTGAACCATCATTCTTCTTCACCAGCAACACCGGTGCTCCCCACGGAGACACACTAGGATTGATGTAACCCTTCTGTAAAAGCTCATCCATCTGCCTATGCAACTCCTCCAACTCTGCTGGAGCCATACGATACGGCACCTTTGAAATAGGCTGCGCTCCCGGAATAAGATCGATCGAAAACTCGAGAGCTCGATCGGGCGGCAGTCCAGACATCTCCTTGGGGAAGACGTCGTCGAATTCATGCACCACAGCTGGTCTACTCTGCTCCATCTGCATAGCAACGATCTCCACCGGTCTGGCTCAAAATCTGACAGGGCCAAGCGAACTGCTACCTCGACTGAACTCAAACACTGGATGTCCTGGGATATCGAACACCACCTTCTTCCTCCGACAATCGATCGTAGCATAAAAACTCGCAAGTCAATCCATCCCGAGGACGTCATCATAGTTGATGATGTCATGGACAATAAAATCTGTGTAAAGCTCATGTCCACAGACCACCAAAGGGCAACCACGATGCACCGAGATCACGCCATTTCATGTAACGATGTTCCAACTCTTGGGAAGAGGGGATGTCATCAAGGAATGCTTCTCCATGAAGCTCCGGGATATAATGCACATCGATGCACCAGAGTCAAAGAGGACTCGTGCAGAAAATGTGCAAACCAAAATCACACCTAACAGACAACCTAACGGTCAAACCCTATTCTAACAAACAATCATATGCAAGCAACCAAACATAAGCTAACAACCAAAACTAACTAAAGAAAGAAACAACTAGACAGAGGGTTACCTGTGATAACCTCATCCACAGCCTCGCTCTCCACTGCAGTCATCAGGAAAGCCTGCCTCCTCTGCTGAACAGCCTGCTAAAACGCCTGCTTCTGTGGAATGAGAGGCGCTCCACGTCTAGCAGGTACAGGTGCTTTCTGCTGCAACGGCTGGGCTGCAACTGGTCCCCTCTGTAGCTGTGCTCCATCAGGTGCTCTCCTCGTCTGGTTCGCATGCTGACAATCCTTCGCTACATGAGTAGCGTCTCCACAAATCAGGCACTGCCCCAGAAATCTCCTGCACTGCTCCTTGATGTGGCCAGTCTTGCCGTAGAAATGGCAAGTCTTCAGAGTAGGCCCTCCTGGCCTCTTGAACTGCACTGGCTGGTTAGGCTTGAACACAGGCCTAACCACTGCTCTGGCCTGCTCCATTGGCCTCTTCACAGCTCCAGAAATCTATCCTCTCTTTTACCTCGCAATCAGCTCCTGCCTCCTCGCAGCTACCAGCAACTTCTGATATGACTCCAGATCTGACGAAGACATCAGGCTCTGCAAGTCTAGGGAAAGACCCTGCAGAAACCTCTGAGCCTTCTCCTCAGCATCCTCCACCATCTTCGGTGCGAAGCGACTCAGCCTGGTGAATTCCTGATGGTACTGGTCCACCGTCAGATTTCCCTGCTTCAGCTCAAGGAATCGCTGCAACATCTCCCTCCTGGCAGCCTATGGAAAGTACTCCTCATCAAACCTGGACTTGAAAGTAGCACAAGGTATCGGGTTCGTCAACAGCTCCTCCTCTGCATCCCACCAGTTGCGGGCATTATCCCTGAGCTGCTTCTTCACCAACTCAACCCATCCAGCCGGGTTGTTCTTTGACATCTTCAGATTATCCTCAGTATTCCTGATCCACTCATCAGCAGTCAACGGTCATTCAGATCCATCAAAGTAAGTCGGGCCCAGCTCCCGAAACTGCTTCACTCCCGGCTCGAAGCGAGAGGCATTCTCGGTATTCTGAAGCATACCCTGCTGCACCTGCATCATCTGATGCATCATCCTCATGATCTTAGCATTGGTGGGCTCTCTATCCGGCACATCAACACGATTGGGCCCACCACCAGCTCGGGTCTGTCGTCTTCCTGCCTTCTAATGACATAAGAAAACGATATAAATTAGACTCAAAGCTTATGACTCGGATGCCGAAATTTATTTATTGGACATTCTATAATTATTATCGTTGTTCCGATAATTCGCAGTTGCAAGAGGACCTGCGTGGGCCACCAACAAAACCTGTCACGCACCGCTTCCCTAAAATGGAGGCGAGACGTGAGAAGGACCACTCAGACTTGGAGCTGTGAGGCTCCAGTCTGTAAAGCGTCTGGATTTAAACCAAGTAGAGGTCCCTGCAAGTGCGATACGGAACAAAAATAATAATAATAAAAGAGACATAAAATAACCAATCTCAGAATGTCCAATAATAAGTTTCAACATCACAGAAAAGCCACCAGGCTGGAAAGAAAAAGAGTCTAAAGGCCCAAGCATGGCCAACAAAAGTACAACGTACGAAAAGCAAAGGTGCTACACACCGACAACTAAATGCAACCTAAAACAGAAGTAACTCAGAACAGTCTCTAAGACTGGTCACCGGTGTCCACAAACTCCCCGTCAAACGTAGGCTCATGCTCAGCGTCAATGAACACCTCGTCCTCAGCAACGGTCTCTGGCTCAGGGTCTAACATGTGACACCCAAAAGAGCAAGGGGCACATGTCAGCAAGTCTACAAGAGAATTGTGCAAGGAAACTGAAAGTAAAGCAAAGCAACCTAGCAGTTCTAGCTTGATGCAATGACATGGCAGTTAAAGTATGAGTGCAACAGGTAAAGAAGCAAGTACAACAAGAATTTAGCATGGCAAGAGTAGCAAACTACTAACAATCACAAGTCACGTTTTCATGTCGTGCACAGATTTACACCTTACAGCTGAAGTGGCTGTAAGGGTACACTTCTATGCTGAGTGGTCGCTCAACCCTACCCCTCCACGTGTATCGAGCCAAGGCTTTACCCCCGAACATGAATGCTCTCTTCTAGACAGGAAGTGTTTCTCAATATGGCATATGGATGCACCTAGCCTCAACAAGCAAGTACAAGTATAGTAGCGTGTGCTACGAATGCAACAATCAGACATAGATGGCATGACATGGAAAGCTGTAATTTAAATGTGTACAGTTAAGGAATTTAAACATGGCAGTTACTAATGCATGGATGACATGGCAGCATGAACAAAACAGGTAAAAGGGGTTGGATCTAGCTTCGTTGTCAAGCTAGATCGAATGAGGTGACGGATCTAGTATCATTGTCAAACTAGATCAAATAGGCGTCTAGGAAGCTATCATTTCACTGCCTAGTCTCTTTTACGCTACGGTACAAAAGTGGCCTAAAACATGGCCTAAACGAGCAACGGGCAAGTTTCACTTGCCTGAATTCAAGCATCTGAAAAACACCGTCCAAAGAGTCCAAAGTAACAAACAACCAACGTGCACAAGTCCACCAGCCTACATTTCCAATTTAAATTATCTTAATTAGTGATTCTAAAACATTTAAAATGATCAATTTCAATCTTGATTAACAGGCTGTGGTTGGGGGTCCTTGGGGTGCAAAACGTTACCTCAACACGACGCGAAAGCTACACTGGCGTCGGGTATCGACGCCAGGGGTTGGAATATAAGAACGCGCTCCTAGTCCTATTTCCAGATTAGATTCCTCGCTCGAATAGTCTGGGCAGCAACCAGATCAATGAACCAAGATTCCAATGCTAGCACGTGCGACGAAGGGCTACGACGTGTCGCAACGTCGTAATCGGCAAAACAATGGAGAGAAAACCCTTTGGTGGGACCCACAGTAGTTCTAGGGGTCAATGGGGGACCCACAACAACTCTGGAGGACTTGGGGACCCACGGTTGCAAGCGGTGCGACGGATGCAGGGTTGCGATGAACTTCACTCGGTCAGACCGAGCCGCTGCGAGAGATTCTCTCGGTCATACCGAGAGATCGCAGTGCACGGGGTCGGCTGCAATGCTGCGAAGTGTGTTGCAGTGCGGGCACTCGGTCATAGCGGGCCAGTGCGAGGAAATCCTTCGGTCGGTCGCTTGGGAGCGGGGGTTGCAGCGGGGCGGGTTGCAACGGAGCGGGGGAGCGATGCGATGCGGGGAGCGGGTCGGTCAGACCGAGAGAAGCTCTCGGTCGTAGCGGCTGCGGGGCGGGGGTTGCAATGTTACAGTTACAACGTGCGGGCGGAGCGGCGGTGCGGGAAAATCTCTCGGTCAGACCGAGAGATGCTCTCGGTCGTAGCGGGGTACGGGCGTTGCAACGATGCAGCGGGCGTTTGGTGCGGAGCGGAGCAGTGGTGCGGGGTGGGGCCTCTGTCAGACCGAGGGAAATCACGGGAAATCGTCGGTCGGTGCGGGGGTGCGGCTGCGACGAATGTCGCAAGTTGCAATGCAATTGTTTGGGGGGTTTTGTGACGGCTAGGGCTTGTTTGCTTGAGGGAAATGGGTATCCTAAGCCTCCTATATATAGTGTAGATGGGTTTGACCAAGTCCAGGGTTTAATTTGAATTAAAATTGCTTTTTAATCAATTTTAAACCCAAAAACTCACCGATACTATATCTCTAGCAATAGGGGTGCGGCCAAGGGGCTAGGATTTGGGTCAAAAATGTTTTGAAGAGTTATAATCTAATAGAAATTTCATTGGGTCGAAAATACTTTAAAACTTAGTATTTAAAAATATTTAAAGCTTGGCCAAAAATGTAAAATAGGTCAAATGGAATCCAAAAATTGTGAGAAAAATATTGGGGTGATCGGGATGACGAGAGAAAGAAAATTAAGAAGACGGATCTTAATTTCGACGTCGAGGGACAAAACTAAAAATAGAAAAACCTCACGTCAAATGTGAAAATCGCGACGTCTCTTTGAATAAGCTCAAATCGTGAGAGAACGACCCGAGAAATGTCGTTCCAAATTAGTGCCACAATTTACTACTCTCAGAGATGATCACAACGACATATCACATCATAGTGTTCAAAAACTAACAAAGACTAAAATAAATATGTGCATGTTCAAAAGCACGTGCATGAAGAAGGTACAATCGGAAACCGACCGTTACAGTATGGATCACATACGACATCATCCTGCAAATACTGCCTGTGCTATGCGTGCAGGTAGATTTTGTGATTATGGAAATACCGAAGGAAGGTAGTTCACAGATCATTTTGGGGCGTACATTCATGGCGAAGGCTGGAGTCTTGATCGACGTCCGTGAGGGGACGTTATCTCTAAACGTGGAAACTATTGATGTCCAATTCTGCTTGCAATAGCCTATGAAGGAACGCCCACCGCCAGAAGATGCTAATTACCTTGATCTCTTGGAGGACGAAGCTATTTATGAAAATACCATGGAGGAGATTTCCAAAGATCCAATGAAGATGAGCTTGGATGATGACGACAACGTCGTATACAACAAGGCTGTGGCCGCCTACCTACGAGTTTGTGACGAAGAGCTGTTGGAATTTCATAATTCCATATTTCTATTCCATATGGTTTTGATGTGACAAAATTAATATTATTATTATTACGAACTCATTCTGTGCAGATATCTGACTACTCAACATTTTGTGCTTCAGACATTATCACAAATGGCTGTCTGTGCAAAGTCTTATCTACGGATTTTATGTAATTGATGTAATTTTTGCTTTATTTATTTTAAGCCTAATGATGACTTATCTTATATGCCTAGGGTCTCTCTTATCAGTTATCTACAATCGAGTCTTTTCAGAATCTCAAAACTCCTCTTTTAAAAATTAACAGACCTGGTAAATTTTGCTGGCAGGCTAATTTTTTCTTTTCGATTCTGACCATGAAATTTTGTGGTTTACTTCCTTTTTATATCAGATTTATGTCTGTAAATTTTAACGGTCAAATTTTGTCATTTGAAAATTTGCCGACCAACAAATTTTGCTGGCAAGCTAATGCCGTTTTGACAATTTTCAGAACTGCTCTTTTCTATCCGTTTGGGAAAGTTTATAGTTGTTGGGATTCAGTTTTTATAGCTTCCCTTTAATACTATAAATAGATGAGTACCCCCTTTACTTTCATTCATCTCTTTTACAACTTCTCTCTCTAGAAATTAATTTCTATCATCTTCAAGAGAGAAATTCTGCCATTGTTTTCAGTTTGAAAAAATAAATTCTGATATTTTTCTTCATTTGAAAACTGAAAATTTCAAGATTGTTTCTTCCATTCTAAATCTAGAAACCTTGAATCTTTCATTTACACCTCTTCCTTAAATTCCATTCGAAATCTTCATCAAGGCTTTAGGTATTATTTTCATTCTTCATTTTGTAAGTTGAATCTCTTGGTGTAGAGATTGTACAAAGTTTGGGACACTGAGAGTGTTGACATTTTTGTATGTTATTGCTTGCGGGGCAAGTGTTACAGTGGATTGAAAATCTCTACTGGGTAGAGGACTGGACGTAGGATCACGAGGATCTGAACCAAGATAAATCTTGGTGTTTGCGATTGCCATTCTCTGTATTGTATTTATTTACTTCCGCACTCTTATTGCATCTTTTTATTAACTTTTAAAGTTGCAATTTTGTCGTAATATACACTATTCACCCCCCTCTAGTGTATTTGGTGTGCCAGGAGATCTACATGTGGTATCAAAGCGCAGTCAAGATGGCCTACACCTATCCGACGAACAATTCAACATCTTCATCATAATTTCCAGAAGGACACTCTACAACAAGGCCTCCACTATTCAACGGTTCCAACTACTCTTATTGGAAGACAAGGATGACGATCTATCTTCAAAGCATCGATTACGAACTTTGGAACATGTTGGACACTCAATACGAGAAGCCTACAACTCCTTATGCCCAATGGACTGCCAATGACAAATCCGTCACAACTCGCAACTCCAAAGCAATGAATGCATTATTCTGTGCAATGGAAAAAAATGAATTCAATCGTGTATCCCAGGCCAAATCAGCATATGACATCTGACATACACTTCAGGTAATACATGAATGAACTAATAAGGTTAAGGAAACTAAAATTTCTGTTCTTGTTCACAAGTTTGAACTATTCAGAATGAAGGACAATGAGACAATTTGAGAGATGGTAACTAGATCCATAGATATCATAAACTCTCTGATTTCTCTTGGTAAGACATACTCTCAAACAGAACAAGTCAGGAAGATCCTTCGCGCCTTGACATCAGAATGGGAAAGAAAGACCACAACAATAAAAGAAGCCAATGACTTATCAACACTCACCGTTGAAAGCCTCGTTGGTAATTTGATGGCCTACGAAGTACAACTTCAAAATCATAAGGAACAAGCAGATTCAAAGAAGAAAACTCTTGCTTTTCATACGTCATCAGACAACGATGATTCAGATGATGATGATTTGGAATACTTAACAAGAAAGTTCAAGAAGTATCTCAAAGGTAAGTTCAAAAATAAGAATTTTTTAAATACTAATGAAAATTCTTCTTTGTGTTATCATTGTAATAATCCAGGATACTTCAAGAAGGATTGTCCCTTACTTTCAAAGTCAAAGAATGCTGATAACTTCAACAAAGTATATAAGAAGAAGATGGCATTTGCGACAACATGGGACGAACCTTCAGATGAAGATGAGAAAGAAAAAGAACAAAGTGCACATGTGTGTTTCATGGCTCAAGATGACAACAATCAAGTAAGTAGTTTAAATAATGAAGAATTATTAGATGCATTCAATGATTTGTATATGCACTTTAAGAGATTAAATTCTATGCATAAATCTTTGAAACATAACAATGACACTTTGATTGTTGAACACGAGGCACTTGTTTCAAAACTTGCATCTCATGATATGTTACCTTGTGAAAAAGAACAACTTCTCACTCATAAAGTGGCGTTAAGCAAAGAGAATGAAATTCTAAAATTAGAAGTCCATGACTTGCATACATGCATATTCGAAATGGATACAAATATTTCATCACTCAAGATAAATACAACGAGATATCTTCTAATGTTGAAAAGTTCAACAAAGGAAAGGATCATCTTTAATGATTTGCGCTCATTTTAATATCCTATAAATCATCGGTATGGGTTAGGTTATTCAAAGAAGAATGTTACCAAACCCATTGTCTCATCTTATTTGGATGTTAAACATAAGATTGTTAATGTACCTACATAAGAAGTATCATGCATCCATCTATGCTCATACCCATTTTGTGCATATGAACCCCATTTGCATATTTAGGTTCCTAAAGACTTATGTCTGCATAATAGAGATTTATATGTTGATTCATAAATTAATAATATTGTTTATTCACATGATTATGTGGGAAAATCAAATTCTACATGGATTTGGTTTCCTAAGGACTAATCCCCTGGATCCTACATTGTAGAGGATACCATTTCTTAAATGTTTATTTTTCAGTATCCAAAAGAAAAGAAGGTCATTGACACCAATATCCTTTCTGACACTGACAAAAGGGGAGAAACACCATAATATGACATTTACTCAGGGGGAGTTATAAGAATTTACTTAATTCATATTATTAAATGTTTGTCATCATCAAAAAGGGGGAGAATGTTGGAATTCTATAATTCCATATTTCTATTTCATATGGTTATGATGTGACAAAATTAATATCATTATTATTACTAACTCTTTCTGTGTAGATATCTGACTACTCAACATTTGCGCTACAGATATTATCACAAATTCCTGTTTGCACAAAGTCTTCTCAAATACAGACGTAGTCTTATCTACGGATTCTATGTAATCGATGTAATTTTTATTTTATAGGGTTTTAAGCCTGATGATAAATTATCTTAGATGCCTAGGTCTTTCCTATCATTTATCTACAATCTAGGCTTTCTTTTCAGAATCTCAAAGCTCCTCTTTAAAAAATTAGCCGACAGTGTAACTTTTGCTGGCAGGCTAATTTTTCCTTTTCGATTCTGACCATGAAATTTTGTGGTTAACTTCCTTTTTATATCAGATTTACGTCTATAAATTTTAACGATCAAATTCTGTCATTTGAAAATTAGCCGACCAGCAAATTTTGCTGGCAGGCTAATACCGTTTTTAACAGTTTTTCAGAACTGCTCTTTTCTATCCGTTTGGGGAAGTTTATAGTTGTTGGGATTCAGTTTTTATAACTTCCCTTCAATCCTATAAATAGATGAGTACCCCCCTTTACTTTCATTCATCTCTTTTACAACTTCTCTCTCTAGAAATTAATTTCTATCATCTTCAAGAGAGAAATTCTGCCATTGTTTTCAGTTTGAAGAAATAAATTCCGATATTTTTCTTCATTTGAAAACTGAAACTCTCAAGATTGTTTCTTCCATTCTAAATCTAGAAACCTTGAATCTTTCATTTACACCTCTTCCTTGAATTCCAATTGAAATCTTCATCAAGGCTTTAGGTATTATTTTCATTCTTCATTTTGTAAGTTGAATCTCTTGGTGTAGAGATTGTACAAACTTTAGGACACTGAGGTGTTGATAATTTTATTTGTTATTGCTTGCGGGGCAAGTGTTATAGTGGATTGAAAATCTCTACGGGGTAGAGGACTGGACGTAGGATCATGAGGATCCGAACCAGGATAAATCTTGGTGTTTGCGATTGCCATTCTCTGTATTGTATTTATTTACTTCCGCATTCTTATTGCATCTTTTTATTAAGTTTTAAATTTTCAATTTCATCGTCATATACACTATTCACCCCCTCTAGTATATTTGGTCTGCCAGGAGATCCTACAAGAGCCACCGGACATACACTTACACCATCAAGAACCGGAGGCTACTATCTTCTTGGCCGCTGTGGGTCGACATGGAGAGGCACGCCAAATACCACCGCATGGGATCATTGGAAAGCACGATGGGCGTATCTTAAATGCACCCAACATCATTCGTTGAAAATCTTGAGTGAGTCGAGCTTACGACTTACAACAAGCGCTTATCGGGAGGCAACCCAATTTTCTTTCTCTTAGTTTTTCTTTTTCTTTTTCTTTTTATTTTTCTATTCAAAAACCAACTAATACGTTTTTAATTCTATAAAAATACAAAAACATAAAAATTTGATGAGTTCTTCCTTCTACAGGTTCAACAATAAGGAGAGCGTGCCTAACAATGAAATGAAGGAGAAAGGACCAAGGGAAGAGCACGATAGAGCAATATAAGCTTGGGGGAAGAGTTCCAGTTGACTTGACCGAGTAGGTACCCTACTCGGTCGAGCTACATAGAGCTGGAGGAGATAGGCAAAAACACGCTATGGAAATCAAACTTGACTCGACCGAGTAGCACCCTACTCGGTCGAGCTACAGTCAGAGCTATAGAAAGCTGGAGGAACAGACAAAAAGTCGCTCTAGAAATCAACTGCGATTCGACAGAGTAGCACCCTACTCGGTTGAGCTACAGACAGAGCCCAAAAACGTCGAAAAAGAGCATTCTGTTTCTAATTAGAGCTACAGGAGGAGTCCCAAAAGTGCTAAAAAGGGCACTCTGGATAGCTTAATGGACTCGGCCGAGTAGCTACCCTACTCGGTCGAGCTATTGGAGGAGTCCTAAAAGTGCTAAAAAGGGCGCTCTGGAAAGCTTAATGGACTCAACCGAGTAGCTACTCTACTCGGCCGAGCTACAGGGAGAGCAAAAGAGAGCTGAAAACAACACTTTGTTTCAGTTTAGCTCGACCGAGCTGAGTAAGCAGATCGGTCGAGTATTAGGGCACAATTTCTGGGATTAATATTCAAAATTTCAATCCTTTATGCTCGACTAAGCAGCTATCGCTGCTCAACCTAAGCAGCGACTTACTCAGCTGGGGCCCACACCTAACCGCCTGCCGTCGCCTGCTCCACTTGAGCACCTCCGGCGTCTCCGTGACTTGGTCAGCCCCTCCACCCCTTCCCTCAATCTCTCCTATCTCTCTCCCCATCCCGCTCTACCTCTCTCTATCTCTCATCTCCCCCCTGCCATAGCTCCGGCAACTCGCTGGAGCAACGTCGCCAGTGCCACCCAGCGTCGGCAGTGCAAAAACCCCATCATTTTCCCTCTCTCCCCCTCCTTACTCATCTCTCTCTTTAACCCAAACCCCCCAGCCCCAATGGCTCTGGCGTCTCGTCGGAGCTGTGTCGTGCACGTCGCCCGAGCACGCCCCATGCTCGGGCCGAGCAGCCCACACCACCCCACCCTTCACCCCCTTCTTCATCCCCTCCATCTCCCTGCCATCCCTCTCATCCTCCCCATCTCCCCCAATTTTGAACCCCAACCCCAAATTTTCCTAAATTTGAACCCCAAACCTTATTTGATTTTCTTAAATACATACTAAAATCAACTTCTTATCTTATTACAGGTAGACTTGGAGCTTCTTCAAGGATTCGAGGAGCTTAGTTTGGAGCAGCTTAGGGGATCGCTTGGATTCGAGGCTTCACACGTGCAAATTTTACTTTTGATTTCACAGCGACGCTCGGATATCGGTATACTCCTTCCATTTTCATATTTTATACCGAAGGTAGCAGTTTTCACCATTCACATGATTCCTCTTCTCCATAGGCCGAGGAAGCCTTCATCAACAAAGAGGAAGGCCACCACTGGTCCCTCCTCTTCTCGGCCGACACGACGCCCATGTTATGCACGTTCACCCACACCCGAGGCATACTTGGATGATTCATCGTCCTCGTCCGACTCGTCACGATCCCCTTCCACCGTGCCTCTAGCCATAGAGGTCCCACTCACCCCACACACTACCGCTCCACCCATCCCCACTACCACTCCTCCATCCTGTCCAGTTCCTCCACGACCCACCCTGAGGACATATGATATTGTCTTCAGGGACGATGCTCACCAAGAGCGTTCCGTCGCCATGTCCGACTGCACCATCGTGCCAACCCGCTTTTCTTACATCCCCACCCTCCAGCGCCTTGGATTCCTACAGGGTGTCCACAGGCTTTACCGGGTCATAGGTTTTAACTGCCTCCTCGCCACCCACGCCTGCACATACACATGCCTTACCCTCGAGGCATTGATCTCCATTATCGTCTCCCCAGCGGGTGATGGCATCAGCTTCAGGCTACTTGACCACGATGTAGTTGTCATGCATGCCATGATACGTGCCAACTTCTACTTTCCTGCCATTACCGATTGCACCCTCGCCTTCTCCCTAGACTACGAGCTCACCACGTTCGATGCCGAGTAGTTCTGGCATCACATCACTGGTCTGAAAGGATATCGCCCTAGCAGGGCGAAATCCTCATGAATCGTCCACCTCTGTCTCTGCTACGCCCAGCGCCACCTCGCCACCACACGCTTCTCCAGGACAGAGGTCGGGACACTCTCCCTACATGAGCTTTCCCATCTTATGGGGATGACTCGACTTCTGTGCTACCACCCCGACGGTACCCTCCACCCCTTCCTACTCTCTGACACAGTGCACTGGCTATGTCACCGCCTCCTCCAGACCGCCCAAGCCGCCACCGATATCTGCTGCTGTAGATTTTTCACCATTTTCACCCAGATGCTTGGCCTTTCACTTCCTGCACGTCTGGCGATTCCCACTGGGCCTACACGCCTGACGTTAGATGTGCTTACTCGAATGTCCATCATCAGGTCGCACGATGAGCGTCACTAGATCTACCTTCTAGGCGCACACTACGAGCAGCACCTTTACCTACCCCGCCCTGATCTCACCCATGTCGCCCCAGTCATGTTTGATTGGCTCACTCCCCGCATTTTTTCGATCCCTCCCATCCACGTCCTTGAGCCTCCTGGAGCACCAGTCGCTGACGACATTGACGACTGGGTGCTCAGTTCTGATAAGGATGAGCCCGACATTGCTACCCTTGTGGCAGCCTAGCCAACCCACCTACCCAGCCAGCACATCCATCCCCACCAGGGAGCACTTCGGTACCCACTTCTGTCAGTGCTCCCACCACCACCACCGTAGAGACCTCGGGACTTCCACACATTTTCCCCCAAGGTCACTACCTCTGTCTCTGCCGTGCTCAGACCTGAGGGCACGATTGTCTCTGCTGCTCCCGATCTTACTACTTTCACCTCTTCGGAGCCAGCCAGTTCTGTCACTCCCGAGCCCATCGCTTCACCTACCTTGGAGCCCGTTGCAGCCAGCACACTTCCCGCACATGTGGACCTCCTCACTTCCCTTCCTACCATTCTAGGGTCCACAGTCTCACTACCTGGCACCACTTTTACACCAGCATCAGCGGTATTCTCTGAGAGCGTCGTGGTGTCTGGTACCACTTCTGTTGCCACGGAGTCTCCCATTTATGATGCTGATGCTGCTTCTATCTCTGCACCAGATCTCAGATCCATTCTACTAAAATCTTCTTCAGCCGAGATCCATGTTAGACTACCCTCCCCTAACTTTCAGTTCAGACCCCGGGTATGAATTTCCAGTGGGCATCCTATGAGGGTGGTTTCTAGTAGTTCATGCCTAACTCCTATCTCCCGCACCACGGACGCACGTATTTCTGCGATGGAGACCGAGGTCATCACCTTGAGGTGTGCCTTTGATACCCTCGCGACCTCGCTCTCCTCTTTTCAACAGTCTGTGGAGTGGGACCTCACTGTCATTCTCGATATCCTTAGGCATCAGAGTGCACCTCCTGTTATACTTACACTAGGCTCACAGCCCAGGCCAGACCCTGTCCCTTCAGACCCTCCCACACCGCTCATTGTTCCCCACTCTCAGGCTTTTACAGGGACTGTCACTTCTTCCCCTGAGTCGGTTGCACCGTAGTTGTAGACTTCTGTTGTTGACACACACGTTCTCACACCAGTCGAAACTCCAGCTCTTACACCTTGTTCTGAGCCTGTTGTCTCTTCTATTGTATTACCAGCCGACACACCTGTCGAGCCTACGCCTTCTGTGCCTGACGTCCCTATCTCTAGTCCCCAGCAGTCGAACCCATCATCATCCACAAAGGGTGGTTCCGCTGCTTGATCCATACATTATTTTTGCTCTTGTCACCCCTTATTTACCTTTGTGCCCATCTGTCTCTTCGGGCCCTGTCCTTGCATAGCTTGGGGGATGACCTTTTTGCACCGCCCGTATATATTCCATTATTTTGCATTTGCATATATTCCACCTGCATCATGCCATCATTTGCATCATATGCCTGACTGTTCATAATTTTGCATCTTAGGCATTAGGTCATGCATCTGCATCTGTATTTCTTCTTTTATTTGCATAGTTTCGTTTTTATTTTATTATTTTCTTTTTATTTACCACCCGCCCACTCTAGCCTTATTTTTCCTTCTTGCCAGCGTGTTCTCAGCAGTGAGGACACTGCTGTGTTTAGCTTGGGGAGATGAACGCTATTGCTTTTATTTTTATTTTTTTGGTTTTCTTTCGTTTTACACCTTTTTATTTTTATTTTCCACCACTTTTTCACCGTTTCATTTTTAGCATCATATTTTCCATGTTTGGTATACTTACAAGCTTGCTTTTATTTTATTTTCTCTGCCGTTCTTTTCCTCTTTTGCTAGATATATTCCATATGATGATAGCTCTCTTAGCTTTAGTAGCTATCATGATGCTTATTACTTTTGACATGCTACTTAAAGTATTTCAGTGTCTTACTATTCATATGCTTGCATATATATTTTGTTGACGATCTCTCTATATGAATGCATGAAATGAATTGAAACTGAATGTAAGCAATAGTATATAGTATGCCTATGTTGGAGTATTATCTTATTGAATCATCGTGCATATCTTATAAGTGAACCGAGTGATTATATCATTTCTTTCTCCACATATCTTTATTATTCTCTACATGTCACTTAGGTTCACCCCCTTGCAGCTACTTATACCGCATCCAATTCCCAAAAATCCCAAAAGAAACAGTTAGCTTCAAAAAAAGCCCCAAAAAGCCAAAAAGGAGCCAAAAATATATGTATATCCTATTGCTCCTACAAAAAAGGAGAGTTCAAAAGAAAAAGAAACAAATAGTTCAAAAACCAAAAAGAAAAGAAAAATACTTCCTATATCTCATTATTTGGAGCAACACAAAAATACTTGGGAAAAAGCCACAAAAACTCCTTTATTACTTCTTAGATGCAATGCCTCAAACTAAGCTGGGGGGTGTGTGTGAATTCATTTGATTATACGAGTGAGTGGCCATTAGAGTGGAGTTGTGCACATTTGGGGATATTTGATAATTCTCAGACTTTGTGAAATATAGTAGCTATGGAGATTTTTCATGATTTGAGATGAATATATGAATGCCATGATCCTTATTCTATTCTCTATTGCATGCTTGGTATGACTCTATATGCTTCATTTATTTCTATTGGTTGAAAAGTGCTTCGCCAACATGTTTATACTAAACTCTATGAATTACATGATGTGGATATGAATTGATTGCATGATTTTAGAGGATCCATTCCTTTGTTCTTGAATGCTTGCAAGTAATATGTTTAGCTAAGATATGAAATTCTTATTAGCATGTGATCCATCTTCGAGGTATTGTGATATCTCGCTATGGCTTGAGATCTGACCGAATACTCTAGCACTCCCCTCCATCTTCCATCCTTTTTCTATTTTTTATTTTTGTCGCCCGGTGAGCCTCGTATTCGTCTTCCTCGAGGACGAGTAAGAGGTAAGCTTAGGGGATTTTGATGTGTCCATATTTTCTTTGTTTTTACCGCATCATTTCATGTCATATTCGCCTCCAAACTCCATATTTTCATATATTATCGCGCTTCTAACGCCATATTCGATTTTTGTATAGCTTTATGGATTTTCAGGAGTTTTAGAGCGAATTGGAGCTATTTTGGGACATGGACACATACGACACGTCCGAGACGTCATTGGCAAGGCTCCATGGGAGTTTGTTAAGGTATGGAAGAAGATCAGAGGAGAGAAGGAGAAGAGAAAGAAAGATAGCCAAATTTAGTTCAGGTTTTTTCCAGGTGACTCGACCGAGTAGCATCAGCTACTCAGCCGAGCTGACATGCAGAAATCACACAGGAAACGGCCTCACCATACTCGACCGAGCAGACAGCCGACTCGACCCGAGTCGCACCAAACAGATCGATGATTTTGAGCTTTTCTCCAAGGCACTCTAGCTCGACCGAACAGGCACCACTACTCGGTCGAGTAGCACGACGCGACCATCTTAGTTGGTTGGCCTAAGTGCCCAGATTTTCTGAGATTTTTTGGGATTTCTACCACATATATTTAAGCACGTTTTAGCCTCATTTTCAGAGAACAACTTTGGAGAGAACTTTAGTTTAGTTTTGATTAGAGTTTTGAGATCTAGAGAGTTTTGTACCGTCGCTAATTTTGTGAAGACAAAGCTTGGATTTTTTATTGTTCCATTGCACATGGAAACTTATTTTCTTAATTCTCTTTGGTTTGCTATTGCTCCACGACGCGTTGGTAACAATTCTCTAAACTCTATATTGATTTTGATGTTTTTATTGCCATGATGAATTCTATTGCATCTATTGAATCTTTCTTTGTTATTTCTATGATGCATGCGTAGTTCTATCTAGGGCTAATGGATTATCCCGTGGATTTTAGGATTTAGATGCAAAGTTAGGATTTTTAGGTTGCGTTGGTATAAAAGGGACGTATTTTGGTCGATATTGCAAAGTTTGTAGGAGAACTCGTACTGAGATCATGCCCACGGTCGGTGGAATCGATTGGCTTAAGGAGTATCCTATAAACTTAATTAGAGAGTTAGTGGATTCAATTAGGGCTTGTGACCATGCCCGGCTCATGTCTTGATGGGATCCACTGACGAACTATATTACTAATTGATGACTACCGTCATTGCGTCAATAAGAGCCACCAAACTGGATCGAACCTCTAACCCATGAGAGTGGTGTGAGTTGAGATCATTCTGTCCATGAGAGTGGCATGAATATTGTCGATTCTTAATGCACGTATCGTGTGTGCCTGTCGCGAGAGCGGGGTTAATGCGATACGTTAGATTCATGGTGCTTAGAGCCATGAATTCCACATCTTAGATGCGAAAATCACTCATATAGCCAATGCAATGTAAGTGTCTTAACTGAGCATTGACATCCGATGATCCTATTGGTGAGTCCTAAAGCCATAGTCTTTATTAATTGTTCACAATCCCAAACAAATAATCTCTCGAAACCGACTGCTATCTAAATTTCGAGATTTGAAAATAGCCCAAGACAATAACATTTCTACCTTCCCTGTGTGATCGATATCTTTTATACTATTACGTGACACCGTACGCTTGTGTAAATTGCCGGGAATTCGCATTTGGGATACATCTAGTCGTTGGCATTCATGCCATTGCTAGGTGGCTTCTAGGTGTAAGTTTCAGGAGCATCACTCCCCATTTACAAAATACTCTACATTCAACTCAGCAGCCACTGCCTTCTAAGCCTCCTCCTCCTCCCCATTCACCTCATGCATCTTCGGCTTCACATTCTCATCCGCTGCATTATCCTCCTCCTTAGCATTTTGTTCCTCCATATTAAGAGCAACAGTCTCCACCATCTCCACCAACTCCCCAATAACAAAATCCTCTACATTCAACTCAGCAGCCACTGCCTTCTCAGCCTCCTGCTCCCCATTCACCTCAGGCACCTTCGGCTCCACATTCTCCTCCGCTGCATTATCCTCCTCCTCAGCATTCTGGTCATCCTCATTACAAACCACCTTATCCTCCAGTATGCTCCACCTCCAGTAAATCTGCAGAAACTGCATTCTCCTGCTTCGCCTCTTCCACCTTCTGCTCCTCCACCTTCTGCTCCTCATACACATTCTCCACTTCCTCCACCTTCAACTTTTTTACAATATCCACAGTCTTACCCCTTTTAATCAGAGACGTTCATTATAAATTGATTTGATTGAGGTTGCATTAAAGGTTGGATTTTTCTTCAGGACTTTCAAAATTTTAGCCGGCCGCACCTTGATATTTGCCAAATCTCTCAATGATTCCATCTCCATTCCCTGCAATTTTCCTTCATCGGAATGGCCCTCGACATAATTAGCAGCTTGATGGTTGTGCTTGTCAAAAACGATGGTTAATTTCCACTACTCAACGCCAACACCGACGCCCACCATATTACCATGCAATGAGAACGGACATTGACACTTCTTGGTTTTAACTTGCATGTCGGTCTTTTTTTTCCTGTCGGTGTCCCCTATAAACCCCGTTTCTTTCACATGTAAAGTAAACAACAGGAATCCTATTGGACGTTTTACTCAAACTCGTCGACTTGGTAACAATCACATGCCCATGTATTCGCTCGACGTTATTTATCCACTCAAGCAGCTCATCTCTACTCTTAAAAATTTGTGCGGTAGTAAATTCATTTGTAAAATCCATATTATCCTGTATCAAACAATTCATACAACTAATTGGACTTGTAATCAAAAATTTACTGCATTATTGCCGAAAAGATAAATCAATAGTACCTTGGATTTTTGTACATTTCACATCAATATCAACTGTATCTGCATGCATGTAAAATCACCAAATTTCTACATCATTTTCTACCCATTTGAATAAGAATTTTAACTACAATGTACTTAAAAGTATATACTTACCAAATGTCGATTTCGAGAAATTTAGGTTTACAACCCCTAAATCAATTGCTCTCTCTCCACCAATTTGTTTGATCGCTGCAGTTGACACTGTGATGTATCTTTCGAGCCAATAAATAAAAATCAAATCGTTGGAAATTCGGTCTGTGCACCTTGAGCAATCTTTGAAAACCTTGCCGTTTGATATTCCGCCTTGAGCAATATCTGGAAGTGTCTGTCTGTACGTTGTGAGCAGACTTTACCAAGGGGTAATATCGGGTCCTATCGGGCCCTATTTTTTACCCGTTGTGGGCGTGGAGTAAAAAAGCTTAGTTTGAAATAATATTACTCAGTGCATACAACGGTTATAATTTTACAGGAATCGAATAGTTTTGCATGCTGAGTAATCTTATACGATTGCAATGGTTTACCACATGTGCACAACGGTTCACATCAGGAGTAATTTTGCATGCCGTGGTGCGTGGGGAGTAATTTAACTACTTTATGGTAGATGATCATTTGACCCTTTTGTACAATGTGTATTTTTACTACATTGAGTTTAGAAAAAAATATAATTTTCTGTAATATTTAACATTTCATTCAAATAATTTTTTACAGGTAATGTGTACTTTTGTCCGTTTTACGTGTTGGGTAATTTTGTCTATACAGAAATATTTAATGAACGCGCAAAACTCCTAGTAATTTATTTTGAACATATTGTTTTACTCATCGTCCAAAACAATCTCCAAACTGTCCCGTTTTAGACATACATGATAAAAGTCCATGCTACGAAATAGTGAAATTCATACAAAAATTCATATTTCATTGATGCAACGTTATAACTTACTAAATTTAATTCTTCTAACATCTATATTACATATCTGATACATTATGCTACACTATGCTACATTGAACTATATGAAACAATTATAATGATACACTATGCTACATTGAAGTATATGATACAATAACAAAGATACATTCAAATCGCTGAACAATTTGGAGTTTTGTTGGATGTTATAGAAAATTACTCAGAGCGCAAAACCGGCACCAATGTTGTCCCTTTTGCACGTTGCGCAATTTTGTATGAAAAGACAAATTTACACAACGAGTAAAACTGGCAATATTCCTGCCGTTTTTTGGTCGGAGTAATTTGTATGATACATAACATCAAGCCATACAGTTGATAACATGTGCACATTTCGGTCGCAATGATAAAATTTCATGCTACCAAGGAGTCAATATGATGCAAAAATCTTATTATATTGATACAAATTTATAACTTACAAGTAAACAAAAACTGCAACGGTTGCAATAGCGTGACCAAATACCATTTCCTTGAATACCTACATCATGTCTGCATAAGCTGCAAGCCATCCTTCTGACACATCGGTATGGTATCTTTGCCACATAATTGAAGTCGAAGGGATAGGACCATCTGGGGCAAGTTTAACAATAACAAAGTGAGTATTGTTCACTTGGCCCAACGTTATGTGGCGTCTGGAGGATAGGGGTACTGGAGCAGTTCTTAAAGGAAAATATGACACACAATGATAAGGTGCAAGAATATGTACTACACCGTAGTAGCATGAGGCAATGATGTAACGACCACTTTCCGGTCGTGCGTATTTTAGTGCGTGTGTTGTTTCGTATGAGTATTTTCGTAACTAATTTTATTTCCGTAGCCCTAACGCGTGTTTGAACCCCATATTCACGTTCCTCTTGGAGGCGCGGATGCTCCGGTAACTTCGTTATAATTTTGGACGTCGAGGGCCCAATCCGCTTAAATCATTATTACCTTATAATTATTTTTCTTATATAAATTTTGTATCTTTTGAAAGGTCCTGTGAGTTTTTCTTATAAGTAAACCCATTAACATCTCCAGGGCTCTTCGTTTTTAAAAAAAAAAAAAAAAAAACGTTTTAAAAGAGTACAATTTATTAATAATAATAGTAAACAAACCTGTTAATCTCTTAATTACCTAATTCTATATCTCTGATGTTGGGTTTTATTTAAAAAAAAGAGAGAGAACGCACGAATCAATTTGTTGACAAAAACAAAAACAAAGCAAAACTACTCTTATCAAATCAAAACCCAGGATCCTAGCTAACTGCTTTGACTTGGCCCTATCTCTCCCCACTTCCCCTCTCTCCACCTACGTCCAGAGCCCCTACTTTTTTGAATAAACAAACTATAGGAAACAAATCCTGAGAGCACAGCAACCTAGGCTAAACGAGTTAACACACAGCCCTACCCTATTCTATTTTTATAAAACCCTGGGTGTTTCATTTCTTCACCCTACAACTAGCCAGCACCGCCCCCCTATTTCCCTTCCTCCACGCAAACAAGCCGTTATCTCCCCAAAGCCCGACCCTTCTCCGCCTGTAGACCGCCATCACACCCCGGAGACCTCTACGGCCATCCTCCTCCCACTTGCGACCCCTCCTCCGTGCAAAACGTAGGCGCATCCCCAGTCTTCTCTTCATCTCCACACGCAACACCCCGTGTCACTGCTGTCAGACGTCGGCAGCCTCGCAAACGCCGTCCAGCCTCGCCCTAGCCGCCTGCAGACAGTCTCCGGCTGCTCCCAAGGCCGCCACGAATGCCCAGCAGCCAAACCCGCGGCCACCTGCTCTCTTCCTCCCTCGCATGCAACGATAGGCCGGCCTCTCTCTCTCTCTCTCTCTCTCTCTCTCTCTCTCTCTCTCTCTCTCTCTCTCTCTCTCTCTCTCTCTCTCCCCTCCTCGCAAGCCACAGAGCCACAACCCCACACAACTGCAGATCTGAGCGCCTCCATCATCGTGCACAACCCAGCAGTGATACAGCAAGCTCTCGCATGTCGACGACAGATTTCCAACGCTCAACGTCGTCGTTTCGGGGTTGTACGCGTCGCAGTTGCCATTGTCTCTTCTGATCCTCCTCTGCACTTACGGTTAGTAGATCTACCCCTTTAACAACACTTAACCCACACCGTAAAGTAGAGAACCTAATAAAACTGGGTGATTAGACATCGTAGGAGCTATTTGCAAATCTGTCCTGAACGAAAACATCTATACTGATTTTATGTTCTGCCAAAACAGCGAACCATACCCTCCGCAGCGTAGTACATGTCGAGACGATTCCAACGACACCAAGAACGTCGAAAACATGAGAGTATTTGACTTTATATGAATTTCTGAAGTTTTGACACTTTTGCGCCGTCTTTATGTATTGCGGTGTAACTCAAAAACTAGGCGTGAAATGACATACAAAATCGACACCATAATGATCAGGACGAAATTTGGGATCCAACGGTATATCACATGATATACCTTAATTTAAAACAATTATGAGAAAAAAATGTTTTCTGTAGCAAGTCTAGTGAAACCGTATTCGTCACTATTTTTGAGATTGACATAAAAATCGTTTAACCCACTTTTATGGTGTAGAACCGTCACCATATGTAATAATGTTGATAACACCAAAATCCTGCGAATTCGGACATGTTTAAAAAAAATTTTGACATCGTGACAATCGTGCGCCTCGAAGGCGGTATCGTGATATCGTGATGTCGTGTGAGTCGACTAGGCCGGCTCGTGCTCCGGCAAACTTTTGGGTGGGGTTAGGGTTGAGCGGCCACTGGGCGTATGAAAGGTACTCTCCTCAAGAGCACCACTCGCACGCGGTGGGTTAGCATCAATCACGGTAAGCCCCCGTGAGAGGAACGACCTTATCATCATGACCTAAAGGCGAGAACCCTAGATTAGAATGTTAACTCTTGACATGGAAATTACAACGCTAACTTGGTCTCTTAGAATATCTTCATGCTAATGAACTCAGAGAAAATCCCAACTTTAATCTTGCAAACATCTAGAACTGCATGTTAGGAGTGCTTGTCATGCTTCTAAAATTCATATATATCAGATATCTTGTCTTGGGATGCTAACACTTTCTTGCAGACCCTAGCTGACATACATTCATTGTTTGTGGATGTATGTCAGATCCAGCGCTTGAGTACCCGGAGGACCCGTACAAGACGCCAGACTTAGAGAGTCAGGAGTTCGCACTTGATGTAGTGCCTCTTCCAGCTGAGGACTAGAGGACCCCTCACTTCCAGTTTTCTTAGTTTACTTTCAGTCCCTTGCTGTAGTTGTGTACGTTTCTTTTGTTGCTACTTTAAGCCCAGCTGTGGCTGTTTAATTTCGTGTACGAACTTTTAATCTCTGGCTGTGGCTTTTATCTATATATTTTGTTATGTTCTGATTATTCTGATACGCAAATGCAAGGACCCTTTTCTGTGCTTTTATGACAGACTCTTATTGAACTCGAGCTTCACCGCTCCAGTTCAAGCGGACCGCGTAACGTTCTTGCTTCCGGTGTCTTTTGGGAAGCGTGGCGTTACAGGTTTTGTTGTTGGCCCATGCAGGTCGTTGCAACTGCAAAATTCAGAACAATGAGAACACTTTCTTAAGCCGAACATCTGGAGTAATCGTATACACGGGATTAACTCGGGCTTTCTTTCTCTTTTGCAGGATGGCCGGAAGACGCATCACCTGACACGGAGCCGGAGCCGGAGCTGCTGGAGGCGGAGAGGACAACATCCGCCAGATGCTCAGCGTTATGAGAGATATGCTGGAGGTTCAGCATCATCTAGTCCAGCAGGGACGCCAGGCTGCGCCAGCTGCACCAGCCACACCAGTTGCACCAGCTCCGGGAGCAAAGCAGTTCCGAGAGATGCGTTCGAAGAGTTTTTCCAGACGAGAGGGCCCGCTAGCAGCCAAAGAGTGGTGTCAGAGCACTGAGGATGATTTGGGCCTTGCCCGAATCAATAAAGATGAATGGGTGGAGCTTGCCAGGAAGCAGTTGACAGATAATGCCCGCAGCTGGTGGACTGCGGAAGAGGCCCGGCTGACCAAGACGATTTCATGGGATACCTTCTGCAAGAGGTTTGACGCCCAGTATTTTCCCAAGTCTGCGAAGCAAATGATGGAGAGTCGCTTCATCAACCTGGAGTAGGGTACTATGACTGTTGATGAGTACGAGGCAGAGTTCACTATGCTGAGTCGATATGCTCCTGCCATGGTGAAAGAACCTGAGGACTATGCACATCATTTCCTACAGGGCTTGGACCTCGATATCCAGAGTGTGCTATCCGGGAATACTTTTTCCACTCATGAGGATGTTCTGGTAGCTGCGAAGAATCAGGAGCAGATCGCCAATCTGAAGAAGGCACGTCAGGCGGGCAAGCGCCCGATGGAGATGCTGAGGAGTGCACCTATGCCCGATGTACGTCTAGTCCAGACCACCCAGTTCAAGAGGCCAGCTGCACTTGTTTTCAACCGAGCTGAGCTGACTTTCCATTTCTGTGGCAAGCTTGGCCATGTGAAGAAGGACTGCAGGAGGATGTTGAATCAGTGTTTGGTTTGTGCATCGCCTGCCCATGTTGCGAGGGACTGCCCCCGAGGTTCTCGACCTATGCCTGTTGGAGCACCTGGACCTGTTCAGCGGACAGTGCCTGCACCTGGACCCGCTCAGAGACCCGTGCCTGCACCTGGATAGCGAGGACCACCTCTGATACCACAAAAGCAAGCCTTTCAACAGGCCAACCCCCCGGCGCGTCGAGCTTACACCATGACAGCCGTTGAAGCTGAGGCTACTGACGACGTGATTGCAGGTAACTCCTAACCTAGCATTTCCTTTTTCGCATTTATGTCTGATTAGTTAGTTTCCTTGTTTAATATAGTTGCATGTTACCCTTAGGTGTTATCCTAGTTTCTTCTCACCCAACCCTGACTCTGTTCGACTCTGGAGCTTCCATGTGCATCCTGTCACGGAAGTTCGTAGTCGAACACTCGATACGCACCTACACACTTCCCAAGTGTTGGAACATCACGACGGGGAATGGTGTAGTGAAGGTTGCACTTGGTTGTAGACTTTGCCCGTTGGTGGTTAGTGGACACGAATTGTATGCTGATTTCATCGTCCATGACCTACCCAATTTCGATGCAATTCTCGGCATCGACAAGTTAGGAGCCTTCTATGCCACGATCGACTGTCACAGGAAGAAAGTGGTGTTTGAAATTCCTGACCACCCAGTGTTTAAGTTCGTCAGCGGAGGACGTTTGCTTGGACCTGTCAAGTTCCGAGCCCAGCCGTACAGATTGACAGTTGCATCTATGATAGTAGAACCGGAGAAGCCAGCTGTAGTGCGAGACTTCGAGGATGTCTTCCCTGAGGACATTTCTGGTCTGTCGCCTGATCGAGCATTGGAGTTCGGCATTGATCTAATGCCAGGAGCTCAACCGATTTCTAAGGCGACGTACCGTATGGCTCCAGCTGAGCTAGAGGAGCTGAGGAAGCAGTTGGACGAGCTACTGCAGAAGGGTTTTATTCATCCCAGCGTATCTCCCTGGGGTGCACCTGTCTTTCTGGTGAAGAAGAAAGACGGATCGAGGAGGATGTGTATCGACTATCGGGAGCTGAATCTGATCACTGTGAAGAACAAGTACCCGTTGCCCCGTATTGATGATATCTTCGATTAGCTTGGTGGATCGAAGGTGTTTTTGAAATTGGATCTTCGGAGCGGATACCATAAAGTCAGAGTCAAGAAGGATGACGTGCCCAATACAGCTTTTTGGACCATGTATGGGCACTATGAGTTCGTTGTCATGCCGTTCGGTGTGACCAACGCTCCTGCTGTGTTCATGAATCTCATGAACCTCATCTTTTACGACTTTCTCGACAAGTTCGTGGTGATCTTTATAGATGACATCCTGGTGTACTCAAAGAGCGAGGAGGAGCATGCAGAGCACTTGAGATTGGTATTGGAGACGCTCCGCCATCATCGACTATATGCCAAGTATAGCAAATACGAATTCTGGCTGGACAGAATTGCATTTCTTGGACATGTAGTATCAGGAGCTGGCATCTTAGTGGATCCGGAGAAGGTCAGAGCAGTCAGTGAATGGCCTATACCCCGATCAACTTCGAACATCAGGAGTTTCCTCGGATTGGCTGGCTACTACCACAGATTTATCAAGGATTTCTCAAGGATAGCTGAGCCGATGACGAGATTGATGCGGAAGGATGTCAAGTTCAGTTGGTCAGATTCTTATGAGCAGGCTCTTTCTACTTTGAAGGAGAGACAAATGACTGCACCCGTCTTGGTGATTCCGGACAGAAGCGGAGGCTTTGAGATTTTCTGCGATGCATCGGGGAAGGGACTTGGTTGTGTTCTGCACCAGCACAACCATGTAGTCGCATATGCTTCGCGACAGTTGAAGGTCCATGAGAAAAACTATCCGACCCACGATTTGGAACTCGCCGCTGTCATATTTGCGCTGAAGATTTGGCGTCATTTCTTACTGAGTGAGAAAGTGAAGATATTCACTGATCACAAAAGTTTGAAATACATATTTACTCAGAAGGAGCTGAATATGAGACATCGCAGATGGTTGGAGTTGATGGCAAATTACGACATCGACCTTCAGTATCACCCAGGGAAGGTGAATGTAGTACCGGACGCTTTGAGCCGACTGCCAGAGGTGATGGTTCTCACAGCTCAGTGGAGAATACAGCAAGATCTGCGAGAGATGGATGTTGAAGCTGTTCTTCCGGGAGTCACTTCGTCGTTGATGAACATGCAGATTCAGTCGACGATTGTTGATCGGATAAAAACTGCTCAAGCTGGTGATGCTAAGTTGATGAAGATCAGAGAGCAAGTCAAAGCCGGACTCCAGACAGATTTTCTGATTCACGAGGATGGATCGTTGAGGTATGACAGTAGGATTTGCGTACCTGCAGGAGATATCAGAGAAGAGTTGATGAATGAGGCTCACAGTTCACCTTACTCCATTCATCCTGGAGGTACGAAGATGTACAAGGATCTTCGTTAGAATTTCTGGTGGCACGAGATGAAGAGAAGTGTGGCATCATCGCACCACCAGACTACTACAACCCCTGCCTATCCCGGAGTGGAAATGGCAGCACATCACGATGGATTTCGTGACTGGCTTACCTTGGAGCACCAAACAGAATGACGCAATCTGGGTCATCGTCGATCGACTGACCAAGTCTGCACATTTCATACCGTTCCGAGTAGGACAATCCACAGAAATACTAGCTAGGAAATATATGGAGGTAATGATCCAACTCATCCTTTTGTAATTTCCTTCTAGTGCCAATAGTGATGTGAAATATGTTGTGTAGGAGATCGTGCGTCTGCATGGAGTCCCTGTGAGCATCGTGTCTGATCGTGATACGAGGTTCACATCTCAGTTCTGGAAAAATCTGTAGACTAATCTTGGTACTAGTCTGAAGTTCAGCACTGTGTATCACCCGCAGATGGATGGCCAGTCAGAGCAGACCATTCAGATCTTGGAAGATATGCTGAGAGCTTGCATGCTAGATTTCATGGGTTCGTGGGAGGATCATCTACACCTGGTGGAGTTCTCTTACAACAACAGTTATCAAGCAAGCATTGGCATGTCACCTTTCATTGCGCTCTACGGGATGAAGTGTCGTTCGCCCCTGAGCTAGGATGACATTGGAGATAGGGAGTTATTTGGGCCAGAGTTGATTGTCGAAGTAGTGGATGTTGTTCGAGATATCAGGGACAAGCTTCGGATTGCTCAGGACCGTTATAAGCATTGGGCTGATGCTAAATGGCATCCTCTGGAGTTTCAGCCGGGAGACCATGTCTTCTTGAAGATTTCCCCAAATCGTGGAGTGATTCACTTTGGGAAACGTGGCAAGCTCATCCTGAGATACATCGGACCTTTCGATGTTCTGGAGAGAGTTGGCGAGGTAGCCTACCGCTTAGCCTTGCCACAAGCTTTGGAGGGTGTTCACAATGTCTTTCATGTGTCTCAGCTTCGTCGGTACATCAGCGTTCCATCTCATGCTGTCGACTACTCTGAGATCACCGTCTGCCCAGATCTGACGTATGACCAGCATCCAGTACAGATCCTCAACAGACGTCAGAAGACACTCCGAAACAAGACTGTCGATCTTGTTAGAGTGATGTGGCGGCACAACTCGCCATGAGAGTCCACTTGGGAGAGAGAAGAGGAGATGAGAGAGTGATACCCCTATTTGTTTCCTGACTAGTAGTTAGAAATTCCGAGGGCGGAATTTTCTCTAAGGTGGGTAGGGTGTAACAACCACTTTTCGGTCGTGCGTATTTTAGTGCGTGTGCTGTTTCGTATGAGTATTTTCGTAACTAATTTTATTTCCGTAGCCCTAACGCGTGTTTGAACCCCATATTCGCATTCCTCTCGGTGGCGCGGACGCTCCGGTAACTTCGTTATAATTTTGGACGTCGAGGGCCCAATCCGCTTAAATCATTATTACCGTATAATTATTTTTCTTATATAAATTTTGTATCTTTTGAAAGGTCCTGTGAGTTTTTCTTATAAGTAAACCCATTAACATCTCCAGGGCTCTTCGTTTTTTTAAAAAAAAAGAAAAAAAAGTTTTAAAAGAAGTACAATTTATTAATAATAATAGTAAACAAACCTGTTAATCTCTTAATTACCTAATTCTATATCTCTGATGTTGGGTTTTATTTAAAAAAAGAGATGGAACGTACGAATCAATCTGTTGACAAAAAAAACAAATCAAACCTACTCTTATCAAATCAAAACCCAGGATCCTAGCTAACTGCTTTGACTTGGCCCTATCTCTCCCCACTTCCCCTCTCTCGACCCACGTACAGAGCCCCTACTTTTTTTAATAAACAAACTATAGGAAACAAATCCTGAGAGCACAGCAACCTAGGATAAACGAGTTAACACATAGCCCTACCATATTCTATTATTATAAAACCCTGGGTGTTTCATTTCTTCACCCTACAACTAGCCAGCGCCGCCCCCTATTTCCCTTCCTCCATGCAAACAAGCCGTTATCTCCCCAAAGCCCGACCCTTCTCCGCCTGTAGACCGCCATCACACCCGGGAGACCTCTACGGCCATCCTCCTCCCACTTGCGACCCCTCCTCTGTGCAAAACGCAGGTGCAGCCCCTGTCTTCTCTTCATCTCCACGTGCAACACCCCGTGTCACCACTGTCCGACGTCGGCAGCCTCGCAAACGCCGTCCAGACTCGCCCCTAGCAGAGAGTTGTTGGCTGCTCCCAAGGCCGCCACGAATGCCCAGCAGCCAAACCCGCGGCCACCTGCTCTCTTCCTCCCTCGCGCGCAACGATAGGCCGACCTCTCTCTCTCCTCCTCGCAAGCCACAGAGCCACAGCCCCACACAACTGCAGATCTGAGCGCCTCCATCATCATGCACAACCCAGCAGTGATACGGCAAGCTCTCGCGTGTCGACGACAGATTTCCAATGCTCAACGTCGCCGTTTCGGGGTTGTACGCATCGCAGTTGCCGTTGTCGTCTTCCGATCCTCCTCTGCACTTACGGTTAGTAGATCTGCCCCTTTAACAACTCTTAACCCACACCGTAAAGTAGAGAACCTAATAAAACTGGGTGATTAGACGTCGTAGGAGCTATTTGCAAATCTGTCCTGAACGAAGAACATTTATACTGATTTTATGTTCTGCCAAAACAGCGAACCAAACCCTCCACAGCGTAGTACATGTCGAGACGATTCCAACGACACCAAGAACGTTGAAAACAGTCGAGTATTTGATTTTATATGAATTTCTGAAGTTTTGAAACTTTTGCGCCATCTTTATGTATTGCTGTGTAACTCAAAAACTAGGCATGAAATGACGTACAAAATTGACACCATAATGATCATGACGAAATTTGGGATCCAACGGTATATCACATGATATACCTTAACTTAAAACAATTATGGGAAAAAAATGTTTTCTGTAGCAAGTCTAGTGAAACAGTATTCGTCACTATTTTTGAGATTTCCATAAAATCATTTAACCCACTTTTATGGTGTAGAACCGTCACCAAATGTAATAATGTTGATAACACCAAATTCCTGCGAATTCGGACATTTTTAACAAATTTTGACATCGTGACAATCGTGCGCCTCGAAGGCGGTATTGTGATATCATGATGTCGTGTGAGTCGACTAGGCGGGCTCGTGCTCCGGCAAACTTTTGGGTGGGGTTAGGGTTGAGCGGCCACTGGGTGTATGAAAGGTACTCTCCTCAAGAGCACCACCCACACGCGGTGGGTTAGCGTCAATCACGGTAAGCCCCTGTGAGAGGAACGACCTTCTCATCACGACCTAAAGGCGAGAACCCTAGATTAGAATGTTAACTCTTGACATGGAAATTACAATGCTAACTTGGTCTCTTGGAATATCGTCATGCTAATGAACTCAGAGAAAATCCCAACTTTAATCTTGCAAACGTCTAGAACTGCATGTTAGGAGTGCTTGTCATGCTTCTAAAATTCATATATATCAGATATGTTGTCTTGGGATGCTAACACTTTATTGCAGACCCTATCTAACATACATTCATTGTTTGTGGATGTATGTCAGATCCAGCGCTTGAGTACCCGGAGGACCCGTATGAGACGCCAGACTTGGAGAGTCAGGAGTTTGCACCTGACGCAGTGCCTATTCCAGCTGAGGACTAGAGGACTCCTCACTTCCAGTTTTCTTAGTTTACTTTCAGTCCCTTGCTGTAGTTGTGTACGTTTCTTTTGTTGCTACTTTATGCCCAGCTGTGGCTGTTTAATTTCGTGTACGAACTTTTAATCTCTGGATGTGGCTTTTATCTATATATTTTGTTATGTTATGATTGTTCTGATACGCAAATGCAAGGACCCTTTTCTGTGCTTTTATCACAGACTCTTATTGAACTCGAGCTTCACCGCTCCAGTTCAAGCGGACCGCGTAACGTTCTCGCTTCTGGTGTCTTTTGGGAAGCGTGGCGTTACAAATGACATGTCCCATTTCTGGCAGCTTCATCCACCATTTAGCTTTTGGACAGTCTTGCAAATGGCCCACTGCCACTACATTCTTTTTAAATTCCTCTTCACCCAAAACTTGCCGGTACAATCCGTTGTGTTTCTTCGTCTCTTCTCGTAAGTCTAATCTGTCCTGCATCCAATCGTCCTCACCTAGGCCCAATTGAGCTGCCACGGCTCTATACCTACAGTTTCCATCTGCTTTCACATCTGCGACGTTCACTGTAAGGGGTCGTAGACACTCAGGAAAATCCACCCAATATGGTATTCTTAAGTCGGTAGGCAACTCCTCGGCACTATCATCATGTGGAATTGAATGTTTTGGCTTCGTTATAGTACCTTTCCACAACGGTCTACTTCTTCACGTACAAGTCTTCATCTTAAATGTAGGCTTATCTGTCACATTTGCATACTGCTCAGCAATCGCCTGCACCAGTGTATAAATTTGAAGAAGCATGTCATCCATCTTATGCCCCTCTACCACCCCATTATGCCCATCCACCTTCTCCTCATCCACCTTCTGCTCTTCCTCCACATTCTCCACATCCTTCACATGTTCATCACAACCAATTTTATACGGGGATGCTAACTCCTTCAACTTTATTACAATATCAACCTTCTTCCCCCTTTAACCGGTTTCATGCATTATAAATTGATTCGATTGAGGTGTCACTGAAGTTTTTATTTTCCTTCAGGACTTTCAAAATTTCAGCTGGCTGCACCTTGCTATTTGCCAAGTCTCTCACTATTTCCATCTCCATTCCCTGCAACTTCTCTTTAACGGAATGGCCCTCGACATATTTAGTTGCTTGATGGTTGTGCTTGTCACAAATGACTGTTTACTTCCACTCTTCAAGGCCCACCATATTACCATGCAAACAGAACGGACATCGACACTTCTTGGTTTTAACTGGCCTATCGGTCTTTTTTCCTTTCGGTGTCCCATATAAACCCCGCTTCTTTCACATGCAAAGTAAACAGCAGGAATCCTATTGGACGTTTTACTCAAACTCGTCTATCTGGTAACAATCACATGCCCATTTCTTAGGCCGACTTTCTTTATCCACTGAAACAGATCGTTTCTATTCTTAAAAATTTGCATGGTTGTAAATTCATTTGTAAAATCCATATTATCCTGTATCAAACAATTCATACAACTAATTTGACTTGGAATCAAAAATATACTGCATTATTGCCGAAAGATACATCAATATTAACTTGGATTTTTGTACCTTCTCCATCAATCTCAACTGTATCTGATTGCATGCAAAATCACCAAATTTCAACATCATTTTCTACCCATTTGAATAAGAATTTCAACTACAATGTACTTAAAATTATATACTTACCAAACATCGATTTCGTGAAATTTAGGTTAAAAACCCCTAAATCGATTGCTCTCTCTTCACCAATTTGCTTGATTGCTCCATTTGACACTGTGATGAATCTAGCGAGCCCGGCAACAAAAATAAAATCTTTGGAAATTCGGTCTGTGCGCCTTGAGCAATCTTTGAAAATCTTGTCATTTGATCTTCCTCCTTGAGCAATCTTTGAAAACCTTGTCGTTTGATATTATGGAAGTGTCTGTCTGTGTGCTGCGAGCATACTTTATCGAGTGGTAATATCGGGTTCTATCGGGCCCTATTTTTTATCTGTTGTGCGCGTTGAGTAAAAAATTTTAGTTTGAAATAATATTACTCAGCTCGCACACCGATTATAATTTTAAACGATTTGAACCATTTTGCGCGCTGAGTTATCTTACACGATTGCCTGGTTTTACTACATGCACAAAATGGTTCACATCAGGAGTTATCTTACATTCCGTTGTGCGCAAGGAGTAATATAAATCCACTGTAAATAGGGAAGGTAATTCTTCCCTCGGGTACGGATACCCGGTGATACCCGCCCGTTTGGTTACGGGTATAGTTGTACTTTTATACCACCCGGGTACGGGTATGGGTATCCATGGGTTACCCACGGAAAAAACAGTAATGGTATGATATTATATATAATTTAGCCCTCTAAGAAAATATGGTTTATCATGTGTGGTTCATGGTAGGAGTTTGATTGTGAAGATTGAAAGCGATATATGAATTCCTGATGTCCGTGATAATGTAGGCACACATGGCCACAGTTGTTTAAAAGGTAACATCCACTCGGTTCACAATCTGGACTACTTTTACAAGTCGTTGTACGCCTGGAGTAATTTTAATCCAATGTAACCATTTTTAATTGACGCGCAAAACGGGTATTTAACACTCACAACTGTTCTAGATGTGCGCACTAAGTAATAATACACCTCTCTAATCTTTTTCACTTACAGTTCACTTCATGTTTTATGGTATCCCGTTGTGCGCACTTGTCACGCCCCGCTTCCCAAAAAGGACGGAGGCGAAGCGTGACTGAGGCCCGCTTAGGCCGGGGCTGAGAGCCCAGACCCAATAAGCGTCTGTGGTATTCCAAAACGAAGGAAACATGTCCCTACAAGTTAGTACGGAACAACAAAAGTACTGAAAAGAGATATCATTTCATTTTATTCCAAATAAAACATCCAAAGTACTTAGAGTCTAAAACGCCCGAAGGGCTACAACTGCAGAAGAAGAAACTACCGGTGCAAGCACCCAACCTAGGCAAGAAAACAAAAGGTGCTACACACCCAAACTAAACTGAGAAAGAAACTCTGGATTAGCAACGAGAGGCCTCTAACTCTGGTCCTCCTCTGGGTCGTACTCCGGATCAACGTCCTCCGGCTCTCCGTCTGCTGGTAAGTCCGCCTCGTCGACGTACTCTGGCTCAACACCTGACGTACATCACCAAAAGAAGGAACTGTACGTCAGGTAAGGTCTACAAACAGGGTTAGACCAAACTGCAAGTGTATCAGCTTTTAGACAACGATTTACTGGTTGATTAGCATGCTGGGGTTATAACTGAGTAACAAAAACAAGTAACGCAGCAGGAAAGTAAAGCGTAACAAGTAGTATTCGTAGCGTGTGCTACCAACTACGGGACTAAACTACAGGTGTCATGACATGTCGGGACGTGACGGGACAAGACGAGACACGACAAGTGAGACACAAAAGGGTTCACGCCTTACGGTTCGAGGGGGATCAGACCCTCTTGCCGTACGTACGCTCAACCCAACCCCAAACACCAAGGAAGACAAGACAAGACAAACAGTACAAGGGATCACTCGCTCTAGCTTGGCGAGTGCCCTATTGCCCGTAGGCTGTGTATCAGTACAAGGGATCACTCTCTCTAGCTTGGAGAGTGCCCTATTGCCCGCAGGCTGTAAATCAGTACAAGGGATCACTCGGAGAGTGCCCTATTGCCCGCAGGCTGTGCAAGACGGGATGGGACGTGACAAGAAGGGAATGGTTATTCTAGGGTGTCCACACACACGCACACACATGATATCCCTACAATATCGAAAGTTGTTGTCAGGCTCAGAATTCGTCGTCAAGTCTGAGCCGTCAGGGGTCGTCCCGGGCGCTATCATTTCACGTCCGGTTCTTTTTGTTCACAATTAACAATTCTAACCAACTAAGGCCTAAGCACGGCCAAAAGTGCAAGTGGGATACACTTGCCTGCGATGGCGAGTGTGTCGTCCTCTCGAAGCGTCTCGTCCAAGCATCTCATCGACGGAAGTTCGTCTGAAACAGTGCCGTGGAGACGGTGTCAGGTCTCAATTTCATCAAATCCTGTTAGGGTTCATTTCTAGGTTATGGGGACTATCCTATTCGTCAAAAATCACATTTTGATGTTTCAGCCTAATCGACGATCTATCCTATGTGCACAGTCAACAAAGGCCGTTCGTCGATTTCTCTAGATTTGTACAACGTTTTACTGGTGCTGGAAATAAATTTTAGTTCAAGTTGTCGATTTTTGGTTTAGGGTTCAATCAGCTATTGTGGGGGTTTCTACTTGTTTCGGGGAACCAACCTTAACCGGAGTTTGTCGTAGAATGAAAGTCGTGTCTGAACGGAGAACTCCTCAGCGTCAAATCAGGTCCACGCACGATTCCCAAAGCTGGAACTTGACGACGAAGGCATACGCCATGTCATAACGTCGTAGACGGCAAATTCGCAAAGTAGCACACCCAAGTGGGGCCCACAGCAATGCTAGGGGTCAATGGGGGACCCACAACACCTCTGGAGGACTTGGGGGGCCCACCACAGGAGTTGGTGTGGGAGAATCCAAGTTACGACGTTCGACCGTCGGTCGGACACTGTCGGTGCGAGGGTTTCTCTCGGTTAGAATGAGAGAAACTCTCGGTCGGGCGTGTTGCAGCGCAGCGGAGGCGGGGTCTTGTGCAGTGCGAGGGATTCCCTCGGTCAGACCGAGCAGATCTCTCGATCGGGCGCTTGGCAGGGCTTGCAACATTGCAAGCGTTGCTACGTGCGGGTGAAACGGAGCGGTCCTTCGGTCAGACCGACGGGGCGGGTCGGTCGGGCGCTTGGTGATGCGGGTGATGGCGTAGCGGTGCGGGCGAAGCGGCGATGCGTGGAAATCTCTCGGTCAGACCGAGAGATGGCCTTGGTCGGATCGGGTGACAGCGGGGGGGGGGGGGGGGGGGGGGGCTTGCAGCTTAGCGCTGCAAGCGGGCGATGCGGAGCGGAGCGCCGGTCATGCACGGGAAATGCGGGGGCGGCGGTCGGTCGGGCACGGGGGCGGCTGTCGCAACGTTGCGACGAACTTTGGTAAGGTGTTTTTGACGGCTAGGGTTTGTGTGATGCGGAAATAAGCTAGCCTAGGGCTAATATAAATAGGAAAGAGGGTTAGGGCTAGGTCTAGGGTTTAGGGGATTAATAAAAATAATTAAAATTATTTATTTAAAACAAATATCTCTTCTCTCCCTCACGCAAAGTTGGGTGCGGCCAAAAATTCTGAAATTTGGTCAAAAAATTCTTTAAAGCGTTATTATAATATAGGAATTTTATTATAATTAAAACACTTATGAAAATTGGTTTTAAAATTATTTAAAACTTGCTTTAAAATGGAAAATAGGTCAAATTAAGTCTAAAAATTGTAAAATAATTATGGGGTGATCGGGACGATGAAAGAAAGAGAATCAAGAAGACGGATCTAAATTTCGACGTCGAGGGACGAAACTAAAAATAGAAACGTCTCGCGTCAAAACAGAAAGTCGCGACGTCACATTAAATAAGATAGTATCGCGGAAGAACGACTCGAGATATGTCGTTCAAAAGATGTTCCACAATCTAATACTCTCAGAGACGATCCCGACGACATATCACACAATAATGTTCAATCAAATAGAGTCTAAAATAAACACGTGCACGATCAAGAGCACGTGCACAAAGAAAGTACGATCGGAAACCGACCGTTGCATCCTCCCCAACTTATAAATGATTCTGTCCTCAGAATCACATCAAGCATCACCGGGAAAAAGATGCGGGAAGCACTCTCTCATATCATTCTCACGCTCCCAGGTGGACTCTCCAGGTGATCCGTGACGCCACATCACTCTCACCAGGTCGACTATCTTATTCCTCAACTACTTCTGTCGACGATCCAAGATCTGCATAGGCTGTTGGTCATATGTCAGGTCCGGACGAACCGTAATATCTGAGAAATCAACCGTGTGCGACGGATCACTGACGTACCGAAGTAACTGTGATACGTGGAATACGTTGTGAACACCCTCCAAAGACGGTGGTAGAGCAAGGCGGTAGGCCACTGCTCCCACATGCTCTAGCACATCAAAAGGCCCAATATACCTCGGGCTCAGCTTTCCCTTCTTCCCAAAACGAATAACTCCGCGGTTCGGAGAAATCTTCAGGAAGACATGATCTCCAGGCTGAAACTCCAAGGGTCTCCTCTTGGCGTTTGCCCAATGCTTGAAGCGATCCTGTGCAACTCTAAGCTTCTCCCTGATGTCTCTCACGACATCCACAACTTCCACTATTATCTTTGGACCCAACAGCTCCCGATCTCCGATGTCATCCCAGCTCAGTGGCGATCGACATTTCCTTCCATATAAGGCAGCAAACGGTGCCATGCCAATGCTCGCCTGGTAGCTGTTGTTATATGAAAACTCCACCAAGTGAAGATGGTCCTCCCACGATCCCTTCAAATCGAGTGTACAAGCTCGCAGCATATCCTCCAGAATCTGAATAGTCCTCTCAGACTGGCCATCAGTCTGCGGGTGGTACACCGTGCTGAAACTCAGACTCGTACCCAAATTCTCCTGCAGACTTCTCTAGAACTGAGATGTGAACCTCGTGTCTCGGTCAGACACAATGCTCACGGGGACTCCATGTAGGCGTACAATCTCCTGCACATACACGGTCTACGTCACAACCAACTCAAGAGGAAATTAAAAGAGTAGTAAAAAGAAATTTTACCTCTAGATATTTCCTCGCCAAAGCTTCCGTAGACTGGCCCACTCAGAATGGGATAAAGTGCGCAGACTTGGTCAACCGATCTACGATCACCCAAACTGCGTCGTTCTGCCTCGGGGTCCGAGGTAAACCAGTCACGAAGTCCATCGTAATATGTTGCCACTTCCACTCCGGAATAGGAAGCGGTTGCATCAACCCAGCAGCACGATGGTGCTCAGCCTTCACCTGTTGGCATATCAAACACCTGGCAATGCTCTGTGCCACACTCCTCTTCATGCCAATCCACCAATAGTTCAGATGGAGATCCTTATACATCTTGGAGCCTCCAGGATGTATAGAATATGGCAAGCTATAAGCCTCGCTTAACAGCTCCTCACGAACATCACCTGTAGGTACACAGAGTCTGCTGCCGTACCGCAGCGAACCATCCTCATGAATCACGAACTCCGTCCGTAGTCCAGCTTCAACCTGCCTCCTGATCCTCTGCAGCTTCGGATCTCCTGCCTGTCCTGCCTTGATCCGATCCATGATCGTGGACTGAATCTGCAAATTCATGAATGAATGAACTATACCAGGTAGGACAACCTCCAAATCCATCTCTCTCAGCTCCTGCTGAATCCTCCAGTCGGCAGTATGCATCATCATAGTAGGAAGTCTACTCAAGGCATCCGGCACTACGTTCACCTTCACGGGATGACACTGCAAATCAATCTCATAGTCATCCATGAGCTCTAACCATCGCCTCTGACGCATGTTGATCTCCTTCTGCGTAAAGATGTACTTCAAGCTCTTGTGATCGGTGAAAATCTTCACACTCTCACCTAGCAAGAAGTGCCTCCAAATTTTCAGTGCAAAAATCACTGCTGCCAACTCCAGATCGTGCGTCGGGTAATTCTTCTCATGAGTCCTCAACTGATGAGAAGCGTACATGACCACGTGGCCATGCTGATGCAATACACATCCCAGGCCCTTCCCTGATGCATCATAATATACTTCGAAGCCTCCGCTTCGATCCGGTACTGCCAATACCGGTGCTGTGGTCAATCTCGCCTTCAAGATACTGAAGGCCTCCTCACAAGCATCAGACCAAAAGAACTCCACGTCCTTCCTCGTCAGCTTCGTCATCGGCTCTGCAATTTTCGAGAAATCCTTGATGAATCACCGATAATAGCCTGCTAAACCAAGGAAGCTCCTGATGTCTGACGCTGACTGCGGAGTCTGCCAATCTCTGACTGCTCTGACCTTCTCCGGATCCACAGATATGCCATCACTGGACACCACGTGTCCCAGGAATGCGACTCTGTCCAGCCAGAACTCGCACTTGCTATACTTGACATAAAGCTTGTGTCGCCTCAACATCTCCAGCACTGTCCTCAGATGACAGCTGTGCTCCTCCTCAGACTTCGAATAAATAAGAATGTCATCAATGAAGATAACGACAAACTTATCCAGGAATTCGTAGAAAATCAAGTTCATCAAATTCATGAACACAGCTGGAGCATTGGTCACGCCAAACGACATGACCACGAACTCATAATGCCCGTACTTCGAGCGAAAAGCTGTCTTCGGAACATCATCCTTCTTCACCTTCAACTGATGGTATCCACATCTCAAGTCCAACATCGAGAAGACTCTTGAACCTCCAAGCTGATCAAATATATCGTCGATGCGCGGCAGCGGATACTTGTTCTTCACCGTGACAACATTCAATCCTCGATAGTCCACGCACATCTTGCGTGACCCATCCTTCTTCTTCACGAGCAAAACTGGTGCACCCCATGGTGACACACTAGGGTGGATGAAACCCTTCTGCAGCAACTCATCTAACTGCTTCCGCAGCTCATCGAGCTCAGCGGGAGCCATACGGTACGGTGCCTTCGATATCGGCTGCGCTCCCGGCATAAGATCAATTCCAAACTCTAAGGCTCTGTCAGGTGGCAGACCCGAGATATCCTCCGGGAAGACATCGTCGAAGTCTCTGACGACTGCTGGTCGCTCGATCTCCATCTCCATCTGCATGGCTGCAACAATCGGCACTTCCGGCTTGGCCCAAAATCTGATGGGCCCAAGCGACTCATCTCTGCTGCGGAACTCGAACTCCGGATGGCCTGGAATCTGGAACACCACCCTCTTGCTGTGACAGTCGATCGAGGCATGGAAATCTCCCAACCAATCGATGCCAAGGACGACATCGAAGTGTGGCAGATCGTGGACAATGAAATCTGCAAAGAGCTCGTGTCCACTGACCACCAAAGAAATCGATCGACATCCCAAATTCACTGTAACCACTCCGTTCCCTGTGGTGATGTCCCAACACTTACGGAGTGTATGGGTGGGAATGGAGTGATTTGTTACAAACCTCCGGGATATGATGCACATAGATGCACCGGAGTCGAACAAAGCCAAGGCTGGGTGAGAGGATACTAGAATGGTGCCTTAGATATAAACAACTACAGTCAAACCAAGCTACTCTAACAAACAAGTCAACAAACAACACAAATAATAAGGTCTAAACTATGAAATGAAAGACTAGAAACAAGAGTTACTTGCTATAACTCCATCCAGCTCCTCGGTCTCAACAGCTGTCATGGTATACGTCGGCCTCTGTGGTTGTGCAGCTCGCTGAAACATCTGTTTCTGTGGCACCAAGGGTGGTCCACGTACAGCAGGTCCTCTCTGGACTGGGGCAGGCACTCTCATCTGCAGCGGGGCTGGCGCTCCAACTATAGCATGACGAGCTCTCGGATAATCCTTCGCTACATGCGAGGCATCTCCACAAACTAAGCATAGTCCCATCTTCTTCCTGCAGGTGGCCTGAACATGTCCAGGCTTTCCGCAGAAGTGGCATGTGCCCTTGCCCTGAATCTGAACTGGTGCCCCAGGCCTCTTGAATGGTACCGTCTGAACTGGCCTCATCGTCGGCCTAGCAGGTGGCCGGTACTGCTCCATAGGACGCTTCCCTTTATCAGCTGGAGGGTCAGGCAGAAGAGCTATGATCTCATGATTCTTCGCAGGATCTAGCACCTCCCTCATAGTCGTGAAACTCGCCGAAGACATAGGAGCCTGAATCTGCGGACGCAGTCCCTGACGAAAGCGATCAGCTCGCTTCTCCTGCTTCCTCACCATGTGTGGGGAAAAATGGCTCAGCATCTCAAACTCAGCTTCATACTCCTCGACAGTCATATCCCCCTGCTTCAGATCTATAAACTTGCTCAGCAGCTCCCTCCTAGCAGACTTGATGAAATACTTGTCCTTGAACATAGACCTGAAGGTCTTCCACCCCACTGGCTTCTCAAGACGCATCTCCTCGATGCGCCACCAGTTCCTTGCATTCTCCATCAGCTGCATCTTTGCTATCTCCACTCGGGTATCGTCAGGAATCTTCGCAGCAACTAACTTCTCCTCCGTGCTCTGGATCCACTCGTCAGCAGCTAGGGGTCCCTCCTTCCCCGAAAATGTCCTCGGCTGGAGCTCGTTGAACTGCTTCACTCTTGGAGTAGCTCGAGGGGCAGGTGGAGGTGGTGGTGGTGCAACTGGAACAGCCTGGGCAGCACGCTGGGACTGCTGAACCAACTGATGCTGAACATCCTGCATCTCCCTCATCACACCCAGAAACTGACGAAAGTCTCCGCTCTAGTCCTCTGGAACTCCATCGCCTGAGTTCCCTGATCGGGTAATGCGTCGTCCTGCCATCCTATTGACAGAAACATAGAGATTAGACTCGTACGATTACTGGCTGATAATAAAATGAATTTCAATACTTCAATTGTTCCGTATTCGCAGAAGGATGGGACCTGCATGGGCCACCACTAAAACCTGTCACGCCCCGCTTCCCAAAAAGGACGGAGGCGAAGCATGACTGAGGCCCGCTTAGGCCGGGGCTGAGAGCCCAGACCCAATAAGCGTCTGTGTATTCCAAAACGAAGGAAACAAGTCACTGCAAGTTAGTACGAAACAACAAAAGTACTGAAAAGAGATATCATTTCATTTTATTCCAAATAAAACATCCAAAGTACTAAGAGTCTAAAACACCCGAAGGGCTACAACTGCAGAAAAAGAAACTACCGGTGCAAGCACCCAACCTAGGCAAGAAAACAGAAGGTGCTACACACCCAAACTAAACTGAGAAAGAAACTCTGGATCAACAACGATAGGCCTCTAACTCTGGTCCTCCTCTGGGTCGTACTCCGGAACAACGTCCTCCGGCTCTCCGTCTGCTGGTAAGTCCGCCTCGTCGACGTACTCTGGCTCAACACCTGACGTACAGCACCAAAAGAAGGAACTGTACGTCAGGTAAGGTCTACAAACAGGGTTAGACCAAACTGCAAGTGTATCAGCTTTTAGACAACGATTTACTGGTTGATTAGCATGCTGGGGTTATAACTGAGTAACAAAAAGAAGTAACGCAGCAGGAAAGTAAAGCGTAACAAGTAGTAGTCGCATCGTGTGCTACCAACTACGGGACTAACCTACAGGTGTCATGACGTGTCCGGACGTGAGAGGACAAGACGAGACAAGACAAGTGAGACACGAAAGGGTTCTTGCCTTACAGTTCGAGGGGGATCAGACCCTCTTACCGTGCGCATGCTCAACCCAACCCCAAACCCCAAGGAAGACAAGACAAGACAAACAGTACATGGGATCACTCGCTCTAGCTTGGCGAGTGCCCTATTGCCCGCAGGCTGTGTATCAGTACAAGGGATCACTCTCTCTAGCTTGGAGAGTGCCTTATTGCCCGCAGGCTATGAATCAGTACAAGGGATCACTCGGAGAGTGCCCTATTGCCCGCAGGCTGTGCAAGACGGGACGGGACGTGACAAGACGGGAATGGTTATTCTAGGGTGTCCACACACACGCACACACATGATAGCCGTACAATATCGAAAGTTGTTGTTGTCAGGCTCAGACTTCGTCGTCAAGTCTGAGCCGTCAGGGGTCATCCCGGATGCTATCATTTCACGTCCGGTTCTTTTTGTTCACAATTAACAATTCTAACCAACTAAGGCCTAAACACGGCCAAAAGTGCAAGTGGGATACACTTGCCTGCGATGGCGAGTGTGTCGTCCTCTTGAAGCGTCTCGTCCAAGCGTCTCGTCCGTGGAAGTCCGTCTGAAACAGTGCCGTGGCGACGGTGTCCGGTCTCAATTTCATCAAATCCTATTAGGGTTCATTTCTAGGTTATCGGGACTATCCTATTCGTCAAAAATCATATTTTGATGTTTCAGCCTAATCGACGATCTATCCTATGTGCACAGTCAACAAAGTCCGTTCATCGATTTTTCTAGATTTGTACAACGTTTACTGGTGCTGGAAATAAATTTTATTTCAAGTTGTCGATTTTTAGTTTAGGGTACAATCAGCTATTGTGGGGGTTTCTACGAGTTTCGGGAAACAAACCTTAACCGGAGTTTGTCGTAGAATGGAAGTCGTGTCTGAACGGAGAACTCCTCAGCGTCAAATCAGGTCCACGCCCGATTCCCAAAGCTGGAACTTGACGACGAAGGCCTACGACGTGTCGTAATGTCGTAGACGGCAAATCCGTGAAGTAGCGCACCCAAGTGGGGCCCACAGCAGTGCTAGGGGTCAATGGGGGACCCACAACACCTCTGGAGGACTTGGGGGCCCACCACAGGAGTTGGTGTGGGAGAATCCAAGTTGCGACGTTCGGCCATCGGTCGGACACTGTCGGTGCGGGGGTTTCTCTCGGTCAGACCGAGAGAAACTCTCGGTCGGGCGTGTTGCAGCGCAGCGGAGGCGGGGTCTTGTGTGGTGCTAGGGATTCCCTCGGTCATACCGAGCGGATCTCTTGGTCAGGCGCTTGGTGGGGCTTGCAACGTTGCAAGCGTTGCAACGTGCGGGAGAAGCGGAACGGTCCTTCGGTCAGACCGACGGGGCGGGTCGGTCGGGCACTTGGCGATGCGGGCGATGGCGCAGCGGTGCGGGCGAAGCGGCGGTGCGGGGAAATCTCTCGGTCAGATAGAGAGATGGCCTCGGTCGGAGCGGGCGACAGCGGGGGGGCTTGCAGCAGAGCGCTGCAAGCGGGCGATGCGGAGCGGAGCGCCGGTCGTGCACGGGAAATGCGGGGGCGGCTGTCGGTTGGGCACGGGGGCGGCTCTCGCAACGTTGCAACGAACTTTGGGAAGGTGTTTTTGACGGCTAGAGTTTGTGTGATGCAGAAATAAGCTAGCCTAGGGCTAATATAAATAGGAAAGAGGGTTAGGGCTAGGTCTAGGGTTTAGGGGATTAATAAAAATAATTAAAATGATTTATTTAAAACAAATATCTCTTCTCTCCCTCACGCAAAGTTGGGTGCGGCCAAAAATTCTGAAATTTGGTCAAAAAATTCTTTAAAGCGTTATTATAATATAGGAATTTTATTATAATTAAAACACTTATGAAAATTGGTTTTAAAATTATTTAAAACTTGCTTTAAAATGGAAAATAGGTCAAATTAAGTCTAAAAATTGTAAAATAATTATGGGGTGATCGGGACGATTAAAGAAAGAGAATTAAGAAGACGGATCTAAATTTTGACGTCGAGGGACGAAACTAAAAATAGAAACATCTCGCGTCAAAACAGAAAGTCGGGACGTCACATCAAATAAGATAGTATCGCAGAAGAACGACTCGAGATATGTCATTCAAAAGTTGTTCCACAATCTAATACTCTCAGAGACGATCACGACGACATATCACACAATAATATTCAAAATCAAATAGAGTCTAAAATAAACACGTGCACGATCAAGAGCACGTGCACAAAGAAAGTACGATCGGAAACCGACCGTTACAGCACTGAGTTACGTTTTATCGAGTGCATTAATGTTACTAGCAGCGCACAAATGTTCAAATCTGGAGTACCTTTACGTTTTTATCTCGTTGTTTGCGATGAGTAATTTACTCAATGAAACAATATTTTTACTCCGAAGTAAATACACATACATCATAACAAACCCGATTGCAAACAGTGTTGTGACCAAAGGCATGAAAAGCTAACGATCTAGGGGTTTATGTTGAACAAAGAAATTATGCTAATTCACGGATCTATAGGGAATATAAGTGTTCCTGATTAGATCAAAAGAAGATCCCAAAGGCAGAGCAAAAGATTTTTGGCATTGTGGTGCCCTAAAATAGTGGACTGCGTACACACTGCATCGTAAATTCGGTAAGAAATTAAATGATGCTAATTAATTTGGTATTTATTAATATTTTCAGAAATTGAATGCTGTAATGTACTTTTGGTCCATGAATGCATAGAAATTACGAAGATTGAGATGGACTTGGTACACTTTGAGCGTAGCTTTGAAGAAGAGGACAAACAAGCAAAGGTAAGAAATTTTTTCCCTTTTATTAACTGACTAATTTACTAGAAAATACAGTAAAATTTAGTGACTATGTTGGTATGTGGTAATTAATGCATGGTAATATAGAAAGGTCAGATGTTAATGAAGATTTTACAAATCAGTTCACAACTAATAAAATGTTTGCCAGTATAGAAGAGCTTGTTCAATGGATACAGTCAGTCGGTGAGAAAACATGGAATGTGGTTGTTACAAAATCATCAAATATGAGTACAACGGGCAATAGGATCCACACTCATTATTTTTGTTGTGAAAGAAGTGGGACATATCGACCACACAGGCGGGATATAAAATCCAGAAAAAACTGGAAGCAAGAAGTGTCTCTGTCCCTTCTCCTTGAGGGTTACTAGGGTGGCAAAAGATAATTAGAGTTTTACAGTTGTATGCGGCAATCACAACCATAACCTCGTGATGTACCTTGAGGGACATACATATGAAGGAAGGTTAGGAGGGGGGAGATGGAAACAGTGAGAGACTTGTCAAATAGATTGTTTAGGCCAAGGGAAATCTTGAAATACATGTAGGAAAAGGATAAGGCCACAACTACCACAATCAAAACCATATATAAAGCCAGACAGAAGATGAATGCACGAGAAATGGCCAGGAGAACAGAAATGCTGCTCCTACTGAATCTATTGGGAGATCATAATTACATTGTTTTTCATGAAGTCGACGAAGAGACAAATGCGGTGAGGAACTTATTTTGGGCACATCCCAAATCGGTTGAGTTATTACGTAGATTTCCAGAGATTCTGGTTATGGAGTGCGTGTTTAAGACTAACCACAGTAGGCCACCATTGATGGAGATGGTTGGGGTGACCTATTCTGTTCGCAGCTGCATTTTGTTACATGGAGGCCGAACGTGATGATAACTACTTGTCGGCATTGGAGAAGTTAAGCTTATTGCTACATGGACGCACAATGCCACATGTAATTTTGACAACACGGGAGCTTGCACTTATGAATGCCATTGGCCATGTATTTCCATCTGCGATGAACCAATTATGTAGAATGCACATATCCAATAATATATTGAACAATTGCAAGCAATATTTTGAAGATAACAAATAATGGGTATGTTTCATCTCTGGTTGGAATTTATTGGTGGGGGCACGTAAGGAGGAGGTCTATGTTGCAAAATGGAAGGCATTGGAGAAAGAGTACAAAGATTACCCAGGTCCGTGAGCTATGTGAAGACATCTTGGCTGGACAAGTACAAGGAGAAGTTTATTTCTATATGGACAGATATCAATCTGCACTTTGGAAATGTCAGTACCAATAGAGTGCATACCAATAGAGCGCAGTTTGAAAATTCTAAGCTTAAAAAGGAATTGGTGACATCGGCCCGTAGTTTCTTCGCTTCTTGGTCAACCATACATGAATCGTTAGAAGGGCATCATATCGATATCAAGGCCTCATTCTAGAAATCAAAGATCTCGGTGCAACATAAAATATATGGGTACTTGTTCAGTGAGCTTATAGGATTTACATCTGATGCTACGTTGAAGATAATGTCTGTGGAAGCTGATAAATCTGACTCTATTGGGACAGACCAATGCGCATGTGATTGTCTAGAAATAAAGATTTATGGAGTACCATGTGCCCATGAGATTGGCGAATTCACAAGGGAAAATCGCCACATTCCCTTAGATGCCTTAAATCCTTATTGGAAGAAGCTAGACATGAAGGCTATAAAGGAATTGATGTCTGAAGAAGATGTGCTTATACATGCTGAATTAGAGCGCATACACAAGCTTTATGGGCAACTTGACGGGAAGAGGAAGAAGGAGTTGTTAATAAAGTTGAAGGAGCTAGATACCCCTGAGACAAATCTGATTAAGGAGCCGGAAGTAAGGTCACCGTGAGTGGTTGTAGAAAAGGGGGAATAAGTTGAAAAATACAGATACATCCACCACCATTAATCTATCTCATTTTGATCATGTCTTATCCGAGGAGGTTATTTGCTCCGCTCCAACTCTCATTTTGAAACAAGAAAGCTACGGCCGTGACAATCCGAGACGGTCACATAGAAACAAAAATACAAATGCAGCTCCATCTTCAGCAGCATATAACACTTATGCTCTACCTCCAACTAAACATGTTAGAAAGAAACCAACTATCAAACGGCCTTCTACCACTTTAGCTACCTTTTTCTCCACAGCTCCAATTGCAGCTACAAATTCTTCAGCTAATAACGCTTTAGTAGTTGATGCATGCATACCTTTTATTGATCCATTTCCAGCTGCAATCACCAAATATATATGGAACGTCACAGATGTGACGGCACATGGGAACTGTGGTTATAGGGCTATATCTTCTCTACTGGGCATGGGAGAGGACAATTGGAAGCTTGTCAGAACACATTTGATTGGAGAGCTAAATTCACACTATGATATGTACATCAGTATGTTGGGTGATGAAATATCACAACAACAGAAAGTGGCAATTGCATATATGGAGGCCACCCCCGCCACAATATTGGATGAACTTCCTAGAAGTTGGACATCTAATCTCAAGTTGTTATAACTGTGTATTACATCTGCTGTCATTGGGACAATGTCTAACATTTTTTCCTTTAAGAATAGGACCATCCCAAGGTAAGCAACGTGTACCCATCACCAAGGGTTTTGTAAATAATAACCACTTTGTAAAGATTCAACTTACAGAGGGAAACCTGGTTCCACCAGCAATAAGCCTTTGTACGAAATACCATTTTACTGAGGCAAGAGGATGGGAGGAAGGCCTTAAAGAGAGGATGCGACAATTCACGTAAATAATCGGTAACAATGTAGTCAAAGAAGATTATTTATGTGATGTATCATCAGATGATTGATTGTATAGTTTTGTGCTAATGTATTGTTTGTGTTTATAATGTAAGTATATACTGAAAATTTTGGAATATGTGAACAAAATTTTTGGTATCAGTCTGTGTGATTATGTATCTGTATATATATGTATCAGTATGAATGTGGTCTATTTATCACGTTGAATGTATCCGTGTGTAATAGTGAAGGCAACTATATCAGTTTGGATCTGTATCGTTTTGTACATGAATATCTTTGAATGGTTCATTTTGAATATGTCATCAAATTGAATATGTATCAGATTTAATGTAAACGTTTGTCATCGCCTACAAATTTGCTCAACGCACACAATGGTCATAATTTTACATGTTGTGTGCGTAAAACAATTTTGTTAGACAGTACACTGATTGCTCAACGAGCCATACTGGCTTTGACGGTTGTGTGCATTGAGTATTTATGTTATGTGATACAAAATTGCTAAATGCGCACAACTGGATTAATTTTGCCAGTTTTGCGCTTTGAATAGTTTAGTTACACCATAAAACCTTGCTTACTACACACACCGGCAATAAGTTTGCCCGTTGTGAGCGCTGAGAAATTGTGTTAGTCGCTATCAATTTTTCTCAAAGCGCACCACATCGGGCAACCATTCATGGAAACAACATATGGCTAGTATCAAACTGATGTAGATTCATCCCTTCACATCAGGCAAAAGGTGTGACTATTGTGTGCACTGAGCAAAAAATTTTTAGCTAGTACTTTGTATTGCTCACCTTAATTCCTATGCACATTCACGTGCACTATGTATATTCACGGGCACCGTCGACAATTCCCACCATCCAGTCCAATTCTGTCCAGGAGTTATGCTCCTAGTTTTAATAGACCGCAGAAATTAAGCAATATACATACAATTTTCAATCGTGTACTCATATCGCTAAAGGTTGGCAAACAGCCATTATATACTAACAAGCGGTAAAGTCTGCACCAGACGGTGTTCATGACCAATTGATTGTTCGGTGTTCATTACCAATGCATACACCATCACATCTCCAAATTTAAACCTACCTACACAAAAATTGTCCAAAAGCGACCACGATTCACTCAGAAGCATCGCCGGAGGGCTCGTTGGTAGCCAACCTGGCCGAAGTTTGGGCCGATCCTCCGCCAGACTCCTGCCCAGACCGCTGACGCTTCCTCTCTTCAACCTCCTGCCCCATGTCATCAATCGAGGCTGGAGGAAGAGCGTTTCTCTCCAACTCGGCTATACGAGCCAAGAGCCTACCCTTCTCTATGTTCCAGCGCTCTTCGGATCTCTTCCGAACTGTGGACATTGCGACCACACTCTCTTTAGCTATCGTAACCTCCCACTCCACCTGAGATCTGCGGTCCCTCTCTTTCATCAGCTGCTCCTCCAACTCCTTTACTTGAGATTCGAAGGTAGCCGCTGTTTTGCGCTCGGCCATTAACATTCATACAACTTGGCGATGCAATTCCGCACCGACCACTGATGTATGCAATGAATCAAGGATCCGTAAGAGTGAGGCAACACTACAAAGAAAAGATATTAGTATCTAACCTGGTAACTTCCATAAACGACGGAGTTACCAAGCCTTTTAATGTCAATTTGTCCAAGGACACTTTGGTCAGGGGGAAGGATGGAGTTCTCCACCAGCCGACTGGCCATCCCCTATCCAACAATGTAGACTCACCGTCCTAGACATTGTAGAAGGGTTGGTGACTGTTTCCCATAGTACCATCCGAGGGAACGTCAGGGGGCGAATTCAACATCAATGCCCCCTCGTACTCTGGGGGAAAGAGCCTATTGAAACGAGACCGCCCCATGGCTAAGTATCCCTGAGATGAGTCTCATGCAACTGCGGCGTCACATCCCCCGAGTCCTGAAGAAAACAGGGATTTGCTATGTCACCGTCTCTTCTTCCCCCCTAAAGACTGACCTTGGAAAGTTTCTTTGTCCCTCTTACACGATTGCCCATCCATATCTGCAGAAATGGAACGAATCAACATCAATGGTTATTTGATCTTTATAAGAACATCTCCAACCGACGGTCAACCCCAAATTTGGCGGTATTTATCCTCTAACCAAACCGGTGTTTGGAGGGGTTTTTAGCGGAATGCTACAGTACCCCTTCCGATTGTTATTAAACTATAAACTGATACATAATTACTCAAGGCTTTCAACGGACATATATTTGAACCGTTGTGCATGGTCAGCAAACAAAATTGCTCAACTCGAACAATGACATATATGTGGAACATTGTATGCGGTGAACAATTTTGTTTTCTAATACTAATCATACTCATCGTGCACAACGTGCATAACTAAATACAGTTGTATGCAGTGATCAATTTTGTCTGTACATTGAAATATTGCTCAACGCGCACAACGGGCTATCAATTTTGTACTAGTTGTCATGGCCGCCGAGTACAAATACTCGCTGATGTGGCGAGTGGAAGCAAAATTGTCTCAACACATTCCCATTCAAATTCCACGGATGACCGATCAGATTCTGTTTTGTGGGCCCACGAACATCTCATCTCCTCCGTATCGTCAAATCAATACGGCAAAATCCAAATTTTTTATTTATAAAACTTAGTCGAAGTACTTGCAACATGAATTGTTTATATCATTTTGTTGAGGAATAAACAGTGTTTTATGTTATTACTTATTTTTTACGTTGTAAAGGAAAATTCAACCCCACTCAATTCATTAGTTTAAGCACTTGGAATGCACGTGGACCCCACGCGAATGAATTTTTCACTTCTAAAAAGAGAAAGTGGACCACACTCAATGACTATTTTCTATTGATAATTGACAGTGGACCCTACCGAGGAATGAACAGTGAATTTTTATTTTAAGTCAGTTGTCCCCACTGAAAACCCACTTCTTTCAACTTTTGAAGTTCCAACCAACACTCCAACATCCAACTCGAAGGAACACAAGAAGGTTTAGTGGGCCCCACGAGATATTCTCAAGTTTAGCGGGCCCCATAAGTTATTCTCAACTCCACCTTCCATCCCCGTTGACTTCGGTGTAAGGAGGTGACAGAATTAATAAAGAAAATAAGGATTCGGTGTATATGATGTGACATAGTATTCGTGTATTTTTTCCCATATTTGTAACGCTGTCACATCCATACACCGGTTATCCGGTGTATATAGCATTTATCTCCACCCAAATACACACACTACACCACTTTTCTCTCTCACAAGATTCCAAACCCCAACAACATTCCACAAGCCCACTTTCCACCAAAAGTACACGGAAAAGGTCTACATTTTGGATGGCTACAGACCACTGTTTTTTCCAATTATTTTAAGCATGATATTGATGTGACGTTATGTCACATCAAAAAAATGTTTTATAACAAAAATGGAAAAAAACGGTGGTCTGCACCCTATGCCTACACTGCAGATCAGTGGTTGCATATTCTATTGTACAACTTTGATGGCATCGGCGATTTGGTCATGTTTATTTCAAGAATCTTCTCATACTGTCCAATCAAAAACTAGTTAGCCTGTTTTAGAAACTTGCTTTTAATAAGAAAAGTTGTTTTGATTCCTCAAAACGAGGAAAGCTCCATAAATCCTAATTTACAATTAAGAAAGTAACTTTTAATACTAGGTGTTGCGTCATTGGGTCGGCACTCTTGATGACTCAACCGACGGATGACTAAGGCCCACTGGGCCCACAAGAGAATCTCGATATCAACTCGATCAAAGCCCAATGGCCAGTCGACTGTTGTATTTCCCTCACTCGAACGTGGGATTAAATGTGAACTCGTAATTCACGGGAACGTGCACAACATTTACTCCTATTAAAGGGGGAAGATCGTGGCCCAATAAGGAGGGTGGCCGTTTTCTCCCCAACGTCATTAAAGGGACCAGGGTGCCTATAAATACAGAAAGGGTTCCAATTCCAAGGTACAAGATCTAAGACATAAAACTCTACTTTCTCAACTAATATTTCTTACATCATAGAGCTTGCGATGTCAAACCTGAGATGAACCTCTGTGGGTCAATCTCAGCTGCTCCAAACTCCCTCTCATCCTTAAGTTCCCATACTAACTTAAGCATCGGAGGGGATTTGGGTCGGGACCCAGATTCGACCCCCTAATGTGTCTCTGTGGTGTATATCGACGAGTCGTCATTTCTTGTGAGGGTACTGTATCTAATACGGTATAAAGAAGCATACTACTATGACATATACACCACAACAAAATGGTGTGGCTGAAAGGAAGAATAGAACATTAATGAATGCAGTGAGATGTACGTTATCACATTATGGCATCTCCAACGATTTTTGGGGAGAAGCCATATTGACTGCAAATTATATTCAAAACTGAATTCCCACAAAATCAGTCGAGACAACACCGAATGAGATATGGAATGGACGCAAACCCAATTTAAGTCATTTGAGAAAATGGAGTTGCATGACACATGTTCTCATTCCATAGCAGGTTAAAGATAAGCTGGATCTCAAACCCGTAAGATGTGTATTCATAGGATATTCTAAAAAGTCTAATGGTTACAGGTTCTTCCATGAAAATAAAGGATTCATTGAAAGTAGAGATGTTACTTTTCTCGAGAATCTAGAAGAAAAGGGACAAGTCCAAGAAAATGTGCCACCCTTGACAGATTTAGATGATGTTCCGAATGATGACTTGGATATAGTGGATGATGTACATCATCCAGCTATGGAAGATGAATCTGTAAATGAGAATATATCTATGGCAAATCAACCAGCTGAACACGTCTAGTCTGCAACCCTTAGTCGTAACAAAAGACCCAAAACAACAATTGCATGGATGGATGATTATTATCTATATTCATGTGAACCATCTTGTTTCTATGTGGATATTGATATAGATGAGCAAGCTGATCCCTTGATTTATACAGATGTAATAAAATCATCTAAGTCCGATCAATGGCTTGAGGCCACGAAAAGGAAGCTTGACTCAATTGAGAGAAACAATGTATGTGAGCTATGTGACTTACCAGAAGAGAGGAAGTCCATATGATGCAAGTGGGTGTTAAAGAAGAAATATCGATTTGATGGGTATATTAATACATTCAAGGCCCGGTTAGTTGCAAAAGGATTTACTAAGAAAGGGAGGATTGCATACAATATTGAGGAGATTTGGAATGTACAATTCCAATCCGGTCCCTACACCATTGTTTATGGGGAAGCCGTTAAGTAAAGAACAATGTCCTGGAGAGGGACAAGTTGGCTGGATGTTCAATATGCTAAGGCGATTGGAGGTTTGATGAATGCAATGCTGTGTACTAGTCCAGACTTGGCATGCCCAGTTAGTCTATTAGTAGATATCAAAGTTGTTAAGGTCAAAATTTACTGTGACAGTTGTTAAGCTGACGTGGGCTCCTTGTGATGAGTCGAAGCCTCGTCAGCAGGTGAATTGGGACCCTCTGTTGGAAGAACCTGGGTTGAGTATGGTAGATGATAATGTGGTGCTCCACCGACCCTTGGTTAGCTTGTACGTTGGTCGCTCGAGGTTGGGAAGCTCGAGAACGACCCTTACAAGAGATGGAGACTCGTCGATCTACACTATAGAGACACGTTAGGTGGGGTCGGATCTGGGTTCTGACCCAAATCCTCCCTGATGCTTAAGTTTGTTTTGAAACAGGAAGAGAGGGAGCTTGATGCAGCTGAGATCGACCCACGGAGGTTCGTCTCATATCTGGCGGTGCAAGCTCTAAAGTGTAAAAATATCAACTGATAAAGTAGAGTTCTATGTCTTAGATCTTGTACCTTGAATTGGGAACCCCTTTACCTTTGTCCTTTCGTCCATTTATAGGTTGTTCCTCTTTGATTGTATGTAATCGTCCCTCATTGATTTGGACGCGATCTCCTTCAGGATTAGAGAAAACGACTGCCCATTTACTCGACCCCATTAACCTCCCCCTGAATATTAGCGCAAGCCTAATGGTCGAATGATCTGTTTGTTTGACTCAGCAACACCATGCTTTGAGCAACGGGTATCGGGTTGCGGGTGCCAAATGGGTTGTGTACACAGATACTCCACCAGGTTCTGTACCCGTGCACTAATAAAAGTAATCCTGGTCCAGCTCATTGGAAAGATGTTAAGAGGATTATGAAATATATAAAGGGCACGGTGCACCACAAGTTAGTTTATCATGCAGACTTGCTTGAGGTTTTTGGTTATTCCGATGCATATTTCGGAGGTGGCAAAGATGACATGAAGTCAACTGCAGGACATGTGTTCATCTTTGATGGTGCAGCTGTTTCTTGGGGTAGCATGACATATGGTTGTATAGAAAGATACACACAAGAAGTTGAGTATATATCCTGTAGTATGGCGACTACTCATGCGGTATGGATCAGTAGGTTCCAATTGGACTTGGATCTCAATTTGGTGGATGGAAAAATTGAGATGTACTTTGATAATCAAGCATTCATCTGCTTGACCACATTGGTGCAAACAGTTCCAAAGGAAGGCATATTGAAATACAATATCATTACATACATGATATAGTGGAAATGATTGTGATTTATATTCTAACAAGTGATATGATTGCGTATCCCTTGACGAATGGTATTCCAGCAGGTACATTGATCAAACATGTTGGTTTGATAAGACTTAGAAATATTTAAGTCAAGGAAGCTTTCATTAAATTTGAAAGGAGACAATCATGAATAATAATTGAACTCGGTGAATAAAATATGCATATCTCACGGATAGTGGGAGTATGTGAAATTACATCATGTGTTATACACAGATGGTGAGAGTATGACCGGAATGCACTTGCATATTTTAGGCCAAGTGGTAGATGTAAGTGGTTATGGCCTGATATGGCCAAATGACCTGGTAACCGACCCGATACTCGGTTGAGGATTTTCCTTAACCAAAAGACTGAGTCTCACATGTCGTTGAGGGAATCTCGGGTGTGGTTGAGGAACTCTCGGGGCAGTTGTGGGATGGAGGATATGGTGGTGGCCCTATAAATAGAGAAGATGGGTTTCTCTTCTAAAGTATCAAAAACTATCAGTTATATCCAGAATTCTCCAAACAATCTCTCTTCTCTATATAATTCTCTCAAGCATATTGGGTTGTACACAAAGAGAGTAATGGATATGATATGGTTTAAACGTGATTTTGTATTTGATTTGAAATTCGTAAAAAGGTGAAATATCCTAACTGTCTGATATTGTATCTCGTATATGGTTTTATCCCTAAGATGTCGCTACGTTACAAAAACGCGTTAAAGAGTTAACGGATACGGTATCTGGTTAAGATATTATCCTTAAAGATATCGTTTAGTACCTGAAACACATTAAAGGGTTAACGTGGGATTCTATATATGAGATAGAGCGGATTTTCAGTTTTTTCGCATTAAATCTATCTCTCCCTCTCCTGTTTTTCGAGAAAAGAAAAGAGCGAAGGATTAACGTGGGATTCTATATATCTGGTGCCAAATGGTCATAGCTTCTGTTTTCCATCAAATTCATTCTATCCACCAGACGTCAGATGCGCTTGTTCCATTCGTCTGTTTCAGTGTAATATCTTCATTACGATTGTATCACAAGACGCATTGTTGCTTCACTCCAGCTATCAGATGTAATCGTTATAGTCAGTTTCCTATGTAATCCCAGGCTGAGATTAAAATAACCAATCCAATTATCTATAAATGGATTCACTCGAACATGGGTTTGTTCGAAAAATTTCATTCTTTTGCTCGTTCATCTGTCTTTCCGTTTTCTTCATCCTCTCGCTTATCTCACTTGTTGATTTAGGGTTTCGTCATGCCGCCAAAACGAGCTTATGAGTCAATTTCTCCTCAATATTTGTCAATTGATGTTGAATCACTATCACCTGAACCCGATGAGCCCGGTCCCTCATCTCGTCGGTCCAATAGAAGCATTTATCCTGATGCTTTGCAACGGCATGTGCTTTCTATTGGTCGTGCACAAGGTGAACCAAATGTCCAGTTGCCTCATCATGAGTATTCTCGGGCTGAGTCAGATTCTCCAGTTCACTCTCAGGCTCAAGAAGATCCCCTCGAGGACATCCGTAACAAACTACAATTTCTGGTCCAGCGTTATCTCCATCAGGACTCTGATCTTATGTCCCTCCGTGTCAACCTCGATGATCTTAATACTTCTGTCTCTGTACTTACCAATGAACAACGTCGGCTTAACGATATACTCCTAGGCAATGTAAGTCCCTCATCTGATCCTTCATCTTATTCACATCGTCTGGAGACCTTATCTCAGAGATTAGGAGAATTTGAAGAAAATCTCTCCAACATCAATCTTGTGATCTCACTTCTGCGTAGCAACTTCGACACTATGATGGACACAATATTGAACATACAAGCGAAGTTGGTGACTCTGGTGCCCTTGCCTAGAGACATCTGTACAGTTGCTCCACCACCTCCACCTCCACCTCCACCTCCAGGTTTTTGATGTTGGAAGGTCCTTCCACAATCATTTCTCATGTCATATAATGTATTTTTGATCATTGATGGAGAAGAGTGATTGTGAGTATATATTATTTGTTGTTTTTGGTTGGATAGTGTTTTGGGTTTAAGTGTGGTATACATTTAGGTATACAGTTGTCACATTTTTATGTGAGCTTAGTTATGAAGTAAGACACATTTTGTTGTATCTGTCTTATTTAAAATACATTTGTGCTATGATAAGTGATGCGCGATACTGTCTTATTTTGTAGTTTCGCCATCACCATATATAACAGATATCAAGTTTGATAAATATTACTCAGCATGCACAACCAGCAAAAATATTACCAATACAACGCGCTGAGTAATAAAGGGGATGTATGTGGAAAATTACTCTTACGGGGATTGGGCAATTTTGGCATCCAATAGACCTATTGCTCAATGCACACAATGTTCCAAATATATCCACGTTATGCGCTTTGAGAAATTTATGTAAACCATACACAAGACAATACACACACTCAAACCCACTCTGCCCATTTTCACCCATTTTACACTCATCAAAACACCCATGTGGGTCCCACATCCTGATTGTGTTGGTTGGTTTTTGGGGTGTCCGTGCACTTTATGCACGGGTTATTTCTAGTTTGGCTATAAATGGCTTCCATACCCATAAGCCATCTTCTACCACTACACTTCTTGATGATAATATACGATCTGATTCTATCTGACTCTACTTATACAATATTTTTCCTTCAAAGTTCTATTTTTTGTTGTTCAACACTGCTTCTTATTCAACACACAAAGATGGCCCATATACTTGCGGCAAGTGACGTGAGGCAGAAATTGAAGACATAGCCATTAGATTCAGGTTCCATCCAGAAGTGCTCTTACTGGCATCTTCTTTCTAGCTGTGCAGACATTTTTCATTTTTGTCTAGCTGCTCAGAAACTGTGCAGACACCTTTCTCTCTATGTTCAGAAGAAGGTACACTTGAGCAATTTTGTTAAAGGATATCAAATTGGCTCTACGCACACCACATCGGGCAACCATTCATGGGAACAACATCTTGCTGGTATCAATCTGATGTAGATTCACGAGCACTCTTCTATATATTCACAAACACTCATCTGTACACTCACGGGGTATCTTCTGTAGCCTCATAGTAACTCTACTGTAGTCTCCTCCTCCTTCAATGCCAGTCCAATTCATCTATAAATGGCTTCCCTACCCACAAGACCTCATCAACCACTAAATTTCATGATGATAGTATTCTATCTGATTCTATCTGATTCTACTTATACAATATATTTTCTTCAATTTTATATTTTTATCACTGCTTCGTCTTCATCACACAAAGCTGGCCAATATACTAGCGTCAAATGGCCAATATGGACTCGAAGATGTTCTTTGCTACTTCATATGTTATTTTCATCTTCATTGCAGACATCACTTCTTGATGAAATTACATGCGATGTCTTCAATTTCTGTAGCACGTCAATAGCAGCAAGTGACGATAGTGTGCGCTGATGGAGCTGCTCATAAATGGTATCGAGCTTGAGCTGTTCAGTAGATGGCATCTGTGCACGGAGAAAAAATGTATATAATTACCAACAATTACTCAGCGTGCACAACCGACAAAAGTTTTAAACATTTTGTGCATGGAGCAAAAATGTTTGTAATTACCCAAATTGCTCATTGTGCACAACCGGCAAAAGAAGTGATCTATTATGCCTTAGGATAACATATGTATCAGTATGCAATTTCATTTCTATATACTGTAGAACTGATCTATTACACAAATGAGGGATGTTATCAAAAGAGTGTGGGTCTCGTGTCCTGATTGTGTGTGTTGGTTTGTGGGTTATTCGTGCACTATGGGCACGGGTTATTTCTAATACTTTTATTTATAGCAGCTTGCATTTATGCCTGGGCACTAATTACTCACCACCGAAAATTGCTCAATGCGCACAATGGGCATATATTTGGTTCTTGTGCGCGAGGTACACCAAATTGGTCTAATGCATTAAAAGCAAGTGAACCTACTCTGCTACATTAAATGCAAATGTATGATTGTGACTACTGCATGCAAATGCATTAAACACGTTCCCTCGGGCCGAGGTAAGAGATGTTCAGATGCGGTTTCCCATGCAAATATATAAATATTGAGTTTTCCAACCAAATGGATTCACCGTCAAAACTATCTCAAAAGTCATCTCATCCTTCAATTCCCTATGATCATATCCCAGCCACTCTGCTAGTCATATACAGCCCTAGAATTCAATAATAGTTGTCAAATGTGATTTTGTTAAACCATATAAAATTTGCTCACCGCGCACATCTGCCATAATTTTGCCTGTTTTGCACATTGAGAAATTTTGTTAGAGGCCATCATTCTTAGGAACAACATCTGGCTGGTTATCTGTTGTAGATACACTGTTCATGAGCACTCTTCTGTATATTCCAGAGAACTCCTCTGTTGACTCACGAGGGTCTCTTCTATGGATGCACAGTAACTATACTATAGTCTCATCCTCATCCATGGGCATGAGTTATTTCTAATACTTTTATTTATAGCAGCTTGCATTTACGCCTGGACACTAATTACTCACCACCCAAAATTTCTCAACGTGCACAACGGGCATATATTTGGTCTGTTATGCGCAAGGTACAACAAATTAGTCTCATGCACTAAACGCAAGTGAACCTACTCTGCTGCATTAAGTGCAAATGTGTAATTATGACTACTACATGTAAATGCAATAAACGTGTTCCCTTTGGCCGAGGTAAGAGTGGTTCAGCTGTGTTTTCCATACAAATCTCTAAATATTTAGTTTTCCAACCAAATGGATTCATCGTCAAAACTATCTCAAAACTCATCTCATCCTTCCATTCCCCATGATCATATCACAGTCACTCTTTGCTAGTCCTATATAGCCTTAGAATTCAATAACAGTTGTCAAATGCAATTTTGTTAAACCATATAAAATTTGCTCATCGTGCACATCTGCCATTATTTTGCCTATTTTGCGTGTTGAGAAATTTTGTTAGAGGCCATCATTTTTGGGAACAACATCTGGCTGGTATCAATCTATTGTAGATATATTCAAATATCACTTCTCTGTAGACTACGTGTTCTCTTCTGTAGACTCACTTTAACTATACTGTAGTCTCATCCTCATCCATTGGCCAGTTCAATTCGTCTATAAATGGCTTCCCTGCCCACAAGACCTCATCAACCACTACACTCATGATGATAGTATTCTATCTGATTATATCTGATTTTACTTCTACACTACTTTTTATTCCACATGCTAAATTTTTGTTGTTAATCCCTTCTTCGTCTTCACCACACAAAGATGGCCAATATACTAGCGACAAGTGACGTGATGCAGAACTTGAAGCCATCGCATCTATATGGAGTCGAAGATGTTCTTTGCTCCTTCATATGTTCTTCAGAAGGTATTTTTTCAATATTCTGTATAGAATATTTTTACTTAATTATGCTTTTTTGCGTTCATAACCGATTCTTCTTCAACGCATACAGGGACATGCGCTGCTGGTGGCATGCTTCTGTATCTGCTAAGAACTTCGTCATGAGCTTGAACAACGTCAAACAAAGCAGTACCAAAATGTCTGAGTAGTAGACAGTCTCATAGGTACCTGCGACTTTCTTGGCTTGCGACGAGCTTTGCTTGTCCAGAATCTGACTCGAGAATGACGCCGCTCAGTCTCTCCTCATCTAACATGTGCTCGAGCTATGCAATTTTGTCCACGATACCATAATCTTCTTCCTTGTTGTTTTCAGTCTCAAGCGCCATGGATGAACTGAGAAAGAACACTGCAATGATAGAGAGCAGCACAAAAAGTGAAGTTCCATGATTGATAGGATAGTCCTGCGCAAAATGGCAGTAAGCAGTTTCTACTATATTGTTATATGTACATTTGAATGCATATATGTTGTAGTATGAGGGATTACAGACCTTAATATAATGCAATTTTTCCAACATTGAGATATCTGGTATATTGTGTTGCTCACACCAATTTCGCTACACGTTCACGTGCACTTTGTATATTCACGGGCACAATCACCAATTCCCTCCATGCATGTCCAATTCTTGGTTTATAAATGGCAACCCACTATCCCTCATCTACTCACACATCTGTTTATGTCCACTTTCAATTTCTGAGTTTGGTTCTACACAATATTCAGTTTGTCCTTCTGCTATTCATTTGTTCACACCTATTCATTTGTTCACAGATAATGTAATTTTTGTAACACAGCTTTGCAGATCATGGTAGCTGAAAATAGTTATGCAATGGGGATGACAGAGCCAATTTGCTATTGTGGCCTGACAGCTATACTTAGGACTGCTATGAAAAAGGAAAATATTAGGAGAACATTTTATGGTTTTATAAATTACAACAAGAGCAACATATGTAATTTTTTTTGCACGGGTTGATCAGATGGAACTGTGTCCTCGTGGCCAAGAATATGCCAGAGATTTGCTACAAGAAATTTCAAAGTTAAAGTCAAGGATGCGAGAATGAGCAAGGAATTGTGGAGATCTACATGAGGATACAAGTTACGCTTTTTCCAGAGCCAATGAAATTAACAGAAGAGAAGCTTCTAGTAACAATTATATGAAGAACAATATATCACCAACATAAGGGCAGTCAAGACAGAGGGCAGTGCTTAATATTTCACCACTGATGTGATTTATTTTAGGTTGTATAACAACTTTGTTGTTGATTTTACTGTTGTATGGATTTATGCCATAGGAAAACACATGTTTCAGAATGCAATTTCATTTCTATATTGTAGAAATGATACGTTTATATATAGCAGCTTGCATTTACGACTGGACACTAATTAATCTATATAATAAAATTGCTCAACTCGTACAACATGCATAATTTGTAGCGTTGTGCGCGTTGAGCAAACAAAATTGCTCAACATGCACGAAAAAATTATGAGGATTGTTGTGTGCTCTGAGCAATTTTGTTTTCTAAAGGAAAATTATTTCCACAGCCAAAAGTTATAAGGACAACATATTAGCTTAAAAATATTTAGAGGCACAGACGACTTCGGCGTGGCGTGGGTGACTTCGGCGAGGTACAACAAATTGGTCATATGCATTAAACACAAGTGAACATACTCTGCTGCATTAAGTGCAAATGTGTGAGGTGACTACTGCATGTAAATGCATTAAACGTGTTCCAACAGGCAGAGGTAAGAGTGGTTCAGCTGCGTTTTCCCATACTAATATATAAATATTGAGTTTTCCAACCAAATGAATTCGCCGTCAAAACTATCTCAAAACTCATCTCATCCTTCCATTCCCCATGATCATATCACAGCCACTCTTTACTAGTCCTATACAGCCCTAGAATTCAACAACAGTTGTCAAATGTAATATATAGTTTTACGTGTTTAGTAAAAAAGATTGCGGTTGGAAATTATTACTCAACACTCACAACGGGCAAAAATATTATGGGTAGTGTGCCCTAAATAATAAAGGTGATTTTGGTGGAACATAAATCTTGCTGTGATTGGGCAATTTTGTTATCCAATTGACCTATGCTCAATGCACACAATGGTCCAAATATTTTTCGATTGTTTGTTTTGAGCAATTTAGTTAAAGCATAAAACATTTGCTCACCGCGCACATCTACCTTAATTTTGACCGTTGTGCACGTTGAGAAATTTGGTTCGATGCTAACAATTTTGATCAACGCGCACCACCTCGGTCAACCATTCGTGAGAAAAACATATGTCTTATATCAATCTGCTTTAGATTCACGAGGACTCTTCTGTTTATTTTTGAGACCTCCTCTGTAGGTTCACTGGGTCTTCTCTGTATCCTCACATGGGCCAGTCCAAATCGTCTATAAAAATTGCTTCCCTACCCACAAGCCCTCATCAACCACAACACTTCTTGATGATGGTATTCTATCTTATTCTATCTGATTCAACTTATACAATATTTTTTCACCAAGCTATTTTTGTGTTTTTCATCACTGCTTCGTCTTCAAAAAAGAAAGCTAGCCAATATACTATCTGCAAGTGACGTGCTTTATAAATTGGAGCCATCACATTTATATGGACTCGATTATGTTCTTTCCACTTCAATCTGAAATACTCGATGTTTTCGATTGCTTCATTACATTGCCAGTTACCTGAAGGTTCCATTTTGGGATCGTGTCTCAAACTATGCAGACACCTTCCACTGGCTGTTCGGAAACTGTTTAGCCACCTTTCGCTCTATGCTAACAGAAGAATTTCACGCCAGTATGCCATTAATGAATTTCATACCATTGCCTTACTGTGATGTTGCAATATTCTTTGTGATACTAGCGGGTCTATCTGAATAAATCTGAGTCTAGTTATACAATATATTTATTTTACTCATATCGTGATTACGAACCGCCACCTGTACAAAAGCTCGAAAAGGTACCAACTTAGGGTTTATAAGCTTCTTAGGGGTTATAAGCAAGATTTTCGATCATGGTTTAAGGTTTATCCATGCCTCCACGAAAACGAGAAAGAAATTCTACGATGCCCTTAACCTCGAATCGACCATCATCATCTCCTCATCCGGTAAGCAATCCATCATCCTCTGACAGCGATGATCCTCATGCTCATCTACTGAAGACCCATATGTGGCCATTAGAACTAGTGTTGATTATCTGATAATTGGCCAAAGGTGTCTGGAAAGTCAACATAAATCAATCTGTTGCGAACTACGCAGAGTCGAAGCTAATGCCAATGGAATTCGTCTTGATCATGAATCGATCATGGATTCTCTCCGTCGTATCCATGCCAGCTTGCCTAATCAATCTGCTACGTCATCATCCTCAGATGATTGTGAGGGTTTGCTTGATCGTATGAAATATTTTTACGATAGTCAATCATGCATGTGGCAATATGTTTCGACGATGAAAGACGAGCTCAATGTGGTGAAGGGCATGTTTGAAAACATGGATGAGAAATTGGACACAATCATGCCCACGTCGAGGGATATCCATGCTCATGGCCATCTGGCTCCCACTGCATCCCGTGCACCACCACCACCTCCAGCTTGATGGAAATGTGTTATATGTTTTCTTGAATTTTGTTAGAACATGTGAATGTTAGGGTGTCACATTTGTTAGGGTATACGCATGTTTGCTCTGTGTGACTGATACTTATGTGTCACAATGTTGGATTAGATGGTGTCTGTTTTTGTAATATCACTGGCTTATATGGAATTATGTGGTTTTGTTTGCTTGTTTCTCTTTGAATCAGTGACTGATATGGATTTAGGATGCATAATAACATGTCATATTTGATTCACTGGAACAATCCCAATTCATTCTGCTGCATTGAAGTATCACTTATATGGTATAAACTGCTCAACGTATAAACCGGGCTTGAAAGATGCCCGGTGTGCGCGCTGAGCAATTCTGTATATTCAGGAGCACAACATCTGTAGACTCATCGTAACTCTACTGTAGTCACATCCTCATCCATGGGCAATCCAATTCGTCTATAAATGGATTCCATACCCACACGACCTCATCAACCACTACACTTCGTGATGATAGTATTCTATCTGATTCTACTTGTACAATATTTTTTCTTCAACATGCTATTTTTTTGTTGTTCATGAATGCTTCGGCTACAACACACAAAGATGGCCAATATACTACGGTAAGTGACGTGATACTGAAATTGAATACATCACATATATATGGACTCAAAGATGTTCTTTGCTCCTTCATATTTTCTTTTCATCTTCATTGCAGATATCTCTACTTGAAGATGTTCTTACATCGACACCGGCTTCCTTCTCTGCCATCACATCCTGCTGATATTCTTTGAACCTTCGTATGTTCTGTTCAGCTTCATTGTATACATCACTGCTTGATGATAATAAACGTTCTATCTTAATCTATCTAAGTCTACTTATACAAATTTTTTACTTAATGTTATTTTTTGTGTTCATCAATGATTCTTCTTCAACGCATACATGAGACAGCTGGCTAAGATACTTGCAGCAAGTGACGCTGATGGAGCTGATGGAGCTGCTCATACATGGCATCGTGCTTGAAATTTTTTTCATGGTGGGAATCCATGTATCCGTAGGATAGTCCCGTGCATGAATTTCATACCAGTACCAAAATGTGATGTTGCAAAATGTTTAGATGTAGTTTCTAATTTCTTGTGTTATGTACAGTTGAATGAATAAATTTGTAGTATGATGGAATACATACCTTAATACAATGTCATTAAATTTGAAACAATTACAGCACATTACAAAATTGCGTGATGCTAACTTAAAGTACACATAATTTCTCAGCGCGCACAACCGGCAACATAAGTGAACGTTGTGGGTGCTGAGCAAAACTGTCTACAATTACCAACAATAACTCAACGTGCACAACTGGCAAAAGAAGTGAACGTTGTGCACTCTGAGCAAAACTGTCTACAATTATCAAGTTTTGCTCATCGCACAACGGGCTTATTTTACATTCCGTTGGGCGCACGGAGCAAAACTGTATACAATTACCCACAATTACTCATCGCGCATAGCTACATGACTCATTATCTTCATTCTCTTCAGCTCTTATGTTTCTTCTTCTTAATCGTTAAGCACAATAAATTTCTTGACAAGTGGCCAGATCTGCAGCAACAGAGAAAGTATAAGATATGAGATCGGTAGCAGCAGAAAGAGTTCTCGAATGATACGTATCTTCCGCAAACGATCATAATTAAGACTTAGGGTTTTAATGAGCAATATTGGACCCACAGCCCTATGAATTCAAAGCCACAATGGCTGCATTTTGGACTAAAATATAGGATAAAGCAGTTTTCAGAGAACCAGTTTTAAAGAGAACCAGATTCATCACATTTATATTGATATCTTCAGGCCAGATGCACATAGTATATTTCTTCCAAGATAATATCAAATTGTTACATATAGTATATAAAAATGTCAGCCTTCATATCAAAACCCTGGTAACTCATCGAGAGAAGTTTTTTCCTAAAGAAAATATGGAGCAATGATGTTAAAATAATTTATAATAGTATACAAAATAGGTAATTTTGAGCAAAGATACCTTGTTTCTATCGGATGTACTCATACAACAAGTTCTCATGTCGTGACCCTTTTCTCCACAAAAACTGCAAGTCCTTTTCTTGACTGACTTTGATCTTGTGAGACTTGAATTCTACACGGAATCCTTGACACCACTCGTGGTCAGCCTTTAGTTCTTGCTTTTGCAGGACCATGCATAATGACATCATTTAGTCCCACTTCTTGTTTGATAGGTGCATTGGACCCCATCTGAGTGCTTGGATCTTCAGAAGCAGTTTGCGCTTTATCATTCAAATTATGTTGGTCCAAAAAACAGTTTGCCCATTTAAAGACGTCATCAAACAGAAGGGGATCTCTTGTAACTGCCTCCACGACTTTATCGAATGATGAACGAAGTCTCCAGGTTTGAAGTGGTGTAATTTGATTTGGACGCACTCCGTGGACTATGCTAGTCGAAGAGGCCCCAAGAATCATGATGCTATGTCTTCCATTTAGTATCCACCTTGGTAAAATATATCTCTCAGGTATGGCTTGCATATCAAACTTCTGCTTCATGATAATAAAATTTGCGTGCACAGCAAACCTTCAGTCACAGCCCTAGCACACGTACACAAGAACATTCCAGTAGATATATTGCATTGAATATAATGCAAGTAGCTCTTTCCATCTGTCACGCCCCGCTTCTCTAAAATGGAGGCGAGACGTGAGAAGGTCCGCTCAGACTTGGAGCTGTGAGGCTCCAGTCTGTAAAGCATCTGGATTTAACCGAGTTCAGGTCCTTGCAAATGCGAAGCAGAACAACAATAATAAAAGGAAAGGGAGACAGATAAAAATATCTCAGAATGTCCAAAATAAATAAGTTCCAACATCACAGAAAAGCCACCAGGCTGGAAAGAAAAAGAGTCTAAAGGCCCAAGCATGGCCAATAAAAGTACAACGTACAGAAAGTAAAGGTGCTATGCACCGACAACTAACAACAACCTAAAACAGAAGTAACTCAGAACAGTCTCTAAGACCGGTCACCGGTGTCCACAAACTCCTTGTCAAACGTGGGCTCTGGCTCAGCGCCAGTAACACCTCGTCCTCAGCAACGGTTTCTGGCTCAGGGTCTAACATGTGACACCCAAAAGAGAGAGGGGCACATGTCAGCAAGTCTACAAAGACTTGTGCAAGGAAACTAAAAGTAAAGTAAGCCAGCCTAGCAGTTCTAAAAGCATGCAATGACATGACATATATAGTATGAGTGCAACAGGTAAAGAAACAAGTATAACAAGCATCTAGTATGGCATGGCAAGAGTAGTAAACTACTAACAATCACAAGTCACGTTTTCATGTCGTGCACAGTGTTCACGCCTTACATCTGAAGTGGCTGTACAGACACACTTCTACGCTGAGTGGTCGCTCAACCCTACCCCTCCACGTGTATCGAGCCAGGGCTTTACCCCCGAACATGGAATGCTCGCTTCTGGATCACGAGCCAGGAAGTGTATTTGGCATAGGGTTGTGCCCGTAAAACCAGGTGCCTAGCCTGAACAAGGAAGTACAAGCATAGTAGCGTGTGCTACGAATGCAACATTCAATGCATGTATGACATGGCATGGCAAGAAGTAATTAAAAGCGTACAGATAAGGAATTTAAACATGGCAGTTACAAATGCATGGATGACTTGGCAGCAGGAACAAATCAAGTAAAAGGGGTTGGATCTAGCTTCGTTGTCAAGCTAGATCAAGTGAGGTGGCAGATCTAGTTTCGTTGTCAAACTAGATCAAATAGGCGTCTAGGCAGCTATCATTTCACTGCCTAGTCTCTTTTACGCTACGGTACAAAAGTGGCCTAAAACATGGCCTAAACAGGCAACGGGCAAGTTTCACTTGCCTCCAACCTGACGTCCAAAAACACCGTCCAACAGTCCAATCTACCTACGTGCACAAGTCCACCAGCATACATTCCCATTTTAAATTATCTTGATTCGTGATTTAAACAATTTAAAACACCAATTTTCATCTTGTTTAGCAGGCAATGGTCGGGGGTCCTAGGGGTGCAGAACGTTACCTCAACACGACGCGAGAGCTACACTGGCATCGGGTAGCGACGCCAGGGGTTGGAATATAAGAACGTGCTCCTAGTCCATTTCCAGATCAGATTCCTCGCTCGAATAGTCTGGGCAGCAACCAGATCAACGAACTAAGATTCCAATGCTAGCACGTGCGACGATGGGGATGCGACGTGTCGCAACGTCAAAATAGTCAAAACGGTGATGAGAACGCTGTAGTGGGGCCCACAGCAGTGCTAGGGGTCAATGGGGGACCCACAACAACTCTGGAGGGCTTGGGGGGCCTACGACAGCAAAGTAGTGCTACGGATGCGGAGTTGCGACGAAGATCATCGGTCGCAGCAAGCCGGTGCGGGGGATTCTCTCGGTCAGACCGAGAGGGGCTCTCGGTCGGGCGACTTGCAGCGCATCTGAGGCGGGGCTTGGTGCGGAGCGAGGGGCTCCCTCGGTCAGACCGAGCGGGGGCGTCGGTCGGACGCTGTGGGTGCAGGCTTGCAGCGGAGCAGGTTGTAGCGGAGCGGGGGCTCTCGGTCGTAGCGGGAAAATGCGGGAGAGCGGGTCGGTCGGTGCGGGCGGATGCAGGGTTGCAGCGATGCGGGGTTACAGTGAAGCGGCTTGGTACGGAGCGGAGCGGCGATGCGGGGCTTGCTCTCGGTCAGACCGAATGGGGCTCTAGGTCGTAGTAGGGTGCGGGGGTTGCAATGAAGCAGCGGGCGACTTGGTGCGGAGCGGAGCAGCGATGCGGGGGCAGCTCTCGGTCAGACCGAGCGGATGCAGGGGAAATCCTCGGAGTGGCTGAGCGGTTGCGGGAGTGCGGCTGCGACGAACGTCGCAAGTTGCAATGCGAAAGTTTGGGGTTTTTGTGACGGATAGGGCTTGTATGCTTGAAGAAAATGGGTATCCTAAGCCTCCTATATATAGTGTAGATGGGTTTGACCAAGTCTAGGGTTTAATTTGAATAAAAATTGATTTTTAAATCAATTTTAAACCCAAAACTTCACCTACACTATATCACATGCATGGGGTGCGGCCAAGGGGCTTGGAATGGGTCAAGAAATGTTATGAAGAGTTATAATATAATAGAATATATATTGGGCTAAAAATACTTGAAAACTTAGTATTTAAAAAATATTATAAGCTTGGCCAAAAATGTAAAATTGGTCAAATGAAATCCAAAAATTGTGAAATAAATATTGGGGTGATCGGGACGACGAGAGAAAGGAAACTAAGAAGAAGGATCACAATTTCAACGTCGAGGGACGAAACTAAAAATATAAACGTCTCACGTCAAAAGTGAAAGTCTTGAATTCTCTTCAAATAAGGTCAAATCGTGGGGGAACGACTCGAGAAATATAGTTCCAAAATAGTTCCACAATTCAATACTCTCAGAGACGATCACAACGACATATCACACCATAAGGTTCGTATACCGACAAAGTCTAAAATAAATACGTGCACGAACAAGACTACGTGCATGTAAAGCGTATAAAGGATACGGGGTCCAAAGGCGACGGTAATTCTAAGTTGGGCACACGTCGGGGGTTGGCTTGCTAAGGATGCAATCAAGGTTACGGCCCTAACGACTCAACGACACGACTCACTCACAAAGCAACAAAACCAATCAGGTACCTGAAATTGCTATACGCACAGCCGTATAACGAATAGTGGGTACCGGCCGTTACATCCTACCCACCTTAAAATAAAGTCCGTCCTCGGAATTTCTAACTATAAATATAACTCTAGCCAGACTAGTAGCTGTCCCAATCACATCACACTATAATTCAACCAGGTATAGTCATTACAAGTGCTTATATTTGCACTAGTTAGTCAAACAATAACTCTACTAACATGTATATATTCACGCACATTACATACTTACATCTATCACAGCCAGCCAAATTCATACACACATTTCAATCATATATATATGCATACATCCCTTATATAACTACTACTTACCTAGCACAAAACAATAGTTCATATACTCACATAAGAATAGTCTTACACTAGCAAATACAATCATTGCTCTACGTATAGATAACTACTCATGAACAAAATAATAAGGATACACTACTCCCTATATCTCCTAGTATACACCCAATACCAACCACATCAACACAAGTAAGCACACCACTCAATATTAAATCATGTTATTATATCTAAGATACACTTACTACTAATATAATTTCACAATTATAGAGTCATTCAAATGCATGCAAATATTTCACCATATATTCACATCACATACGGTCCTATATCTATATTTACGACACGCCACACATACCATAGTCACCCATACCTATAACTAAGCACATACTTACCCGTGCATGGTGCACACCCACACACACTAACTTTTCATTCATATATACCAATCACACCACTATATTTCCATCACATCTACACACCTAGTTTAGCTAGCACACATACGTTCACATAGGCAAGTCCTTAGTAAATAACTATACCACAAGACCAACACCTATAACTATATACTGGTATATCGACCCACAATCATGTGTGTAACACAACCAGGCACAACACTCCTATCACTATACATGCATCACCCATCGCTATATTCATGGTACTACACGCAAACCACTGACATATGTAACAATATACTTAGAGTATACCCACTCAGGCTTGAGTGAGACTCAAAACACATATCAGAATACTCTATATACGTAACACGGTATCTATACCTATACCAATACCTCTCCAATGTATACACATCTACCAATATAACCATATACATACCATAATGTCGATCACACTTAATATCTAGTCAGGTAACACCCACATAGTTCAATCACTTTATATAATATCACAGACATCTGCACACGTATAATTATAATACCCTCCCTAATACATGCATTCACCGTATAGTCACACACATGTAACACATATATTCACACCATATCATTCTACCTATAACTAGTATACCAACACATCTACTTCATACATAGATAAGATATGCAATAGTCGTGTATACCTCATGGTATACACGCACACGCACAACATCTCGTAAAGGCAAGCAATAACAAACAAAATTACATTCCTATTACCATACGTATATCACATATATACTCATGCAGCTAATACATAACTACCTACATCTAAGCACAATACATAACTACGTACGAGCACATACTCACACGTACTAACATATAGGTCATATAAAAGGCCTACTCACTTAACTATAAGTACACCTATTATCATTACACCTAGCATACACACGACTTACTAATATATTATATACCAAGCATCTACAAGTATCTTCAAGCCACTCACACTACTAGTATATACTACAATACAATTTCCATTATCTATACAGACATCCCTAAAGTGGTATAGCCATCCACACATATATAACTAATTTCATCCATACAACTTCATATACATCATGAATAACACGGATTATACATACATAACACAAGAGTCAATTATTGATACCCTAAGGGTAGCACGCTCATAAAGGTCCACACACTCCACCTATATGCATGCACATCCACAACATAACAACTTATACTAATGGGCCCACCAAGCTATACTATGGTTGACACAGACAACAACAAGCACCAATGGCTAAACAATAGGAAAGAAACCGAAGCCAAAGCGTGACGAAGGAAAGATTGGAAAGTACGAGCTCAGACAGGACGAAGATAAGGAAACAGCTTGGTCAGGTGAGTCAGGGGGTATAATTATGAACGTTCAGGTGGAAAAGAAAGATGTAATGATACTCTTATAGGATACATGAGGATAGTGTGTAAAAGATATAGGTTAAAATACGAAGAATACAAAACCAGTCGATAAAATGAGTTGTTCTAAATAAGTTTGGGTTGTATATACATAATAAAAGAATGGTTTATTAGCTTATTGAAAAAATTTATAAGGAAGAAGTAAGCATTCACACGAACATTAAGGACATAGGTTAGAAAATATTAGACGGCAGAAATTTAATAATTTCGGCAAAAATTTCAAAATTCATAGAATGAAATTTGATTAACTGAAATGTAGAAAATTTAAGCTCATGTTAAATGCTTTCAAAGTCTTTAACCTGGGGAGAATTTAAAATAAATAATATTGAAACTACTTTTAAAGGAACTAGGATTTGCCAACAGAAACGGTTTCATACAAAGATTTTAAATTACGAGTACGACGTACCTAGGGCTGATATTTAAAAATAATTGAAGTCCTATTTATCTTGGAAGATATTCCAAAGTATGTATGGTAAATGGCTAAAATGAATTTCGTAGTTAAAAAATGGTATATCGAATTATCAAAATAGTAATAATGTTTTAAAACCAAAATGCGAGAAATATTGGTTAGCATAAAGCTACGAGATAGTAATTAAAAATTACAACCAATAGACTCCAAAATCTACGAAAGGATCTGAACTCAATCGAATAGTGAGAATTTAAATTTATATGAAGGGTTTAAAACAAAATTTAAACTTAGCGAAAACTTTTAATAAGGGAAATCGAAAATAACTCTGAAAGAATCAAGATTTACGAGGGAGGACATTCGAAAGATCAACGATTATCGTAATGTGGCGATCATGTGAATCGAGGCAAGGAATTTGGTCGCATGATCGAAACATAAACACGCCTAGGATATGACCCAGGAGAATCTACGGAAAACACCTACGGTTGACCAACTAAAGATTTGGAAACCTGGTGCTAAGACTTTCTAAGGGACTAGAACTTGATGAACAGTGTTCGGCTTGGCCCGAAATCGACGAACCCAAGCGAACGACTCAAGGATTTCTAGGAGCCTAATATGGTCAGAGCTAGGCAAGAACCACTAGGGTAACTCCTAAGACGATTATATCAATTTCTAGCATGGAGTCTAGCTAACAATCAGTGACCTCTAACTTGCAAGTACAGACGTCTAACTAAGTCTTTCTAAAGTCCTGATTTAATGGATTCCCTACTAAGCTGAGACGGATGTTCGGGCAACACGTCTACCAGCCACCTAAGACATAGGAAACGATAAAAATTTAGACTCAAGGCTTATGATTTGGATGTCGAAATTTATTTATTGGACATCCTGTAATTATTATCGTTGTTCCGATAATTCGCAGTTGCAGTGGACCTGTATGGGCCACCAACAAAACCTGTCACGCACCGCTCCCTAAAATGGAGGCGAGACGTGAGAAGGTCCGATCAGACTTGGAGCTATGAGGCTCCAGTCTATAAAGCGTCTGGATTTAACCGAGTTCAGGTCCTTGCAAATGCGAAGTAGAACAACAATAATAAAAGGAAAGAGAGACATATAAAAATATCTCAAAATGTCCAAAATAAATAAGTTCCAATATCACAGAAAAGCCACCAGGCTGGAAAGAAAAAGAGTCTAAAGGCCCAAGCATGGCCAACAAAAGTACAACATACAGAAAGTAAAGGTGCTATGCACCGACAACTAACAACAACCTAAAACAGAAGTAACTCAGAACAGTCTCTAAGACTGATCACTGGTGTCCATAAACTCCTCATCAAACGTGGGCTCTGGCTCAGCGCCAGCAACACCTCGTCCTCAGCAACAGTTTCTGGCTCAGGGTCTAACATGTGACACCCAAAAGAGAGAGGGGCACATGTCAGCAAGTCTACAAAGACTTGTGCAAGGAAACTAAAAGTAAAGTAAGCCAGCCTAGCAGTTCTAAAAGCATGCAATGACATGACAGATATAGTATGAGTGCAACAGGTAAATAAACAAGTACAACAAGCATCTAGTATGGCATGGCAAGAGTAGTAAACTACTAACAATCACAAGTCACGTTTTCATGTCGTGCACATAGTTCACGCCTTACAGCTGAAGTGGCTGTATGGCCACACTTCTACGATGAGTGGTTGCTCAACCCTATCCCATCCACGTGTATCGAGCCAGGGCTTTACCCTCAAACATGGAATGCTCGCTTCTGGATCACGAGCCAGGAAGTGTATTTGGCATAGGGTTGTGCCCTCAAAAGCAGGTGCCTAGCCTGAACAAGGAAGTACAAGTATAGTAGCGTGTGCTACGAATGCAACATTCAATGCATGGATGACATGGCATGACAAGAAGTAATTAAAAGCGTACAGATAAGGAATTTAAACATGGCAGTTACAAATGCATGGATGACTTGGCAGCAGGAACAAATCAAGTAAAAGGGGTTGGATCTAGCTTCGTTGTCAAGCTAGATCAAGTGAGGTGGCAGATCTAGTTTCGTTGTCAAACTAGATCAAATAGGCGTCTAGGCAGCTATCATTTCACTGCCTAGTCTCTTTTACGCTACGGTACAAAAGTGGCCTAAAACATGGCCTAAACAGGCAACGGGCAAGTTTCACTTGCCTCCAACCTGACGTCCAAAAACACCGTCCAACAGTCCAATCTACCTACGTGCACAAGTCCACCAGCATACATTCCCATTTTAAATTATCTTGATTCGTGATTTAAACAATTTAAAACACCAATTTTCATCTTGTTTAGCAGGCAATGGTCGGGGGGTCCTAGGGGTGCAGAACGTTACCTCAACACGACGCGAGAGCTACACTGGCATCGGGTAGCGACGCCAGGGGTTGGAATATAAGAACGTGCTCCTAGTCCATTTCCAGATCAGATTCCTCGCTCGAATAGTCTGGGCAGCAACCAGATCAACGAACTAAGATTCCAATGCTAGCACGTGCGACGATGGGGATGCGACGTGTCGCAACGTCAAAATAGTCAAAACGGTGATGAGAACGCTGTAGTGGGGCCCACAGCAGTGCTAGGGGTCAATGGGGGACCCACAACAACTCTGGAGGGCTTGGGGGGCCTACGACAGCAAAGTAGTGCTACGGATGCGAAGTTGCGACGAAGATCATCGGTCGCAGCAAGCCGGTGCGGGGGATTCTCTCGGTCAGACCGAGAGGGGCTCTCGGTCGGGCGACTTGCAGCGCATCTGAGGCGGGGCTTGGTGCGGAGCGAGGGGCTCCCTCGGTCAGACCGAGCGGGGGCGTCGGTCGGACGCTGTGGGTGCAGGCTTGCAGCGGAGCAGGTTGTAGCGGAGCGGGGTCTCTCGGTCGTAGCGGGAAAATGCGGGAGAGTGGGTCGGTCGGTGCGGGCGGATGCAGGGTTGCAGCGATGCGGGGTTACAGTGAAGCGGCTTGGTACGGAGCGGAGCGGCGATGCGGGGCTTGCTCTCGGTCAGACCGAATGGGGCTCTAGGTCGTAGTAGGGTGCGGGGGTTGCAATGAAGCAGCGGGCGACTTGGTGCGGAGCGGAGCAGCGATGCGGGGGCAGCTCTCGGTCAGACCGAGCGGATGCAGGGGAAATCCTCGGAGTGGCTGAGCGGTTGCGGGGAGTGCGGCTGCGACGAACGTCGCAAGTTGCAATGCGAAAGTTTGGGGTTTTTGTGACGGCTAGGGCTTGTATGCTTGAAGGAAATGGGTATCCTAAGACTCCTATATATAGTGTAGATGGGTTTGACCAAGTCTAGGGTTTAATTTGAATTAATATTGATTTTTTAATCAATTTTAAACCCAAAACTTCACCCACACTATATCACATGCATGGGGTGCGGCCAAGGGGCTAGGAATGGGCCAAGAAATGTTATGAAGAGTTATAATATAATAGAAAATATATTGGGCTAAAAATACTTGAAAACTTAGTATTTAAAAATATTATAAGCTTGGCCAAAAATGTAAAATTGGTCAAATGAAATCAAAAAATTGTGAAATAAATATTGGGATGATCGGGACGACGAGAGAATGGAAACTAAGAAGACGGATCACAATTTTGACGTCGAGGGACGAAACTAAAAATAGAAACGTCTCACGTCAAAAGTGAAAGTCGTGACGTCTCTTCAAATAAGGTCAAATCGTGGGGGAACGACTCAAGAAATGTAGTTCCAAAATAGTTCCACAATTCAATACTCTAAGAGACGATCACAACGACATATCACACCATAAGGTTCGTATACCGACAAAGTCTAAAATAAATACGTGAACGAACAAGACTACATGCACGTAAAGCGTATAAAGGATACGGGGTCCAAAGGCGATGGTAATTCTAAGTTGGGCACACGTCGGGGGTTGGCTTGCTAAGGATGCAACCAAGGTTATGGCCCTAACGACTCAACGACACGACTCACTCACAATGCAACAAAACCAATCAGGTACCCGAAATTGCTATACGCACAGCCGTATAACGAATAGTGGGTACCGAATGTTACATCATCAATCCGCATAGTTACTTTATATGGAGACGTATCCCCTTCTATGCTAACCCTTTCATGCTGACAGTATATAGTATTTTTGAACCGAGTTTGAAATTTGGAAAATTTGTTTCTAGTATAAACCTTTGCGGCATGAACCTCTAACTCATGCATGCCGCGAAAGTTTAGTTTGTTCCTCATACAAAAAGTGTATTCTCTCTCCTCTTTGTCTCGCTGAAATTTTACCGCTTTATCATATTGATCAATGAGCTCGTATAATGGAGTCATAGCATTTACATAACCATCAAAATACGAGTTCATGCTTTCACTCCTTTGGCTGGACGCCATGCCTACACACAGAACAAGAAAGGAAAACCATATGATTAGTTTATTTTGATCATATATTTTTACAACTATCTCTATCGTATTAACATTTTCATACCGACAAAGAAAGTATCCAGTAGGTACGCCTTAATCCCATGCCGTGCTTTCTTATGCATCGTATGTAACCACTTCCATGCTTTCATTTCATTTTTTGTTTATCTGTCAATGGCTCCAGAAATTCCTTTTGGTACTTCTCCATTAAGATGACCCAATATATTTCAGCTTGTTCAATATTTTGACTGTTCTTACACCAATTTACATAGTCTTCATCAAATTCAGGGTTATAAGAAAAGCACAATAAACGTAGATGCTCATCTTCATGCAAATTGATATGCCATATGCAATAACTATGCTTTGTAGTTGGAAAAAAAATCTTTTGATTGCATTGCATATTGCCGGGTCTTGAGCAGTGATGATAGCTCCTGGTGCTTTACACAACATACATGTTAACCATTGTCCAGATAACCAAACAAAGGATTCTTTTCTCTCATCAGCAAGAAGAGCACAGCCAAATAAAATAGACTGTTTATGATGATTGACACTTGTAAAGGTGAAAATATTTGTCTTATAAGTGACATCAAATACAACAACATCTCCTAACTGGCTGTATGATATCCTCGCCCTTCCATTAACCTAAAATATACTCCTACGTACATTTTCTTCATCATGCTCAATAGCATAATAGAACCGAGAGTCTGTATCTTGCATTTTAAGAAATTGTTCAATTACTCTAATGCATTCCTTCCCGATATTTTTCTTTCTTGCTACTCTCAAATGATCAATGCATTGTTGTGTAGTAATATTGACATTACTGCTACTCGTGGCATTTAGAATCCTTGCAATCTTTGCATGTCATACTCCACAGCCATGAAACTGAACAACTAAATTACTACGTGTTCCATCCATATGCGATCTTTTATGTGATGTAACAGCTGGATCTTCGAAGGGGTTTTAATCAACTCATGATTGTGATCATAATCAAAGGAGTTGATGGCCCAGACTCCATCGGCGATTATATGAACTATCATTCGAGACTTACATCATTCTCTCTCATTTTTCCTTCGATTAACTTCCCTCTATATCTCCCTTTTATCTTTTAAGCTTTTATACACTTCTTTGTTGCACACATACTTCCTCCTCGCGGTATTGCCGTCTTTTCCCTTTCCAGTAGATGACTTTCAGATTGAAAAACCTTCTCTTTTTGCATATGTATTATAAAAGTCGAATGCATCTTCTGTTGTATGAAATTTCATTCCAATATGTTGGCTGGCCTTTTCATTATCACTATGCCTATCCTCTTCATATACATTGTTTGTACTGTCATTTTCAGCTTCAATCTCATTTGGCATCTCCTGATCATGCACAAAGGGTTCACTCTCTTCGATTTTTTTTTCTAAAATAGAAATAAATAACAATATCAGTAATATTGACACAGCATGACAACTAGATATGTCTATCCTAGTAGCAGTAGATTATTCATCAGCTTGTTAGTTGAAACCACACTACTACTACTAATTATGTTAAAACAATGTGTATAATAGCTAGTCTTTTTCAATCTGTGTTACCATCATATTTAATGAAAAGATCAAATACATCAGAAAATAAAACATATCACCCGTTTTTCGCATTATGTACGACATTCGCTTTATGTTGTTATGAAATATAAGTGGCTTTAGTAAGTTTAGATGAACATCTCATATTTCTCAACGTGCACAACGGGCTAAATTTTTGAAGGGGTTTGCGCGGTGAGTACTTTCCAACTTAGCATAGTGTTGCGATGGAAATTACTCACCGTGCAAACCCCTTCAAAAATTTAGCTCGTTGTGCGCGTTGAGAAATATGAGATGTCCATCTAAACTTATTCAACGCGCAAACCTAGTGACTGTAGTGCAATATCTCAGCGTATGATCTTGGTTAAGTTCGTGCGAGCTCGAAATAAGTATGGATAGTAACTTAGGGATGACCATCCTTACCTCGATGGAGGACAGGAGGATGGGAATCAACGAGCGTGTGATGGCAGTGATTTGGGGGCGAGATCAGTCGGGGGCTGTTGAAATCGAAGACCTAGCGCAATGTGGGGGATCTACTCCAGCTTTAGTGTTTTTAGAGCGAGAGCACGAAAATAGCGGTAGCGATCGTAATTAAGTACAAAGTTGCTTTGAAAAGGTCTTAAAGGGTGCGATGGTAATTGCACCAAAAGGGAAGATACCAAAAGGCCGCAATGGATCGAATCGAATGGTAGGAAGGGATCGAGCACAGGAATCGCACCTGAGGTTGATCTCCGACGCATTTTCCCCATATCTAAAAATTATTAAATTTTGGTTCTGGAACTGTTGCATCATTGGGCCGGCACTCGAAGGGCTTGTTTAGCAAGCGACTAAAGCCCACGAAGGAAATCTGAAGCAAACCCGGTTAAAGCCCACGTGCCATTCGATCGTTGCACTTCTGCCCATCGTACAAGGGATTGGAGGAAGCTTAAAAATAGTGGGGACGTGGGCAACGGTTACTCCTATTAAGGGGGAGGATCATAACATAATAATTGGTGACCGTTATCCTCCAAACGTCACTGAAGAGACCAAAGAAGTCTATAAATACACTGGAGATGAAAAAAATAAAGGGGTATGAGATTCGATACTCTGACATTATATACTCCACTGAATATTTCTTACTCTAAAAAGCTTACGACGCCTGACTCGAGACGATCCTCCATGGATCGATCTCAGCAGCTCCAAGCTCCCTCCATTAAGTCCCATACTAACTTAAACATCAGAGAGGATTTGGGTCGGGACCCAGATCTGACCCCCTTGATGTTCATTTGTGGTACAGAAAGATCGTGGAGTGTCTTAACAATAAGGTCATATCTTTATCGATGATAGCTCAAGACTTGATCTTCTCGGTGGGTCGAACGACTATCACACTCCAAATCTGCCTATCAACGACCCCGGTTCTACTAACTAGGGTCCTATGCAACTAGTTGACAAGGCACCACCTCAACAGGAGAGGTCCAAGTCTTCCCATTCATTGTTAACGCCATTTTGGCATTAACAGTTGGCACCGTCTGTGTAAAAACGACAGTCGATATCCTAAAGCATCAGCAATATCGACTGGACCCAGCAACCTGGACCAAATCCTGGTCCATGTGAGAACCACGTTTGAATTGAAGACGTTGCAGAATTCACATCTTCATCTAAGGGGGCAGAGTACCCAAAGTCTCTCAGCAACAGTTCGACCAATTCGTCGAGAAAGTCGAAAAGATTATCATGGCACTAGCCGCCGTAGTTCAGCATAGCTTTGGACGTCCACCTCCAGCAAATGAGCTACCACTACCTCCAAAGCCCACGTCTACGAAGGAAATTATCCCCTATAGGGACCTTAGAGATCCAAGGACAGATCGACAAGAGAATGCACCACTCAATACCACTCATACACATCATCGAAACGGGGAGATGGGGAACAACAACCGTGCATTCGGACATCAGGGAGGTCATATTCCATCCAACAACGAACGAGCTGCCCGCATCATCCTCGATCAGGTAATCGACCAAGTCACTTAGGGTCCTAACTGCCCATATTTTACAGGTGGCAACGAGGGGAGGGAGGCAGAGGAAGTCCCAACCGTTCCTCTGGTGCTACTCACCTACAAGGTGGAGATGGGCGAACCCAAATCATCCTTCCTTCCATTCAGCGCACCCCGCTAAAGGAGAACATCACATCTGCTCTGTTCCTCCTGAAGTTTAAAATACCCCCCATTGATATACGATGGCAAATGCAATCCTTGGGAGCATATCCGCAGATACCAAAACGTGATGCTACTTCACGGAGCAGACATATCAGACCTTTGCCGAGCTTTCCACACCACGCTCGTTAAAGCGGCAGACAGGTGGTACAACGGACTACCTGATGACTGCATCTGATCTTTTGACGAGTTGTCTGACCGGTTTTGCAGGAAATTTGCAGTGGGGCGACGCCCCAAAAGAAAATCTTCACATTTTTTTCTTTGAAGCAGAGAGATAAGGAGTCGATCTAATCTCTCGTTTGGCGATTCAACGATTAAACCCTCGACGTGTCGGTCATTACAACCTTTGTCCAAGCAGTCCGAGACGAGCACCTTTTGAGGGCCCTCCACCAGTTTCCACCGAATAACCTGGTGGAGCTGAACAATATAACTGATTGGTTCAAAATCTCGGAAGAGGCAATTGAGTATATGGAAAACTACAATCCTACTCGTCGAGACGAAACAAAGCAAGAAAAGCAACCCCAAGAAACTCCTCGTTAAGAGACTCGGGATAAGCGACGGAGAGATAGGAGCCCTCGGAGTAAGGAACGCCTTGCCTGAGCAAACGCCCCTAAGGGAGAAGTCCTCGCTTACGATCCGCGAGAAGAGCTCGCCAAGGAACCTATTAAGAAAAGCAGGTATGAGAAGAGGGATGACCTCAAATTCTATAAGTACCACAACGACTACGGCACGGCACCAACGATTGCTGGACACTGAAGAAGGAGATCGACGTGTTGGTCAAGCGTGGTCATCTCAAGAGGTCCGGTGATAACCAGCCAGGAAAAGAAGGGACCTCCAAACCAAAAGGCAAATGGCTAATGACCAGGTCACATTCTATTAAAGTGGTCGACTAGCGAGATCTGCACCAGGATTGCATAAAGAACTAGGCGACTCCTAGCGATATCAAAATGCATTTACGCTTTTTCCTCCATGTCAAAGTACTCATTTCATAAAGTCTATCTTTTCATCAAAAATGTCTCACTTGACCGTAATATTCATGAATTATAAGAGACTCGCTCCGTCTAAATGATAAGAGCGTAATCTTTAGCATAAATCTAAATTGACTGTGCTCATCTCAATTCATGTTAGAAGCATACTTAGCCCCTATCATGTTATCAGCCATAAGATGAAGCGGCCACCCCCTCGCAACTGAACGAATTTGTCGTGTCATCAATCATAAGACGATGGGGTCACCCCACCACAACTGAATGGCCCTATTGTGTTGTCAGTCGTAAGATGAAGGGGACATCCCCTCGCAACTGAATGACTCCATCGTATCATCAGTCGTAAGACAAGGGGCCACCTCCTTGCAACTAAACGACCCTATCGTGTCATTAGTCGTAAGACGATGGGGCCAACCCACCCCAACTGAACGACCATATTATGTCGTCAGCCGTAAGAAGAAGTGGCCATCCCCTCGCAGCTAAACGACTCCATCATGTCGTCAGTCGTAAAATGAAGGGGCCATCCCCTCGTAACTAAATGACCCCATCGTGTCTTCAGCCGTAAGACAAAGCAGTCACCCGCTCGCCACTGAACGACCCTATCATGTCGTCAGTCGTAAGAAGAAAGGGCCGTGCCCTCGCAAATGAATGACCCATCGTGTCGTCAGTCGTAAGGCGTTGGGGGCCACCCCCATCACAATTGAACGACCATATCGTGTCATCAGTTGTAAGACGAAGGGGTGACGTCCCCTAGATTTAGCAATATTTGCAGTGAGATTGGGAATACCATATTTAAATATTTGTAACTGCAAGCGCACGGTGTTGTAGTGTGGCTTGGGGATCGAACTCAGGGAGGCGTGTGTTGTGTTTGTTGTCAGAAGGAACCAGATCACCCCATGGGTGAGCTAGCCCGATCAATCGGTAGGTTGTTACAAAATAGAAATACGAAGGATGTAAGATATAAAAGGGAAACCAGGACTTTGGTTTCCACCCTATCATGTTCCCTCTCTATTACGACCGACGGATAGGGATTAGATTGGATTTTAGGGTTTAGTGGTGAGACGTTGACTCTAAGACTTATACCTCGCGTCCCATGGGCCCGATATTCCGGTCGATGCCCAGGATGATACACTAGGACTACCCGGGTTCGGTCGGTGGGCATTCCCATGTCTATTAACACCGATGACTCCAGAAGCGCTAAGCTCGCTAAGATTACTCCCAACATTTCATCCTGCCGTTCCCACGTGCTAGGATTCAATGTCTACGCTAGGGGTGTGAGCTGTAGTTAGGGGATCAAATGCCAGTTTTATTTCCCCTTGGCCCGACGGTCAGAGGCGGTCTTTCTCCCCCCAATGAAAATAAAACGCCCCGCGTAACCATCTAATTCCTAAATCCTATCGAAACCCTAATCCTATGGTCGTTCTAGGGAGAACCCACGAAGGGGCTTCCACCAAAATCCCAGATTTGGAAACTACTCACAATTCATGGCGAAAATAGCATGACAACAAAATTCAACCATTGAAATCAAAATCAAGCAATAGAAAGTAGAAGCTAACAATAGCATTAATGCAATATTAAAGTTCCAGAACAATCAGAAAACTTACAAGACGGAATAAATTCCGAGCCATCAAAAATCCCAAAAAGACAGAAAATACAATGGGGATCTCGTCTGGGAAAAACTTAGGTCAATATATATAGAAAATACGGCCACCCGATCGGTTGAAGCATCAATCGATCGGGTGAGCTGACAGTCGATATTGCCTTCGGTCTTCAGACACTTCACCCGGTAACCCAACCGATCGGATGAGCTTATCGGGTCATGAGATGCAATCTTGGCTACATATGAACCGATCGGGTGAGATGTCACCCGATCGGTTGGAATTCAGCTCCAAAAAGACAGAGAGCTCTGTCGGGTTCAACCGATCGCTGAACCGATCGGGTGAGCTACTCTTCACTTCTGCTCCTGTCCAGGTCGGATACGCGTGCACCAACTGATCGGTTGGCTCTATCCAATCGATCGGTTGAGGGCTGATATATGGAATTCTTTGATGTATGGCCCCTGGGATCACACGTGACACCTCTTATTTCTCCGGGGACTCATGATATCTGCTTTTTATGTCCCCAATGCAGGAAATCTCCTGCATTGGCACAAAAACATAGAGAAAGTGATAAGATACAAAAAAACACAAAAGAAAGGGTACAGAGTGACGGAAAACGACGGAAAACAATGGAAAATCACAAAGAAGACATGCATGAATATATAAAATATAATCGCACGTCAAAATCCCCCAAGCTGAAACCTTCCTCGTCCTCGAGGAAGACGAGAGAGAGTAGGAGCTCAGAGGGAAAAATAGAAAGGAAAAAACCGAAATAAGGAAAATAAAATCCTAGATCGCCCGTCAGAGCCAACGAAATCAATCACGACACAGTAAGTAAGCATGCGATAAACACATCACTAAACCCAGGAATTTGAGTCCATATAAGTGTCTTGGGCCCACGCGGTGAAGCGCGAGTGAGTGTGGTTGTGAGCTAGCAGACGGTGTTACTATCTAAATTGTGCAATAAAGATCCATATACACATACCCACGGAATGACCCAAATATCGATTTAATTCGAATAAGCGGTGAATAATAGCTCAAGCATGCATGAGAATAGAATAAGAATTGAAACGTATCCTGTGTCGGGGACTCGACTGCGAGGAACTAGAAGATCACCGTACTATAGCCTAGATAATCGCTAGAAAGTTCCTATGCCAATTGTGTTCGAAAATGATGGAGGTTGAGAAGGTGTGGAGTAGAACACACGGTGCAAATTCTCGCCTTCCCTTTATTCACTGTGGATAGGAAAAATATTCACAACAGGAATTTTTTTTGGGTTTTGGGTATTTGTATTTTTTTGGATTTTTGGCTATACATTTTTTTCTTTTGTTTTTGGATTTTTCTCTTCTCTTTTTTTATCTTTTTTGGGCTTTTGGATTTTTGGCTATTTACTTGTGTACTCTCCCAAGTGGGAGAACGGTACACAGCGAGGGGATTTGCACCAAGTAAAATAAAGAAGAAATCGATTTCTACACCATTGGGCAAAAGAAAATTTTCTCGCAAATCAAAACATAAGCTAAATGGGTTATCCTAGTCCTATTGGTAGAGTCCCGACACATGCGAATTGAAGTGTAATACATATATATATTTCATGCATAGAGAAGCAGATAGTAGAGGCAAAATACCGCATATTCGAAATTGAAGCATGATAGTTTAGGGGTCAACCAAGGACAGGTATATAAATCAAAATCACAAAGTAGAAGCACACTAACTAGCTAGTTACGACACACGACTCACATAAAAGCAAAGTGAACCCACGAAGCATGAAATGCAATAGGACTCGACTTCCTAGGGTTAGTGAAAGTGATTCTCGTAGCTAAGAAAGGTGTGTGTGTGATTTTGTGGCAATTCATCATGCGGGGTCATCTCTAAGAGAGGGAGAATAAAACGATAAGAAGAAAAAGAAAATACGATGAAAACGACTCAAAAACGATGAAAAAGACACAACTGACGCACAAAGTGCGACTCCCCCAAGCTAAAACTTGCATTGCCCTCAATGCAATAGTAGTAAATACGGGAGGGCAAAGAAAATTGGGGGGAAGCACCAACACAAAAAACGTGAAAAACATGAAAAACATATCCAAAGAGCACAAAAACACAGAAATAAAAGATATAAAAAACACATCCAAAGAACACCTATAAACAAACACACGACAAAGACATCACACGACGAAATGCACAAAAATCGATTTCCCCCAAGCTAAACATGACAATGCTAGCAATATGATATGATCATGGTGATGTAGAAATACTGTGCTAGAGGGAAAATCGGAAAAGAAAAAGAAAGAGATCAAAATGCAGGAGAGGGAGTGTCATCATCCTCCTTGGAAGAGAGTGGAGGGGTGTGGTCGGGAGAGGTGATGGGTGTGCGAAGAAGTGGAGAAAGAGGTGGAGATGGTGGATGGATGGGTGTGGTGGTGGTGTGAACGATGGGTGGAGTGGAGGTGGTAATGGTAAGTGGGAGGGATGCGGTGACAAAGGTGGTGGGAGTAGGTAATGATTTCGAGCGCACAACTAATTTCTTGCGGTGCGAATATGCAGCGGTGATGGAGGAGGGTGGTGGGAGTGTAAGATCTACAGTAGTGGTCACGGGTGGAGAAGATGTGGAGGGAGGGGGGATGATCGCCTAGGGGGATGGAGGAGGTGAAGATCGTGATGGAGGTGGTGATGGTGCTGGAGTAGGTGGAGGTGGACCATGAATGTGGGGAAGAATACGGAGAATGGTGGCCACATTTCGCTCGAGTACGAGGAAATGTGGGTGTGAGAGGAAGGAAGTGGATGTGTCCAAGGAGGTAGAGGTAGAGGCACCAGTGCGCAGAGAAGCTAGCTCAGTCTCTAGAGCGAGACGTGCGGAGGTGGCTCGACGAACAGCAGAAGAGGTGCCGGCAGCAGTGGTCATGTCGGTACCGGCGGCTAGGCCTAAGAGGGCCGTGGTGAGTACCTCAGAAGAAACAGCAGCAGAAGCCGAGGTCGTGACACTAGGGCCAGCCCCGAGATCTCCTCTAAACGCAGGGATATCCTGCTCACCTAAGTGGACGACAGGGGACGGTGGTCGTGGTGCGTCAGGGAATGGGAACTGAAGATGTAACCCCCCTACAAACTCTGAGTCAGGAGGAAACAACCAATCTGGCTTAGATGAATAGACATGCGACCAGGATTGGTCAGAATGGTATAAGGAGCAGGGGGTGGCCATAGTAAAAGACATACTGACCCACGCCTCGAGGCATGATCATGTGGGTATGCCGCAGGACATCAAGATCTAGATATGTGGATCCTGCGGCATGCAGAAAGTAACGGGGGATAACGACACCGAACGGGGGGTGCAAGGCAATGAGGGTGATGAGGCCCCCACAGCAATATTTGCCCTTGTCGGTGCGACTAATATCAATAAGTTTTTGAATGAGCCATGCACCGCCATTAATAGGTATGCGCGGGGCCTCAAAAGCAATCCTGTTAACACCCTGAATGAAATCAAAAGTCATAGCCCAAAGGATAAAAAGGTCAGGGATAGTCACGGTCCCGGACTCATCCCAGGGAAATAAAGTGCTAGAAACGATGCTGTGGGCTAGACGAAAGACAGGGTGGATAATGGAGGAAGCTTTGGCCTTGCCTCGAGGATAATGATCATGAAGTGTAAGGCGACCCCAAAAATAATCGACATTGAAGTCGCGATGGAATTCGTAGGGACAGACATCGACACCGAGAATGGGGAAACCGAAGATGTTGTTTAAGTGTTCACGTAGAAGCGGTAGTTTCGGTTTCGTAGGCGAAAAACTACGATTGACCCCCCCCCCCCCCCGCAGTTTTTAGAGTCGAGAGGCATTCGAGTGTGAGGGCGGGGTTTGATAGTGCATGTGAGTTCAAAAAGCTTAGCCACCCTATATTTTCAAATAGAGTCTCGACACCGGAGAAAACTCCGAGATCGATCAGGGTTTGTGCATGTGCAAACTAAGTGGATAAATGCGACCGTTGGTTGAGATGATGATAAAAATCTTTATGGGCAAGACTCATGAACCAGATTCCCTGCGGGCCCATCAGCAGGTCTGCCACAAAAATGATGGGTTGGGATGGAGGTTAGGTAGGAGGAGGAGGAGCACGTGCACTTGGTGGACGTGTGGACTTGCGTCTCTTGCGAGACGGCTCCTCTTCCCGCATGATCCCCTTACCCTTGTCTTTGGCCATGAATGTGTGGTGATACAATGTGAATGCAAGATTATATACTGCACACAAAAAACGACAATATATCAAAATTATAATACTAGGGCAGTGTAATAATAGAGCTTATGAACGAGTTTACCTAGTAGCGAAGTGATTCCTTACTCGCAAAGGACCTCACGCAGCGCAATGGAGTGGGTTGTGAAGCCGCAGCACTTCAATCCAACAATTGAGGAATTTTTGAAATGGGGGGAAGTAGGGTTAGGGTTAGGGGAAAATTTAGGGATGAATGAAGATGGAGGATGGTTGATGAAGAGAGAGAGAGAGATGAAGGAAGTGGGGAGTGAAGGTTGGGAGTTGAGTGAGAGAGAGAGAGAGAGAGAGCCGCTTAAGGGAGAGGGAAGGTGAAACGATTGGAGAAATGGAGAGTTCAGGTGAAAGAAATGAAATCGGGCGAAGGGGGTTATTTATGGGGTTAGGGGAACCGATCGGGTGAGATCTCACCCGATCGGTTGAGTTAATTTTCGAAAATTTTTGTTGGAAAGCAGCTATAAGCGAACCGATCGGGTGAGTTTTCACCCGGTCGGTTGGCCGCTTCACAATTTCCCGAGAGCACTATAATTTTCACCCGGTCTTCCACCCGATCACAGCTTCAGCTCAACCGATCGATAGATTTAACTCCAAAATTTCCCGAGAGCTCTGCTGTTGTCAACCGATCTGCCATCCGGTCTCAGCTTATTCCACCCGATCGGTTCGCTGATGTACTGATACATGGCCATCTTCAGATACAGCCCACCTGATCGATTGATGAATGAACCGATCGGGTGGGGGTAATTTCCTACACAAACACAAAAAATCATCTAAGTCTCCCAATGATTAACCCAATAACAGTATTTATTCACCAAAAATAAGAAAACTAATCCTATAGATAACAACGAAAGTTTAGAACATGGGTTGCCTCCCATGAAGCGCTGTTGTTTAAATTCGGTTGCTCGACTCCCGATATATGATCTTTAGGGGGGATTGTACGGGTGATGCCCAATGATCGGCATCCTTTCAGCTTTTGGAGCAGCAGCTCTTGTCGGTGATGGTGGTGACATGTAGATGCTCTCAACGATCCTCCCGCTGGTGGTGTCCGGGGTCTTCTCCCTCACGTTGACGTCTACCGCCACTCTTCATAGGATCCGGACTTCATCAGCAGTGAGCCCCGTGGGCTCTTTTCCCTTGCTCCTTGTCGGAGCAACCTTCTGAAATCCAGGATGAGTCGTCTTTGAGACACACACTCCTCTAGATATTTCTTCTTCTTTCAACGTGATGTGCTCCTCAAGGCCCCCCAAGCTATCGGGGGGTTCCTCGAGAGAACCTCCCAAGATCTAGCCTCTACGTCTCTCTCTCTTCTTCAGCCTCTAGAACATTGCAACCTTGCTCCTCTGGTGGATGCTTCATTGACAGTCCCAGGTCGATCTCTACTTAGATCAATAAGCAAGCTAACTTAGATCGAACTCTACTTAGATCGAACTCTACTTCATTGCTTCATTGACATTGCAACCTTGCTTCCCCGACATTTAGGGACAGCTTTCCCTTCTTTACATCAATAAGCACACCAGCTGTCGCCATGAAGGGCCTCTCGAGGATAATCGGGGTATGATTGTCCTTCGGCATGTCCATTACTACAAAATCCATAGACACGTGTATGCCGCTGACGTTCACCGACAAGTGGTCCACAACCCCCACCTGGTATTTCACCGATCAATCTGCAAGTTGCAGCATCATTTCGGTGGGTTCAAGGTCGCCCATTCTTATCCTCTTGTATAATGATAAAGGCATCAGACTCACGCTCGCACCCAAATCGACGAGCGCTCGATTGATTTTCACCTCTCCTATCGAGCATGGGATAGAGAAGATCCATGGTTCCTTGAGCTTTGGCGGGTTCGCTCGTTGGATCAGAGCGCTGCACTCCGTTGTCAGGATGACTTTTTCTTATCTTGTACCATTCGTCACCAAGTCCTTCAGAAATTTAGCATAAGAAGGGATGGTCTCTATACCCTCTAGGAAGGGGATCTGAAAACTCAAGTCTTTAACCATATCGAAAAACTTGTTGTATTTCTCATCTATTTTTGCCTTGGCAAGTCTTTGAGGGAATGGCACTACGGACTTGAAGACTCTCGAGTTGCCCTCTTCATTCTTCTTCTTTTCTTCCTCAGAAACTCCCTCCGGAGTCATGGTCTTTGATGACGAAGGTTCATTGTCACTTGCTTTTACATTTGGTCGCCCAACGACCAATGGAGCTTCGGGTTCTTTGGCAGCCTCCCTAGTCGGAATCTGTGTGCTGCTTCTCAAGACTATCGCAGACACATTGGCATGATCATGCGTTAAGGCCAACATTTGATTGGGCCCCTAGGATTGACCTCCAGCTGACCCGGTAATTGGCTCTGTGCCCTCTGAAGATTTGCCACTTGCAACCCCAGCTGGGTTACTTGATCTACCAAAGTATTCTGTCCAGTCTGCAGCTGCAGGTTAATCCTCTCCTGGTTTGTTATATATTGGGTCAAGAGACTTTTGACCGGAGAGATTACCCGTTGTTGGTTATATGGTTGCTGCTGTGGCAGGGGTTGCTGATTCCTCGGGGGGTATTGCTTGTACATCTGCTGGGGCTGTTGTTGCTGCTGATACAACTGCTGCTGCTGTCAAGGTGGCTGATACAATTGCTGCTGATGTTGCTGGGGCTGCTGGTATGGTGCCATATAGCTCAGGTTCGGGTGGTTCCGGCTACTGGGAGAGTACGTCGGATTTGAGCTTGTCCTCGGTGGATAGGGCGCATTACCCGTCGGTTTATAGAAAAGAGCGCTCTCCTGATCTACCGGTTGTGAGATATCACCACCATCAAAGTCTCCCAGGACTTCAGCTTACACTGCTGCTACTTGCTTGGTGTTGGCACCTCCAGCTCCCACCATAAATACCGAGATCTGGGTAGATAGCAAATCAAATTTGCTAGATAATTTGTCGACTTCTTCCACTCGGTGCATCCCTCCAGATCTAGGCATGGCGCGTGCATCGCACCACCTTTTATTATTAGATGCCATTTTCTCCAAAATGTTACCGGCATCCTCTTCGTTCCTGGACATGAAGGACCTTTCAGCCACAGCATCCATTGAAGATTTCAGATCATCCCTCAACCCATTGTAGAATAAATTAATGATCTGCCATTTGGGGAGCTCATGGTGAGGGCATCTCCGTTGCATCTCCTTATATCTCATCCATGCCTCATGCAAGGATTCGTGGCTGCCTTGGGAGAAGGAGGAGATCTCGCTCCTCAGCTTCATCGTCTTCCCCGGGGGAAAGTACTTGTTCAAGAAAGCGTTGGACAACTTCTCCAAAGTTGTGAAGGTATTGGGGTCATTCCCCTTTAGCCATTGTTTTGCTTTATCGCTCAGATAGAAAGGGAACAATCTAAGCCGGATTGCTTCAGTCGACACACCGTTGATTCTGAAGGTGTCGCACTTCTCTAAAAATGAGTCCAGATGTTCAATCGGGCTCTCCATTGGTACCCCTAAAAATTGGACCTGTTGGATCCACGTCACCAATGATGGCTTTAATTCAAAACTTCTAGCCGTAATGGCCGGGGGTTGGATGCTTGACGTGGACCCGATGGACGACATCGAGTACTCAAGCAAGGACTTCTGGGGAGGAGTATTTTCTCCCATGGTTTCAGCTTCTTCCCTTCTTCTCCTCTCGGCGTTCAGATGCCTCACGGTTGTGTTTATCTCAGGATCTATATGAATCAAGTTGTCGAGACTTCTTATATTCCTGCGCATGAAAAATCAAGAAACACCCATGAAGTACGTATGGTATAAAGCCAGATAAAAGTAACAGAAAATAAATAATAAAAAATAAAAATAAAATGTAGAATGCGAAAATTATTGCATGGTGAGGATGTGAACTAGTCTCTAGGGTTCACAGGGTCCTAAGAGAAACAAGCACGTTGCCTCCCCAGCAACGGCGCCATAAAACTTGATGTCCCCTAGATGTAGCAATATGTGCAGTGAGATCGGGGATACCAGATTTAAATATTTGTAACCGTAAGCGCACGGTGTTGTAGTGTGGCTTGGGGGTCGAACTCAGGGAGGCGTGTGTTGTGCTTGTTGTCAAGAAGGAACCAGATCACCCCATGGGTGAGCTAGCCCGATCAATCGGTAGGTTGTCACAAAATAGAAATACGAAGGATGTAAGATATAAAAGGGAACAGGACTTTGGTTTTCACCCTATCATATGCCCTCTCTATTACGACCAACGGATAGGGGTACGATTGGATTTTAGGGTTTAGTGGTGAGACATTGCCTCTAAGAGTGATATCTAGCGTCCCATGGGCCCTATATTCTGGTCAATGCCCAAAATGATATGCTAGGACTACACGGGTTTGGTCGGTGGGCATTCCCATGTCCATTAACATCGACGACTCCTGGAGCATTAAGCTCGCAACGATTACTCCCAACATTTCCTACTGTCGTTCCCACGCGCTAGGATTCAATGTCTACGCTAGGGGTGTGAGCTGTGGTTAGGGGATCAAATGCCAGTTTTATTTCCCATTGGCTCGACGGTCAGAGGCGGTCTTTCTCCCGCCAATGACAATAAAACACCCCGCATAACCATCTAAATTCCTAAATCCTATCGAAACCATAATCCTATGGTCGTTCTAGGGAGAACCCACGAAGAGGCTTCCACCAAAATCCCAGATTTGGAAACTACTCATAATTCATGACGAAAATAGCATCACAACAAAATTCAACCATTGAAATCGAAATCAAGCAATAGAAAGTAGAAGCTAACAATAGTATTAATGCAATATTAAAGTTCCAGAACAATCAGAAAACTTACAAGACGGAATAAATTCTTAGCCATCAAAAATCCCAAAAAGACAGAAAATACAATGGGGATCTCGTCTGAGAAAAACCTATGTCACTATATATAGAAAATACGGCCATCCGATCGGTTGAAGCATCAATCGATCGGGTGAGCTGACAGTCGATATGGCCTTCGGTCTTCAGACACTTCACCCGGTAACCCAACCGATCGGATGAGCTTATCGGGTCATGAGATGGGCAATCTTGGCTACATATGAACCGATCGGGTGAGATGTCACCCGATCGGTTGGAATTCAGCTCCAAAAAGACAGAGAGCTCTGTCGGGTTTACCCGATCGCTGAACCGGTCGGGTGAGCTGCTCTTCACTTCTGCTCCTGTACGGGTCGGATACGCGTGCACCAACCGATCGGTTGGCTCTGTCCAACCAATCAGTTGAGGGCTGATATATGGAATTCTTCGACGTATGGCCCCTGGGATTGCGCATGACACCTCCCGTTGCTCCGGGGACTCATGATATCTGCTTTATGTGCCCCAAACGATGGCAATCTCCTGCATTGGCACAAAAATGTAGAGAAAGTGAAAAGATACAATAAACACAAAAGAAAGGGTACGTAGTGACGGAAAACAACGGAAAATCACAAAGAAGACGTGCGTGAATATATAAAATATAATCGTCGGTTCAACCTTCTTCATCGTCGGTTCAATCAATAAGAAGTAATTGAACAACCCCATCGTCGGTCTTCATCACGCACAGGGTGATGAAACCGACTAACACCCCTATGTTGGATGCAACGATCTAGGATTCTAGTTTGATGATGACAAACACGTTTGAAGTCTTTAACGTGTGTGCTAAGTGTGTTTCAGGTCGTAGTTCATTACGGTGGAGAAACTGCTAATCATATAGCAACTTAGAGAGAGAGAAAGTGTTGTGCACAAAGCAATGTGGACTAGATCCAATGTGGGATGATATGGAAATATATGGAGCCAATTTGATATCAATTGGGATTGGAACAAATTAGTTAAAGAGATATGAAAATCCTATCAAATCGTATTCAAAACCTATCCCAAATACGATTCTCCATGCCAAATCCACTTGCCCTAGGTATCCCTATTTAAACCCTCTCAAAAACAAGGCCAAGAGGTGCGGCTAACATCAAAATAATAGGAAATAATAGGAGCCTGCCGAACTTCTTTGTCCCATGCAAAACCCCCAAGAGCCGCAAAATTTTGACCTCAGGAAAATTGAAAACTCACGGCCGAATTGGTTTTCTTCATTGTTTTCTTTGTTGCAGGCGCCCTTTGAATGAAAACCATGACAAGTTTGTAGAGGGTGCAAGGATCCAGGAAAAAGAACCAAGCAGCAACATTTCTTTTTTCAATCTCAAGGGAACAAGTTTCAAAAACTCTTACACCAAGTTTCAATTGCAGCAAATAAATTCTACTTGTTTCATTAACTAATCTTTGTTGGTATTCTTTGCAGGCTCATGCAAGAAGCTAGGAAGTATTAAGCTTTTGGTTGAGTTGTACACAGGTAAATCGAATTAATCCAAGAGTATAAAACGCAAGTATGGAAGCACACAAACCAAAGGGGGGCCGAATTTTTGTGAATTAATCATAAAAAAAGGGGAGTCATTTTTTTTATTTTAAATGCCCCCTCCACTCACTTGGTTGTCCTCTGCCTGCAGACTTCAATATTTGGTTACAGAAACAAAGCAATAATATTTGATATAAAAGGGGATGCAAAAGGTATAATTTTTAAAAGGAATTAATCATACTCCGTAATTGTGTTTGTTCTCTCTTGAGCATTTTTGCAGGCCAACGTAGGAGCAAGCAGCCGCAACTTTGAATATTCTAAGATCCGAACTTGATGCAGACTTCAAATTATAAGATCCGAACTTTGAATCATCAGCCGCAACCTTAAAACAAAAGTGATTAAGCTTTAAATTAATTCTCCTGCTTAATTCTTTCCTTGGTGTTTGCAGGGAGACATCCAAGGTCCCATTGTGCATGTGCCATTGTCAGGCCGTAGGCTTCATATTCAAAGAGACTAACAGGCCTCCTATCAACACAAGCACTTGGTGACATCAAGCCTAGAAGCCGTAACATAACTAAGAGCCCAAGTGTCGCAATATTGATTGGGAGGGAACAAGGAGGCCGCAAGCAAGTTTGATCACTGTAACTTGCCGCAACTTGAGTTGCCATTGCCGAGGAGACTACTACTTGCTGCCAGATGACAGTTGGCCTGTGCTGATTGACGAAGACTATGCCGCTACACAAACTGAGCTTTCTAAACTCTAGTGTTCATGCTTTTGTGTAGTAGTTTGTAGATCTTTGTGGGGGAAAATTTATCGCTATTTGTGTTATTTTGGTATCTGTCTGGTTGGGGCTAGATAAGAGGGTCTTGACGCGTTGGTGCAGTCAAGATGCACATATACTAGGTTGATAGTTTTCTGCACTTTGTTGAGTGTGGTACAGTGTAGGTGTGGAGTTGGAGCTAGGACCCCATTGTAGGTGTACAGAAGGAACTTATTAATTCTAGTATTTGCTTGGGGGCTGGACGTAGGTCGTTGATGCGACAGCACAAAGGTAAATCTGTGTGTACTCTGTGATTGTCTCTTATTTACTCTGCTTGTAATTTTAACTGCGTGTGATTTCTCGTGGGTTGCGCGAGAATATTTTTATTAGCCTATATATTCACCCCCCTCTAGGCTAGGATCCAGATCAACACCACATGGTGTTTGGCATCAGCTGGCAAAGGGAAATGTTCAATGTACTCAACAAATAGCTCATGAAAGGATGCATGGGGGATTCAAAGCCCTCGATGAAAGGCTTTGACATAAACCCCATCCTTCCGATCGCCATGGCGATGAACCCTTTCATCCCTCTCCGGTAACCGGATCTGGTAGTCGAGCTGGACATATTTTTTCCTGGAATTCAGGGATTTGGTCTGCGCTGACTTTGGAGATTTAGTTTACGATCAGGTTGGGCTCAGCAACTTCTTCCTTACTCTTCTGCACGACAGAAGCCGAGCTCCTCCCAGAGGCATGAACAGATGATGAAGCCATTTTAAAGGAGAAAATCTAAGTTAGGAATGATGAAGACGATGATTTCAACTTTTCACTCCGGAACCGTCTTATTTCGACAAGGTGACCTCAACATGTTGAGACACGTGTCGGATATCCGAGCCTCTTAGTATCTTGGATTTCGAACCGACACATCATCCAAACAAGTAAAGCGGACGCTTTAGCACCTAAAACTCGAGTATTAGTTCCTCGACTACCGTGCCCCCATTAATGAGATGTAACGTCGCTTGACCCAAATATGCGAACTGTCTGAGCTCGAGCGACGGGGGCCATTGTTGCACATTGGGCCGACACTCGAGGGGCTCGTTCAGCGAGCGACCAAAGCCCACAAAGCCTGTAAGGATCATCTAAGATGAACCTATTGGGATGATTTCTATGATAATCCTAAGGCTCACTAAGATGGAAAATGCATATGCATGAATGAGTTAATCCATCTATCAAGGCATTACATTAAACCTAGACTCAAAAAGAGAAAATCAATAAATGAAATAGTACATGAATTACATTGTTTCCCTTAGAGTCTATGGTTTCAACCTTGATGCTCTCCATCACGTCCAAGCTTTGGCACCCCTTGAGTCCAAGCATTAGCATAGCTCCTCTTGATGTACATCCTTGCACCAAGCATATAGTCTCTAAAAGTGATATTCTTGAAATGTTAACTATGCGACTAAAATAATAGAGTCATTAGCAACAACATACTATTGTGATCATCATCAAAATCACATTGGTATGTGTTATGACCTTTAAGCCGGCCCATGAAATAAAGGCCCGTATGCACTAGGGGCCCAAGCGAACACCTTACCGACCATACGGATGGGACACTAGCCCGCGCATAAGATCACCTCAATCCACGGAAGCTCGCCTCTCCCTGCCACTAGCTTGCCTCCAAGGTCAACCAGAGAAGCTCGCCCATCCGACCGTCAAGCTCGCCATGCCGAGGATAAGCTCGCCTACCCTCCCACAAGAAGCACCGTCCAGAGGAGCCAAGGTTAAGGGCTCACCTCCCCTCCGTTAATGCCAGAGGTTAGGGCGAGAACTGATGACCGCCCCTCAAATCTCATTATTGCACCTGACACCGTGTGACACCATTAATGTGAAAAATATCCCTGACACAGCTCGCCAACCTATCGCTTCACCACTAGAGTGCCAGCTGGGTTGATTCGACAACTGACATGATAGCGAGCAACTGCCTCTCAGTCCTATAAATACCCCCTCATACCTCCATAGAGGGGTTGTTGAGTTAAAACCTCTAACTTATTCTCATAAAAAAGGTCGGATATCCTCCATATATCTGATCCTTCCTCATAAGCTCGTCACGCTTCGTTTATCTGTCTTATGATTGCCAAGCATGCCTGACGCCTACATAGTACATCACTTGCTGACTTAAGCATCGAAGAGGCTACGATCTAACAGCTAGCCCCGCCTTTTTGACAGATTGATATTCTCGTAGGAAGCTCGTCTCAACTACCGGGACGTGGGGACCTTCGACGACCTCCAGGAGACATTGGATCCTTCACATCTGAAGCGAGTTACGAATCGTGCTAACCTCTCCATCACCCAAAAACTTGTAATTATTGTACTCGTGAGTTACATTAACAAATAAATCTCATTGTGTGTGGATCTGACCCGTAACAATTGACGATGTCTGTGGAAACAAGAGTTGCACCCATGTCAGGCTCCACACGTCTTCACCGTAATTCTCGCCACGGCAAGTCACCTGACATCACACCCCCTCCACCTCTGAGGAGGCCGGGTCAACTTGAGACCATCATCAACGACACTCTGAGGCCATCCTTGGCCGAAGAGCCCCGTTATTCCAGAAGAACTTCCCCAATGAATCAACCCCCTGAGGGGTCGGCTGTGGCCATTCAGGACGTGGCCATTGGTATCTACAAGAGCTTTCAGATCTTTACCAAGATGATAGAGGAGTGGACCATTGCCTGTTAAGCGGGACCACCTTGGGCAGAAGGCCCCTCCGAGCTCCACAATGTGAGGAGAGACCTCCCCCCCAATTTGACGAAGAAGCGGCCACACAGCAGAGGTGGTTTGAAGAAGCAGAAGCAGCTGCTATGCGGAGGGAGATCAATAGGGAGGATGAGGCCGCTCATCAGAGGTGACTAGAGGAGGAAGTGTCCATTTGACGGCTTCGCCTCCTCGATGCTGAAAGGGAGAGGCTTCAAGAGGAGAGCCGAGGAGTCCCTCTGGCATCGGCCTTGATGGTGCGGAGGAACGCCATACAGGACCATCCTGTGGAAAGCTATCGTCGCAGGAGATCACCTAGCCCGAGGCGAGGAGGGTGCGAATTTTGTAGCAGGAGCCCCCTGACAAGATCGCCGCTCTCCTAGGCATGGAGATGGGTGGTAGATGAGTCACGACTACGGTCCTACCCCTCGTGAGAGAGGGATGAACACCTCTGAGCACCGAGGGGGCTTATCCGGTGGTTCTAATCAGCGGCAGGAGCATCGAAGCAACAGGAACATTCCTCGAAGGTCACCGACACCTCCCCTGGCCCCGAAGAAGACAATCTGCTGACCCACAGGATGATCTCAACCATGGTATCCCATAGGTTCACGCTACCTCAGATTGAACTTTATGACGGTTCGGACGATCCCTTGGAACATGTGCAGTTATACCGGGGAGTTATGGAGATCCATAGGGCAGGTGATTCCCTCCTTTGCTGAACTTTTTGGACGACCTTGAAGAAGGCAGTGGTGGAGTGGTACAATGGCTTGCCCATTGGATCCGTTGATTCATTTGGCGATCTCTTACGGAAGTTTTTCCGCCAATTCGTGGCGGAGTGGAGAAAGAAGAAAGCGTTGGACTATTTGTTTGCAGTGATCCATAAGGAGGGGAGACTATCCGCAACTTCTTGCAGCGATTTAACAAAGAGCGACTCAGCATGACGAGCTACTGAGACGAGCTCCTCATGACGGCTGTCAAGAAGGGACTGACGAACATAAGTCTTCACAAGTCGCTGCTCCGAGATCTGCTCGACGATCTCCCCTCCCTCTTCGCTCGGGCCGAGAAGTTCATGTTGAGCGAGGAGGCCCTGGAGACAGTGAAGAAGGCACCACCCGTCGTAGCTCCCCGTGTTGAAGTAAGGCTCAGTTGTAATTTTAGCCTGTAAGGATCAATACACTAGAGGGGGGGTGAATAGTGTATATTAAAAAAATGTCGCAAATAAAATGTTAGTAATATTTGCAAAGATGGCACAGAAATAAAAAGACAAGTTCTGAAATTAAATCAATCGCAAACACGGAGATTTATCCTGGTTCGGATCCTTGTGATCCTACTCCAGTCCTCTACCCCGTAGATATTTTCAATCCACTATAATCACTTGCCCCGCACGCACAAACTTACAAAAATGGCGACACTCCCCGTGTCCCAAACTTTGTACAATCTCTAAACAGAGATTCAAACCTGTTAAATAATGAAATAGAAAAACACCTATAGCCTTGTTATAAATTTCAGAGAATGAATTCAAGGATGGTGTTTAGAAGAAGAACTTCAAGACGTAAAAGATATGTAATGAAGAGAAACACTTGAAGTTCTCTGGTTCATAAAAGAAGAGAGAGAGATCAATCGATTTCTTCTTGCAATTATGAACACAAACAACTTTCCAAAATGATGTTGAAAAATCCAAGTTCTTCCGTTCTTAAATGAAGAAGGAAATCTAATGATTTCTTCTTACAAATAAGAAAAGAACAACTAATGGCCTAAAGCTTTAGAAAATGAAAGACTTGATTTCAACAATTTAGAGAGTAAAGAAGAGGAAAAGTGAGTGAAAAGAAAGAGATGGTCTACCCCTCTATTTATAGTGTTTAGGGACGGTTGGAGACTGTAGTTAACGTTGGAAAACGGGCAAGAACCGTCCCTGAAAATTTGGGATCAAAACGGCTAGTTTTGAAATTGGTCGACCAAAATGACTACATTGGTCGACCAAAATTTAGAGATAGAATTTGGACCGTTGGAAGACAGTTCTAGAATCTACACGGTTAGGGGAGTTTGCACATGTAATCCAACCAAATTCGAAGGTTTAAAATTGGTCGACCAAAATGGGGTTATTGGCTGCCAATTTTCAAAGTTGCGAATTTTCGAAATTGGGAAGTGTAGATCTCTGATTAATGGAACCTAGATGACTAAGATATATTATCACAAGGCTTTGTGACTCTAATAAAGTAAATTTTACATTGATTACATAAAGCCGTAGATAGGACTGCATCTGCAACTGAATCTGAGAAGCTTCTTTGCAGGAGATCCTTATCAAGTGATTATATACCCAAGTCGTGGATTAGGTGCCTTTGTCTTTCCAACTTCATGAATGATATATCTGATTGAGTATGCATGAAGATATCTCATTTGTGTGGAACTCAGCATTGATATGTATCTGCATACATAGAGTTAGTAGCACTGAATGTGTTTGTCATATCAAAACCATATGGGAATAGAAATATGGAATTATGAAATTCCAACATTCTCCCCCTTTTTGATGATGACAAACATAAAAAATATATATCGTTAAAATTTAACATAGCAGATATACTCCCCCTGAATATGTGGAGTTTGTGAATACTCCCGCTGAGTAGATGAAATATATTCTCCCCCTTTGGAATCCTCAAAAAGAGGCAAATTAGAGTTAGTCGAAAAATAAGTGAAAAAATTTGAGGGAAATATAAATGATGACCAAAAAGGGAAATAGAAATAGCGGCCAAATAAGGAAGATATTTCCATGTTAAAAAAATTAACAAAAGTCCGGCAGTGGTGGAAAAGGAGGTGTAGGCCGGATAAAGTGTATAGGCCGAAATATAGAGCAGGCCATTAAAAATAAGGAATGGGCAGGGCATTAAAAAAACACACTAATGCAAGCCGAAAATGGAAGGTCAGGAAAGATCGAGCCAAGGACGGTATTTGTATAGTGATAAATAAATGTAAAAACAGGTAGCATATATTAGTGTCACCAAAAAAAATTTAAAAATAAGGACACAAGAAACAGGGCTTGTGGTAGTAGTGCGAAATGCCCATGGGAGAAAAGATTTGTAGGCCAACAGAGTATAATTAGTGGAAAAAATAACATGGGTACATATCAAAATATAACTTATAGGAAAAAATATGTGGGCATGGAATTATATCCTGTAAAGAAATAATGCTAAACCTGCCAAAATGAGGCCAAATATAAGCGACATACAACAAAAAAAATGGGACCAAGTCTGCTAAAAAAATGCAAATAGCAGGATGCAGGAAAAATGATGTAGAGGTTAGAGTGGCCTGCAAAATATAAATGGAACAAATAGTTGGTCATAGAAATGGCTATAGCACAAAAACAGGAAAAGATAGACACAAATAGTAACAGAATATGCAATTAAGCCTCAAATTTCCAAATGAACAACCCATAGGCTAATGAACAACACATGTCCAAAGTAACAAAATATGCTAAGGAACAACATGCTAAGGACTGGACTAATCAGAACAACCATGTACATAATTGCCAACGAAGTGAAGAAACAACAGCATACATAGACTGAGGTGAAAGTACAGACATCCCATATGACGCAGTTACCAAAACAGCCCATCGGCTGAACAACAGACATCCCAGAGACATCATATGAACTACAACAGAACAACAAAAAACAACATAACAATCCCAACTGTCTGAACACCAACAGAACGACATAAGCAACATGACCACTGAACCAACATAACCACTGAACCACAGATCCCCAAAGTTCCTATAGAACAACAGCAATAAAGCAAGAAACCATCACCAGAAAGAGCACCAAACACCTATGTAAGGAGTATCCGAAAGGACCCAAACCAACCAGAACAGAACCATCATTGTACCTACGAAAAACAGCGGAAAACAGGGCCGGAAGATGACTATGGCCGAGAAGAAGACACAAGCCCGGAAGGAGACGCATCGGTCGAACGGCGAGTGGCCCGAAAGTGGAGCGACTCAATGTGATTTGCCAACGAGGCAACAACAGTGGTAAGATCTGTTGGATATGGAAGACGTTTGTACACCCTTGTGGGGGATGTACGAGGAAATACGGACCTCGAACGTCGCGTACACGAAGTCGTGTGCAAAGGGAATCTGTTCCCTTGCGGAGAGGATCTCTGGATGAGCGGGAAAGTCGCATTATATATGCATAAGTGCATGCGACATATGGCTAATAAAGGGGGAATATCTTAAGCTTAAGTTGTACCATGCATATGGTACAACTTAAGCTTATAATGTGCCATGTATCATGGTACACCTTAATTAAGTTGTTCCAAAGGAACAACTTACCCTAAAATAACTACCTTGGGGGCTATAAATAAGACCCAAGGGTAGCCATTTTCCTTACACCTTTTGCATGAAATTCATGCATGCATCTTCATCCTAGCGAAGCTCTGCAGAAATATTTCCTCTCCCTCTATCCAAGTTCTTAATCTAAAATAGAGATTTAGATTGTGGATTTAGTAGCCTTACTCCGTTCGTGAGTAGACTCGATCCGTCGTGGCGAATCCGAAGGCGAAGTTCGTAGACTACCGTGCAGCGTACGCAAGCGTAAGTCTAAACTTCATATTATCGATCCTAACTCTGTTTTGGCAGGATCCTTCATTGGTATCAGAGCCATATGGGTTCGCCCCGGTCAAACCACCGCCCCGTCGAAACTATGAACGAGTCGTTGTCTTTTTCACGAATGGGTCTCCTACTATTACGGATATAGTAGGAACGCTTCGTGACGGAGAGAACGCAGCGGTTGTTCTTTTCACGTTAGGGTCTCCTATCATTACGGATATGGTAGGAACTCTCCGTGACAGGAAGAACCGACCGTTCACATAGTGTGTTATTTTTCATTTTTGGCACACGGCCATTAGGAAATAACTAATTTCTCGACGAACGGGTGCTTCATCGACGAACGGGTGCTTCATCGAGGAAGATGATGGTAGTTACTTCCATCGGGTAAGAGGAAATTTGGTGCATGTGCACCATGGCCAAATGGGCTATGAAGGCCATGCACCCCCTCTCCTCAAGCGGAGGGGGTTGGCTACGGCCAATAACCACCGGCGACCACCCCATCAAGGGGGAGGAATAAGTGCGGCAACCCCATTCAAAGGGGGTGGCCGGCCATGGCCAAAGGGGCCATGGCCGGCCAACGCCGAATGGCCTTGGCCATGACCGGCCATGGCCAAGCCATGGCCGGCCATGGCCAGGCCGGCAATGGCCGGCCAAGGCCAGGCCGGCAGTGGCCGGCCTTGGCCAAGGCCTGCCGGCCAGGCCGGCCCTGGCAGTGGCCAGGGCCGGCCCTGGCCGGCCTGCCGGCCCTGGCAGAGGCCAGGGCCAGCGCCCTGGCCACTGCCAGGGCCTCAGGCCGGCCCTGGCAGAGGCCAGGGCCGGCGCCCTGGCCTCAGGCCAGGGCCTGGCCGAGGCCAGGGCAGGAGCCCTGGCCCCGGCCAGCGGCCAGGCCGCCCTGGCAGAGGCCAGGGCGGCGCCCTGGCCTCAGGCCAGGGCCTGGCCGAGGCCAGGGCAGGAGCCCTGGCCCCGGCCAGCGGCCAGGCCGCCCTGGCAGAGGCCAGTGCGGCGCCCTGGCCTCAGGCCAGGGCCTGGCCGAGGCCAGGGCAGGAGCCCTGGCCCCGGCCAGCGGCCAGGCCGCCCTGGCAGAGGCCAGGGCGGCGCCCTGGCCTCAGGCCAGGGCCTGGCCGAGGCCAGGGCAGGAGCCCTGGCCCCGGCCAGTGGCCTGGCCGGCCGGCCCTGGCAGAGGCCAGGGCCTGGCCGGCCCTGGCCGAGGGGGCCAGGGCCCCTGGCCGGCCAGGGCAGAGGCCCTGGCTGGCCCTTGGCCAAGCACGGGCCAGGGCAGAGGCCCTGGCCGGGAAGAAGTTGCAGTCTGAAAAATTGGTCGACCAATTTTGTGTTTTTGGTCGACCAATCTGGCAGAAGGCATGTGTCGATTGCAAACTTGCCTACTGACCCATACGGGGTGACAAAGGGCATTGGTCAAACTCGAATGTGTCGATTAGCCCATACGGGGCTAACCACAGTGCCGACTAGTTCATACGGGACTAACGTTTTAATGAAGTTTTTCATTGGGCTCTACTCCTTGAAGACTAGCCATAGTGCTCTACTTCATACGAGATTAGCCAAGTCATTGTGCTCTACTCTACGGAGATTAGCCAATGTACTTATGAAATTGTGCTCTACTCCTTGAAGATTAGCCTTAGTGCTCTACTTCATGAGAGATTAGCCAAGTCATTGTGCTCTACTCTACGGAGATTAGCCAATGTATTTTAAATTTTTGAAAAATACGTTTTTCAAAAAAACGCTTTTCCGCTGCAAAGTACTATAAGAGTACTAACATTTGATAAAGTGAGGGAGAAATATTGAAAGTTACTCTAGATGGTGATTGGAAACATAGTGACCTTTCCGATTCTAGAGTAACATCTTCAATATTTTTCGAAAGTAACTTATCAAATACTCGTTTTCCGCTGCTAGTACTATAAGAGTACTATTGTTTGATAAGTGATGGGGGAATATTGAAGGTTGTTCTAGATGGTGATTGGAATCGAAGAGACCTTTTCGATTCTAGAACAACATCTTCAATATTTTTCGAAAGTAACTTATCAAATATAATATAATTCCAAGTGGGTTTTGAATTTTAGAACTATCCAAATGGGATATTCTATTATCATTTCAAGTGGGAGTTATATTTTAAGAATTTTTTATGCAATGTTTTTGATCGAACCTTCGGTTTTGTGTCTTTGCAGCATTTTAAAAGTAAAATGTCTTCCGCTTCAAAGAATATCGTCGCTGAGTTAAACAAAGGTGAAAAACTCAACGGCGATAATTACAAACTTTGGTCCATTAAGATACAATACGTTTTAGAGGAGCAAGAAGTGCTCGAAACTCTAAAGAACGTAATGATTGAACCCGAGTTGGGCACTACGGCCCAACACCGAAGAGACAAGGAAGCTTTTGATGCTTGGTCTCGGAAGAATAAGATAGCGCGCATTACGTTATTAAGCAGTATGGCTGATGACATAATGCGCATCTTTCGAGAATATGACCTAGCCATGGACATATGGTCCAAGCTAGAGGAGAAGTTCGGTGGCACATCGGTGTCCAAACTTCGCGCCTTAACTATAAAGTTCGATACATATAAGAAACGTCCAGATCATTCCATGGGGAAACATCTGCGACATATGGCGAACCTTATATCAGAGTTAAAGGACGCAGGTCATGTGCTCACGGATGAGCAACAAATCCAAGCAGTCATACGTTCCCTACCAAATGGGTGGGATCAGATGAAGATGCATCTCACTCATAATGAGAGCATCAAGACCTTCAACGATGTTTCCAAGCACCTCGAATTAGAGGAAGAGCGGCTTGCGGCTGCCAAGCCAGGTGCAGAAGTGCACATGGTTGCTAGTTCCTCACACGGGGGAAAGAAACGTAAAGATCGTTCGAAGTCTTCTAATGAACGTAATAAGCAACCTGAGTCTACCAAGGAACCCAAACATAAGGGTGGGCACAAGAAATGGCACAAGAAGAAAGACTTGAAAAGGATCAAGTGCTTCAAGTGCAACAAGCTCGGTCACTATGCTCGTTCGTGTACGAGTGGAAGTGACGAGGTAACTTGTAATACTAGTTACATATGTGTTTCTAGTCCACTATTTCTTGTGGAATCTAATCCATTTTTGGATAATTGATTCAGGTGCCACCGACCACATAGCAAAGGACAGACGGTCCTTCGTGGAGTATCACCGGATACCCAAGGAATGAAGTGGATCAGTGTAGGAAACAACACACGTGTTGAAGTGAAAGGCGTTGGGACTCGCAAGCTCGTCTTGGACAACGGCCTCACTCTCCTACTACATGATGTTCTCTTCATTCCATATATTCAAAGGAATATTAAAACTGTGGTCAATTTAATGGGTCTTTGTAATAGTTGGTTCCTTCATGATTGTAAAGTGGACCTATTTTGTAATAATTCTTTTATTGGTTCTGGGTTATGTATTTCAAAGGATTTATTGTAATAAGTACAATATATGATTCCTCATGTAATGAAAATTTCCTTGTGACAAATTCTTTGACTAATGAGTCTAATATAATTTGTTGGCACACAAGGCTTGGTCATATTGGACCAACGCGTATGGATAGACTTGCCAAACGTGGCCTTCTATCCAATGTTTCAAAGGTTGAAATGTCGACCTGCGAACATTGCCTTGTGGGGAAATCTTGTCGCAAGCCGTTTTGGAACCGGCACAAGGGCCAAGGTTCCATTACAGCTTATCCATTCGGACATATGTGGTCCGATAAATGTCAAGACAAGACGCGGGAAGTCCTATTTCATCACTTTTAATTGATGATTTCACCCGATTCGGTCATATCTATTTGATATCCCACAAAAGTGAAAGCACTAAACTTGCTTTAAAAACTATATGAGTTTAGTGGAGAATCAATTAGATCGCATGATTAAGGTCGTGCGAACCGATAGGGGCGGTGAATATCAATCAATAAGTTTAAAGAAACTTTGTGATGAAAAAGGCATAGTACATCAGGTAACTATGCCTTATACTCCTCAACAAATTGGTGTTGCAGGTATAGGACTTTAATGAAAAATGGTCCGTTCAATGATGGCGCAAGCTAACTTGCCAATCACCTTTCGGGGTGATGCATTATTGACAACCGTTTTCATTTTAAACCGCGTACCCTCGAAATCAGTTAGCTCCACTCCTTATGAGTTGTGGAACCAAAGGTCTCCTGACTTAAAACATTTTACCTTGAGTTTGTGCATTCAACGCACATATTTCCTCCCATAAGTATGGCAAACTTGGGCCATGGGGAAGGAAATGTATCTTTAAACGATACGCATAAAACTCCAAAGGTTATGTTTTTGTTAGTCAGGAAGACAATGGTGTGCTAATTGGGTTTGAGCCGAGGGATGTCACTTTCTTGGAAAACGAGTTTCCAAGACAGGGCGAGATAAGTCAGGACTTATCTCTATTTGAGATTTGTGATCAAGAAGGATTACCTCATTCGAGTGGGAGAATTCTTGGTGAAAACGAAACGAAGATACGTTTCAACCTTCACCAATGGATTATACGAATGACGATTATCCTATTCCATACGGGAATAATGATCCAAGTGGGAGCAATTCTAACGACATTTCAAGTGGGAGTGATATTAGAATTGATCTAAATTCGAGTCAACAAGGACTTGAAGAATCTCAAATATGCCGTATCATGCCCTGCAAAAGACAAATGGATGGAAGCGATGAAGGAGGAATTGAAATCCATAAAAGTTAACCAAGTCTGGGACTTAGTTAACTCACCCAGAGGACATAGAGCAATTGGGAACAAATGGGTTCTCAAGATCAAGCATAAGGCTGATGGCTCTATAGATAGATATAAAGCTCGCCTTGTCGCGAAAGGTTTTACGCAACAGGAAGGGATAGACTACGAAGAAAACTTCTCACATGTTGTGTGTTTTACCTTGATTCGTATGATTCTGGCAATGGTAGCTTGCTTATACCTCGAATTACATCAGATGGATGTAAAGACTGCCTTTCTCAATGGAGAATTGGACGAGGAGATCTATATGGAACAACCAACAGGGTTTGTAAAAGAAGGAAACGAACATAAGGTTTGTAAACTTCGTAAATCCATATATGGTCTTAAATAATCCTCGAGGCAATGGTATATACGATTTCAAGAAGTTGTCTTATCAAATGGATTTTCCATACTTGATGAAGATAACTACGTATATATCAAGAGGATTAAAAGCAAGCATGTTATTATGTCTCTATATGTAGATGACATTTTAATAGCCGGAAATGACAAGGGCTTTGAGATGAGTATCAAGGCTTGGCTTTCATCAGTATTTGAGATGAAAGGCATAGGAAAAGCCGCATATATCCTTGGAGTTAAGATTTCAAGGAATCGTTCGAAGAAACTTCTTTCTCTTTCACAGGAGACTTATATAAAGAAGGTTCTAGAACGATTTAATATGCAGGACTGTAAGTTCATTGATATTCATATAAGCATATGCGATAATTTATATCTGGAATCGTGTCCAAAGAACCAAAAGGAAAAGGAAATTATGGAAAAAGTTCCATATTCCAGTGCAGTTGATAGTCTTATGTACGCTATGGTGTGTACGAGACCGGACATCTGTTTTGCCGTTGGAAATGGTAAGCTGTTACCAATCCAACCCAGGGCAAGAACACTGGAAAGCGGTTAAGAGGATAATGCAGTATCTTAAAGGAACTACAGGTTTGCAAAAGACTATGATAATACCAAGAAGGTAGACATAAGGTACATATCTACGCATGAGATGATAGAGGATCAGCTTACGAAAGCGATCCCCAGAAATGTGTTTTATAAACACTTATCATCCCAAGGATTGCGTATGAGCTGAGTTGTACCAATATATATTCCCATGTCTAAGAAAGATCAAATTTAATAAAAGAATAAGTTCTTTTTCAAGCATTGCATATGAATTTCTTAAAGAAATGTTTGTGTACATTTTTGAAATCTCAGCCGAATTGTGTGTGTGTCGGACAGATTAAGGTTGGCTCTCTCACATGAGCAACCGCCTTATCTTATCAGATGGATAAGATAGAGATGAGACTAGTTTAAAGTCAAAATCATTAGACGAATGATTTAGAGTCATGACTTTAACAAAGATAGTCGAATGAAAGATCTGCATCATATGGATGCTTACAAAAGATCTGAGATCTGTATCACAAGGATAAAAAGATCTCATTGGATTTTATAATCCTATCTGTCTTATGCAGGATGAGAGTCCGGGAATATTTCCTGAGTAGTAAGGGGACTCAAAAGATAGGCACTGTGGTGTCTGATCTTTCATCCGTACAACATCATTAAGACATACTCTCCCTGGGAAAGGAGTGATGTTGTAATACGTGTTCATACCACGTATGCATTTCGACCACTGAGTTAGTAGCAATAGTGTTTGCTATTATGTGAGACTCAAAGGCCATACGGGTCTTAACTCTTACCCTCAAGGACTCCAATTGGTTCCTTTAGATTTGACGAGATGATCGCTATCTTAGCGTGTTACTAATGGGCTATGGTAATTCGGCTCGGCGGGGCACGTTAGAAAAGCGAATCAAGTCAAGATCAGAAGGTTCGCAAGAAGAGGAAGATTGATTTCATATTCGCATTTGGACTTTAATGATTCAAAGCTGGCCAGCCAATTGTAATCCAGATGGGATTCAATTGTTGAATATAAAGTACAAGAAAATGTGAAGAAATAATCTAGGGTAAAGCATGCGTTGAACTACTCAACTTTGCACCTTCGAGGTCGTTGTGTCTCTAACAAGTGCACAACAACAGACTCTACGCGCATGACGGTCGCACGGTCTATTTCTCGGTATGATAGATGAAAGAACTAAGAGAAAGACGTTCTCTTACAATCCCCTCAAGTGTGAGTGGGAGATGTTGGATATGGAAGACGTTTGTACACCCTTGTGGGGGATGTACGAGGAAATACGGACCTCGAACGTCGCGTACACGATGTCGTGTGCAAAGGGAATCTGTTCCCTTGCGGAGAGGATCTCTGGATGAGCGGGAAAGTCGCATTATATATGCATAAGTGCATGCGACATTTGGCTAATAAAGGGGGAATATCTTAAGCTTATGTTGTACCATGCATATGGTACAACTTAAGCTTATAATGTGCCATGTATCATGGTACACCTTAATTAAGTTGTTCCAAAGGAACAACTTACCCTAAAATAACTACCTTGGGGGCTATAAATAAGACCCAAGGGTAGCCATTTTCCTTACACCTTTTGCATGAAATTCATGCATGCATCTTCATCCTAGCGAAGCTCTGCAGAAATATTTCCTCTCCCTCTATCCAAGTTCTTAATCTAAAATAGAGATTTAGATTGTGGATTTAGTAGCCTTACTCCGTTCGTGAGTAGACTCGATCCGTCGTGGCGAATCCGAAGGCGAAGTTCGTAGACTACCGTGCAGCGTACGCAAGCGTAAGTCTAAACTTCATATTATCGATCCTAACTCTGTTTTGGCAGGATCCTTCAAGATCGTCCATCCGTTTGTTATGATCCTGTAACGTAGCATCACCGGAACTCAAATGGGTTTGAATGCCATGAAAACCATCGTGCATCTCTCCCTAAATATCCTGAAATCCGTGAGTCACGAAATGACGCAGTGCACGAATCTCACCAAGGATAGCATCATGACCAGATGTCGGGGTAATGGGAGTAGTAGGAGAAGCCGCAGACTGGAATACCGTTTCCGAACCGGAACACGGCCACGAGTGCGAGAAGAGCCGGGGGTATGGGAAGTGGGAGTGGGGTGGGGGGTAGGAGTGGGACGGGGTCACGGAGAGTGAGTACGAGTGCGTGGAGAGCGAGACATGGATCTAGTAACTGGACGGGAGGGAGTGGGAGATGCGGCATGGACAACGGCAGGGGCATCGGAATCATCATCATCAGGTTCAGAGGTGTCAGAGAGGACTAGTTGCATGTGGGTTAAGGTTGCAGAAGTGAAATCAACCGGATTAAAGATAGGGGCAGAGTTGGCGAATGGAATCTGAAAGGCTTCCAAGATTCTAGTAATCATTGAAGGCAAGAAAAGGTGAGACTTAACAGGTTTGGCCAATGAGTCAAGCAAAACAGAACCCCAACATATAGGAAGTTCACCCATCAAAGCATAAAGACAACGTGCGGTCTTGGTGCTGACATAATTGAGGGAACCGATTTTGGGAGCGAGATTGGTGAGGATGATTTTAACCATCATTCGGGCAGGGGGGATGAAGGGTGGCTGCAGAACGTTTAGGGTGAAAATCCGTGGACAAGAGAAGCTTAATGGCGGGGTCATTGAGATTAGTGGGCAGAGACTGGACATGGGTCTGGGGTAGTTGCAGTAGACGTGATAACATAGGACCAGTTAATCGAAAGTAGAACCCATTGACAATGGTGGTAAGAGATAGCATACCAGCCTGTAGGGAGGAGTCTAAATTGGCATAAAATTCTCGAACCAGAGCAGGGAAGTACGGGGTTCGGTTGGAAGTAGACCAGAGACCGACCAAACCGACGGAATGAAGGGGGCTCAAAAGCCGAGAGAACCCATGGTCGCTGAAATCAATATGTCGTTCGGGATGGAAGAGGATGTTCTCCAAGAGCCGAAAGTGTTGCGTAGCCGCCGGAAAGCGAAAGTAGGCCGGTGCCGGGGTCGCTATGAAATCCTGTGGATGCGGATCCATCGGGGGTGAAGCCGAAAGACGGGGGAACAAAGGAAATCGGAGCCGGAGGAGGTACAATCGGCGACGGGGGACGATTTGGGGGTGGTCGTCGGCGAAACTAGGACGGATCCGGCGAAATCGACAGCGGGTCTTGGCGAAATCGGTGGAGGAAGACGAAGGATGGTCGAGCGAGGAGAGGAGAAGGAAGATCGGTCGACGGGGTGGACTTTTGAGGAAGGCGCCGACGAGAAAGAGGGAGATCGCCGGCGATTTAGGGCGGTGGAGATTTGGGAAGAAGAGAGGCCGGCGGGATTTTTTGGGGGAAATGGTTGCTTCGGGAAGAAAGAAAAAAATGATCTGAAGATATTTGTTTCTTTGAGACCTAGCATCCCTAGGCAAGAATTAAATAGGAAAGAGAATTAGTTACGGGAAGTTGCTGGAACTGACAAAATTCCAATCGGTGGAGAAGTTTATGAAACGAATCCCACCAAAATTTGAAAACGAAAGGATGTGTTCAGTTTCTGAAACAAAAACGGAGGGAACAGATAACGAAAATAAGCAGGAAGATGAAGGAGTTACCTAAAAATGAAAAAATAATAAAAAATTCGACAATTGGCGACCAATAATGGTGAATTGGTCGACCAATTTTAAAAATAGCCAGAAAAATTTTGAAAAATTTTGATAAAAATTCTAAAAATAAAAATAAGAATGTGTCATAAGTCCGATTCACTAATAATTCCTAAATTCCTACGAATCTTAATAAAAGTATCTTCTTTCAATGGTTTGGTCAAAATATCAGCTGTCTGATGTTCAGTAGTTATAAATTTAAGAACTATATCTCCTTTCTGAACATGATCATGTAGAAAATGACGACGTACATCAATATGTTTGGTACGAGAATGATACATAGGATTTTTAGAAAGATTAATAGCACTAGTATTATCACACATAATAGGACAAGTAGAGCAATCAATACCATAGTCAGATATAGTTTGTTTCATCCATAAGATTTGAGCACATGCTAAACCTGCCGCAATTTATTCTGCCTCGGTTGTAGATAATGAAACAGAGTTTTGCTTTTTGCTAAACCAAGAAACTAAAGCATGACCTAAAAAGTGGCAAGTACCACTGGTACTTTTACGATCTGATTTGCAACTAGCAAAGTCTGCATCACTATAGGATAATAAATCAAATGTGCTTGACTTGGGATAAAATAAACCAAAATCAGAAGTGTGCTTAACATATCTAATAATCCTTTTTACGGCAGTTAAATGTGAAACCTTAGGATCTGCCTGAAAACGTGCACATAAACATACTGAAAACATAATGTCTGGTCTACTTGCAGTTAAATAGAGTAGAGAGCCAATCATACCTCTGTAAAGACGTTGATCAACACTCTTACCATTTAAGTCTTTGTCGAGAGATGTAGATGTACTCATTGGAGTACGTTTTTCTGCAGAACTTTCTAAACCAAAACGCTTGATGAGTTCTTTAGAGTACTTGCTTTGGTGAATGAAGATTCATTCCGTCAATTGTTTGATTTGAAGACCGAGGAAGTAATTGAGTCCACCCATGTGACTCATCTCAAATTCTTTCTGCATAATCTTAGAAAAATCTTGACAAAGAGATTCATTAGTAGAACCAAAAATAATATCATCAACGTATATTTGAATAATGATTATGTCAGATTTAATATTTTTAATAAAAAGAGTGGAATCTATTTTACCAATATTATAACCAGAATTTAAAAGATAGCTTTTAAGTCTTTCATACCAAGCACGAGGTGCTTGTTTGAGACCATAAAGAGCTTTCTTTAATTTGAAAACATGATTTTCAAAATTTTCATGATGAAAACCAGGAGGTTGTTCAACATAAACTTCCTCCTTAAGAAATCCATTTAAAAAGCACTTTTGACATCCATTTGAAATAATTTAAAAATTTTAAAACTTGCAAATGATAACAACATGCAGATAGACTCAAGACGAGCAACTGGTGCATAGGTTTCATCATAATCAATACCTTCTTCTTGATTATAACCTTGTGCAACCAATCGTGCCTTGTTTCTAATTACCTGACCAGATTCATCCAATTTATTTTTGAATACCCACTTGGTACCAATAATTGAATGATCTGTTGGTCTGGGAACTAATTCCCAAACATCATTTCGTTGAAATTGATTGAGTTCTTCCTGCATAGCGATAATCCATGAACTGTCTTCACATGCATCTTTGATGTTCTTGGGTTCAATGGATGAAAGGAAAGCACAATGCGCCATTTGTTCAATTTGACGACGAGTTCTAACTCCATCTGTGATATCTCCAATGATTAATTCTGATGGATGATTTGGAACTTGTGCAAAAGCCTTGGGAAGATCTGTATTATCTGAAATAGACTCAACAGAATGATTAGTAGCATCAATTTCATCAAGTTTGATATTAGCTAGAGAATTAGATAAAGGTAATATATTCTCTTCATCATCAATAATGGGAGAATTAGATGAGGGATTCTCATTAAATATGACATGCAGTGATTCTTCAACTGTTGAAGTTCTTTTGTTATATACTTTGTAGGCTTTGCTACGTGTTGAGTATCCAACAAAAATACCTTCATCAGATTTCGAATCAAATTTATCAAGTGCATCTTTAGTATTAAGAATAAAACATTTGCATCCAAACACTTTAAAATATGATACACGTGGAATGCGATTAAAGAATAATTCAAAACAGGTTTTGTTAAGTAATGGCCTTATAAGAACTTTATTCATAACGTAACAAGCAGTTACGACAGCTTCAGCCCAAAAATATTTCGGTAACATACTATCACAAAGCATTGTTCTTGCACATTCTTGTAAAGTTCTATTTTTCCTTTCTACTACTCCATTCTGAGGAGGAGCACGAGGAAAAGAAAAATTATGAGTAATGCCATTTTCATTACAAAAATTGGTAAAATATTCATTTTCAAATTCTCCTCCATGATCACTACGAATAGTGACAATGTTAAAGGATTTGATTTTTTGTATCTTTTTACAAAATATTGAAAATTCTTCAAATGCATCATTCTTGTTTTGTAAGAATATAACCCCAAGTATATCTTGAATAATCATCAACAATGACAAATGCATATCTACTTCTATTCAAAGAGGCTATTCTTGAAGGACCAAACAAATCTAAATGTAAGCGTTCTAATGGTCTCTTTGTTGAGATAACGTCCTTTGATTTAAAAGAGGATTTGTGCATTTTGGACAAGCATCACAAAAATGTTTGTTTTTGAAAGAAATGTTAGGCATTCCATTTACTAATTTGTGTTTTGAAATATGTGTTAGATTTTTGAAATTAGTGTGTCCAAAACCTTTATGCCATAAAAGTGTATCATCAGATGTAATCATTAAACAATGATTATTTGTGGTAACAGACACGCATAAAATATAAATGTTATTCTTACGCTTACCACGAAACAAAACAGATGACATATCAGAATCATAAATAATGCAATCATTTTGTTCAAAGACTATTTGTAATTTTTATCGCATAACTGACTAATGGAAAGTAAATTATGTTTCAAACCGTCAACCAGGTGAACATTCTCAATGATAGGCTGATTTGTCTTGCAAACTGGTCCAGTGCCTATGATTTTGCCTTTCTTGTTGTCACCAAAAGTAACTGTGCCTCCATCTTTATATATAACAGTTGAAAGTAAATTGACATTTCCCGTCATATGTTTTGAACATCCACTGTCCAAAATCCATCTTTCCCTTTTAGGTACCTGAAAGATAAGACATTAAGCATTGGTACCCTTTTGTTTGAGGGTCCTTGGGATTATATTTTTGGAAGCCAAACCCAAGTGGAATTTGGCTTTTTAATATAATCATAAGAATGAACAATAGAATGTAAATAATGAGAGATATAATCATTTCTATCTTTTAAACAAGAATCTACCCATATACTAATTGTAGTAGGTTTCCTAGAAGATGGTTTTGAAATGTTAGAAACATTTCTTTGTGAAGAAGAAGTAGGAATGTTTACTTTCTTCGTGTAAATAAATGCGTGATTCTTCTTTTGAGGTCTAACAAAAGTAGTTTTTCCACCAGAAGAAGAAGTGCTACAAGACTTGGGTGCATCCTTATGAGAATATCCCAGACCTTGTCTTTGATTTGCTGGATATTGTATTTTTAGCAAATCATCAAGATTAGTCTTTCCTTTATTAAATTTATTAATATTGGAAGACATCTCGTCATATTTTATCTTTAGTGATGAAATATTTTCATCCATTTCAGATATTTGTGTATGAAGTTCTAGATTCTTAGTTTTGAGAATATCATTCTCTTTACTAAGATCTAAATTTTGAGAAGATGTATTCTCAATAGGTGTAGTGTTATTAGAAGAAGATAATTCTTGATATTTCACAAGGAGATCGTTATTATTCTGTTTCAAAGATCTATGTTGACTATTTAAATTTTTAAAACGAGAATAGAGATCTTTCAATGCATCTAATAATTCTTCATTACTAAAAGTACTTACCTCATCTTCATTATCTTGTGCCATAAAGCACATATTAGCATTTTCATCATGGTCATCTTCATCATCTGAAGATTCATCCCAAGTTGATGCAAATGGTTTCTTCATCTTGTCAAACTTCCTTTCTCTTCTGGATTGATCGTTGTTGTTGGAAGTTTTGAACTTTGCTTTGAGAAGTGGACAATCTTTCTTCATATGTCCTGGCCTATTACAATTGAAGCAAAGAGAAGAATCGGTATTTTTAGATTTATTAATATACTTACCTTTTTGAAAGAACTTTCTGAAGTTCTTGGCAACGAATGCCATATCATCATCTGAATCTTCATTATCTGATGTTGTGTTGAAGGCGAGTACTTTCTTCTTCTGATCTGATTCTTCTTTCGCATCTTGCAATGTAACTTCATGTGCCATTAAGTTACCAATCAGATCTTCCATTGATAATGTTGAAAGATCATTGGCTTCCTCAATAGCAGTGATCTTTGGACGCCATTCTGGGGAGAGTACCTTAAGAATCTTGCGTACCTGATCAAGAGAAGTGTAAACTTTTCCAAGAGCATTAAGAGAATTAATAATATTAGTGAACCTGGTGTTCATTTCTCCAATTGTCTCTTTGTCTTGCATTTTGAACAACTCATATTTATGAACCAAAGAGGCAATCTTGGTTTCCTTCACTTTATTGGTTCGTTCATGAGTTACCTCGAGTATGTGCCAAATCTCCTTTGCACTTTTGGCCTGAGATACCCGATTAAACTCATGTTTATCCATGGCACAAAATAAAGCATTCATGGCCTTTGAATTGTTGGTATTTGCAGTTTTGTCGTTAGCGGTCCAATCAACAACATGAGTTGTTGGCTTAGTGTATCCTGACTCTACGATGTCCCAAATCTCATAATTCATACTTAGGAGATGAATCTCCATTTGTATTTTCCAATATGAGTAATTTGAACCATCAAATAGAGGAGGACGAGTTTGAGAGTGCCCTTCAGGATGCTGATTGTAGTTGTGTGGAACTGCGTTCATGTTTGAGGAACTTGCTGCCATCTTAACCTTGCTTTGATACCAAATGTAATTTTAGCATGTAAGGATCAATACACTAGGGGGGGTGAATAGTGTATATTAAAAAAATGTCGCAAATAAAATGTTAGTAATATTTGCAAAGATGGCACAGAAATAAAAAGACAAGTTCTGAAATTAAATCAATAGCAAACACAGAGATTTTTCCGGTTCGGATCCTTGTGATCCTACTCCAGTCCTCTACCCCGTAGATATTTTCAATCCACTATAATCACTTGCCCCGCAAGCACAAACTTACAAAAATGGCGACACTCCCCATGTCCCAAACTTTGTACAATCTCTAAACAGAGATTCAAACCTGTTAAATAATGAAATAGAAAAACACCTATAGCCTTGTTATAAATTTCAGAGAATGAATTCAAGGATGGTGTTTAGAAGAAGAACTTCAAGACGTAAAAGATATGTAATGAAGAGCAACACTTGAAGTTCTCTGGTTCATAAAAGAAGAGAGAGAGATCAATCGATTTCTTCTTGCAATTATGAACACAAACAACTTTCCAAAATGATGTTGAAAAATCCAAGTTCTTCAGTTCTTAAATGAAGAAGGAAATCTAATGATTTCTTCTTACAAATAAGAAAAGAACAACTAATGGCCTAAAGCTTTAGAAAATAAAAGACTTGATTTCAACAATTTAGAGAGTAAAGAAGAGGAAAAGTGAGTGAAAAGAAAGAGAGGGTCTACCCCTCTATATATAGTGTTTAGGGACGGTTGGGGACTGTAGTTAACGTTGGAAAACGGGCAAGAACCGTCCCTGAAAATTTGGGATCAAAACGGCTAGTTTTGAAATTGGTCGACCAAAATGACCACATTGGTCGACCAACATTTAGAGAGAGAATTTCGACCGTTCGAAGACAGTTCTAGAATCTACACGGTTAGGGGAGTTTGCACATGCAATCCCATAACCAAATTCGAAGGTTTAAAATTGGTCGACCAAAATGGGGTTATTGGCTGCCAATTTTCAAAGTTGCGAATTTTTGAAATTGGAAAGTGTAGATCTCTGAGTAATGGAACCTAAATGACTAAGATATATTATCACAAGGCTTTATGACTCTAATAAAGTAAATTTTACATTGATTACATAAAGCCGTAGATAGGACTGCATCTGCAACTGAATCTGAGAAGCTTCTTTGCAGGAGATCCTTATCAAGTGATTATATATCCAAGTCGTGGATTAGGTGCCTTTGTCTTTCCAGCTTCATGAATGATATATCTGATTGAGTATGCATGAAGATATCTCATTTGTGTGGAACTCAGCATTGATATGTATCTGCATACATAGAGTTAGTAGCACTGAATGTGTTTGTCATATCAAAACCTTATGGGAATAGAAATATGGAATTATGAAATTCCAACATTCTCCCCCTTTTTGATGATGACAAACATAAAAAATATATATATCGTTAAAATTTAACATAGCAGATATACCCCCCCCTGAATATGTGGAGTTTGTGAATACTCCCGCTGAGTAGATGAAATATATTCTCCCCCTTTGGAATCCTCAAAAAGAGGCAAATTAGAGTTAGTCGAAAAATAAGTGAAAAAATTTGAGGGAAATATAAATGATGACCAAAAAGGGAAATAGAAATAGCGGCCAAATAAGGAAGATATTTCCGTGTTAAAAAAATTAACAAAAGTCATGACGGCTGACGTTGTCACGGGGGAAGAGCAGAGAAGAGTGGCTCGTCCCCCTATCTCCTTCTCTAATGACAACCTGGAGGGGGTCGAGCTGCTGTATGAGGACACCATCGTCATTGAAGCTCTCATCGGGCCGGCGGTCGTGAGCAGGCTGCTGGTCGACACAGGCAGCTCGTGTGACATCCTTTTCTTGTCCATGATTCTGAAGATGGGGCTGGACTAGGCGGAGCTGAAGCCGTGCTTAGGCCCAATTATCAGCTTCACCGAACATTCGGTGCCCATTGTTGGAGTGATCACATTGCAGGTCACGTTGGGGGAGAGGCCGAAGGTCTTTACTCAAATGACGCAGTTCGTTGTCATCGACGTCACCTCGACGTACAACGGAATCATAGGGCAGCCTTACATGACCGATGTCTCAGCTCTCCCATCTCTCCTGCATCAGATGGTGAAGTTCCAGACTTCGCATGGGTTAGACTGGTGTGGTGATCCCAAAAGCTCTCCTGAAGCTGCTACGTTGGCTCTACCAAACATAAAAGGTCCGAGCAAGCCTTGCCGATCGACCTCCTCGATGATCGGAAGGACTTCGCTTATCAACGACCTACTCCTGTAGAGGACGTAGAGGAAGTGCTGGTGGAAGAGGAAGCGGGCAAGATAGTGTCAATTGGCACAAAGCTCGCCATGGAGCTGAGGGCGAGTCTAATTGACCTTCTCAGGGAAAATGCAGACATCTTCACATGGTCGCCCTCAGACATGCCCGGAGTCGATCCAGAGGTGATCGCCCATGAGCTACATGTCGACTTCGAAGCATGCCTAATCCGACAGAAGAAGAGAGGCGCAAGAGGAAAGAAGAAGAAGCAGCGGGCGAGGAAGTGAAGCGACTTTTGGAGGCCAAATTCATTAGAGAGGTGAGCTAACCTGAGTGGCTCACCAATGTGGTCATGGTAACGAAGCCCAACAGTAAATGGCAGATGTGCATGGACTTCACTGACCTCAACAAAGCCTGCCCGTAAGATAGCTTCCTGATATCGAGGATCGACCATTTGGTGGAAAACGCCTCCGGATACGAGATGCTGACCTTCATAGACGCCTTCTCCGGCTAGAATCAAATCCAAATGGCGCCTCTCGAAGAGGAGAAGATGTCATTCATCACTGATCGAGGGACGTTCTGCTACACCAAGATGCCTTTCGACCTGAAGAACGCCGGGGCGACCTATCAGCGGATGGTGAATGATGTGTCCATATTATCCACTATTTTCATATCATCATTTTATTGCATTCCATATCATTTTTGCATCCAAATCCCACCGTTTACTATGATATCGCGTTTCTGACGTTATTCGAGTTTCGTAGTGTTTTATGAGTTTTCAGAGATTTTGGAGCGATTTGGGACCCCACTTGGGTATGGACACATCCGACGTGTCTGTGAACTCATTGACGGAGCCCTGTAGGGGTTCACCATACTTTTGGAGCCATTGGAGGAGAATAGAGATAGCAAAGGAGGGAGAGGAGCCTTCAGCGGCTCCTGGAGATGTTGTTACAGGCTGCTCGGTCGAGCAGTTCAGATGCTTGGACCGAGCAGCTTCAACAGATGGCACGGACCAAGCAGTTCATCTCCTCGATCGAGCAACGTCAAATTTTGAAGATGAAGCAATTCCAGCGCACGGCCCGTGCAGATTTTCCAGTGACCAAGTCAGCCTCTGCTCGGACCGAGCTGTGCTGACTCGGCCCGTGTAGGCAGAGCGAGGATTTTGAAGTTTTTGAATTCCCTGTAGTGCTCGATCGAGCAGCACAATAACTCGGTCCAAGCAGCTGAACGAGCAATGCTTTGCTCGACCGAGTCACCTACTCAGTCGGCAATGCCATGGCCATTTTTGGAAGTTTTACTGAAGCCGTCACTTACGCGATCTGGGGAACGAAGGCGGGGGGAGCTCGCGACTGAAAGGGATGCGACTCATTTTTAGATTTTTGAAGAGTTTTGGAGAGCGGAACTTAAGCGATTTTGAGAGTAAATTTTAGATTAATTTTTGTTAAGGAATTTTTGGATTGAAACTTGGAGATTATTACTTTTGTTCTCGATTGCTCTTGTGCTTGGGAATCTGGAATTTTTCCTAGATCTATAAATTGCAAATCTTATCTTTCTCCCGTTGTAAGTCGTCTACTTTTATTCTTTTGATTGCTATGATGTCTTCGTCTATAAAAATAGTGTTTTTATTCATGAATAGTGCCATGTGTGAGTATATCTCTCTAGGGTTGATGGGTTAGCCCTAAGATCCTAGGGGAAAATATAGATCTGAATCTCCACATTGAATTAGGGATTTAGGGAAGTATTTCGGTCAATCCAACCAAATCCCTCGATAACCTGTATTGAGATCATGCCGACGGTCTGTGGAATTGATGTGCTTAAGGGTTATCTATAGGATCAGAATAGGGAAATCGGTGGATCCAACCAAGGCTTGTGACCATGCCTGGTTCGTGCCTTGAGGGGATCCATTGACGAACTATACCGCTACGTTGACAGCTACCGCCATTGCATCAACGAGAGCCACCGAAACACCTCACAATTCTAACCCACAAGAGTGGTACGAATTGTGAGAATTATCCCCTAACCCTAATGCAACGTGAGGATTCTATTCTAACGTCGATCCCTGATGATCTTAGTGGTGATCCCTAATGCCCTAGCCCTTTTATTAGTAAAACAACAACACCCCAAACAACTCCTTCAACCCGGTAGCTATCTCACTTCGAGATTTAGAAGTAAACTACGAATCCATATACAATATCACCATCCCTGTGGGATTCGATATCATTTATACTATAACTCGACACCGTCCGCTTGCAGATTGAGCCCGGAATTGAAGCCTAGGGGCCATACCACGTTTGGCGATCGTGACACCGCCAGGTGGAATCTAGGTGGAGGTTTTGGGTGCGTCAAGTTTTTGGCGCCGTTGCCGGGGACGACAATAGTGTTTCTCTCATTTTATTTTTATTCTTTGAAGTTTGATAGCACTCTAATCATTTCTCACCTTTCCACCCTTTTATTCTCTTTCTATTTCTCTGCCTTGCTACTAACATCTCCCTCCAGCTAGCGATTAGTTTCTGGCTAAACAGACATAATGGAGATGGTGATGCAAGTATAGTGGACCTGTGAGTCTGACAGTGACTCAGAGGAGTTCAGTTTCTCTCCCTATCATTTACATGGCTTTCAGGACTCGGGCATGGACGAGTCCATGATTGAATGCGCAGCCAGAGAACTGATTGATGCAGTCTAGTTTATCGGCTCAGGAACCTATGTTGCAGGTAACGTAAATCAGCAATTGGTCATGAATTATATAATGAACCAGGTTTCTGATGCAGGAACCATTGAGGGATACATCCGCATAAGCTTTGAAGAAGATGTGATGCTCCTCTATACCATTGAGGCCTTACCCATCAATGCAGGCTAGGGAGAGACTCAACAATTGGAGCCATTGGACTATTCACCGCTTTTGGATATAATAGAGAGCATGGTAACTGATGTATGGGCCCATGGCCCGGTGGAATTCCCTACAGACGACCCGGTTACACAGGAGCTCTTAGTTTTTATTGCGAACGCTTTCCACAACGCGGATGCCTTGGATGGTGTCCCTGTCGCTGATGGAATTTATGTGCGGTACGAGGGAGACACAGTACGCTTCTACAACGATAGCCTCCCATAGATTTTAGCATGTGAAGAATGCCCCTATGAGGAGTATGCAGATCCCTCACCATCGTGAAACTACATGGACCAGGGAAGCACTGCAGATTTTATGCTCGATAGTGGATACATGCATGAACACCTTACTTCTGTTGATAGGTGCGCTACAAAAACAGAATCTGTAGACGTCTGCCAATACGCACAGTCATCCCCCTGCTCCTCTTATGATTACGCCAACGAAGAGTTTCCACCTTCTGAACCACAAATCGAGGATGCATCTTTCTCGCAGGTGCAATATGACGGGGGTACATCGCCCCCTCAGGTAGAACTGAAACCTCTCCCCGCCAATTTAAAATATGCTTTTTTGGGGGAAAATTCCACGTACCTAGTCATTGTCAATGCGGCCCTCACCGAGCCCCAGCTAGAAATCCTCCTAAAGATCTTTAGATCCCACAGAAAAGTAATAGGGTACAACATCGCTGACCTAAAGGGCATCAGCGAAACCATATGCACCCATAGGATTCATCTAGAGGATAAAGACGCCACCTCCATTGAGCCTCAAAGGCGATTGAATCCCAACTTGAAGGAGGTAGTGAAAAAGGAGGTCCTGAAGCTTTTAGAGGCCGACATTATTTATCCTATTTCTGATAGTAAATGGGTCAGGCCCGTGTAGGTTGTCCCGAAAAAAGGGGGCATGACAGTCGTTAAAAATTGAAAAAAATGAGCTAATCTCTACTAGAACTGTCACCGGGTGGCGTATGTGTATCGACTAGAGGAAACTAAATAAAGCCACCAGAAAGGACCATTTTCCTCTACCCTTTATTGATCAAATGCTTGAGCGCTTAGCCAATCATAAATACTTCTGTTACCTAGACATATACTTTGGATTCTTCCAAATCCCATTACATCGGGAAGACCAAGAAAAGACGACATCCACATGTCCTTACGGCACATTCGCCTATCGGAGAATGCCGTTTGGGCTGTGTAATGCACCGGCCACATTTCAAAGGTGCATGGCGTCTATTTTCTCTGACTTCATCGAGAACATCATGGAAGTCTTCATGGAATATTTTTTCATTTATGGCATCGAGTTTGATGATTGCTTAGCTAATCTATCCAAGGTCCTGGAACAGTGCCATGAGAACAACCTAACCCTGAAGTGGAAAAAGTGTCATTTCATGGTGACAGTAGGGGTTGTGCTTGGCCACGTTATCACCTCCAAGGGAATTGAGGTCGATAAAGCCAAGGTTGAAGTCATTAAGAGCCTACCGCCTCCCACCAACCTTAAGGGCATCCGTGGTTTCCTTGGGCATGCTGGTTTTTATCGCCGCTTCATAAAGGATTTTTCTAATATTACCCGCCTCCTCACGGAGCTCCTAGCCAAGGGGCTCCTTTTGTGTTTACTGACGCCTGTTTGCTAGCTTTTAACAGGTTAAAGGAAGCTCTCATCTCGGCCCCAATTATACAACCGTCAGATTGGAATTTGCCATTTGAGCTTATGTGTGATGCTAGTGAACAGTCAGTAGGAGTTGTTCTTAGTCAAAGGAAGTAAGAAAAGCTTCATGCCATATACTACACTAGCAAGACCTTGGATGATGCTCAAAATAACTACACTACTACAGAGAAAGAGCTGCTAGCCATGGTCTATTCTATCGAGAAGTTCAGATGCTATCTCTTGGGATCCAAGGTAATCATCCACACGGACCACGCGGCATTGAAATACCTACTAAGCAAGAAGGATGCTAAACCACACCTGATCCGATGGATCCTCTTGCTCCAAGAATTCGACATTGAGATCAAACACAAGAACAGAGCAGAAAATGTGGTAGCAGACCAATTGTCGAGGTTAATCCAAAGGCACGGGATAACAGCTTGCCGATTGACGATTCGTTCACCGGTGAACAATTATTTGCAACGAATTCTCCCGAAGCCCCCTGGTACACTGATATAGTAAATTACCTGGTGAGCGGCATAGTTTCGCACGGATTAGCGACATATTCAAGGATGAAGTTCCTACACGATGCTAAAAGTTACTTCTGGGACGACCCTTACCTGTTCAGGACATGCACGGATGGGATCATCAGGTGATGCATCCCAAAGGAAGAGGCAACATTCATCATATCGCATTGCCACGATCAACCATGTGGTGGACACGCAGCTTCACCAAAACCACGACAAAAATCCTCCAAAGTGGTTTCTACTGGCCCACTATATTCAGGGATGCGAATGAATACATAAGGAAGTGCGACAGATTCCAGAGGATGGAGAATATCACGAAGAAGACTGGAACACCCCTCCACGGCATCTTGGAGATAGAGCTATTTGACTGTTGTGGCGTTGACTTCATGGGGCCCTTCCCATCGAGTAACGGGAACAAGTACATCTTGGTCGCCGTTGATTATGTCTCGAAGTGGGTGGAAACCACAGCCACCCAAACAAATGACGCGAGGATAGTAGCCAAGTTTTTCAAAAATACCATCTTTCCTCGCTTCAGATTCCCCCGAACAATCATAAGTGATGGAGGGAGCCATTTCATCGAGAGGAAATTTGAGACGATGTTGAAGAAATATGGAGTTCATCACAAGGTTGCCCTTGCCTATCACCCTCAGACTAGCGGCCAAGTGGAGGTGTCCAACAAGAAAATCAAAATCATCCTAGAAAAGACAGTTAGCGTTTCAAGGAAGGATTGGTCGTACAAGTTGGGTGACGCCCTTTGGGCATATCGCACTGCCTTTAAAACTCCCATTGGCATGACCCCCTACAGACTAGTGTATGGAAAAGCTTTCCACCTTCCGATAGAATTGGAACACGGAGCATATTGGGCAATAAAGAAAATGAATTTTGACTACCAAAGTGCCACCACGAGACGAACCCTACACAGCAATGAGTTGGACAAAATTCGGCGTCATGCTTAGGAAAATGCTAAGATATACAAAGAGAGAACCATGGCCTATCATGATAAGAACATCACGGTTGTCTGCCATGATGTCGGCTACCAGGTACTCCTCTATAATTTAAGATTACGCCTCTTCCCCGAAAAACTAAAGTCAAGGTGGTCCGGCCCTTACAAGATAGTAAGCTTGTCCCCGGGGGGTGCCGTTGAGCTCGAAGGGAAGAACAGAAACTTCAAGGTAAATGGTCAGAGGATTAAACCTTATAGAGCTAGAGAACCCATAGGACATGAGGGGACATACTTCCTCGAAGGATCCCCCGACGAAAACTGATAAATCAAGGGTCACGACTAAAAATGAGCGCTTATTGGGAGTCAACCCAATTTCTTAGATTTTGGATTCTAACTTTCCAATTTCTAAATTTTATTTCATATTTTGGAGATAAAATTATAAAATCACAAAATTTTTACGAGTTCGTCTTTTGTGCAGGTTGGACGTATGTGGGCATGCGTATCGACATTATAAACGGAAGGAAGCTGGAGGAGAGCAGCACAGTTCAAGATTTGGGTAGAAAACAAAGGAAAATGGAGACACATGAGACTTGAACGAGCAGCTACACTGCTCGGTCAAGCAGTGCAGAGACAAAGAAAAGGCCAATTATCACTTCCTCTACACGGCCCGAGCACCCATCAGCTCGGCCCGAGCAGACATCTGCTCGACCGAGCAGTCGGATGCTCGACCGGACTGTACAGGCTTTGGGAAAAAGTGAGAAATCAGCACTCTGCCTACACAGGTCAAGTGATGATGGCACGGCCCGAGCAGAAGGCGACTCGACCGAGCAGTCAGCTGCTCGATCGGATTGCACAGGCTTTGGGAATTGAGAAAAAAAACGACGATCTGTCTACACGGCCCGAGTTATAGCAGCTCGGTCCGAGCTGCCACCGAACCGACAGAGTATCTTCCTGCTCGACCGAGCAGGCTAAAGGGGAGTATACCTGGAATTTTATCTCATTCTTCCCGCAACTCACGCGACCGAGCAGTCAAATTGCTCGGTCCGAGTCTTCTATCATCACTAGTGGGCCGCATTATTTTGGTCGGTTTTGACTGCTCATTTGAACCGTGCCCACCGTTGCCTTTCAACGCTGTAGCCTAATCATCCACAAGCCTTTGCTCGAACCGACCCTCTCCTCCCACGGTAGTCGCCACCTCTCCACAAACCCATTCAATCTCTCTCTTTCTTTCCTTTCAGACTTCTCTTTCTCGCCCTCCATCTTCTCTCCACACAGCAGCCCCCACCTCATGCCGTATTTTCAACCGATTTCCCCCACATCTCCCTCTCAGCGACTATAAATCCCAACCGAGCACTTCACGCCTAAAATTCACTTATTTATGTTTAAAATTTACTGACGATCCTCCTATCCCTATTTCAGGTACAATTTGCCACCGTCAGAGGACACTTCTATAAACAGCTTGGGGGATACTCCGGATCAGCGGCAGTCATGACAGCAAACGCAATGCCATCTCCTTCTTATCGGTAAATTCGTTCCCCTATTGGCTTTGCATACTGTCGCACTATTTTATACCACTTCGATAATGCCTCCACACCGTGCTAGACGCGCCAATACTGATACATCAAACCTAGGCCTACTCGGTGTACCCGTCGTACAAGCTCTGCTACTCAAACCAACATGGTCGGCGAACCATCTACTAATTCCCCTGTCCTACCCACCGCCCCACTCACCTGAACCCCTTTGCATCGGCGACGCAGAATACGAGGTTACATTCCATGACACTAACCAAGCCGACCATTTCACTGCCATGCTCCTACTATTAGGGTATGGTGGTGCCATGACTCAACAGTCGGTCCAGCGTGACCTACCTTTTCTTCGGAGCCTCATTCGTCACTGGCAAACTGACCCACCTCACAAGTTCCAGCCAGACCTTCCCCCACCCACCGCTCCTGATCTACAGTGGAGGGACCCATCACCACCCCCAGAGGGTGGTGCCTCTGCTTGATGTCATCCATACCAGTTTTTGCCTCCCCCTATTTATACTGAGCCCATCTGTCTGTTCGGGGCCCTACACTTGCATAGCTTGGGGGAGGAGCCACCCATGCATCACATCTTCATTTAGCATTGCATCATGTCATATTTTATTTTCTTTCTGCACAATTTTTATTTTTATTTCTGACCCCGCCCACTTACCAGCATTTTCTTAGCAGTGAGGACACTGCTAGTTTTAGCTTGGGGGATGAGCACTACCGCTTTATTTTTGATTTTTCTTTTACATTTTCTTCCCTTATTTCAGTTTTTATTTTACGTTTTCACCACTTTTCCACGTCTTTTTCTTTTTTCTCATTCTGCATCATATTTTCTATTTTCACCATGAATGCATCTCTTTTTCTTTATTTTCTTATTTTCTCCTCCTTTTGCTCTTTATTTGCTAAGGATGGTCCGCGTGATGATATTTATCATAGCATTAGTAGTATTTTACAATGCTCACTTTTGATGACATGCTATTAGGGTAAATTTCAGTCTTACTATCTATATGTGTGCATTTCTATTGCTGATCTATCTGATTTAATGCTTAAAATGAATTGAAAATAAAATGCATGAATTGGTATCTAGTATGGACAATGTTGGGTAATGCACCTAGGTTCACACATCACTAGAACACATGGAGTATCTGTTTTTTTATCTCAGTCACTTCTGTTTGCATGCCTGCTGCTATTGTGCTATTTACTGCATGCATTTTCAGTATTCGTTTAGAGGAATGAAAATATCCATACTATTTATGAGTTTAGTTAGGGTATTATTTTATCAAACTGTTGTGCACCTCCCATGAGTGAACCGAGAGATATACTATTTTCTTTCTACACATATCTATATATTTCTCTACATATTGCTGGTTACACCCCCACAGCTATCTTTACCGCATTTAACTTCCCAAACCCAAAAAGAAAAAGTATAGATTCTAAAAGCAAAAAAGAAAAAAAATATAGTGTATATATTCATATATGAAAAAGAAAAGAAAAAAGAAGAAAAGGAATAAATATTGTTTTCTATCTTTTCATTAGAAGATATCACGTATACTGGGAAGAAAAAGAAAAATTCCATATCGTATTCCTAGATGCGACGCCTCAAGCTAAGCTTGGAGGGGTAAACCAGCTGATCACATGAGTGAGCATGATAGTAGAGTGGAGACGGTGCATAACTGTGAGATTTAATAATACCTAAACTTTACGAAATGTTTTAGTTTTTGGAGACTTTTCATGAATCAAAATGAAGAACTGAATGTCATGACTTTTTTATTCTCTATTGCATATTGTGTGATTTCTATATGCTCCTTGTGTATCTGTGATTGAAAAGGGCATTGCCGACTTCTTTATACTAGACTCTAGGGATTGCATGAGATTGATATGAATTGACGGTGTTATTTCAGTAGATCCCTATCTTTTGTCTGTATTGCATGCTAGTCATATGATTTGTAAAACTAGAAATTACCAGTAGCAAGTATGTTTATTATTCAGAGCATCGTGATTTATTATTTAGGCCAGAGATCTGACTAAACATCCTCAGCATCCTCCTCTCACTTCTATTCTCTTCTCTTTTTATTTTTATTTCCTATTTCCTTTTTGTTTTCCTCCTAGCGTACGGATTATTCGTCTTCCTCAAGGACGAGTAAGAGGTAAGCTTGGGGGATTTTGATGTGTCCATATTTTTCACTATTTTCATATCATCATTTTAATGCATTCCATATCATTTTTGCATCCAAATCCATATCATTTTTGCATCCAAATCCCACATTTTACTACGATATCACGTTTCTGACGTTATATTCGAGTTTCGTAGTGTTTTATTAGTTTTCAGGGATTTTGGAGCGATTTGGGACCCCACTTGGGTATGGACACATCCGACGTGCCCGTGAGCTCATTGACGGGGCCCTGTAGGGGTTTGCCATACTTTTGGAGCCATTGGAGGAGAAGAGAGAGAGAGAGCAGAGGGGAGAGAGGAGCCTTTAGCATCTCCTGGAGATGTTTTTCTAGGCTGCTCGGTCGAGCAGTTCAGATGCTCAGACCGAGCAGCTTCAAATGTCAGATACGCAGATGGCACGGACCAAGTAGTTCATCTGCTCGGTCGAGCAGCGTCAAATTTCGAAAATGAAGCAATTCCAGCGACGGCCCATGCAGATTTTCCAGTGACTGAGTCAGCCTCTGCTCGGACCGAGCTGTGCTGAATCGGCCCGTGTAGGCAAAGCAAGGATTTTGAAGTTTTTGAATTCCCAGTGTGCTTGGTCGAGCAGCACAACTGCTCGGTCCGAGCAGCTGAACGAGCAACGCATTGCTCGACCGAGTCACCTACTCGGTCGGCAATGCCAGGGCCATTTTTGGAAGTTTTACTGAAGCCGTCACTTGTGCGATCTGGGGAACTGAAGGGGCGGGGGGGGGGGGGCTCGCGACTAAAAGGGAGGCGACTCATTTTTAGATTTTTGAAGAGTTTTGGAGAGCGGAGCTTAGGCGATTTTTGAGAGTAAATGTAACGCCCCGCTTCTCAAAAGACACCAGAAGCGAGAACGTTACGCGGTCCGCTTGAACTGGAGCGGTGAAGCTCGAGTTCAATAAGCGTCTGTGATAAAAACACAGGTGGGGTCCGTGCATTTGCGTATCAGAACAATCATAAACATTCCAAAGTTAAAAGCCACATCCAGATACATAATGTTCGTACACAGAATTAAACAAGCCTCAGCTGGGCTAAAGTCGCAACAGGAAATAGAACGTACACAAAACAACGTCTGGAAGTAAACTAAGAAGCTGTAAAGTGTGGGGGTCTAGTCCTCCACTGGAAGAGGCACTGCATCAGGGGCGAACTCCTGACTCTCCAAATCTGGTGTCACGTATGGATCCTCCGGGTACTCAAGCTCAAAATCTGACATACATCCAAAAACATGAATGTATGTCAGCAAGGGGTCTGCAAGAAAGAGTTAGCAACCCAAGACAAGATATACAACCGATATGAATTTAAGAGACATTAAATATTTAAAAGAGATGACTGCAGCAAATTTAACAAGACAATTATATTGAAACGAAAACAAACATCCCTAACATGCTGTTCTAAGCAGTTTCACGAAGTAAGATAAGTTTTGTTTGAGTTCGTTAGCATGTCAATTTCATGCGATCAAGTTAGCGTTGCAAGTTTCAATTCAATAGTTCACATCTATCATAGGGTTCTCGCTTTTATGTCGTGATGAGTAAGTCATTCTTCTCACTGGGGCTTACCGTGATTGACGCTAACCCATCGCATGTGGGTGGTGCTCTTGAAGAGAGGACCCTTTCATACGCCTAGTGGCCGCTCAACCCTAACCCCACCCCAATTTTGTGCTGGAACACGAGCCGGCCTAGTCGACTCACACGACATCATGAATTCATGATTTCGCCTTCGAGGCGCACGATTTTCACGATGTCACTATTTGTTAGGCATGTCAAGACTCACAGAATTTTACTGTTATCAATATCATTACACTATTGTGACAATTCTAAACAGCAGAAAGGGGTGAATGATTTTTAGAACAGTCTTTAAAATAACATCGAACCCGTGCTTTCGTTGGACTTGCTACAAAAAGTACTTTTTCCTTCTATTTGTTTAAAATTAAGGTATATCATATGATATACCGTTGGATCAAAAATTTTGTCCTGATCGCCATGGTGTCATTTTCTCACATCATTTCATGTCTAATTTTTAAGTTATTCAACAATACGTGAAAGCGGCGTAAAAGTGCCGAAACTTCAAAAATGCATATCAATTCGTATACTTGCCTGTTTTGATGTTCTTGGTGTCGTTGGAAACGTCTCGACGAGTACTATCCTACGGAGAAGACGGTTCGCTGTTTTGATAAAAGACCAACTCAGATAAAACCGTTTTCGACAGATTTCAATATTAAAACAGCTCGTATGACGTCTAGTGATTTGTTTTTATTAGGTTCTCTACATTATGGTGTGGGTTAGGAGTTATCGGTAGGGGTACTAACCGTTACACAGCGAGTGGGGGAAGCGATAGCAATATGTGCGACGTCTACGGTCTGAAACTAGTCGTGGCAGCGAGGGAATGGCGAACAGCGGCCAGCAGTGAGACCTGGGGAGTGTTCACGGCAGTCCTGGGCATGGCAGAAGCCAGGAGGAGGAGGAAGAAGGCCCCAGCCTGCTGCGTGCGTGGATGGAGAGGGGATCAGAGAAAGTACACCTAGGTTTATAGGCTTCTTTAGGGTTTTATAATATGTTTATAAGTGTAGAGTCCAAAAGGGAGCACGTGAGGCTTATAGAGGAGCAGCACTGGGTTTCTAGGAATAGGTTTAGCTTTAGCCCTAGGGTTATTTTATTAATAGAAGTAGTATTTTGAGAGTGCCAGCATGCGAAATGTCCTTATGGTTTTAAAAAAAATATGTGTGTGTGTACTGATCGTGCATGAGTACGATGGGTGCGGCCAGGTAAAACGTGGGTCAGCGTTTATTGCCTAGTTATAAAAGGAAATGTTTGAAATTATTAGTAATAAAAAAGGGCTAATTAGAATGGGATTATATTAGGAAGGATTTTGAAAAAGATTAATGGGATTTTAATAGGTATAATCAAGGAAATATTAGCTAATCAAATAGGTTTAAATCGCCTCTAATAAGGAAAGTTTTTCAAACGTTTTTAAAAAGTTTAAATTCAAATTTGAATTTTAAATGTTTAAAAAGATTTGAAAGTTGAAGTTGAATTCGAATTCTCAATCAAAGATTTAAAACATAACTATAAGAAAAGACTTTTAAAAATAATTTTAGAAATGATGATAATAATAATAAGTATGAGACAAAATAGAAGTGGTGATGGGTACGGGGACAAAACGTCTAACATCGGATACGGAAAAAAATATACGGGAGAAATACAGATATTAGTATCGATAAAAAAACCAGTCGTTACATCCTACCCATCTTAAAGACGATTCCGTCCTCGGAATCTTATTGGCTAAGGTACCGAGAAAACGTAAGGGTAACGCTCGCATCTCTCTTCTAATGCATACACACCATAAACAACCATCATGCCATATCTAAGTAGTATTTCTAATACTAATATCCATACCAATAGTATTATTGCTGATAATACTAATCAACGTTCATGCTAATAGTAGTAACAATGTACATACACACATCACTAATTACGTATTAACCTAACACATTTAATATAATACCATCATATAAGTATAATCCAACCAATATTATACTCGGCGAATAGTAATACTTACTACACAACCTCATCAATTTACTAGCTGTAAGTGTGCCAACACCTTGCACACTCACATTATTACTAATACACAATGTGTTATCGTTTCTTATACACTCACAATCTTTAAGGATATAGTACCACATGTCACTTAAACATACCACTAACATATAAATACAATCATTCTTAGTCAATTAATACTTCAATCGTACAACAACTTTTACATACCACATATTACCATATACACATTATAAAATCACTACACGTATATACATGCACATAATACCTTACACCATACAGAGATTTATATAAGCCTTACTCCTAGCACTAGGGTCAACGTAATCTACCCACCTTAGGATCAAGTACGTCTTCAGACTTCCCTAAATAGGCCGACATAGGGGTGAGCGGACTTAGACACTAAGGTCATTCTATCCCAATCAAACATACATCCTAATGAAACCTTATACATCCATTTGCATACACTTACTCATATATCACACACTTTCAAATACTTATACATACGTTTATTTCACATACATATGCATACTTACACTACTACACGCCTATCTCGTATCTATATAGAACAGTTATATACACACACCGGTATTCACAATCATGGTAATTTACATACATAGGGCTAGTATACTATTACATACATCCATATATACGTAGTCACAAAAAATGACTAGGCATACTTCCGGGTATACACATGCTCATACATCATCCTGCAGGGGAAATATTATAATCCTACTATACATATAAAACACTTATTCATACAATGTGTGTGTACACACACACACACACACACACACACACACACACACACACACACACACACACAGAGATAACTTACCACATACATATATATACGCACGAGCACACGCCAGACATGCTAACATATAGATCACATAATAAATCTACACACACAACTATACGTACCCAATTATCATTATACCTAACATGCATATCACTGTACTAGCATATAATTACAACCATTAACAAGTACGACTAAGGTACAAATACTCCTAAAAACTAGCCAATACTAAATCTAATACGCTCAGATATTCCTATAGTGATATAGCTAATCACTCGTCTAGGTATAAATATAACACTTACTATTCTATACTCGACTATATACCTATATATCACAAATTGCCGTACATACATGCACATACGACACAATAGATAATCACACTATACTAATATACTCAGGGTAAGCACACTCATACATGGGTGGTATATAAAGATTAGCATACACGGGTCCACACTCACTATCTATATACATGCACCACAACTACACTACAATCAATGCTAATGTGGTAACTAAGTAATGGTGTATGATTCAGAGTTGAATGAGGCAACGAGTCAATGTTGTGATGGACGGTTCCGAATGTGAGATGGATAAGAGGTTAGTCGGTTGGGTGAGATAAAATATTTAAGAACAAAAGTAAGAAGATAAATATGTGTATAAGAATAACGATATCGTCATAACTTACGTAAAATAGTGAGCATACGGTAGGAGTTAAGACGTAAAATGTGATCAGTCAAATAATAGGTGAAGGATAATATGGGCATAGTGTTGTAGTGCACGTTTTGTAAATGGAAGTAGGTTTGTAAAAAAAATTTCTTCTTGTATGAAGAAAATAATTATAAGACTGATACACCAGATATTGAAGTTCTTTTTAATCCTAGGTAAGTATTTTAAAAGTATGTATGAAAATTGTTTTGAAATATGTTAGTAAGAAAGGAGATGATATTTGAACTAGCAAAATAGAAATAAAGTTTAAAAAGTTCTTTATATGAGGAAAATAGAGTGGCTATACGAGGTTATGTGAAATAGAAGTGCAAAAGATTTATGTCAGAAAATCGCCATAAGATAGTAACTAAGGATCGCGTCAGAAGGGTTTCACAATCAAGTTAGGTTTAAGTCGACTGAAGTGTAGAAAATCTAAGTACAAGTTTTCGAAATGATTTTAAAACTTAGCGAAGAATTTAATAAAAAATATCGAAAATACTTTTTAAAAGACACTGGATCTGCAATGGAAAGGTTCAAGGTTAAAGATGGCGAACCTGAAGAGTTTATGTGAATTGAGGACAAGGAATAGGTTCGACGTTCGAAACGTAAGGACGACTAAGAAGTAACTCCGTGAATGCGCTACGATGGCTTTCTACGATCATTAACATGGAAGTGCAATGATTAGGGAATAATAAAATCAGGGAAAAAGATAATCATTGGGTCGACTAAGGTTTAGCACTAAGGTTCATCAACGAATTAAACTGCGATAAGGAAGCCAAGGTAACGGTCATTGAGGATCGAGATCGTAATCTTATCTATAGATCTGGAACATCTTACGCTTCGAAGTCTACTCATTGCAGGCGTCTCATGTTCGACTTGCACGGCGACAATCGCTACGTTCAGTTGGGCCCTAGATTCGATAAATCTAAACGAACGACTTACAAAACTCAAAAATCTAATATGGTCAGAGCTTGATGATCAATCGCTAAGGTGACTCCCTGGATGATAATACTAAGTCGTGGCAAGGGTGTCTAACTAACGACCATGAGCGTTTAACTAACTCTTCCTATTGTCCTTGTATTGGTTTCCTATCGTACTGAGACAAGGTATTCGAGTAATCTTGCGTACGAACTAATTCTGGATGTTTTGGCTAATGAAAAGTGTTCTCATTGTTCTGAATTTCGCAGTTGCGTGACCTGCATGGGCCACCACTAAAACTTGTAACGCCCCGCTTCCCAAAAGACACCAGAAGCGAGAACGTTACGCAGTCCGCTTGAACTGGAGTGGTGAAGCTCGAGTTCAATAAGCGTCTGTGATAAAAAAACAGGTGAGCTCCATGCATTTGTGTATTAGAACAATCAGAAACATTCCAAAGTTAAAAGCCACATCCAGATACATAATGTTCGCACACAGAATTAAACAACAAGCCTCAGCTGGGCTAAAGTAGCAACAGGAAATAGAACGTACACAAAACAACAACGTCTGAAAGTAAACTAAGAAGCTGTAAAGTGTGGGGGTCCACTAGTCCTCCGTTGGAAGAGGCATTGCGTCAGGGGCGAACTCCTGACTCTCCAAATCTGGTGTCACGTATGGATCCTCCGGGTACTCAAGCTCAAAATCTAACATACATACAAAAACATGAATGTATATCATCAAGGGGTCTGCAAGAAAGAGTTAGCAACCTAAGACAAGATATACAACCGATATGAATTTAAGAGACATTAAATATTTAAAAGAGATGACTGCTGCAAATTTAACAAGACAATTATATTGAAACGAAAACAAACATCCCTAACATGCAGTTCTAAGCAGTTTCAAAAAGTAAGATAAGTTTTGTTTGAGTTCGTTAGCATGTCAATTTCATGAGATCAAGTTAGCATTGCAAGTTTCAAGTCAATAGTTCACATCTATTATAGGGTTCTCGCCTTTAGGTCGTGATGAGTAAGTCGTTCTTCTCACTGGGGCTTACCGTGATTGACGCTAACCCATCGCATGCGGGTGGTGCTCTTGAAGAGAGGACCCTTTCATACGCCTAGTGGCCGCTCAACCCTAACCCCACCCCAATTTTGTGCTGGAACACAAGCCAGCCTAGTCGACTCACACGACATCATGAATTCACGATTTTGCCTTCGAGGCGCACGATTTTCACGATGTCACTATTTGTTAGGCATGTCAAGACTCACAGAATTTTACTGTTATCAATATCATTACACAATTGTGACAATTCTAAACAGCAGAAAGGGGTGAATGATTTTTAGAACAATCTTTAAAATAACATCGAACCCGTGCTTTCGTTGGACTTGCTACAGAAAGTACTTTTTCCTTCTATTTGTTTAAAATTAAGGTATGTCATATGATATACCGTTGGATCACAAATTTTGTCCTGATCGCCATGGTGTCATTTTCTCACGTCATTTCACGTCTAATTTTCAAGTTATTCAACAATACGTGAAAGCGGCGTAAAAGTGCCGAAACTTCAAAAATTCATATCAATTCGTATACTTGCCTGTTTTTGACGTTCTTGGTGTCGTTGGAAATGTCTCGATGAGTAATACACTACGGAGAAGACGATTCGATGTTTTGATAAAAGACCAACTCAGATAAAACTGTTTTCGACAGATTTCAATATTAAAACAGCTCGTACGACGTCTAGTGATTTGTTTTTATTAGGTTCTCTGCATTACGGTGTGGGTTAGGAGTTATCGGTAGGGGTACTAACCGTTACGCAACGAGTGGAGGCAGCGATAGCGATACGTGCGACGTCTACGGTCTGAAACTCGTCGTGGCAGCGAGGGAATGGCGGACAGCGGCCAGCAGTGAGGCCTGGGGAGTGTTCACGGCAGTCCTGGGTGTGGCAGCAGCGAGGAGGAGGAGGAAGAAGGCCTCGGTCTGCTGCGTGCATGGATGGAGAGGGGAGCAGAGAAAGTACACCTAGGGTTATAGGCTTCTTTAGGGTTTTATAATATGTGTATAAGTGTAGATTCCAAAAGGGAGCACGTGAGGCTTATATAGGAGCAGCACTGGGTTTCTAGGAATATGTTTAGCTTTAGCCCTAGGGTTATTTTATTAATAGAAGTAGTATTTTGAGAGTGCCAGCATGCGAAATGTCCTTAGGGTTTTAAAAAAATATGTGTGTGTGTGTGTGTGCTGATCGTGCGTGAGTACGATGGGTGCGGCCAGGTAAAACGTGGCTCAGGGTTTATTGCCTAGTTATAAAAGGAAATGTTTGAAATTATTAGTAATAAAAATGGGCTAATTGGGATAAGATTATATTAGGAAGGATTTTGAAAAAGATTAATAGGATTTTAATAGGTATAATCAAGGAAATATTAGCAAATCAAATAGGTTTAAATCGCCTCTAATAAGGAAAGTTTTTCAAATGTTTTTGAAAAGTTTAAATTCAAATTTGAATTTTAAATGTTTAAAAAGATTTGAAAGTTGAATTTGAATTCGAATTCTCAATCAAAGATTTAAAACATAACTATAAGAAAATACTTTTAAAAATAATTTTAGAAATGATGATAATAATAATAAGTATGAGACAAAATAGAAGTGGTGACGGGTACGGGGACAAAACGTCTAACAACGGATACGGAAAAAAATTTACGGGCGAAATACAGATATTAGTATCGATAAAAAAACCAGTCATTACAGTAAATTTTAGATTAATTTTTGTTACGGTATTTTTGGATCGAAACTTGGAGATTATTACTTTTGTTCTCGATTGCTCTTGTGCTTGGGAATCTGGAATTGTTCCTAGATCTATAAATTGCAAATCTTATCTATCTTCCGTTGTAATTCTTCTACTTTTATTCTTTTAATTACTATGATGTCTTTGTTTATAAAAATAGTGTTTTAATTCATGAATAGTGCCATGTGTGAGTAGATCTCTCTAGGGTTGATGGGTTAGCCCTAAGATCCTAGGGGAAAATGTAGATCTTAATCTCCACATTGAATTAGGGATTTAGGGAAGTATTTCGGACAATCCTACCGAATCCCTAGATAACCTGTACTGAGATCATGACCACGGTCTGTGGAATTGATGTGCTTAAGGGGTATCTATAGGATCCGAATAGGGAAATCAGTGGATCCAACCAAGGCTCGTGACCATGCCCGGCTCATGCCTTGAGGGGATCCATTGACAAACTATACCGCTACGTTGACGGCTACCGCCATTGCATCAACGAGAGCCACCGAAACACCTCATAATTATAACACACGAGAGTGGTACGTATTGTCAGATTTATCCCCGAACCCTATTGCAACGTGAGGATTCTATTCTAACGTCGACCCCCCGATGATTTTAGTGGTGATCCCTAATGCCCTAGCCCTTTTTATTAGTAAAATAACAACAGCACCCCAAACAACTCCTTCAACCCGGTAGTGATCTCACTTCGAGATTTAGAAGTAAACTGAGAATCCATATACACTATCACTGTCCCTGTGGGATTCGATATCATTTATACTATGACTCGACACCGTCCGCTTGCGGATTGAGTCCGGAATTGAAGCCTAGGGGCCATACCACGCCTGGCGATCGTGACACCGCTAAGTGGAATCTAGGTGTAGGTTTCGGGTGCGTCAGGGAACAAGATCTTTCACCCTCAGGTCGGCAGGAATCTGGAGGTCTACATTGATGATATGTTGGTGAAGCCCAAGAAGGCTGAGGATCATCTCGTCGACCTTGAGGAGACCTTCTAGAAAGTGCGGCGCTATAATTTGCGACTCAACCCGACGAAGTGCATCTTTGGCTTTCAGTCTGGGAAGTTCCTCGGCTTCAAGATCACAAAGCGAGGAATCGAGGCTAAACTTGACAAGATATCCACCCTCATTAACATGAGCGAGCCAAAGACGATCAGAGATTTATAGAAACTGAATGGTTGGATCACCGCACTGGAAAAGTTCTTGTCGAAGTTCACCGAGAGGTCACTCCCTTTCTTCATAATCTTGCGGAAGGCCCTCAACATGAGGAATGGCATAAGGAAGGCAGTGGAATGGGATGACTGTTGCACCCGAGCCTTCGACGAGTTTAAAGCCTATCTGTAGAGCCCGCCACTGCTCGTTAAGCCGGAGGAAGGAGAGCAGCTCAGCATCTATCTCGTCACCACCAAAGAAGCTGTTATCTCGGTCCTAATCAAGGAGGACAGTGGGATTCAGGGGCCGATCTACTATGCAAGCCGGGTGCTTCGGTAGGTGGAGAATCGCTACAGCCCGATTGAGAAGGTCGCATATTGCCTAATACTAATGGCAAGGAACCTCTGGCCTTACTTCCAAGCGCATTCCATCGTTGTATACACAAACTTGTCGCTTGAGAAGAACTTGAGGAGTGTAACGGTCTGTTTTCGTTGTACGTTTTACGTGCACGTAGTTTTGATCGTGCACGTATTTATTTTAGACTTTGTTTGTTTTTGAACACTTTGGTGTGATATGTCGTTGTGAACGTCTCTGAGAGTATTAAATTGTGGCACTAATTTGGAACCACATTTCTCGGGTCGTTCTCCCACGATTTGATCTTATTCGAAGAGACGTTGCGGTTTTCGCTTTTGACGTGAGACGTTTCTATTTTTAGTTTCGTCCCTCGACGTCGAAATTGAGATCCGCCTTCTTAGTTTTCTTTCTCCCGTCGTCCCGATCACCCAAATATTTTTTTCACAATTTTTGAACTTCATTTGACCTATTTTACATTTTTGGCCAAGCTTAAAATATTTTTAAATACTAAGTTTTAAAGTATTTTCGACCCAATATAATTTCTATGAGATTATAACTCTTCAAATTAATTTTGACCCAAGCCCCTAGCCTTGGCCGCACCCACACATGCTTGGGAGTTAGAGAGGGTGAATATTTGGGTTTACAATTGATTTTTAAATCAATTTTAATTCAAATAAAACCCTAGACCAAGTCAAACCCATCTACACTATATATAGGAGGCTTAGGATACCCATTTCCCTCAAGCAAACAAGCCCTAGCCGTCACAAACCCCCCCAAACTTTCGCATCCACACTTGCGACGTTCGTCGTAGCCGCAGCTCGCAGCCGCCCGTGCCCAACCGACGGATTTCCTCATTTTCCCTCGGTCTGACCGAGGCCCCGCCCCGCACCGCCGCTCCGCTCCGCACCCAGTCGCCCGCTGCACGTTGCAAGCCCCGCTCCCCGCTACGACCGAGAGATTCTCTCGGTCTGACCGAGAGAATTCCCCGCACCGCCGCTCCGCTCCGCAACGTTGCAACTGCAACGTTGCAACCCCACACCGACCGACGCCCCCTCTCGGTCTGATCGAGGCCCGCACCCGCTCCGCTCCGCATCGTCGCTCCGTTGCAGCCCGCATCGTTGCAACCCCCGCTCCCAAGCACCCGACCGAATGAATCCCTCGCACCGGCCCGCTGTGACCGAGAGCCCACGCTCTGCATGGTGCTCCGTAGCGCAGCGACCGACCATGCGCTGTGATCTCTTGGTCTGACCGAGAGATTCTCTCGTAGCGGCTCGGTCTGACCGAGCGACATTCGTCGCAACCCCGCATCCGTCGCACCGCTTGCCACCGTGGGCCCCCCAAGTTCTCCAGAGGTGTTGTGGGTCCCCCATTGGCCCCTAGCACTACTGTGGGTCCCACCTAGGTGTCTCCTCTTCGTGGATTTGCCGATTACGACGTTGCGATACGTCGTAGCCCTTCGTCGCACGTGCTAGCATTAGAATCTTGGTCCGTTGATCTGGTTGCTGCCCAGACTATTCGAGCAAGGAATCTGATCTGGAAATTGGACTAGGAGCGCGTTATTATATTCCAACCCCTGGCGTCGCTACCCGACGCCAATGTAGCTTTTACGTCGTGTTGAGGTAACGTTCTGCACCCTAGGACCCCCCAACCACAGCCTGTTAATCAAGATTAAAATTGAAGTTTTTAAATGTTTTAAATTCACTAATCAAGATAATTTAAAATGGGAATGTAGGCTGGTGGACTTGTGCACGTAGGTTGTTTGTGACTTTGGACTCTTTGGACGGTGTTTTTCGGACGTCGGTTTGCAGGCAAGTGAAACTTGCCCGTTGCTTGTTTAGGCCATGTTTTAGGCCACTTTTGTACCGTAGCGTAAAAGAGACTAGGCAGTGAAATGATAGCTGCCTAGACGCCTATTTGATCTAGTTTGACAAAGAAACTAGATCCGTCACCTCATTCGATCTATCTTGACAACGAAGCTAGATCTAACCCCTTTTACCTGTTTTGTTCATGCTGCCATGTCATCCATGCATTTGTAACTGCCATGTTTAAATTCCTTAACTGTATGCATTTAAATTACAGCTTTCCATGTCATGCCATCCATGTCTGATTGTTGCATTCGTAGCACACGCTACTATACTTGTACTTGCTTGTTGAGGCTAGATGCACACATATGCCATATTGAAAAACACTTCCTGGCTCTTGATCCAGAAGCGAGCATTCGTGTTCGGGGGTAAAGGCTTGGCTCGATACACGTGGAGGGGTAGGGTTGAGCGACCACTCAGCGTAGAAGTGTGCCCGTACAGCCACTTCAGCTGTAAGGCGTGAACTCTGTGCACGACATGAAATCGTGACTTGTGATTGTTAGTAGTTTGCTACTCTTGCCATGCCATGCTAGATGCTTGTTGTACTTGCGTCTTTACCTGTTGCACTCATACTTTAACTGCCATGTCATTGCATCATGCTAGAACTGCTAGGTTGCTTTGCTTTACTTTCAGTTTCCTTGCACAAGTCTTTGTAGACTTGCTGACATGTGCCCCTTACTCTTTTGGGTGTCACATGTTAGACCCTGAGCCAGAGACCGTAGCTGAGGACGAGGTGTTTGCTGATGCTGAGCCGGAGCCCACGTTTGACGAGGAGTTTGTGGACACCGGTGACCAGTCTTAGAGACTGTTCTGAGTTACTTCTGTTTTAGGTTGCTGTTAGTTGTCGGTGCGTAGCACCTTTGCTTTCCATACGATGTACTTTTGTTGGCCATGCTTGGTCCTTTAGACTCTTTTTCTTTCCAGCCTGGTGGCTTTTCTGTGATGTTGAAACTTATTTTTGGACATTCTGAGATTGGTTATATTATGTCTCTTTCTTTATTATTATTTTTGTTCTATATCGCACTTGCAGGGACCTCTACTTGTTTTAAATCCAGACGCTTTATAGACTTGCAGCCTCACAGCTCCAAGTCTGAGCGGACCTTCTCATGTCTCGCCTCCATTTTAGGGAAGCGAGGCGTGACAGGTTTTGTTGGTGGCCCATGCAGGTCCTCTTGCAACTGCAAATTATCGGAACAACGATAATAATTATAAGACGTGCAATACATAAATTTCGACATCCGAGTCATAAGCTTTGAGTTTAATTTTTGTTCGTTTTCCAATGTCATTAGATGGCAAGAAGACGTCAGACCCGAGCTGGTGGTGGGCCCAATCGTGTTGAGGTGCCGGATAGAGACCCCACCAATGCTGAGATCATGAAGATGATGCATCAGATGATGCAGGTGCAGTAGGGTATGCTTCAGAATACCCAGAATGCCTCTCGCTTCGAGCCGGGGGCGAAGCAGTTTCGGGAGCTGGGCCTGACTTACTTTGATGGATCTGAAGGACCGTTAGCTGCTGAGGAGTGGATCAGGAATACTGAAGATAATCTGAAGATGTCAAAGAACAACCCGGCTGGATGGGTTGAGTTGGTGAAGAAGCAACTCAGGGATAATGCCCGCAACTGGTGGGATGCAGAAGAAGAGCTGTTGGTGAAGCCGATACATTGGGCTACTTTCAAGTCCAGGTTCGATGAGGAGTACTTTCCGAAGGCTGCCAGGAGGGAGATGTTGCAGCGATTCATTGAGCTGAAGCAGGGAAATCTGACGGTGGACCAGTACAATCAGGAGTTCACCAGGCTGAGTCGCTTCACACCGAAGATGGTGGAGGATGCGGAGGAGAAGGCTCAGAGGTTTCTGCAGGGTCTTTCCCTAGACTTGCAGAGCCTGATGTCTTCGTCAGATCAGGAGTCGTACCAGAAGTTGTTGGTAGCTGCTAGGAGGCAGGAGCTGATTACGAGGCAGAAGAGAGGACAGACTTCGGGAGCTGGGAAGAGGCCTATGGAGCAGGCCAGAGCAGTGGTTAGGCCTGGGTTCAAGCCTAACCAGCCAATGCAGTTCAAGAGGCCAGGTGGGCCTACTCTGAAGACTTGCCATTTCTGCGGCAAGACTGGCCACATCAATGAGCAGTGCGGGAGATTTTTGGGGCAGTGCCTGATCTGTGGTGATACTACTCATGTAGCGAAGGATTGTCAGCATGCGAACCAGACGAGGAGAGCACAGGATGGAGCACATCTACAGAGGGGACCAGTTGCAACCCATCCCTTGCAGCAGAAAGCACCTGTACCTGCTGGACGTGGAGCGCCTCTCATTCCACAGAAGCAGGTGTTTCAGCAGGCTGTTCAGCCGAGGAGGCGGGCTTTCCTGATGATTACAGTGGAGAGCGAGGCTGTGGATGAGGTTATCGCAGGTAACCCTCTGTCTAGTTGTTTCTTTCTTTAGTTCGATTTGGTTGTTAACTTATGTTTGGTTGCTTGCATATGATTGTTAGTTAGAATAGGGTTTGATTGTTAGATTGTCTGTTAGGTGTGATTTTGGTTTGCACATTTCCTGCACGAGTCCTCTTTGACTCTGGCGCATCGATGTGCATTATATCCCAGAGCTTCGTGGAGAAGCATTCCTTGACGAGTTCCCCTCTTCCTAAGAGTTGGAACATCGTTACAGGAAATGGCGTGATCTCGGTGCATCGTGGTTGCAATTCTTGCCCTTTGGTGGTCTGTGGACATGAGCTTTACGCTGATTTCATTATCCACGACATCATCAACTATGATGCATTGCTTGGGATGGATTGGCTAGCGATTTTTTATGCTACGATCGATTGTCAGAGGAAGAAGGTGGTGTTCGAGATCCCAGGACATCCAGTGTTTGAGTTCAGTCGAGGTAACAGTTCGCTTGGCCCTGTCAGATTTCGGGCCAGACCGGTGGAGATCGTTGCTATGCAGATGGAGCAGAGTAGACCAACTGTGGTGCGTGAATTCGACGACGTCGTCCCCGAGGAGATTTCTGGACTTCCGCCCGATCGAGCTCTCGAAATTTCGATCGATCTTATTCCGGGAGCACAGCCTATTTCGAAGGCGCCGTATCGTATGTCTCCAGCAGAGTTGGAGGAGTTGCGTAGGCAGCTGGATGAGCTTTTGCAGAAGGGTTACATCAATCCCAGTGTGTCTCCGTGGGGAGCGCCGGTTCTGCTAGTGAAGAAGAAGGATGGTTCGCGTCGCATGTGCGTGGACTACAGGGAGCTGAATGCTGTTAATCAAGAATAAATATCCATTGCCTCGTATAGATGACATTTTTGATCAGCTTGGAGGATCGAGGGTGTTCTCTAAGTTGGATCTGAGGAGTGGTTATCATCAGCTTAAGGTGAAGAAGGAAGATATTCAGAAGACAGTGTTCAGGACGAAGTATGGTCACTACGAGTTCGTGGTTATGCCTTTCGGTGTAACCAATGCACCCGCAGTTTTTATGAACTTGATAAATCTGATCTTCTACGACTTGCTAGATAAGTTTGTCGTTATCTTTATTGATGACATCCTGATCTATTCAAAGTCGGAGGAAGAGCATGCATTGCACCTGAGGACAATGTTGGAGATCTTGAGGAAGCATCGTTTGTATGCTAAGTATTCCAAGTGCGAGTTTTGGCTGGATAAAGTTGTTTTTCTCGGGCATGTGGTGTCAGGAGATGAAATTTCGGTGGATCCCGAGAAGATTAAGGCTATCAGAGAGTGGCATGTTCCGCAGTCAGCATCTGAGATCCGGAGTTTCCTTGGACTTGCAGGTTATTATCGGCGCTTCATTAAGGACTTCTCCCGTATTACTGAGCCGATGACCAGACTGACGCGGAAGGATGTACCATTTGTTTGGTCTGATGATTGTGAGAAGGCCTTTGATGTTCTGAAGGAGAGGTTGACGACTGCCCCTGTTCTTGCTGTGCCTGATAGGAGTGGAGGATTCGAGATCTTTTGCGATGCTTCTGGCAAGGGTCTTGGTTGTGTTTTGCACCAGCATGGGCACGTGGTTGCATATGCTTCTCGTCAGCTTAAGGCTCATGAGAAGAATTACCCGACACACGATTTGGAGTTGGCTGCAGTTGTGTTTGCGCTGAAGATTTGGAGGCACTTCCTGCTGAGTGAGAAGGTGAAGATCTTCACCGATCACAAAAGCTTGAAGTACATTTTTACTCAGAAGGAGCTCAACATGCGACATCGTCGATGGTTGGAGCTCATGGCAGATTATGAGATCGACTTGTAGTATCACCCTGGCAAGGTGAATGTGGTTCCAGATGCGCTGAGCAGACTTCCAGCGGTGATGATGTTGACTTCGCAGTGGAGATTGCAGCAGGATTTTTGCGCGTCTGGTATTGAGATTATTCTTCCTGGAGAGGCTTCTTCGTTGATGAGCATGCAGATACATTCGACGATCGTGGATAGGATCAAGGCTGGACAGGCTGGAGATGCTAAGCTGGTGAAGATTCGGGAGCAGGTGGAAGCCGGTCTGTGGACTGACTTCTTGATTCATGAGGATGGCTCATTGAGATTTGGAGCCCGGTTGTGTGTGCCAGCTGGGTATATCAGAGAGGAGTTGTTGGTTGAGGCACACAGTTCGCCGTATTCTATGCATCCTGGTAGTACCAAGATGTACAAGGATCTCCGTCTGAATTATTGGTGGCATGGTATGAAGCGGAGTGTGGCTCGGAGCGTAGCCAAGTGTCTGGTTTGCCAGCAGGTAAAGGTGGAGCATCAGCGTACGGCAGGGTTGCTACAACCGCTTCCGATTCCAGAGTGGAAGTGGCAACACATCACTATGGATTTCGTGACTGGACTGCTGTTGAATATTGGACTCCCTTATTTGGTTTTGATGATGAGCAAACATAAATAATTCATGAACTAACAATTTGTGAGCGCAGTATTGGAGATCGTCGCAAAAATCACGAGAACATTCAAAGCGACATCTCAAGACTTCTCAAAGCACGTATTCATGCCTAAAGCTTCGTTGAAGCTCTTGCTCCGTTTTGGAAGTTATGAAGAATTAATCGAAGCTCTCGAAGACCATTCTTTAAGGTTTTATTTATAGTCTTTTTAGCTTCGATATATAGAATGTTAAGCCTTGAGTATATCTTACGATTCTAACTTCATAACGCTCATATCGTAGCTCTAGGATCTTAGTACAAGTTCATTCTAACTTCCTCGAAGCGTCGCGCTTCGATTCGGACTTGTTTGTGCATGTTAGTTGGTACAAGAAGAAGTACTGACCGACTAGATGGTGATCTAGTCGGTCAGCAACTCTTCTTGGACCGACTAGTTTGCTTCCTTAAGTTCTTGCACCTTACTGTTTACAGTTAGTCGGTCTACGTTGACTCACCGACCGACTAGCTTGTGAACTAGTCGGTCAGTGATGCTTCTTTGACCGACTAGTTGTGATTTACTGTACATGCTAAATTTCTCCTAGGCTACTGTTTATCGTTAGTCGGTCTAAGAACGTTTGGTGACCGACTAGTTGACAATCTAGTCGGTCAACTTTTGTTCTTGGACCGACTAAGTCAATTTGTATTCAGACTATTTCATTATGCCTCTTAGTCGGTCTACGTTCACTGACTGACCGACTAGTTGTGAAACTAGTCGGTCAGAAAGTCTTCTTGGACCGACTAGATTTCTAGGTCTGAATTTCTATCTCTTCTCAGTTCCTCACTTAGTCGGTCCATGTTGTTTGACTGACCGACTAGTTGATGAACTAGTCGGTCAGTGGTTGTTCTTTGACCGACTAGTTTCCTCAGATTTCTATCCGTTGGGAATTGACCTAACTTGTTTTTATGGGACCCTATAAATACGAACCTAGGTCATTTCTCTCTAGGTAAGAGCTGCCATTAAGAGATTCATTGAGATAGAAAGAGATAGCCATTCTCACTCATTTCTAAAGCTCTCTTCCTCACAAGAAACCCATTCTCTCACACTCTAGATCTAGAATCCATCTTGAGAGAAGTTTGTTCTTGGTGAGCCCTTCAAGCTCTAGCTTGAATCAAGTCTCCAAATCTCTCCTAGGCACCTATTGCTGGTCATTTCCTTGGTGCTAGGTCTTGGTGACTTCATCTTCCTCAAATCCTTCCTTTCACCTATTTGGTAAGAAAAACTCAAGGTATAGGATTTTGTGGTAAGTTTGTTTATTTCAATATAAACTCATTTATATTGCTTGTTGATTCTCTCGGTTGTGAGAGAAGGTTGTGATCCCGGGTTGTGGGATTCACTATTGCCATTGTTGTATGATTTGATCTTGTGAAGGTTTTTCACAAGATATTCATAGTGGAAATCTTGGGTTAGGGTTTCTAACCTAAGTATCCGGAGGGGATCCGGGTGGTTGGGACGTAGGATCACCGGGAACAAGTCGGGGAGACTTGGGTGGATCCGAACCCATTAAAATCTCTTATTAGCATTGTTAATTTTGTTGTTGTCATTCAATTTAAGCTTCCGCAAATTGTTTTGGTAGTTGTTTGCACTATAATTTGGAATTATACTCCTTGTTATTTTTAAAGTACTATTCACCCCCCTCTAGTACTTGTGCAGTAGCTTGTAGGGCATTACATTTGGTATCAGAGCCAGATACTTAGCTATGTCTGCCAACGACAACAAGACCGTGCGTCCACCTTCCAACTATGACACCTTCAGGAACCGAGAAGGAGCATCTTCGGTGATGGAAGGACATTCCTCTACGAGGCCTCCGTTCTTCAACGGTACCAACTATGGGTACTGGAAATGCCAGATGGAAACCTTCCTCCGGAGTGCATCCTTATGGAGGACTACAATGAAGGAATACATCGAGCCCGAAGAAGAAGACTTTGAGAAATGGACTACCGCGGAGATCACCGCGGAGGTAAGCAATGCCAAGGCAATGAACGCCTTGCAATGCACATTGGAGCCCGAGGACTTCAATAAGATATGCACATGTAAGAGTGCATATCAAATTTGGAACTCCCTCCTCATACTTCATGAAGTGACGAGTAGGGTAAGGGACTCTAAACTCGTAGTCGTAAACAAAGATTACGAAATGTTTCATATGCAACAGGGCGAGAAGATGAAGGAATATTACGCTCGCTTCGTTGACATAATAAACGAGTTAGAGGCCCTCGGTAAATCCTACACCCAAAAGGAGAAGTGCTCAAAGCTTATCGAAGGACTTCCTTCTTCGTGGGAGAAACGTACCTTCGCCATCGAGGAAGGTAATGACATGAATAAGTATACCGTAGTTCAATTGATGGGTACTTTGATGTCATACGAGGTACGCAAAGATAGCAAGGTGAAGTTACAAGAAAAGATGAAGTCCTATTTGAACCAAGACGCGCCTAAGAAAAAGGCGATTGCATTCAAGGCGGCTTCATCCACCTCTACCGATGATGAGGACTCGGAAGAAAAAATGGACATGGAATCCATTGCACTCATGGCAAAGAAGTTCAATCGCTTCTTCCGAAAGGGTAACTTCAAACAAAAATCTAAATTTACTTCTACTAACGCCTCTCCACCTTTGTGCTTTAAATGCAATAAGCCAGGACACATCAAAGCGGATTGTCCTCAAAACAAGCAAAAGGAGAAGTGGAAGGCGCCGAAGTTTGACAAGTTGAAAAAGTACAAAAAGGGGTACAAAAAGGGACTTGTCGGAGCAACATTCACCGACTCCAAGGATTCCTCAAGCGGAGAGTCGGACGATGAGAAAGTGGAGCAAGCACACATGTGCTTCATGGCAAGAGAGGAGCATGATCAAGGATCTTCCTCCTCCGATGATAGCGACGACGAAGGCGATGAGGTAACTATGGATGATCTTAGGGATGCTAACTCTCATTTATGGTCTAAATACACTAAATTAGTAAATAGATATACTAAAGTAAAAGATGACCTAGCTAGCATTCAAACCTCGCCTAAGACTATCATCACCAACAACGACACCGTTGTTGAAGAGTTAAGAAATGAGATTGTTAATCTCAAATCTAAACTTGAACATGTTAGCATTGATGATCCGGAAGAACATAGGATAGCGGATTTAACTTCTCAAAACTCGACTTTGAGTATTGAGAACGAGAATCTCAAATCTCGTGTTTATGTGCTCACATCGCAAGTATCAAACTTGGATACTTCTATGCGTTCTCTCAAAGAGAAATATGAGAACACATTAGGCCGAATTAATAAATTCAATAAGGGTAAGGACCATTTGGATAAAATCCTAAGTGACTTACTTCCGGCCAATCACCACATTGGTTTGGGGTATACGATGGGATGTCCATCCAAAGCGGCCACTACTTTTGTTAGGCCAACTTCCGGTGACTCTACGAGTGGTAGCAAACACTCTATTGGTAGTTCATCTACCAATGGTGCTTCCACCTCGTCCACACCCTCTTTTGGAAAGAAACCCACTTTGGGTGGACCTCCAAAGAAGGGGCATGCTTATATGTACACCAATACCATGCCACGTAGGAACACACGTCCTACTCCACCGTCTCACACATATGATGATTTTTATGCAACACATTCTCGGGCACGTGCACACCATATGAGACACCCTCACGCACGTGTTCCCACACATGCATATGTTCACCCACCTCATCATATGAATAATTCTCGTCGTGCACCATTCCATCATGTTCCTTATGCCTATCCACGACATGCATCACGTAGAAACCAACAACGCATGCATGCACCCAATAGGATGATGGCTCCCAAAATTTTCACTATTTGGAGCCCAAAGGACACAAGCATGGATGAAAAACAAGTGTATATGAATGCTTATTTTTCGGATGTTGTGCATAGTAGAAATTATGTGGGGAAGTCTAAGTCCAATTGGACTTGGCTTTCAAAGGTCTAACCTTTGAGGACCCAATGACCTTGGGTACTATGATATGAATGTTTCTATCTTTAGGTACTCAAGGAAAAGAAAAAGAAAAGGAGCAACAAATTTAAATTTAGCTCCAAAGGGAATTGGATACTCGATAGCGGGTGTTCAAAACACATGACGGGTGACGCTCAATTGCTCTCCGGAGTGGTTCCCATTGCAAATGGAAATCGCGTCGTATTTGGAGGCAACGAGAGCGGAACCATCGTCGGTGTTGGTAAAGTGGGTAACCCGTCTAAACCCTTAATTAGTGATGTCTATCTAGTTAATGGTTTAAATCATAATCTTATTTCAATAAGCCAACTTTGTGATAAAGGTTACAAAGTTAGCTTTGCGAAAGGATTGTGTCATATTTCAAATGATAATAATAAATTATTATTTTCCGGCACACGCCATAAAGATATTTATATTTTGGATCTTCCTAAGTCATATGAACAATGTCTCGTTGCCAACACAAGTGAACAACACTTATGGCATCGACGCTTTGGACATGTGAACTTTGGAACACTTTATAAGCTTTCGAAATTAAATCCCATTAAAGGTTTTCCGAAACTCGTTTTTGAAAAGAAAAGTTTTTGTGATTCTTGTCAACGTGGCAAGCTTCCTAAATCTTCATTTAAACCTAAGAAAAGCATTTCTACGAAACGGCCACTAGAGCTATTACATCTAGATTTATTTGGGCCAACTAGAGTTGCTTCCTTAGGAAATGCAAGATATGGACTTGTCATCGTCGATGATTATTCAAGCTTTACATGGGTATTTTTCTTATGTAATAAAAATAAAGCTTTTGAAAACTTCACAATATTTGTGAAGAAAGTACAAAATCTCATCGGAACCACCATTGTCACTATTCTTAGTGATCATGGGGGTGAATTTGAGAATGAGTCTTTCTCAAATTTTTGTGATGATCTTGGAATTACTCACACGTTTTCTTTCCCTCGCGCACCTCCTCAAAATGGTGTTGTTGAGAGGAAGAATAGAACACTTGTGGAGTGTGCTCGCACTATGCTCGAAGATAGTCAACTTGGTTATCAATTTTGGGCGGAAGCGGTACACACCGCTTGTTATGTGTTTAATAGAATACTTTTGAGGCCCGGCACCAAACAAACTTGCTATGAATTGTTGTTTGGTAGATTGCCTCAAGTTAAACATTTTCGTGTTTTCGGCGCAAAATGTTTTATTAAAAACACATATGATAATTTGGACAAGTTTGATCCGAGATCGGATGAGGGGATATTTGTTGGGTATTCCTCACGTAGCAAAGCCTACCGGATATACAACAAAAGATCCTCTACGATCGAGGAATCACTTCATGTCTCTTTTAATGAGAATTTTACTAATTCTAGAATTTCAAATGATAATGATTCTATGGATGTTTTATGTGATTCGTTTGAAAATTCTAAGTCCATTGATTCAATTGATTCTATTGAGACTAACCCTACTAATGAAGTTGTTGAGAATGTGCCTAGTGATCAAGATATTCCCAAGCGGCTTCATACCGTTCGCGACCATCCCCATGAGCAAGTCATTGGCAATATTCATGATAGTGTCAAGACGAGATCGCAAGTCCACCACTTCGCCAATTGTGCCTTTGCCTCATCGATAGAGCCAAAGAATATAGTTGAAGCATGCGAAGATAGTGCTTGGATCCTTGCCATGGAGGAGGAACTCATTCAATTCGAGAGGAATGAGGTATGTGAGCTTGTTCCTTTGCCATCGAAGAACCACACCATCATAGGGACAAAGTGGATCTTCAAGAACAAAACTGACGAAAACCAAGTCGTCGTCCGGAACAAAGCTCGGTTAGTAGCTCAAGGTTATCGCCAAGAGGAAGGTATCGATTTCGAAGAATCCTTCGCTCCGGTAGCTAGATTAGAATCAATTAGACTTTTATTGTCTTATGCATGCCATAAAAATTTTAAGTTATTTTAAATGGATGTTAAAAGTGCATTTTTAAACGGAGATGTTGTTGAGGAAGTTTACGTTTCTCAACCTCCGGGCTTCATAAATGAAAATTTTCCAAATCATGTTTTTAAACTAAAGAAAGCTCTTTATGGTTTGAGACAAGCTCCTCGAGCTTGGTATGATCGCCTAAAGAATTTTCTTTTGGATTTGAATTTTAAAATGGGAGAAGCCGATTCTACACTTTTTGTTAAGCATGCGAATAATGATATTTTATTAGTTCAAATTTATGTCGATGATATCATTTTCGGTGCTACTAACTTCACTCTTTGCGAAGAGTTTTCTAATGTTATGAAGGAACAATTTGAGATGAGCAACATGGGCGAACTCAAATATTTCTTAGGTCTCCAAATTCGCCAATTGAACGATGCAATCTTCATCCACCAAACGAAGTATACGGTGGAGTTGCTTAAGCAATTTGGAATGGAGAGTGCTTCAGGGAAAAAGACTCCAATGAGCACGACTACGCATCTTGACAAGGATACGGGCGGTAAGGATGTAGACATTCGTCTATATCGAGGTATGATAGGTAGTTTACTTTATATTACCGCAAGTAGGCTCGATATTATGTTTGTCGTATGCATATGTGCTCGTTATCAGTCTCAACCTAAGGAGTCTCACTTAGTAGCGGTAAAACGTAGTTTCCGTTATCTAAGTTATACACTTGATTTTGGATTACTTTATCCAAAATCTAGCACGTATGAGTTAGTCTCATACAGTGATGCCGATTATGCGAGATGCAAATCTGACAGGAAAAGTACTAGTGGCACTTGCCATTTTCTAGGAAATTCTCTTGTCTCTTGGTTTTCCAAGAAGCAAAATTCCGTATCACTTTCAACCACCGAGGCGGAATATATTGCCGCCGGTGCCGCTTGTGCCCAGGTTCTTTGGATGAGACACACTTTGAAGGACTTTGGTATTCACTGTGATACTAGCCCTATCATGGTGGATAACCAAAGTGCTATCTGTCTTTCAAAGAATCCGGTGCACCATTCCCGATCAAAACACATAGATGTCCGACACCACTTTTTAGATGATCATGTTGCTAAAAAGGACATCATTTTAGTGTACGTTGAAACCCAAAAGCAAATCGCCGATATTTTCACGAAACCCCTAAAGGAGGACTCCTTTGTGCGGTTGCGTCGAGAATTGGGGATTATGGGTGAATCCGAGATATAGGATTCATGTTTCATTCAATCATCTTGCATGCTATTATATTTCGCGATATTTCGTTCATGCTAGATTTATTGAATTTTTGAGATTTGATGTGATATGTTTGAATTTGTGCTCGAATTCGTATTTGAATGTTGTATTTAAGATTTCGACGTTTTATGTGGTAATTTAGATGACTAATGAGAGTGTTAAGTTGTTTCATCCAAGTGGTTTTTGAAGAGAACTCATTTATCAAATTTTGGACTCTTCTAGTCGGTTTCAGTTCATTAGTCAACCGACTAGATGCTCATCTAGTCGGTCAGCTAGTGAACTCAGACCGACTAGATCAAGCTTTTAACTATCTCCTGTCATTGACTTCTTTTAGTCGGTCATAGTACACTTACCGACCGACTAGATTGAAAACTAGTCGGTCAGTGATTATACTGCGACCGACTAACTCTAGCCCTAGAAATTTCTGTTTGCCTCTGTTTCGACTTAGTCGGTTCAAGCTCATTGACCGACCGACTAGATCGTAATCTAGTCGGTCAGTGTTTGAACTGTGACCGACTAAGTGTGTTAGGGCAAATGTGTCTTTTCGCTTTCCAGACCGACTTAAGCTCTATCCGACTGATCTTTTTCATTTCTAGTCGGTTGTTTTCAAAGCTCCAGCCCGCAAAAACCCTATCCCCTCTCGAGACCCTTCGGCTTCCGACGTCTCTCCGGCCATCTTTCCGGCCATCCCCGCCGTCCATCGCCGTCGACCCTCTCTCCTAGGTATAACCCCCCTTCTAGATCTCGTTTTCCATTCCTAGGGTTTGATCTATTTCGTGTTTTCACTTTCTAGGTGAACTAGGGTTTCAGATTTTGTCTCTTTTAGGGTTTGTTATAGGATTCTAGGGTTTGAACTAGGGTGTTTGATCTTATCTTCATCGTGTGATTGTACTCGTTGTGCCGAGATCATGGCACGAACGAGGATCCCGATTTCATCTTCTGGGGCATCCCCTATGACCGTAGAGGGTGCTACCGCTTCGACCCCTCCCAAACGTAGGGCCAAGACCACTCGACCCCCCTCTTTGTCTTCAACTCCGTTGAAGAGGAAGAGGACGTCCAAGCCTAAACCTGCCGGCCAATCGTCCAAGCCCAAGCCTAAGCCTAAAAAGTCTCGTGCCACCACTCCTCCCGGTGAGCGTTCCGGTAGTGATTCCGAGGATAATACCGATGAGGAATACACTCCTGAACATCCCGAGAAAGCTCCTACTCCACCTCCTCCGAAGACCCGTAAGGCTAAGGGTAAAGCTCCTATGCCAGTCGGCGGTGTAGACATAACGTTGTGCCGCGATGACCCTCAGTGTCTCGCAGCGTACAACCGTATAAAGCACTGCCCACTGTTGTTAGAGCATTACGTTCAGTTTTCTGATTTTCTTGGTGTTTCAGAGTGTTTTCTCACTACAAAGCGTTGACCGTAGAGAACCCGGTCAACGTGGTCAAGGGGCCCGCTTTGGGTCCCTCGGGGGCTTCGAATCGGTGCTGATGGGGCGAGGGGTAGCCTCGGCCCTGGTTGAGACGCTCGGCCTCGGACAGGTGTGCTCGGCCTCGGCCTCTAGCTTCTGTAGGCGAAGAACTCTGTCATTCGTCGCAAGTAGATTGTTTGTAGGGTGTTTCCTTCGCCTTGCTCCCCTGTAAATAAGACGCATTTTTGTATTCTGGTTAGCTATTATAAACGAAATCGACTTACTTGGACTTCTTGTGTACTTTGCGTTGTCGCCTTGTTCTTGGCTTAGGAATGGACGGAGCTGGCGTTGGCTGGGGGGATCCTCCCCAGACTTAGGGGCGCAGGAGTCGGTCAGCGAGGGCAAAGCTCCTCGGCTTAGGACCGGTCGGCGTCCGTGTCTGCTGGGGGAATCGCCCCCAGACTTATGAGCGCTGGTGTCGGTCGACGAGGGCTAAGCTCCTCGGCTTAGGACCGGTCTTGGGGGGATTCTCCCCAGACTTAGGGGCGCAGGAGTCGGTCAGCGAGGGCAAAGCTCCTCGGCTTAGGACCGGTCGGCGTCCGTGTCTGCTGGGGGAATTGCCCCCAGACTTATGAGCGCTGGTATCGGTCGGCGAGGGCTAAGCTCCTCGGCTTAGGACCGGTCTTGGGGGGATTCTCCCCAGACTTAGGGGCGCAGGAGTCGGTCAGCGAGGGCAAAGCTCCTCGGCTTAGGACCGGTCGGCGTCCATGTCTGCTGGGGGAATTGCCCCCAGACTTATGAGCGCTGGTGTCGGTCGGCGAGGGCTAAGCTCCTCGGCTTAGGACCGGTCTTGGGGGGATTCTCCCCAGACTTAGGGGCACAGGAGTCGGTCAGCGAGGGCAAAGCTCCTCGGCTTAGGACTGGTCGGCGTCCGTGTCTGCTGGGGGAATTGCACCCAGACTTATGAGCGCTGGTGTCAGTCGGCGAGGGCAAATCTCCTCCTCCTCCTCCAGTGAGGCGGCGGTCCCCAACCTTTCATGCTATTGGTGTCATGTCAACTCCATCGGGGTTTTAAATGTAGATAACAAAAAGGGATGCATTTGTACTCTCAAGAGTCCTGCCGGACCGGTACATTTGGAGGAAATGGAAGAAAAAAGGAAATGAAGCTAGACAGAGGGATGTAAACTTAGATAACTCCCTCATATTAGGCCGCTTCCGGGGGGAGAGACATCGCCCGCTCACTCTATGATGCGGAGGGGGCCTTGGATGGTGTTGATCTTCTTCCCCTTGTCTGGCTGTGTGGAGGTCCCTTCTCCGTGGGCCGGCTCGTCGGCCTGATTCCTGGCGTGCCCTCGGCTCATCAGCTTCTCAATGTCCTTTTTCAAATGCCAGCAATCTTCTGTGTCATGACCATCGTCTTTGTGGTACTTGCAGTACTTCTCCCTGTTCTTCCCGCCTCTTTTAGCCTTCGGTGGGGGGCGATCAGCTCGCTCTTCCTTCTGTACTTGGGCGAGAATGGCGTCCGGGGTGGTGTCCCTCGCGCTTTCTCCACGCTGCCTGTTCCTCTGCCTCTTCTCGGTCTGGTACCCTTCGGGGCTAGCTCGTCCGCCGTCGCCACGCTTGGTCCCTCGAGCGGTTTTTCCTGCATCCTTGGCCAAGGCCTCCTCGGTCAGCATGAAGCGTTCGGCCCTTGCCATGATCCCGGGGAGGTCCTTCGGGGGGTCGTTGTGTAGGGACTTCTTGAGGCCCCTGTGGCGAAGTCCTTTCTTAAGGGCCGTCTGGACCACCAGGTCAGGTGGGTTGTTCACGTTCAGCCTTTCCGCATTGAAGCGGCACATGAACTGTCGGAGTGGCTCGGCCGGGCCTTGCACTATGTTGAACAGATGTTCAGCACCAGGTTTGATCAGCCTCCCCGCCATGAACTGTTTGCAGAACAACTGGGCGAGTTGTTCGAAACTGTCGATGGAGCGGCCGGGCAGGCTGTGGTACCAGATCCTCGCCGCTCCCCTGAGAGTAGAATAGAAGCCCCAACAAAGCAGGTCATCGTCAGCTCCCTGGAAGGCCATGTCCCCCTCGTAGTCCATCACGTGGTGTGCCGGGTCTCCTATTCCATCGTACTTTCCCAGCACCGGGATCCGGAATCGGGAGGGGACCCGTGCGTCGGTTATTCTCTGTGACAAGGGGCACCGGTCTCCGTGGATGCCTCCGGGGATGCGGTACTCGCCAGCCTCTGGATCGACCGGGGGTGGAGGTAACACCGGCGCCAGCGGGGCTGGCTCCGCAGCCTTCGCCACGCTGGGGGCCGGGCTGTCCCGACGCTCCCGACTCCTCCTGCGGGAGCTCCTGCTCCGCCGCGACCGGTCTCTCGAGTGGTGTCGTTCGCTTCTCCTGCGGCGGGACGACCGCGATCAACGAGACGATGCCGTCCTCGATTCACCGTCCGTCCCTTCGGTCTCTCTTCGGCTCATTTCACGATAGGGTGAGGAGGCGCGTGACCTCGCCTGACGAGAGCCGGACAGCGTGAACCGACGCTCCGTGTTCGGTTTCCGGGTCCCGTGGTCGTCGACCACGGCGGACCGCAAGTGTGGGTGACCCCCCGCCCATCGATGGCTGTCGTCCAACGTGCCTCCGTTGGGTGGCGCAGGGCCGACGAGCTGCTGCACCGTCGTGACCAACGTCTGGAGGCTCGCGTTGGTCTCCTGAGCCAGGGCGCGGAGCTGTCCCTACGTGGCCAGTTCTGAGCCACCGGTTTCTTCGGTGGAGAGGGTGGGGTGGCCGCTGACGGGCATGTCCTCGGGATTGCCGTTTGTTGTGCCATTCCCCTCCTCCGGGATGGGGGGCATGCGCTTCCTTCCATTGCTGGCTCGTGCCATTGTTGGTGTGGTTTGCTTCTTCGTGGGACGGTCTTTCTTTCCCACAGACGGCGCCAGATGTTTCAGAGTGTTTTCTCACTACAAAGCGTTGACCGTGGAGAACCCGGTCAACGTGGTCAAGGGGCCCGCTTTGGGTCCCTCGGGGGCTTCGAATCGGTGCTGATGGGGCGAGGGGTAGCCTCGGCCCTGGTTGAGACGCTCGGCCTCGGACAGGTGTGCTCGGCCTCGGCTGGAAGGGGGACGAGGGGTAGCCTCAGTCGCCCGGGTAGATGCACGGCCGACGGGTGGCGAGGGTGAGTCTCGGACCCGATTAGGACGCTCGGCCTCGGTAGGACGTGCTCGGCCACGGCAGGCTGACGGTGAGGGGAAGCCTCACTGTCTGGTTGATCGAGTGGTCGGAGAGGGGCGAGGGGTAGCCTCGGCCCGTTGATCTGTTGTCCACCTGCGCAGACGAGAACGCTCGTCAGGGGGCCGGACCTTGGTTCCGGCCAAATCCCCTCCGATGCCTAAGTCAGATAGAGATCTGAGAAAGGAGGCCCGGCGGAGACGGTCCGACTCGTGAGGAGATCGTAACGGCGTCTCTCGGCGCGAGCGGGGGAGGAAGGAGATGAATTGGGGGAACGAGGTCGTTGATGGAGTACCTTCGGTTTTGTTACCTGAGATGCGGTCCCTTTCTTCGTCGTCCTACGAGCCCTTTTGTAGAGCTCCCTGCGTGATTGCCTCTGGCCCACGTCCCACACCCGCCCTTGATCGTGCCCCATCAATCTGCCCCCTCGCCACCGCTCTCTTCGCCCTCTCAGCACCTCCCCATTACCGCCATTTAGTGGTCGCGCGTTCCGGGGAACGGTTTTCGCAGGAGTGGGTGAGTGTCCAGCGGGTTATCAAGGCCGGGTCGGATCGATATTCGAGAAGATCCCTTACAGGGCCTTTGTTGAATGGGCTTGAGGTTGCAGGTGGGCCTTCGACCAGTAGTCGGGCTCCTGGGCTCGTGTCTTTTGGGGTCTCGGTCAAATAGGCGTAACACTTGGCCTTGCTGATCTTCTCTCCTATAGTGGCCTATTGGATTATCTTCGCTATGACCCCAAGGCGAACCCCAGACCATATCCTCGCCTGGTCAAATTATTCTACGCCAATCATGTTCGGGGCCTGTACGATGAGAGTCACTCCATCGAGACTACTGTCTTGGGAACTCCTATAGTTCTCACGACAGAAATCTTGGGGGAGATACTTGGTTGTTCGTCGTTCGGTCTCCTTCCTTCGGATATTTCTGTTGATGATATCTCTTCCTTGGATCAGTCCGTTCTTTCTGATATCTTCCATGTGATCCCTCCTGCCCTCATTGGTGTTCCTTCGAAGTCGTTCAAACCTAATGCTTGGGTGCTTAATCTCATTCTGAAGTCGTGCTTGCTTCCCAAGTACGGCTCATCTTCTCTGCCATCCCAGCCTTTTCTCAAGCTGATTTACGCTCTGTTCTTGGGTTGCGAGATTAATTGGGCTCGCGTTATACTCGATAAGATGGACTCTTTCGAGTGTATTCGTAAGACCAATAAATCTACGCATATCCCTTACCCGTGTCTGTTGACCCTGGTTTTCCGTCATTTCAGTGTTCCTCTCCCTCCTGACGATGAGTGTCCTTTGGGTCCTCCTCTGAACGCGACGGCCGTTAAGAAATCTCTTGCGGCGTTTCGTCACGTGCAGAGGTCGACCACATCTGCTTCCCAGGCCACTCCCTCAGCTGCTGCTGCCCCCACTCCTCCTGCTACATTAGATGATGTCGTACGCCTTCTTCGTCGGCACGAGTCGCATTTGGCTCGTACCGAGGAGGTCGTCTGCAGTATGGCTCGTATGATGGGCATTGATCTTCCTCCTTCCGTTTCTGAGGCCGAGGAGATGGACGATGAGGATATTGATGATCTTGTCACTTCCTTGGCTCGTGGCGATGAGGCCACTGCTGCTGCTGCTGCTACCACATCTGCTCCTGGAGTTGGCACCACTTCCGGTGCTCCAGAGACTTCTGCATCAGTAGTTCAGACTTCTGAGGCTACTGTTGTTCCTGCTGACGAGCCTGCTCCTGTCTTACCTGCTGATACTCCTGTTGCGACCCCAGCTGTTGAGCCCGTCGTTTCCACACCTGCCCCGACGATCCCGTCTGTTGACACGCCTCTCCTCCCTGCAGAGCCTGAGTCCACTCCGTCGACTGGACCCACAGAGACTGTAGATCCAGCCACTTCCTCGTGATCGTCTGTTTCGAGGACTCTCCACTGCTCATTGGATGATATACCTTTTTGAGAGTGTTTTTGGGTTAGGATGGGATGGAGTTTGGGTGTTGATTTGTTGTATTTTGATATGTTGGATGTCGGAGTATGTGTTGTATTTTTTTTGTTGTTGGATGTTGATGCTGGTGTTCTGATGATGTTGTTGTATCTTTTGATATTTATATCCATGGTATGTTGTATTCGATGTCCTCGATGTGATATCTTTTTGGATGTACTCATGATGTTTCTATCTATATATACATCGATGTTCATGTTGTGATATTTTCTTCGTCGTGCACATTAATTCTCATTCAATGTCCATGCTATGTGAAATCGTCGCTCGACGATTGAAAAACTTGGTTAAATAGATTGAAATTCTATAATTGTATAGAATTGTTTTCCATGCACCAATTTAACCAAGAATATTGAATATTGAAGAGTATGTTTCTTTATTCAAGAAATGAATAAAAATTTGGTATTTTTGATGATTTTAATTATCTCTTTTTGATAATGGACAATTTGGCACACCTTGATTTGATTTCACCACTTTTCCCTTGGTGTCAATTAGTTCCATCGTCATTGTCTACGACTTCCGATGTTGGATTTTCCATTTCCTAGTTGTTGTCGTTGTATGCCCCCCATTTTTGGGATAATGCCAAAGGGGGAGAGATAATGATAGTAAATAGGGCAAATGAAAATTTAACTCAATTTCCAAGAATCTAGTTTGATATGTTAGATTCAGGGGGAGTTAAGATATATATAAGGATTTTCAAAATCCGATATTTCAAAAATCGATACTCTTTATTTATCTTACTCGTCTGATTGATGCAATTCATATATATTCATTTTGGAATTAACGTGTCATCAATGCAGGGGGAGTAAGTATTTTTCATTTGAATCATTATTTTTGATTATTATTTATGGTGGTTTGTCATCACCAAAAAGGGGGAGAATATTGAATATTGGACTCCCCGGATTTGGTTTTGATGATGAGCAAACATAAATAATTCATGAACTAACAATTTGTGAGCGCAGTATTGGAGATCGTCGCAAAAATCACGAGAACATTCAAAGCGACATCTCAAGACTTCTCAAAGCACGTATGCATGCCTAAAGCTTCGTTGAAGCTCTTGCGCCGTTTTGGAAGTTATGAAGAATTAATCGAAGCTCTCGAAGACCATTCTTTAAGGTTTTATTTATAGTCTTTTTAGCTTCGATATATAGAATGTTAAGCCTTGAGTATATCTTACGATTCTAACTTCATAACGCTCATATCGTAGCTCTAGGATCTTAGTACAAGTTCATTCTAACTTCCTCGAAGCGTCGCGCTTCGATTCGGACCTGTTTGTGCATGTTAGTTGGTACAAGAAGAAGTACTGACCGACTAGATGGTGATCTAGTCGGTCAGCAACTCTTCTTGGACCGACTAGTTTGCTTCCTTAATTTCTTGCACCTTACTGTTTACAGTTAGTCGGTCTACGTTGACTCACCGACCGACTAGTTTGTGAACTAGTCGGTCAGTGATGCTTCTTTGACCGACTAGTTGTGATTTACTGTACATGCTAAATTTCTCCTAAGCTACTGTTTATCGTTAGTCGGTCTAAGAACGTTTAGTGACCGACTAGTTGACAATCTAGTCGGTCAACTTTTGTTCTTGGACCGACTAAGTCAATTTGTATTCAGACTATTTCATTATGCCTCTTAGTCGGTCTACGTTCACTGACTGACCGACTAGTTGTGAAACTAGTCGGTCAGAAAGTCTTCTTGGACCGACTAGATTTCTAGGTCTGAATTTCTATCTCTTCTCAGTTCCTCACTTAGTCGGTCCATGTTGTTTGACTGACCGACTAGTTGATGAACTAGTCGGTCAGTGGTTGTTCTTTGACCGACTAGTTTCCTCAGATTTCTATCCGTTGGGAATTGACCTAACTTGTTTTTATGGGACCCTATAAATACGAACCTAGGTCATTTCTCTCTAGGTAAGAGCTGCCATTAAGAGATTCATTGAGATAGAAAGAGATAGCCATTCTCACTCATTTCTAAAGCTCTCTTCCTCACAAGAAACCCATTCTCTCACATTCTAGATCTAGAATCCATCTTTAGAGAAGTTTGTTCTTGGTGAGCCCTTCAAGCTCTAGCTTGAATCAAGTCTCCAAATCTCTCCTAGGCACCTATTGCTGGTCATTTCCTTGGTGCTAGGTCTTGGTGACTTCATCTTCCTCAAATCCTTCCTTTCACCTATTTGGTAAGAAAAACTCAAGGTATATGATTTTGTGGTAAGTTTGTTTATTTCAATATAAACTCATTTATATTGCTTGTTGATTCTCTCGGTTGTGAGAGAAGGTTGTGATCCCGGGTTGTGGGATTCACTATTGCCATTGTTGTATGATTTGATCTTGTGAAGGTTTTTCACAAGATATTCATAGTGGAAATCTTGGGTTAGGGTTTCTAACCTAAGTATCCGGAGGGGATCCGGGTGGTTGGGACGTAGGATCACCGGGAACAAGTCGGGGAGACTTGGGTGGATCCGAACCCATTAACATCTCTTGTTAGCATTGTTAATTTTGTTGTTGTCATTCAATTTAAGCTTCCGCAAATTGTTTTGGTAGTTGTTTGCACTATAATTTGAAATTATACTCCTTGTTATTTTTAAAGTACTATTCACCCCCCCTCTAGTACTTGTGCAGTAGCTTGTAGGGCATTACAATTGCCTCGGAGTCCGAAGCAGAATGACGCGATTTGGGTGATCGTAGACCGATTGACCAAATCCGCGCACTTTATTCCCTTCCGAGTGGGACAGTCCACTGAGGCGCTAGCGAGGAGATATATGGAGGTAAATTCTTTTACTCTCCGTTTCTATTTCCTTTTCCTAGTTTAGATAGTGATGTAACGTGAATCGTGCAGGAGATCGTACGACTTCACGGAGTCCCTGTGAGTATCGTGTTGGACAGAGACACGAGATTCACGTCTCAGTTTTGGCAGAGTCTGCAGAAGATCTTGGGTACGAGTCTGAGTTTCAGCACGGCGTACCACCCGCAGACGGATGGCCAGTCCGAGAGGACGATTCAGATTTTGGAGGACATGCTGAGGACGTGCGTGTTGGACTTCAAGGGATCTTGGGAGGATCATCTCCATCACGTTGAGTTTGCCTACAATAACGGCTACCAGGCGAGTATTGGCATGGCGCCCTTCGCCGCGCTATATGGGAAGAAATGTCGATCGCCACTGAGTTGGGATGACATTGGAGATCGGGAGTTGTTAGGACCAGAGATGATCGTGGAGGCCGTGGATGTTGTGAGAAACATCCAGGAGAAGCTGAGGATTGCGCAGGACCGTTTCAAGCATTGGGCAGATGCTAAACGGAGGCCTTTGGAGTTTCAGCCTGGAGATCATGTCTTTCTGAAGATTTCTCCGAACAGCGGAGTTATCCGATTTGGGAAAAGTGGTAAGCTGAGTCCGATGTACATTGGGCCGTTTGATGTCCTGGAGAGAGTTGGAGCGGTGGCTTATTGCTTGGCGCTGCCACCGTCGCTGGAGGGAGTTCACGACGTATTTCACGTTTCTCAGTTACGTCGATACGTCAGTGATCCGTCCCATGTTGTGGATTTCTCGGAGATCACGGTTCATCCGGATCTTACCTATAATCAACAGCCAGTTGAGATTCTGAATCGACGGGAGAAGCAGCTGAGGAATAAGACCGTCGACTTGGTTCGAGTGCAGTGGCATCATGGTTCCCCTGGGGAGTCCACCTGGGAGCGTGAGGACGATATGAGAGAGCGCTTCCCTTGATGTTGATTCCGAGGACGGAATCATTTCTAAGGTGGGGAGGATGTAACGGTCTGTTTTCGTTGTACGTTTTACGTGCACGTATTAATTTTAGACTTTGTTTGTTTTTGAACACTTTGGTGTGATATGTCATTGTGAACGTCTCTGAGAGTATTAAATTGTGGCACTAATTTGGAACCACATTTCTCGGGTCGTTCTCCCACGATTTGATCTTATTCGAAGAGACGTTGCGGTTTTCGCTTTTGACGTGAGACGTTTCTATTTTTAGTTTCGTCCCTCGACGTCGAAATTGAGATCCGCCTTCTTAGTTTTCTTTCTCCCGTCGTCCCGATCACCCCAATATTTATTTCATAATTTTTGAACTTCATTTGACCTATTTTACATTTTTGGCCAAGCTTAAAATATTTTTAAATACTAAGTTTTAAAGTATTTTCGACCCAATATAATTTCTATGAGATTATAACTCTTCAAATTAATTTTGACCCAAGCCCCTAGCCTTGGCCGCACCCACACATGCTTGGGAGTTAGAGAGGGTGAATATTTGGGTTTACAATTGATTTTTAAATCAATTTTAATTCAAATAAAACCCTAGACCAAGTCAAACCCATATACACTATATATAGGAGGATTAGGATACCCATTTCCCTCAAGCAAACAAGCCCTAGCCGTCACAAACCCCCCCCCCCCCCCAAACTTTTGCATCCACACTTGCGACGTTCGTCGCAGCCGCAGCTCGCAGCCGCCCGTGCCCAACCGACGGATTTCCTCGTTTTCCCTCGGTCTGACCGAGGCCCCGCCCCACACCTCCGCTCCGCTCCGTACCCAGTCGCCCGCTGCACGTTGCAAGCCCCGCTCCCCGCTACGACCGAGAGATTCTCTCGGTCTGACCGAGAGAATTCCCTGCACCGCCGCTACGCTCCGCAACGTTGCAACTGCAACGTTGCAACCCTGCACCGACTGACGCCCCCTCTCGGTCTGATCGAGGCCCGCACCCGCTCCGCTCCGCATCGTCGGTCCGTTGCAGCCCGCATCGTTGCAACCCCCGCTCCCAAGCACCCGACCGAAGGAATCCCTCGCACCGGCCCGCTGTGACCGAGAGCCCACGCTCTGCATGGTGCTCCGCAGCGCAGCGACCGACCATGCGCTGTGATCTCGCGGTCTGACCGAGAGATTCTCTCGTAGCGGCTCGGTCTGACCGAGCGACATTCGTCGCAACCCCGCATCCGTCGCACCGCTTGCCACCGTGGGTCCCCCAAGTTCTCCAGAGGTGTTGTGGGTCCCCCATTGGCCCCTAGCACTACTGTGGGTCCCACCTAGGTGTCTCCTCTTTGTGGATTTGCCGATTACGATGTTGTGATACGTTGTAGCCCTTCGTCGCACGTGCTAGCATTAGAATCTTGGTCCGTTGATCTGGTTGCTGCCCAGACTATTCGAGCAAGGAATCTGATCTGGAAATTGGACTAGGAGCGTGTTATTATATTCCAACCCCTGGCGTCGCTACCCGACGCCAATGTAGCTTTCACGTCGTGTTGAGGTAACGTTCTGCACCCTAGGACCCCCCAACCACAGCCTGTTAATCAAGATTAAAATTGAAGTTTTTATATGTTTTAAATTCACTAATCAAGATAATTTAAAATGGGAATGTAGGCTGGTGGACTTGTGCACGTAGGTTGTTTGTGACTTTGGACTCTTTGGACGGTGTTTTTCAGACGTCGGTTTGCAGGCAAGTGAAACTTGCCCGTTGCTTGTTTAGGCCATGTTTTAGGCCACTTTTGTACCGTAGCATAAAAGAGACTAGGCAGTGAAATGATAGCTGCCTAGATGCCTATTTGATCTAGTTTGACAATGAAAGTAGATCTGTCACCTCATTCGATCTAGCTTGACAACGAAGCTAGATCCAACCCCTTTTACCTATTTTGTTCATGCTGCCATGTCATCCATGCATTTGTAACTGCCATGTTTAAATTCCTTAACTGTACGCATTTAAATTACAGCTTGCCATGTCATGCCATCCATGTCTGATTGGTGCATTCGTAGCACACGCTACTATACTTGTACTTGCTTGTTGAGGCTAGGTGCACCCCTATGCCATATTGAAAAACACTTCCTGGCTCGTGATCCAGAACCGAGCATTCGTGTTCGGGGGTAAAGCCCTGGCTCGATACACGTGGAGGGGTAGGGTTGAGCAACCACTCAGCGTAGAAGTGTGCCCGTACAGCCACTTCAGCTGTAAGGCGTGAACTCTGTGCACGACATGAAATCGTGACTTGTGATTGTTAGTAGTTTGCTACTCTTGCCATGCCATGCTAGATTCTTGTTGTACTTGCGTCTTTACCTGTTGCACTCATACTTTAACTGCCATGTCATTGCATCATGCTAGAACTGCTAGGTTGCTTTGCTTTACTTTCAGTTTCCTTGCACAAGTCTTTGTAGACTTGCTGACATGTGCCCCTTGCTCTTTTGGGTGTCACATGTTAGACCCTGAGCCAGAAACCGTAGCTGAGGACGAGGTGTTTGCTGACGCTGAGCCGGCGCCCACGTTTGACTAGGAGTTTGTGGACACCGGTGACCAGTCTTAGAGACTGTTCTGAGTTACTTCTGTTTTAGGTTGCTGTTAGTTGTCGGTGCGTAGCACCTTTGCTTTCCGTACGATGTACTTTTGTTGGCCATGCTTGGTCCTTTAGACTCTTTTTCTTTCTAGCCTGGTGGCTTTTCTGTGATATTGAAACTTATTTTTGGACATTCTGAAATTGGTTATATTATGTCTCTTTCTTTATTATTATTTTTGTTCCGTATCGCACTTGCAGGGACCTCTACTTGGTTTAAATCAGATGCTTTAAAGACTTGCAGCCTCACAGCTCCATGTCTGAGCGGACCTTCTCACGTCTCGCCTCCATTTTAGGGAAGCGGGGCGTGACAAGGAGGCTGGAGAGGTCGAGCAGAATGCTAAACTGGAGTGTCAAGCTCAGCGAGTTAGACAACATCTACAAGTCCAGGACAACAATCAATGGTCAGGTGTTGGAAGACTTCGTGACTGAGTACACCATCAAAGAGAATGGCGGTGTAGCACCCGACGTCCAACCGGATACACAATAGAAATAACTCGCCAATGAGAATCCTCCATCTAAATCTGTGCAATCTGAAGGTGAGCTGTGGATCGTCCATGTTGATGGGTCAGCCACGGGATCGGGAAGTGGAACAGGCATCGTGATCGAGACCCCGGACGGAAGCCTGCTGGAGTACGCACTTCGCTTCAACTTCTCAGCGACCAACAATGTGGTGGAGTACGAGGCCGATATCAATGGACTGAAGCTCTGCATGGCGCTGGGGGTGACGAATGTGGTGTTAATCAGAGACTCAAGGATCGTCGTCCAGCAAATTGAAGGCAGCTTCAAAGCAAGGAAAGATTTGATGAAGTTGTATCTAAAGTGTGCCCGTGCCACTCTACTCGAATTCAAGAAGGCCGCGGTCCAGCATCTCCCGAGATCGAACAACCTCCGCATCGATGCCCTCCCAAAACTGGCACCTCTTCTCCAGCCAAGATTGGGAAATCCATCTACATCGAGAACCTGCTGACACCAAGCCTCATGGAGGGCGAGCTTCTATGCATCGATTGGGAGTATTCATGGATGAGCCCGATCGTTGCCTACCTGGAGAGGAGATCCCTGCCAGAGGATAGACTGGAGGCGCAAAAGATCGATAGGCAGGCTTTGACGTTCGTGATCTTCGATGGTGTGCTCTACCGAAAGCACCGTACAAAATACCATGTCTTGCCCTATCTGAAGTGCCTTGGGCCAAGGAGGGTAGATGAGGTCATCTGTGAGATCCACGAAGGGCTCTGTGGGAATCACTACGGAGGCCACACCCTGGTACACAAGGCGATCTGGCAAGGCTATTATTGGCCGACCGTGGAGAAGGATGCAATCAACTACGTCAAGGGTGCATGGAGTGCCAAAGATTCTTCTAACATACGATGGCCCCGCCAGCCGATCTAATCCCGATCCTTAGCCCGGTCCCATTTGCCAAGTGGGGGCTCGACATTCTTAGCCCGTTTAGGAGGAAGTTTCTCATCGTCGTCGTCGACTATTTCACAAAATGGATCGAGGTAGAGCCACTGGCATGCATCACCAAGGTGGACATGAAGAACTTCATCTGGAAGTCAATTATATGCTGATTCAGAGTACCTCGCTCCATAGTGACGCAAAACGGGAAGCAATTCGACTCCGCAGACTTCAGGAGCTTCTGCTCTGATTGTGGCATCAACCTTCTTTTCGCCTCCGTGGCACATCCGAAGTGCAATGGCCTCGTCAAAGTAGCGAACAAGCGCATCCTGGAGCCGTTCAAGAAGAAGGTCGGTAGCGTCCCTGGGTCCTGGCCTGACGAACTATCCGGAATCCTTTGGTCCTATCGCACAACATACAAAGCGTCAACCGACGAGAGTCCCTTCAAGCTAGCTCATGGGGCGGAGACCGTTGTCCCGATAGAGGTCGGCGAGGAATCTATCTGGCTCCAATAGTTCAATGAAGAAGCCAATGAAGAAGGCCTCGGCATCAATATTGAGCTTGTCGATGAGGTAAGAGATCGTGCGCTAACAAGTTTGATCAAGCACAGTCAAAGGATGGTGAGGTACTACAATTCTCGCGTAAGGAAGTTGAGCTTCAGAGTCGGTGACCTCGTCCTCGGGGACGCCACTTTCTAACCCGAGATCGACCACAGAGGCAAACTATCCGCAAAGTGGGAAGGCCCCTACACCATAACAGACGTTGTGGACCAGCAACGTACATTTTGGCGACCATGGAGGGCAAGGAGCTGGCCCATCATTAGAATGCTGAGCATTTGCTCAATTATTTTCAATAAACACACTTGTATATTCACTCAATATTTTTTAATAAACTGCTGTGTTTGTACACTCAGTGAGTCGTCTGAATTTGCATTTCAGCCCTCCCCTAAAAGCTAAGAGCGCCCTACCAGGGGTCGGCTGAAGCCCAAGCCTTCGCAAGACAACCAACTGTTAAAGACCTTCGGGGTAGCTTGCCCACCAACAGAGGCCGCAAGTTCGGCTCCTTCTTATCACCCCCCTCTCAGCAGGTCGCCACCAGATCCGGATCAAACATGCAGGGTCGACGACGGCCCAATACCCGCCCGATTACAGAGGTTGCAGGGTCGACGACGGCCCAATAACCGCCCTCTCAAAGACCTCAGGTGTAGCTCGCCCACCAACAGAGGCCACGGGGTCGGCTCCTCCCTATCGTGCCCCCTCTTGGAAGCTCGCCACCAGATCTGGAGTAAACATGCGGGGTCAGTGACGGTCCAATACCCGCCTGATTACAGAGGTTGCAGGGTCGACGACATCCCAATATCGGCCCTCTCAAAGACCTCCGGGGTAGCACCCCCACCAACAAAGGCCGCGGGGTTGGCTCCTCCCTATCGCACCCCTCTCGGTAGCTCGCCACCAGGTCCGAAACAGACTTGCAGGGTCGGCGATTGCCCAATACCCACCCAATTAAAGAGGTTTCGGGGTCAGCGACAGCCCAATACATGCCCTCTCAAAGACCTTCGGGGTAGCTCGCCCACTAATAGAGGCTACGGGGTCGGCCCTCCCTATCGCCCCCCTCTCGGTAGCTCGCCATCAAATCTGAAGCGGACATGTAGGGCAGGCGATGACCCAATACCTGCCCAATTACAGAGGTTGTGGGGTCGGTGACGGCCCAATACCTGCCCTCTCAAAGACTCCGGGGTAGCTCGTCCACCAACAGAGGCCACGGGGTCGGCTCCTCCCTATCGCCCCCCTCTCGGCAGCTCGCCATCAGATCCAGAGCGGACATGCAGGTTCGTCAATGGCCCAATACCTGCCCGATTACAAAGGTTGTGGGGTTGGCGACGGTCCAATACCCGTCCTCTTAAAGACCTCTGGGGCAGCTCGCCCACCAACAGAGGCCGCGAGGTCGGCTCCTCCCTATCGTCCCCTCTCGACAGCTCGCCATCAGACCCAGAGCGGACACACGACTCTACAACATTCTACCTCTCCTCAGCCTTAATCTCGTCAATAGTATAATGTTAGGGGCATACACATACAAAGGCACAGTTTGCACAACAGACAAAACGAACAACAGCGATAGTAAGCCAAAAAATTTTCATTTTTATTTCATCTTACTTTTTACATCTCAATATCAAAACAAAAAAAATACTCCAGGCTCAGCCCCAGGGCCGGCCACACATTCTCGTCCTAGCCTATGGTGCCTTGACTCGGTCACCACTTCCATGACTGCCGCTCTCGGGGACATGGGAGTCTGCCTGGTCGCTTCCATGGTCGCCATCGGCCGGAATCTCTGCCACCTTAGCCTCAGAGGCAGTAGAAGCCTCTGCTTCGTCATTAGGCGCTGCTGATGGTCGGGCAAAGTCAATATCTATGCTGGGGTAGAGCTTACCCAACCTCGACTTTGCCCTCTCGAAGCCGGCCTCCAGACTGTTGTCGAATCTCTCTGCCCTCATGGTCGTTAACGCGGGGATGAGCTTGCTATTTTGGTACTGAAGAAAGGCCTGGACCCTGACCTTATCTAGGTCAACCTTTGCCAGCTTAGCATTCTGCTGCTCCAGCTCGACGATCTTTGCCATGGCCACCTCTTTTTCCGAGGCCAGGAGCTTCTCGACGGTGACCCTCCGGGCATCTTCTTCACTGACCCTCTCCTGCAGCTCCCCGGTGGCCTTGCCCAGCCTGGCAGTCTCGTCCTTCTGGGACTTATAATCCTCCCATACCTTCGCCAGGCTCTCGATGGCATCCTTCAGCTTTGCCTCAGCGTCCTTGAGGGCGACCTCCTTCCTTTCAAGCGTCGCCTTGAGTCGGTTTACCTCCGATGTGTGTCGTTGGATATACACCAGAGCGGCAACTGCCTAAAAAGAGGAACAAAAATCATAAGCATATCGGAAAAAGAAGAAGTCTGGTATCTTAGGCGAAGGGCGACGAACCTACATGCTATGCCAGATGGCCGTGTCGCAGAGGTGTTCAGCACCAACATTTCACAGGGACTCTCGGTCCCTCGGTAGCATGCTATTCTCCGCCAGGCAGACCGCCTCGCCAGCCTCTTCGAATACAGACTCCTGGGCCCCCACAGGGTAGCACGGAATGGCATGAACCGCCTCCTTCATCAACTTGAAGGTGGCCAATGTGGCCTCGTAGCTCGGATGGCACGGCTTCCCCGGCTCTTACGATGGCACCCATAGGGCCAGGTCACGACTACAGGATGACTTGCAGTGGTCGATGACGTCGGAGGTCTCAGTGGGGCTGTCGAACTAGTGGAGACAGCGGCTATGGCGTTGATAGGTGGGCCTTGTTACTCAGCGGCCACAGGGCTGATTGCGGGCTCCTCCGAATCGAGGTGGACTAGTCCGCCAGCTGCAGCCTTGCTCGAGTGGGATGTAGGAGCTGTGGCCACAGGCTCCATCCTTGATTTCTTGATCCACTCCCATTTCGGCCCGAGCAGTAGTAGCCGCCTCTAGACTCCGCTTTTGCCCGGCCTGTGCCAAGCTCCTTGAGGTGGGATGTTGGCCATTGCCCTTGTTCGGTGGCTGCTTTGGCGACGCCTCTCTCGTCTTCTTCATCACCACCTCCATGGACATGCTCATAGCTGTGCCTGTAAAAAGAAAACAGATCAGGGTGAGCATTCCAGAAGTTGTTTGTGAAACTCGGAGTACCTTCAAACCTGACGTGCTGGGCGATCATCTCGTCTGTGACCAGGTATTTGAAGACCCTGCTCTCCCTTGGGATCTCCTCTAGAATTTTGGCATTCTCCAGGTCACTCCCCTGTAGGACCACTTCGTCATTCACTGAGGGATTCAGATTCCCCCAGTTCGATCTCAAAGCCATGTCCATCGGAGTCGAGACAAAGGAAAATCTCTCTTTCCAGTCCATCACCTTGCCTGGCAGCTCGAGGATGAGAAGTCTGCCCCCTCTTTGCACAGACATAGTAGTATTCCTCCTTCCTCTTCTCCTCGAAGAAGTACTGGAAGAGCGACATCGTCGGACTTATCAAGTGGGTGGAGCAGAGGACGAGAAAGCCGACCATCGTGTTGATAGAGTTTGACATCAACTTAAAGAGAGGGAGTTTGAGGAAATGGAGGAAGAGAAGAAGGAAGGGATGGAGCGGGAAGCGGAGCCCCAAGGCGAAGGTCGGGTAGTACACGCCGAACTCGTAGTCCCTAGGGAAGCAAACCTGCTTGCTGAGCACATGGAGGCAAACTGTGTAGGGGGCCAGATATACTTGGCACTGATCTCAAGGATCATGAGGGCAGCAGCTGAGACATTTGGTCCAGGATTCCCGCAGGGACCGCAGACGTGGCTCCATCGTCGCCTGTGACTATGGCGGCTTTGGCGGCCTTGGTGGTCGACGTGGGTGACTTCCCTTTCTTAGGGTCCCTCCTGATCACCGACGATGAAGCGGCGGCTTGTTCAACTACCATGTATCACTCCCGCTGTCCCGGCCTGGACATCGACAGCGTCTCTGACGCAACCGGTTCTGACTCGGTGGTGCCACCCCCGTCAACCTCCCCGAGGTACTATTCGACGAGACATTTCAAGAGGAAGAAGCCGCAGAAGAAGCAGCCACAGGCATCGATGGGATAAAGAGTGAACCTAACGTAGCACAGACAAACGAAGCTCCGACGAACAGACGGACGACGACGGTCGACGGCAGCTGCTCTCAACGATGAAAGGAAGGAAAGCTGAAGTTTCAAAAATTCAAGTAAACCCCTCTCCTGCTCCCTCTCCGTATCTATTTATAGTAGGAGGTGGGCGACCACAACCGTCTGACGTAGGCCACGTGGCGAGATCCGAGCGGGTCTGGGCTGGTGCCTCGAATTCTCCTCCAATCACCTCAGCCAATCATCATCTATTCAGCAAACAAACGCCTCAAACTCTCCCCGTTGTCTGATCGCCATCAGGACTTTTGGGATTCGGCAGTCAAGTCTCACTGAATGTTGCTGACCAGCCTTCATCCAGTGGGAGTACGGTTCATCATCCAAGCTGAAGCCGGGCTTGCAGCGTCAAGCTTGAATGACAGGGGCAATTGTTACGACCTGTAGGCCAGCCCATGAAATTAATTCCTAAATGCACTAGGGGCCCAATCGAACACCTAACCGACCGCCCGGATGGGACACTAGCCCGAGCGGAAGATCGCCTCAATCCAGGGAAGCTCGCCTCTCCCCGCCACTAGCTCGCCTCCAAAGTTAACCAGAGAAGCTCGCCCGTCCAACTGTCAAGCTCGCCATGCTGAGGATAAGCTCGCCTACCATCCCATAAGAAGCACCGTTCTAAGGAGCCAAGCTTGGTCGCCAAGCTTGGCTTGCCCCCGAGGGCGGCCATGCATAAATATCTTTGATAGGGTGAATTGTGCTCACCTCCCCTCCGTTAATGCTAGAAGTTAAGGACAAGAACTAATGGTCGCCCCTTACGTCTAATTAATTCACCTGACACCGTCTGACACCATTAATGCAGAAAATATCCCTGACACAGCTCGCCAACCTATCGCTTCACCACTCGAGTGCCAGCAGGGTTGATTCGACAGCTGACAGGATGGCGAGCAACCCCCTCTCAGCCCAATAAGTACCCCCTCATGCCTTCATAGAGGGGGTTTGTCACGCCCCACTTCCCAAAAATATGGAGGCGCGGCGTGAGTAGGTCTGCTCAGACTTGAAGCTGTGAAGCTACAAGCCTGATAAGCGTCAATAAACTTTAAATGGCATGTCCTTGCAAATGCGATACGAAACAAAGATAATAATAAAGGAAATGAGACAAAAAGCAATCTCAGAATATCCATAAAATAAGTTCCAACATCGCAGAAAAAGCCACCAGGCTGAAAAGAAAAAGAGTCTAAAGGCCCAAACATGGCCAACAAAAGTACAACGTACAAAGTAAAGGTGTCACGCACCGACAACTAACAGCAACCCTAAAACAAAAGAAAGCTCAGCAAGGTCACTAAGAATGGTCACTGGTATCCACAAACTCTTCCTGGACAGACTTGGGTTTAGCGTCAGTGTCAGCAATTACCACGTCCTCAGCAACGGTCTCTGGCTCAGGGTCTAACATGTGACGCCTAAAAGAGCAAGGGGCACATGTCAGCAAGTCTACAAGAGACTTGTGCAAGGAAACTGAAAGTAAAAGTGAGCAACCTAGCAGTTCTAGCATGAAGCAATGACATGGCAGATATAGCATGAGTGCAACAAGTAATGTAAAGTACGAGTATGGCATGGCAATTTGCATTTAAATCATGACATGGATATCAAGTTTTGCAAGAACAAACACAAGGACAAGGACAAGTCTAGGAAGCACGTCGTGCACAGAGATTACGCCTTTTGGCTAGAGTGGCTGATCGGGCCAACTCCTAAGCTCAAGTAATCGCTTATCCCTACCCCTCCACGTGTATCGAGCCAGGGCCTTACCCCCGAACACGGAATGCTCGCTTCTGGATCACAAGCCAGGAAGTGTTTTTTAATATGGCATAGGGGTGCACCTAGCCTGAACAAGGAAGTACAAGTGTTGTAGCGTGTGCTACGAATGCAACATTCAACTTGGATGACATGTAAGATGCAATGCTTTGGCAGATAATAGTTTAAGTGCGTATAGATAAATAATTTAAACGTGGCAGGCAACAATGCATGAATGACATGGCAGGGTGACAGATCTAGCTTCGTTGTCAAGCTAGATCTTAAAGTTGCGCCTAGCCAGCTATCATTTCACTGTCTAGTCTCTTTTACGCTAAAAATAAGGAAGTGGCCTAAAACATGGCCCTAAGCAAAAGTTGGCAAGTTTCACTTGCCTGCAAATCTAACGTCTGAAAAACACCGTCCAAAAGTCCACAAGTCACAAACAACCTATGTGCACAAGTCCACCAGCCTACAGTCCCATATTATTAATCTTGATTAGTGAATTTAAAACACCTTAAAAACATCAATTTTAGTCTTGAAAAATAGGCTGTGGTTGGGGGTCCTAGGGGTGCAAAACGTTACCTCAACACGACGCGAAAGCTATACTGGCGTCGGGTAGCGACGCCAGGGGTTGGAATATAAGAACGCGCTCCTAGTCCAATTTACAGATCAGATTCCTCGCTCGAATAGTCTGGGCAGCAACCAGAACGACGAACCAAGATTCCAACGCTAGGACGTGCGATGAAGGGCTACGACGTATCGCAACGTCGTAATCGACAAATCCACGAAGAGGAGACACCTAGGTGGGACCCACAGTAGTGCTAGGGGCCAATGGGGGACCCACAACACCTCTGGCGAACTTGGGGGGCCCACGGTGGCAAGCGGTGTGGAAGTTGCGACGTTGCGACGAACTCCTCTCGGTCAGACCGAGCCGCTGCGGAGAATTCTCTCGGTCAGACCGAGAGAATGCGGGGTGCGGGTCGGTCGCAGCGCTATGGAGCACGTTGCGGAGCGGGAGCGTCGGTCACAACGGGCCGCTGCGGAGGAATCCTTCGGTCGATCATGGGGTGTGGAGCGGTTGCAGCGGAGCGGGTTGCAACGGAGTGGGGAGCGGTGTGGAGCGGGGGAGCGGGTTGCAACGGAGTGGGGAGCAGTGCGGAGCGGGGGAGCGGGTCGGTCAGACCGGGCGGGGCTCTCGGTCATAGCGGGGTGCGGGGGTTGCAACGAAGCAGCAAGGTGACTTGGTGCAGAGCGGGGCGGAATGCGGGGGATTCTCTCGGTCAGACCGAGTGAATGCGGGGGCTTGCGAAGCGGGCGGCTACAGCGGTGCGGAGAGGGGCGGAATGCGGGGGATTCTCTCGGTCAGACCAAGCGAATGTGGGGGCTTGCAAAGTGGGTGGCTACAGCGGTGCGGAGCGATGCGGATGCGGGGGAGGCCCTCGGTCAGACCGGGCGGATGCGGGGCTTTTCGTCGGTCGGGCACTGGGCGGATGCGAGCTGCCGTTGCGACGAACGTCGCAAGTGCAATGCGAAAGTTTGGGGGTTTTTGTGACGGCAAGGGTTGATTGCTTGAGGGAAATGGGTATCCTAAGCCTCCTATATGTAGTGTAGATGGGTTTGACCAAGTCTAGGGTTTAATTTGAATTAAAATTGCTTTTTAATCACTTTTAAACCCAAAAACTCACACATACTATATCTCTAGCAATAGGGGTGCGGCCAAGGGGCTAGGATTTGGGTCAAAAATGTTTTGAAGAGTTATAATCTAATAGAAATTTTACTGGGTCGAAAATACTTTAAAACTTAGTATTTAAAAATATTTTAAGCTTGGCCAAAAATATAAAATCGGTCAAATGAAATCCAAAAATTGTGAAATAAATATTGGGCTGATTGGGAGGACGAAAGAAAGAAAACTACAAAGACGGATCTCAATTTCGACATCGAGTGACGAAACTAAAATTAGAAACGTCTCACGTTAAAAGTGAAAATCACAACGTCTCTTCGAATAAGATCAATCGTGGGAGAACGACCCGAGAAATGTCGTTCCAAGTTAGTGCCACAATTTAATACTCTCAGAGACGATCATAACGACCTATCACACCAAAGTGTTCAAAAACAAATAAAGTCTAAAACAAATACGTGCACGGCCAACAGCACGTGCACGAAGAAGGTACGATCGGAAAGCGACCGTTACATCCTCCCCACCTTAGAATAAAGTCCGTCCTCGGACTTTCTCACTATAAATATAACTCTAGCCAGACTAGTAGCTATCCCGATCACATCACATAATAATTCAACCAGGTATAGTCATTACAAATGCTTATACATGCACTAGGTAGTCAAACAATAACTCTGCTAACATGTATATATTCATGCACATATATATATGCATACATCCCTTATATAACTACTACTTACCTAGCACAAACAATAGTTCAGATACTCACATAAGATTAGTCTCACACTAGCAAATATAATCATTGCTCTACGTATAGATAGCTACCTATGCACAAAACAAACATGGGTATACTACTCCCTAATATTTCCTAGTATACATCCAATACCAAACACATCAACACATGTAGTCACACCATACCATTATTAAATCAAGTTTTACTAATTCTACTATACATTCGCCACTACTATAATTTCACAATATATAGTCATTCAAATGCATGCAATTATTTCACCATAACTTCACATCACATACGGCCCTATAACTGTACTCACGACACGTCACACATATCATAGTCACCAAAACTTATAACTAGGCACATACTTACCCGTGCATGGTGCACACCCACACACGCTAACATTTCATTCATATATACCAATCATACCACTATATACTTAGCACATCTACACACCTAGTTTAGCTAGCACACATACGTTCACGCAGGCAAGTCCTTAGTAAATAAATATACCTCAAGACCAACACCTATAACTATATACTGGTATAGCGATCCACAATCATGTGCGTAACACAACCAGGCACAAACACTCCTATCACTATACATACATCAAACATCGATATATGCATGGTACTACACGCAAACTACAGACATACATAACATTATACTTAGAGTATACCCACTCAAGCTTGAGTGAGACTCGAAACACATATCAGAATACTCTATATACGTAACACGGTATTTATACATATACCAATATCACTCCAATGTATACACATCTACCAATATGACCATATACATACTATATGTCAATCACACTTAATATTTAGTCAGGTAACACCCACATAGTTCAATTACTTTATATACCATAATAATATTACAGACATCAGCACACGTATAATTATAATACCCTTCCTAATACATGCATTCACCGTACAGTCACACACACGTAGACCATATATTCACACCATATCCTACTACCTATAATTAGTATACCAACACATCTACTTCATACATAGTTAAGATATGCAATAGTCGTGTATACCTCATGGTATACACGCATACAACATCCCGTAAAAGCAAGCAATACCAATCAAAATTATAATCCTACTACCATATGTATAACACCTATATACTCATGCAGCAAATACATAACTACTTACGTCTAAGCACAGTACGTATTTACGTACGAGCACATACTCACACGTACTAACATATAGGTCATATAATAGGTCTACTCACTTAACTATACGTGCACCTATTATTATCACACCTAGCATACACATAGCTTTACCAATATATCATTTCAACCATTATAAGTATCTCCAACTACATACACCCCATTAGATATTCCAACACTGATCCTTATATACACAGACGTCCCTAGAGTGGTATAGCTATCCTCACACATATCTATAAATACTAACACACATACAACTTCATACATCATGAATAACTCTGAGTATGTATATATCACACAATAGGCAAACATAAATATACTACAGGGGAGTACACTCATTCAAGCCCACATACTCAACTTAGGTACATGCACCACGATAACATCACAAGGGTCCAAGGGCCTACTAACAAATTAGAGTTGACACAGTCATTGACGAGCACTAAAGCCTAAGCAATAGAGGGAGATCGAGGTCGAAAGCGTGACGAGGGAAGGATCGATAAGCACGAGTTCAGATAGGACGAATACAAGGAGACAGCTTGGTTAGGTGAAACAGTGACTCACTTGTGAATGTTTAGGTAGAGGAAAGGGAGATGTAGTGATACTCTTATAGGATACAGAAAGAAAATAGTGTAAATAACATAAGCTAAAATACATGAAATTTGAAAACTGCTGTACTTCAAAAGTTGGAGTCCTCGTCTGTATAAAAATATTTGGAGGTCGATAAAACAACTTGTTCGAAACAAGTTTGAGTCGAAAAGATATAATAAGAGAAAATGGTTTATTGGCTTATATAAAATTATTAGGAGGAAAGTGAATCATTTACACGAACATTAAGGACATAGGTTAGAAAATGCTATGCGGCAGTAATTTAATATAATTTCGGCAAAAAATTTTGAAATTCAAGGAATGAAATTAAATTAACTGAAGAATTTAAGCTCATGTTAAATACTTTCAAAGTCTTTAAGCTAGGGAAAAATTTTAAAATAATCAATATTGAAACTATTTTTAGAGGGACCAGGATTTGCAAAAAAGAAACTGATTTATACAAAGATCTTAACATACGAGCACAACGGGCCTGGTACGGATATATAAAAATAATTGAAATTCTAATTAGTTTAGAAATTATTCTAAAAGTATGTATAGTGAACGGAAAGATAAGAATAACTTAGTAGTAGAATTATCAAAATTGGTAATAAAGCTTTAAAACCAAATTATGGAGGGTCTGGATCAGGAAATGGTTATGAAATAGTAATTTTACAAAAAATCTGAAATAGGGAAAACGATGAGCATAAAGTCGTCTTGCTAAAAGCTGAAGTTCCACGTGACTTGAAAAGTATATTAAAAGTAAGCGCGATGTGGCATTCAAATGGCATAAAAAAGAAAAGAAAATTATAAATCAAATTGGGGAAAATAAGAGTACGGTTCAGAATAAAATTAGTATATGAAGGGACAAGGTATTTACATAGGTATGAAAAGTATAGACTGGAAAAATATCATAAGCTGGTATTCAAAAATCTCGACAAAAGTTTTTTTTTTTAAATTTAAGTCACCGAAAGAGTATGAAGTCTAAGTATATATATTAAAATTTTCAAACAAATTTAAACTTAGGGAAAGAGGAAATCGAAAAATACTTTCAGGAGATTCAAGATTTGTAACAGAGAGATTCGAAAATTGATGACGATCGTCATGAGACGATCTCGTGAATCGAGGCAAGGAAAATGGTCGGACGATTAAAACATTCATACGCCTAGGATATGACCTGGGAAAATCTACGGGGAAACTCCTACGGTTGACCAACTAAAGATTATGAAACTTGGCGCTACGACTTCCTAAGGAACAAGACTATAATGAATTGCGTTCAGCTTGGCCCGAAATCGATGGACCCAAGCGAATAACTAAAGAAATTCTAGAAGTCTAATATGGTCAGAGTTAGACAAGAACCACTAAGGTAACTCCTAAGACGATTAAATCAATTCCTAGTAGGGAGTCTAACTAACAATCAGGGACCTCTAACTAACAAGCACAGACGTCTAACTAAGTCTTCTTACCACCTAGTGACATTGAAAAACGATTAGAACTAGGCTCAAGGCTTATGACTCGGATGTTGCAATTTATTTAATGGACATTCCATAGTTATTATCGTTGTTCCGATAATTCACAGTTGCAAGACGAACCTGCATGGGCTACCAACAAAACCTGCCACGCCCCGCTTCCCAAAAATATGGAGGCGAGGCGTGAGTAGGTCCGCTCAGACTTGAAGCTGTGAAGCTATAAGCCTGATAAGCGTCAATAAACTTCAAATGGCAGGTCCTTGCAAATGTGATACGAAAAAAAGATAATAATAAAGGAAATGAGACAAAAAGCAATCTCAGAATATCCATAAAATAAGTTCCAACATCGCAGAAAAAGCCACCAGGCTGAAAAGAAAAAGAGTCTAAAGGCCCAAACATGGCCAACAAAAGTACAACGTACAAAGTAAAGGTGTCACACACCGACAACTAACAGCAACCCTAAAACAAAAGAATGCTAAGCAAGGTCACTAAGAATGGTCACCGTTATCCACAAACTCCTCCTGGACAGACTTCGGTTCAGCGTCAGCGTCAGCAATTACCACATCCTCAGCAACGGTCTCTGGCTCAGGGTCTAACATGTGACGCCCAAAAGAGCAAGGGGCACATGTCAGCAAGTCTACAAGAGACTTGTGCAAGAAAACTGAAAGTAAAAGTGAGCAACCTAGCAGTTCTAGCATGAAGCAATGACATGGCAGATATAGCATGAGTGCAACAAGTAATGTAAAGTACGAGTATGGCATGGCAATTTGCATTTAAATCATGGCATGGATATCAAGTTTTGCAAGAACAAACACAAGAACAAGGACAAGTCTAGTAAGCATGTCGTGCACAGAGATTACGCCTTTTGGCTAGAGTGGCTGATCGGGCCAACTCCTAAGCACAAGTAATCGCTTATCCCTACCCCTCCACGTGTATTGAGTCGGGACCTTACCCCCGAACACGGAATGCTCGCTTCTGGATCACGAGCCAGGAAGTGTTTTTCAATATGGCATAGGGGTGCACCTAGCCTGAACAAGGAAGTACAAGTATTGTAGCGTGTGCTACGAATGCAACATTCAACTTGGATGACATGTAAGATGCAATGCATGACAGATAATAGTTTAAGTGCGTATAGATAAATAATTTAAATGTGGCAGGCAACAATGCATGAATGACATGGCAGGGTGACAGATCTAGCTTCGTTGTCAAGCCAGATCTTAAAGTTGCGCCTAGACAGCTATCATTTCACTGTCTAGTCTCTTTTACGCTAAAAACAAGGAAGTGGCCTAAAACATGGCCCTAAGCAAAAGTTGGCAAGTTTCACTTGCCTGCAAATCTGACGTCTGAAAAACACCGTCCAAAAGTCCACAAGTCACAAACAACCTATGTGCACAAGTCCACCAGCCTACAGTACCATATTATTAATCTTGATTAGTGAATTTAAAACAACTTAAAAACATCAATTTTATTCTTGATTAACAGGCTGTGGTTGGGGGTCCTAGGGGTGCAAAACATTACCTCAACATGACGCGAAAGCTACACTAGCGTCGGGTAGCGACGCCAGGGGTTGGAATATAAGAACGTGCTCCTAGTCCAATTTACAGATCAGATTCCTCGCTCGAATAGTCTGGGCAGCAACCAGAACGACGAACCAAGATTCCAACGCTAGGATGTGCGACGAAGGGCTACGACGTATCGCAACGTCGTAATCGGCATATCCACGAAGAGGAGACACCTAGGTGGGACCCACAGTAATGCTAGGGGCCAATGGGGGACACACAACACCTCTGGAGAACTTGGGGGGCCCACGGTGGCAAGCGGTGTGGAAGTTACGACGTTGCGACGAACTCCTCTCGGTCAGACCGAGTCGCTGCGGAGAATTCTCTCGGTCAGACCGAGAGAATGCGGGGTGCGGGTCGGTCGCAGCGTTGTGGAGCGCGTTACGGAGCGGGAGCGTCGGTCACAGCGGGCTGCTGTGGAGGAATCCTTCGGTCGGTCACGGGGTGTGGAGCGGTTGCAGCGGAGCGGGTTGCAACGAAGTGGGGAGCGGTGCGGAGCGGGGGAGCGGGTCGGTCAGACCAGGCGGGGCTCTCGGTCGTAGCGGGGTGCGGGGGTTGCAAAGAAGCAGCGAGGCAACTTGGTGCGGAGCGGGGTGGAATGCGGGGGATTCTCTCGGTCAGACCGAGCGAAGGCGGGGGCTTGCGAAGCGGGCGGGGGCTTGTGAAGCGGAGCAGGGCGGAATGCGGGGGATTCTCTCGGTCAGACCGAGCGAATGCGAGGACTTGCAAAGCGGGTGGCTGTAGCGGTGCGGAGCGATGCGGATGCGGGGGAGGCCCTCGGTCAGACCGGGCGGATGCTGGGCTTTTCGTCGGTCGGGCACTGGGCGGCTGCGAGCTGCGGTTGCGACGAACGTCGCAAGTGCAATGCGAAAGTTTGGGGGGTTTTTGTGACGGCTATGGTTGATTGCTTGAGGGAAATGGGTATCCTAAGCCTCCTATATATAGTGTAGATGGGTTTGACCAAGTCTAGGGTTTAATTTGAATTAAAATTGCTTTTTAATCACTTTTAAACCCAAAAACTCACCCATACTATATCTCTAGCAATAGGGGTGCGGCCAAGGGGCTAGGATTTGGGTCAAAAATGTTTTGAAGAGTTATAATCTAATAGAAATTTTATTGGGTCGAAAATACTTTAAAACTTAGTATTTAAAAATATTTTAAGCTTGGCCAAAAATATAAAATAGGTCAAATGAAATCCAAAAATTATGAAATAAATATTGGGGTGATCGGGAGGACGAAAGAAAGAAAATTACGAAGACGGATCTCAATTTCGACGTCGAGTGACGAAACTAAAAATAGAAATGTCTCACGTCAAAAGTGAAAATCACAACGTCTCTTCGAATAAGATCAATCGTGGGAGAACGACCCGAGAAATGTCGTTCTAAGTTAGTGCCACAATTTAATACTCTCAGAGACGATCATAACGACCTATCACACCAAAGTGTTCAAAAACAAACAAAATCTAAAACAAATACGTGCACGGCCAACATCACGTGCACGAAGAAGGTACGATCGGAAAGCGACCGTTACAGGGTTGGTGAGTTAAAACCTGTAAATTATTCTCATAAAAAAGGTCGGATATCCTCCATATATCTGCGCCTTCCTCATAAGCTCGCCATGCTTCGCCAATCTGTCTTAAGATCGCCAAGCGTGTCCGACGCCTACATTTCACGTCACTTGCTGACTTAAGCATCGAAGAGGCAATGGGCTGACAGCCAGCCCTACCTTTTTGACAGATTGCTATTCTCGTAGGAGGCTCGCCTCAGCTACCAGGAGACGGCGACCTTCGGCGACCTCCAGGCGACCTTGGATCCTTCACCTCTGAAGCGAGTTTCGAGTCATGCTAACCTCTCCATTACCCAAACACTTGTAATAATTGTATCCGTGATTCCCAGTAACAAATAAATATCATTGTGTGTGGATCTGACCTGCAACGGTATGAATCACCAATACTCAACAATCTCCCCCTTTTTGATGATGACACACATTGTGTAAACTTAAAGAAAATAAAGCACAATGCTAATGAGCTCCCTTATTTATATGCACCAATTGTAAATACTCATTATACCAATTGAAATAACAAGAAACAGTGGTGACATATAATAGGCATGGATTACATAAACCAATTGCAATAGGTATATAACATGATCCACATGAATGGTTTACATAATCCTACATATCTATACCCATATGTGTGTGTGTGTATATATATATCTCCCCATGGATATATCTCTCTCCCCAAATGCATATGTATGATATACATGATTTATGATTTACATAATGCATATCTCTCTCCCCTAGTCATTGTCAAAAAGGTGGACAACAAACATATCCCCTTTGTCATTCTAATAAAAGATGTGACAATATGTAAGAGTTAAAGAGATGTATGATATCAAATATAAATATTTTGTGGGTATCAATCACTATCCCATGCTCCTCCTAGATCATAGAAATGGTCCAATTTTTGACTTATAAGATTTAATACCAATTGTAAAGAAAAGGTTAACAGATCTTTAACAATTGAGATAATTCCAATTATAGAAAAAATCTTGTAAGATAATCCTCTTTACCAATTGTAAATCATACATGGAGCCTGTGCCTAAAGTGTATCAAAGCATAGATATAGAAAGGATCATGCAACATTACCAAAAGAAAATATAGCAACAAAATTAATGGCAATACCTAAGGATTGAATTTGGGACCAATAATAACCAATTGTAAACAATGATCTCAAAAACAACCCAAAAAGAGAGTTAAAATATGTTTTAAAATATTTTCAACATATTAACCATATTAACTTCCCCATTTTCATACATATGAATCAAAAATTGCATGTATAACAATGTATTCCCCAAGGTCCCCATTTTCATGAAAAATAATTTGAATTTTTTTTAAAATCATGAAACACACACAAACAATGGGTATGCTAAAAATAAATAATTAAGTACAATACCCATGCAATATGCAAATGTGTGAGAGACCTAAACATTAGGGAACCAAACCCAAGAGGAGTTTGATTTCCTAATGTAATCACATGAGGTGATCACATTCCTAACTAATGAGTTGATGTAACTATTCCTCTCTTGCACACTACACTTAGTAGGAATCCATAAACTCAAGAATTTCCTAGGCAAGGGTTTTGCCTTTGCAAGAGGGATGGATGTGGTGTGCTTAGGTGTAGATAATAGTTTCTTGGCATGCATAGAATGAGGATTTTGCTTCTTAGCAAAAAGAAGGATTTTCATTCTTCCTCAGATTTACATGCTTCTTGTTGGTGTTATTGTTATGCAAGAAGTGATGTGATTCTTCTTAGGTGCTTTTGCAATATTTCTTGTATTTGTACCAAAAGAAGAAATAGAGGTGAGTTTGGTAACCACCTTTGGAGTATATCCCAAACATCCTCTATGGTTTGTCGGATGTTATTTTTCAAGCAACCCGTGGAGTGAATCTCTAGAATAAACAAAGCTTTTGAACTTTTGGGATTCCTCTTCGCATTTCAACGTAAGTTGTTGAATGCGAGTTTCTAAGCTAAGGTTGAGCTACTAATTTATCATTAGTTATGCTCAATTCCTTAACTTGAGAGAGAAGTGTGTCTCTCTCACTAGTGTCACAAATACGCATATCATTATTGTTTACACTAGAAGATTCAAGTTCATGCACCAAACTTATAGCATTTTTAAAATTAGCTTTCAATTTACCATTTGAGTCGATGCACTTGCCCCATTGGAGACCTCGTTGTAGCGGTATTTGAGCTCCTCGTAGGATAACTTAGGCTTCTCCTCAACTTCCGCATTGAATTCCTCCTCACTTGAGCTTGACAAAGACTCTTTCCCTTTAGCCATGAAGCACATTTCTTCGTTGGGGTTGAGCCACGCCTCCACCTCTTCATTGTTTGAACTTGAGGAGATTGATGAAGAATCATCAAAAGGTGAAAAGCACATGTAAGCTCGCTCCTTGTCATCCTATTCATCATCACTTGATGTGTCCTCATCAGAGTCATTAATGTGCTGACAAGTCCCTTCTTTTGGTTCTTGAACTTGGATTTGCCTTTCCAATGCTTCTTCCATTTACCCTTGTAAGTCTCTTTGGTGTGTTTGGAAGGGTATTCGGTGGAGAGATGACCTTATCCTCTACATTTGAAACATATCGGATTGTTAGAATTAGAGGCAAACTTTGAAGAAGATTTACATTGCTTGCTTTTGAGGAATGCTCTTAGTTACTTGGCAAGCTTGACGATTCCATCTCCACTAGCCTCATCTTCTTCATCTTCTTCACTAGGACCAATTTCTTCCTCCATTTGATTGTCTCCTCCTTGGCATGAAATGCAACCCCCTTTTGCTTCTCAGGCTTCTTAGGCTTGGTTGGTTGAATCTCATTCTTGTGTTGAAGCTTCACTTCGTATGCCATGAGATTTCCAACGCACTCCTCAACGGTATATTTGGACATGTCGTTAGACTCCAAAATCCCATTGGCATTTGACTCTCATTTGCGTGTAATAGAGTCAAGGATCTTCTCCACTTGATCCTCCTGGAAAATCATCGTCCCAAGTCCTTCCAAAGCGTTCACGATGTCTGTGAACCTTGTGAACATTTCTGAGATGCTTTCTCCTTCATGCATCTTAAACATTTCCTATTTAGATCTAAACACACTTTCTTTAGATTCCTTTAACTTGGACGTCCCTTCAAAATTAATCTCTAAGATATGCCAAATTTCGTTGGCCGATTTACTTATGGAGATGCGATTGAAATCATTCGGAGTAAGGGCGCAATGGAATGCATTCATATCCCTCACATTGAATTTGATATAGTCCTTCTACGCTCGTGTCCTTGAGGCTGTGAGTGTAGTAGGCTTCTCAAAGGGCGACTCCGTGATGTCCCAAAGGTCTCGACCCTCCAAGTAGATCATCATCCTAATCTTCAAACTAGGGTAGTTTTTTCCATTGAAGAGCGGGGGTCAAACGGTTGATAGACCTTCTTCATGAGACACGGATATAGCGTTGAAAGCCATCGTTATTGTATGCTATAACCTCGCTCTGATACTAATTGTAAGGATCGTCTTACACTTGTAATACTAACAACAACACATTAGAGGGGGGAGGAATAGTATAATGGCATAAATTGCGTATTTAAAAATTAAACTTGCTAATGCGGAATTATAAATGCAAGAGGAATTTAAACACCACAAAAATCCAAACGCAAACACAAGATGTTACCCTGGTTTCCCAAACGTGGGTACGTCCAGTTATCGGCCCGGAATTAACTCCGAAACGATGTCATTTACTGCAAGCGCACGGTATAGCGGCGAGCGGGTATCGAACACGGGAAAGCGGTGCTATACTACATATCTACTCCTAGGTTGAGTTGGACTTGCGGGTTTATTGATGGATGTGGAATATGGAGGGTCGTAATGGTGATCGATGCAAAAGTCGTGTCACTCAACGTCGCAAACAAGGAACTCCACAAAGAAAGGAATAAAATACTAGGGCTTTAGGACTCACCACTAGGATCGTCGGACGTCGATGCTTGGTTTGGACTCCAACGTTGTATTGGTTTTATTGGGGATTGTAGTATCTAGGAAGTGAATTCATACGTCAAGGCAACATGAATCTAACATACCGTATTCACCTAGCTCGCGCGATAGATGCATACGATATGTGCATTAAGGATCTACAATAATTTCAACACTCTCGTGGTTCGAATACTCTTAACTCATACCACTCTCGTGAGTTAAAGCTTCGAGGTATTTTGGTGGCTCTTATTGACGCAATGGCAGTGGCCGTCAATTAGTGGTATAGTTCGTCAGTGGATCCCATCAAGGCACGAGCCGTGCATGGTCACGAGCTTCGGTTGAATCCAGTAACTCTCTAATTAAATCCAAAAGATACTCCTTAAGCTAATCAATTCCACCGACCGTGAGAACGATCTCAGTACGAGTTCTCCTAAGGATTTTGCTAGGTCAACCAAAATATTCCCCATTTATTGTCCAATGCAACCTAAAAATCCTAACTTTGCATCTCAATCCTAAAATACATGGGCTAATCCATTAGCCCTAGATAGAACTATGCATGCATCATAGATATAGATATAAGAATGATAGAAAATTTCATTGCATGCATCAAAGAGATATTCAATAAGGAATCAATAAGAATTAACGATAGAATTAATGATAGAATTAACGAGAACAAAAGTACTTATCTTGATACAAGAGAGGGGCATATGACATATCCTAACTACCAAAAGATCGTCTCTAAAGCTTGATAGAAAATAAGATCTAACTCAAAACTCCCTCCAAGGTCCCCCCCCCTCTAATGATGGCTACAATTCCTCTATATAGTCCCCTCAAAACCCTAGCAGATAACCCAAGAAAACCTCTGAAATTCGTGCCCTAAGTCAATTCTGGCCGAAACTTAAGTTTTGGGCCCGCGCCGACTCGGGTCGAGTAGCCCCCTACTCGGTCGAGTCGAGTTTGATTTCCAGAGCCTGTTTCTGTCGTCTTTTTCCAATTCTCTGTAGCTCGATCGAGTAGGTAGCTGCTCGGTCGAGTAGCCTAGTCAAGTAGCCTTGCTCCTCGGGTCGAGTACATATTTCAGCACTGCAGCGTCAACTTGTAGAAATTTCCAGATTTCTTCCGACCTCTGATTGACGTGTTCTTGGTAGCATTGGAACCTTCATGAATTCTAATATCCATAAAAAATATGAGAAAAATAATTTGTCAACGTGAATGATAAAAAATCTTAAAAGAGTGGGAGGCTATATGAAAATCTGGGCGCTTGCCTTACTCGACCGAGTAGCTTTCGTGCTCGGTCGAGTTGCAGAGGGCTACTGATTTAGCTTTAAGATGTTTCTTCGGAAATTGGTTTAGCTCGACGAGTAGCCACCTTACTCAGTCAAGTAGGGTGTAGCCGTTTCCTTGCGAAATCCACGTGTAAGCTCGACCGAGCAGCTGATGCTGCTCGGTCGAGTCGCCTGGGAAACTAACTCGGTCGCTTCTTGGTTACTCCTTTCTCTTTCTCTCACTATATTCTTCTTCTTTGGCACCTCAAGCATGTCATCATGAGTCTTATTGGTGCTCTCACGCCGCCGGTCGTCCTATTGACTCCAAATTGCTCCAATATCGCTCCAAATCCCTGAAATGGGCATAAACGATCCGAAAGTCATATTGTTACAAATAATAGCGTAAAAGCATATAAAATGGGGGTTTAAGCAATCATTTTGACGTATGAACATATAGATAAAATGTGGAATATTATGACACATCATCCAGCCACACCAATATCCACTATAATTCTCACATAGAGAAGGGAATACAATCTCACACAGAGATGCCTCACACAGAGGATTTGGATTCTCACACAGGGACATTCTTACTCTCACACAGAAAGAACTTTCCTCCGATACAGAGAGACTCAAAATCTCACAGAGAGATCTCAACCAATCCTCACACAAAAGGTTGTACTCTCACACAGAGAGTAGCTAACTCTCACAAAGAAAGATAGGGTTTCACTGAAATAGCAAAGTAAAACAAATACTCTTACCTATGCCTTGAGATGAACTTACTCATTAATGCATGCAAGGCATGTAAGAGATCTCGAAGTGATGAGATTTGGTTGAAATGCACTTGGATGATTTCCATTAAGCTTGACTTCAATGAGTGAAGAGGAATGATAGCTCTAAGAGGAAAATAAGAGAGTTTGAGAGTGGCTTAATCAATTTCTAATGATTTGCAATGGTGACCAAGAAGCTCTAATGAACTCAGCCCTCTCATATATATAGGAAGTCCAAAGGAACCCTCAAACCCAAAGAAAAATCCCAAAATAATAGATCATCAATGGCTAGATTTTGGCAGTTTACGGCACAGACAGTCGACTGATGAACAACTGACAGTCGACTGGAGAACGGCTATAAAATTCCCAACGCCTATAATCTGAGCAAGGATATGCGACTGTAGAAGACTACACATGCGCCTGTAAATGAGCATGCGCCTATATAACCTTCAGCAGGCGACTGTCACTTGGGATGGAAACGGAGCTGGAAAATACAAATTTCGCACTAGCGCCTTCAGACGATAGATGACCATTTCACATGCGGCTGTAAATAGACAGACGGCTGTAAATACTTCATCAGTCGACTGACTTGCAAATTGGGATGAAGCACAGAAAATGCAAATTGCGCACAGACGCCTGTAGAACAATTCACAGGCGCCTGTTGAAAGAGAGGCGACTGCAAAATGAACTTCAGTCGACTGATGCGAAAGATCAAGTAGAAGTCAATAAAAGTTTGACTTGAGCTGTACATTCCAGTTGGATGTAGAAGGCTAGGCAGGCGCCTGGAATCACCCAGTCTCCTGTCATGGCTTCATCAGTCGACCGTTGGAGAGCCAAAAACTCCAGTTTGAGTTTAAGGCACGATGAACCTATTGGGATGATTTCTATGATAATCCTAAGGCTCACTAAGATGGAAAATGCATATGCACGAAGGAGTTAATCCATCTATCAAGGCACTACATTAAACCTAGACTCAAAAAGAGAAAATCAATAAATGAAATATTACATGGATTACATTGCTTCCCTTAGAGTTTATGTCTTCAACCTTGATGCTCTCCATCACCACCAACTTTGGCACCCCTCGAGTCCAAGCATTGGCATAGCTCCTCTTGATGTCCATCCTTGCACCAAGCATATAGTCTCCAAAAGTGATATTTTTGAAATGTTACTATGAGACTAATACATGAGAGTCATTAGCAACAACATAATGGTGTGATCATCATCAAAATTACATTGGTATGAAACACCAGTACGCAATAAAGCCCACGAAGGAAATCCAAAGCAAACACAGTCAAAGCCTACGTGCCATTCGAGCGTTGCACTTCTGCCCATCGTACGAGGGATTGGAGGAAGCTCATAAATAGTGGAAACATGGGTGACGGTTACTCTTATTAAGGGGAGGATTATGGCACCAAAATTGGTGACCGTTATCCTTCCAGCGTCACTGAAGAGACCGGAGAAGTCTATAAATACACTGGAGATGAACATAATAAAGGGGTACGAGATTCGATACTATGACATTATATACTCCACTTAATATTTCTTCCTCTAAAGAGTTTGCAATGCTTGACTCGAGACGAGCCTCCGTGGTTCGATCTCGGTAGCTCCAAGCTACATCCCTTAGGTCTCATACTAACTTAAGCATCGGAGGGAATTTGGGTCGGGACCCAGATCCGACCTCCCTGATGTTTTTTTGTGATAGAGGAAGATCGTGGAGCGTCTCAACAAGAAGGTCATATCTCTATTGACGATAGCTCGAGACTTAATCTACTCAGTGGGTCGAACGACTATCACACTCCAAATCTGCCTATCAACAACCCCAGTCCTACGCAACCAACTGACGAGGCTTCACCTCAACAGGAGAGGTCCACGTCAACCCATTCATCGTTAACGCCATTTTTGGCCTTAACAGGAACCACTTGTTGATTATCTACAATTTTCATTTAGACATACATGTCAACTGCTGTTTACAATGGTTGCTATGTTGTGATTTTTATGGATGATACCATGGTGGGTGCAAATTGCGAGTAGTTATTTCCATTATTGATGTTGCTATGCTATGATACATTTCTCTATACCCTTAATTAATTATTTAACCTAATAATTTCTCATGTAAAATGACCTAGGATGCCTAGATCTGCCATGTGGTAGGTGAGTGTCCTGGGACAGGTTTCGGGGAAAACTGAGTATTGCGTGATTATAAGGGCTGGACTGGATTGATGTAGAGGAGATGATGTGATACATGATGCCCCGTGGGGAAAGGTTATTTGATTTAATATGGTATTGATGTGGACGATGTTCACACCCATGCTCTCGTTAGGGGGTGTGGGCAGAGTTCCAGAGGCCCCGTTAAGAAAACAGTGATCGTGTATCACTGGCGGGGTAACAGTTGCCACACACCATGGGTGATGTCCAACCCCTTATATTCCACATTTTACCCACATTTCCAAACAATAACCAATGACATGCTTGACATTTAATGTTGATAATCATACTCTATTTATTTCCATCTTATGGTTGTGAAAGTTGTATTCCTATGTGATGCATGAGTTGGACTGTCTCTCTTCCTCTTGTGGCTTGCTTTTGTGTTTGTGGATGGCATAATGACCCTAACTTAATATCCCCTTTCCGAGTTGAGTTTTCTACTGGGCACGCTTTGACGTGTCCACTTCCCTTCTCCAGGTTTAGAGCAGGTGACCCTAAAGCAGGATCACCCATAAACGACCCTCTCGACCTTCGAGGCTGAAGTGGATTCCTCCGTGGATACCAATTCATAGTTTGGATCCCAGGGCTAGGCTAGAGGGTGAGTTGTACCTTTTGGATGTGTACCCTTGGGTTGGAGCACGTGTGTTTATAATTTTGTACCCCCTTTTGTGTAAATATGTATGTATGGATGTTCTCCACTTTTGTACCCGCTATGTGATACTCAGGTGTACTTTTTGATTATGTGATACACAGATGTGCTTTTAGTAAATTTTCTGTGTTGGAGCATCTGGATTTCCTTTTTCTGTTATCTATATAATCTTAGCATTCGCAGTGGCCCACCTTCTGTGTGTTGTCACATTTGTGCTTGGCAATATACCACGTCTTGTCACCCCCCCCTTCTTCACCTATCTTAAGACATACTCGTGTCTCCTGGGGTATTTGGAAGAATGGGGCATGACAGGCGGGTTGGCGGACGAGGGGCTGGGGCTATGGAGGAGGCAAATGAAGGGAGGGGGAAGGGGGAGGGGTAGACGATGCGGTGGATGAGGGGATGGGCGTCAGACGAGGGGCGTGATGGCACCACTGTAATTTTTGAATGGATATGAAAGGTTAAAGAGGAAAAGTTTCAATTACACACATGTAAATTTTGACAGGCAATCTAGTAAATAAGTGGTTGGTGTGATGATCAATTTGGTATGTGCCCCCACAGTCCTAATTGCGATGCACAAAGACCATTCTACACACACCCAAAAATATTTAAAATTTGTTTTTACTTTACAAACAACTCCATTTCCCCCACATTACCCCTCACTCATCCTACTCACCCATTAACGGCTCCCACCTCCGCCACTTTCCACCTCTACTGGTGGAAGAGAGGAGGGGAGGAGGAAGAAAGAGTGGTAAGAAGGAAGAGGAGGAAGAGAGGAGAGGAATGAGAAAGGGATGGCTCAGCGGTATGCAGGCCATGGGTGCGTTGGACGGCTATGGAGATCTCGGGGGCGGGGAGGAGAGGAAGAGTAGTTGCTGGTAGGTTAAGAGACAGAGTTAGTTGCAGGAGACGAGCAGTACGCGAACGTAGAGTTCGAGGTCCCTGCAGAGGCTGAGTTTGAGGACACTGGTGACCAGTCCCAGACTCACTTGGAGACTTCTTTAGTTGTTGTTGCTTTTAGTAGTTGCTGGTAGGATTCAGTGCATAGCACCTTTCTCTCTGCTTTATGTTTCGGCCATGCCTTAGCCCTTTTGATCAGACTATGTACCCTTCTGACTTTTCTTTGTGATGTTGGAATATTTGTTGGATGTTGTTGGTGGATATTTCTATGTCTGCTTTCTATTTATCATTGTTGTTGTTTCGTCGCATTGCAAGAACCTGCAAATTGTATCACTCACAGACGCTTATCGAAATGCAGTTTCACAGCTACAATTCCGAGCGGACCTTCTCACGTCTCGCCTTCCGTACTTGGGAAGCGGGGCATGACACCTTGCCTCTCCTTGGAGCTAGGAAGAGCTTCTCATTTTGGCGACAAGTGCCTCCTCTGAGGTCATAAACTGATCCATCCTGCTGAACAATTGTTCGAGATTAGTCGGTGGTTGTTGATGCAAAGACTATATCAAATCTTCGTTGTGAACTCCCTGAGTGAGAGCTGCAATGATCATATCGTTAGTGGCACCTTCAACATGCAGTCTCTCATTGTTGAAACGCTTGACAAAGTCTCGGAGTGTCTCTTTTCCCCTTGCTCCGAAGTGAATATGTGGGTTGACTTCTGTTTTTGACGTCGTCTTGCCATGAACTGCTTGCAAAAGATATGAGACAAGCCATTAAAGACCTGATGCTACAATCGGGTAGCCCATTGTACCACTTGTCTGCTGCTTTGGTCGGAGTGGTGTGGAAGGCATGGCATAGGTATGGCTCGTCGGCTCCATGTAGCTCAATCACACTTTGGTATTTACGGATGTGCTCATATGGATCGTCCGTGCCATCGTACATCTTCATTGATGGTATTTGGAACTTTGGCTGTCGGGGGACAGATGTAATGTTCTCCTTCAAAGAAGTCTGCTTTCCAGGAGCTAGGACAATTGGAGGTTGCTCTTTCTCACGGCGGTGAGTTGGTCGGCTCGTAGAGGCACTGGACGAATTGGCCGGGCTTCCTCTTTGGTGATTAGGAGAATTCTGAGGAGGGGGGTTCTCCTCACAACCCTTTCGCTTCTACCTAGTCATGGGTCGGGTAGGGCTGCGGCTATGATCTTGGTGTAATGATCCCTCACATGTTCTACATCGCTGCGAGTAGCTCACCCGTTGTTGGATGGCCCCAGACCTAATGGCCACACAGATGAACTTTTATTGGTGCCCTTCCCTTGGTTGTTGACTTTGGCTCGTCATCGAAACGTAGGAGTAGTATTGAGCGGTGGGTTGGCCTGTTGCTTAGGATTTTGATCCACAGCCTGATGTCTTCTTGGTGTAGATCGTACACCAGCATGGGCTTGAGTTGGTTTTGTAATGCCCTACAAGCTATTGCACAAGTACTAGAGGGGGGGTGAATAGTACTTTAAAAATAACAAGGAGTATAATTCCAAATTATAGTGCAAACAACTACCAAAACAATTTGCGGAAGCTTAAATTGAATGACAACAACAAAATTAACAATGCTAACAAAAGATGTTAATGGGTTCGGATCCACCCAAGTCTCCCCGACTTGTTCCCGGTGATCCTACGTCCTAACCACCCGGATCCCCTCCGGATACTTAGGTTAGAAACCCTAACCCAAGATTTCCACTATGAATATCTTGTGAAAAACCTTCACAAGATCAAATCATACATGCAATGGCAATAGTGAATCCCACAACCCGGGATCACAACCTTCTCTCACAACCGAGAGAATCAATAAGCAATATAAACAAGTTTATAATGAAATAAACAATCTTACCGCAAAATCCTATACCTTGAGTTTTTCTTACCAAATAGGTGAAAGGAAGGATTTGAGGAAGATGAAGTCACCAAGACCTAGCACTAAGGAAATGACCAGCAATAGGTGCCTAGGAGTGATTTGGAGACTTGAATCAAGCAATAGCTTGAAGAGCTCACCAAGAACAAGCTTCTCTCAATATGGATTCTAGATCTAGAATGTGAGAGAATGGGTTTCCTGTGAGGACGAGAGCTTTAGAAATGAGTGAGAATCGTTATCTCTTTCTATCTCAATGAATCTCTTAATGGCAGCTCTAACCTAGAGAGAAATGACCTAGGTTCGTATTTATAGGGTCCCATAAAAACAAGTTAGGTCAATTCCCAACGGATAGAAATCTGAGGAAACTAGTCGGTCAAAGAACAACCACTGACCGACTAGTTCATCAACTAGTCGGCCAGTCAAACAACATGGACCGACTAAGTGAGGAACTGAGAAGAGATAGAAATTCAGACCTAGAAATCTAGTCGGTCCAAGAAGACATTCTAACCGACTAAGAGGCAAAATGAAATAGTCTGAATACAAATTGACTTAGTCGGTCCAAGAACAAAAGTTGACCGACTAGATTGTCAACTAGTCGGTCACCAAACGTTCTTAGACCGACTAACGATAAACAGTAGCTTAGGAGAAATTTAGTATGAACAGTAAATCACAACTAGTCGGTCAAAGAAGCATCACTGACCGACTAGTTCACAAACTAGTCGGTCGGTGAGTCAACGTAGACCGACTAACTGTAAACAGCAAGGTGCAAGAAATTAAGGAATCAAACTAGTCGGTCCAAGAATAGTTGCTGACCGACTAGATCACCATCTAGTCGGTCAGTACTTCTTCTTGTACCAACTAACATGCACAAACAAGTCCGAATCGAAGCGCGACGCTTCGAGGAAGTTAGAATGAACTTGTACTAAGATCCTAGAGCTACGATATGAGCGATATGAAGATAGAATCGTATGATATACTCAAGTCTTAACATTCTATAGATCGAAGCTAAAAGACTATAAATAAAACCTTAATGAACGGTCTTCGAAAGCTTCGATTAATTCTTCATGACTTCCAAAACGGTCCAAGAGCTTCAACGAAGCTTTAGGCAATGAATATGTGCTTTGAGAAGTCTTGAGATGTCGCTTTGATTGTTCTCGTGAATTTGGCGACGATCTCCAATACTGCGCTCACAAATTGTTAGTTCATGAATTATTTATGTTTGCTCATCATCCAAAACCAAATCCGGGGAGTCCAATATTCAACATTCTCCCCCTTTTTGGTGATGACAAACCAACATAAATAATAATAAAAAATAATGATTCAAATGAAAAATACTTACTCCCCCTGCATTGATGACACGTTAATTCCAAAATGAATATATATGAATTGCATCAATCAGACGAGTAAGATAAATAAAGAGAATCGATTTTTGAAATATCGGATTTTGAAAATCCTTATATATATCTTAACTCCCCCTGAATCTAACATATCAAACTAGATTCTTGGAAATTGAGTTAAATTTTCATTTGCCCTATTTATTATCATTATCTCTCCCCCTTTGGCATTATCCCAAAAATGGGGGGCATACAACGACAACAACTAGGGAATGGAAAATCCAACACCGGGAGTCGTAGACAATGACGATGGACCTAATTGACACCAAGGGAAAAGTGTGGAAATCAAATCAAGGTGTGCCAAATTGTCCATTATCAAAAAGAGATAATTAAAATCATCAAAAAAATACCAAATTTTTATTCATTTCTTGAATAAAGAAACATACTCTTCAATATTCAATATTCTTGGTTAAATTGGTGCATGGAAAACAATTCTATACAATTATAGAATTTCAATATATTTAACCAAGTTTTTCAATCGTCGAGCGACGATTTCACATATCATGGACATTGAATGAGAATTAAAATGTGCACGACGAAATAATACAAAGAGAAGATCGATGTATATATATAAAAAACATCATGAGTACATCCAAAAAGATATCGACTACATCAAATGCAACATACCCATCAAAAAGGAAATACATCATACACCATCGATACTACATCATCATCAGAACACCATCATCAACATCCAACAACAAAAAAATACAACACATACACCGACATCCAACATATCAAAATACAACAAATCAACACCCAAACTCCATCCCATCCTAACCCAAAACACTCTCAAAAGGTGTATCATCCAAAGAGCAGTGGAGAGTCCTCGAAACAAACGATCACGAGGAAGTGGCTGGATCTGCAGTCTCCGTGGGTCTAGTCGACGGAGTGGACTCAGGCTCTGTAGGGAGGAGAGGCGTGTCAACAGACGGGATCGTCGGGGCAGGAGTAGAAACGACGACGTCGGGCTCAACAGCAGGGGTCTGAACAGGAGTATCAGCAGGCAAGACAGGAGCAGGGTCGTCAACAGGAGCAGCAGCAGCCTCAGAAGTCTGAACTACTGGTGCAGAAGTCTCTGGAGCACCGGAAGTGGTGCCATCTCCAGGAGCAGAAGTGGTAGCAGCAGCAGCAGTGGCCTCATCGCCACGAGCAAGGGAGGTGACAAGATCGTCAATATCCTCATCGTCCATCTCCTCGGCCTCAGAAACGGAAGGAGGAAGCTCAATGCCCATCATATGAGCCATACGGCAGACGACCTCCTCGGTACGAGCCAAACGCGACTCGTGCCGACGAAGAAGGCGTACGACATCATCTAATGTGGCAGAAGGAGTGGGGGCTGCAGCAGCTGAGGGAGTGGCCTGGGAAGCAGATGTGGTCGACCTCTGCACGTGACGAAGCGCCGCTAGAGATTTATTAACGGCCGTCGCGTTCAGAGGAGGACCCAAGGGACGCTCATCGTCAGGAGGGAGAGGGACACGGAAATGACGGAAAACCAGGGTCAACAGACACGGGTAAGGGATATGCGCAGATTTATTGGTCTTGCGAATACACTCGAAAGAGTCCATCTTATCGAGTATAAAGCGAGCCCAATTAATCTCGCTACCCATAAACAGAGCGTATATCAGTTTCAAAAACGGCTGAGATGGAAGAGATGAAGATCCATACTTGGGAAGAAGGCAGGATTTCAAGATCAGGTTAATCACCCAAGCATTCGGCTTGAATGATTTCAAAGGAACTCCTATGAAAGCTGGGGGAATAACCTGGAAGATTTTGCCTAGGGTCCGCTGATCTAAGGAGGAGATATCGTCGACAGAGATATCAGAAGGGAGGAGGCCACACGACGAGCAACCTATCAGCTCCCCCAAGATTTCTGCCGTGAGGACTATAGGAGTCCCCAAAACAGAAGTCTCGATGGAGTGAGACTCGTCGTACTGGCCCCGAACACGATTGGCATAGAATAATTTGACCAGGCAAGGTTGTGGTCTAGGGTTCGCCTTAGCGTCAAATCGAAGGTAGTCCAGTAGGCCACTATAGAAGAGAAGATCAGCAAGGCCAAGAAAATCAGAAAACTGAACGTAATGCTCTAACAGCAGTGGGCAGTGCTCTATACGGTTGTACGCTGCGAGACACTGAGGGTCATCGTGGCACAACGATATGTCTACACCGCCGACTGGCATAGGAGCTTTACCCTTAGCCTTACGGGACTTCGAAGGAGGTGGAGGAGGAGGTGGTGGTGGTGGAGTGGGTGCCTTCTCGGGATGTTCAGGAGTGTATTCCTCATCGGTATTATCCTCGGAATCACTACCTGAACTCTCACCGGGAGGAGTAGGTGCACGGAACTTTTTAGGCTTTGGCTTGGGCTTGGACGATTGGCCGGTAGGCTTAGGCTTGGACGTCCTCTTCCTCTTCAACAGAGTCGAAGACGAAGAGGGGGGTCGAGTGGTCTTGGCCCTACGTTTGGGAGGGGTCGAAGCGGTAGCACCCTCTACGGTCATAGGGGATGCCCCGTAAGATGTAATCGGGATCCTCATTCGTGCCATGATCTCGGCACAACGAGTACAATCAAACGATGAAGATAAGATCAAACACCCTAGCTCAAACCCTAAAATCCTACAACAAGCCCTAATAGAGTAAAACCGAAACCCTAGAACCCTAGGAAGTGAAAACACTAAATAGATCAAACCCTAGGAATGGAAAACGAGATCTAGAAGGGGGGTTATACCTAGGAGAGAGGGTCGACGGTGACGGACGTCGGGGATGGCCAGAAAACTGGTCGGAAAGACGGGAATACGAAGGGGTTCGATCGGGGCTTTGCGGTTTTTCGGGCTGGAGTTGAGAAGAATACCGACTAAAACAAAGTTTAGTCGGATAAAATTGAGTTAAGTCGGTCGGGAATGCGAAAAGACGTGTTTGCCCTAACGCACTTAGTCGGTCTCAGTTCAAGCACTGACCGACTAGATTACGATCTAGTCGGTCGGTCAATGAGCTTGAACCGACTAAGTCGAAACAGAGGCAAACAGAAATTTCTAGGGCTAGAGTTAGTCGGTCGCAGTATACTCACTGACCGACTAGTTTTCAATCTAGTCGGTCGGTAAGTGTACTGTGACCGACTAAAGAAAGAATATGACAGGAGAAGGTTAAAAGCTTGATCTAGTCGGTCTGAGATCACTAGCTGACCGACTAGATGAGCATCTAGTCGGTTGACTAATGAACTGAAACCGACTAGAAGAGTCCAAAAATTGATAAATGAGTTCTCTTCAAAAAACCACTTGGATGAAACATCACAACTCTCTCATTAGTCATCTAAATTACCCCATAAAACGTTGAAATCTTAAATACGACATTCAAATACGAATTCGAGCACAAATTCAAACATATCACATAAAATCCCCAAAAATTCAATAAATCTAGCATGAACGAAATATCGCGAAATCTAATAGCATGCAAGACAATTGAATGAAACATGAATCCTATATCTCGGATTCACCCATAATCCCCAATTCTCGACGCAACCGCACAAAGGAGTTCTCCTTTAGGGGTTTCGTGAAAATATCGGCGATTTGCTTTTGGGTTTCAACGTACACTAATATGATGTCCTTTTTAGCAACATGATCATCTAAAAAGTGGTGTCGGACATCTATGTGTTTTGATCGGGAATGGTGCACCGGATTCTTTGAAAGACAAATAGCACTTTGGTTATCCACCATGATAGGGCTAGTATCACAATGAATACCAAAATCCTTCAGTGTGTGTCTCATCCAAAGAACCTGGGCACAAGCGGCACCGGCGGCAATATATTCTGCCTCGGTGGTTGAAAGTGATACGGAATTTTGCTTCTTGGAAAACCAAGAGACAAGAGAATTTCCTAGAAAATGGCAAGTGCCACTAGTACTTTTCCTGTCGGATTTGCATCCCGCATAATCAACGTTACTATATGAGACTAACTCATATGTGCTAGATTTCGGATAAAGTAATCCAAAATCTAAAGTGTAACTTAGATAGCGAAAAATACGTTTAACCGCTACTAAGTGAGACTCCTTAGGTTGAGACTGATAACGAGCACATATGCATACGGCAAACATAATATCGGGCCTACTTGCGGTAAGATAAAGTAAACTACCTATCATACCTCGATATAGACGAATGTCTACATCCTTACCGCCCGTATCCTTGTCAAGATGCGTAGTCGTGCTCATTGGAGTCTTTTTCCCGGAAGCACTCTCCATTCCAAATCGCTTAAGCAACTCCACCGTATACTTCGTTTGGTGGATGAAGATTGCATCGTTCAATTGGCGAATTTGGAGACCTAAGAAATATTTTAGTTCGCCCATGTGGCTCATCTCAAATTGTTCCTTCATAACATTAGAAAACTCTTCGCAAAGAGTGAAGTTATTAGCACCGAAAATGATATCATCAACATAAATTTGAACTAATAAAATATCATTATTCGCATGCTTAACAAAAAGTGTAGAATCGGCTTCGCCCATTTTAAAATTCAAATCCAAAAGAAAATTCTTTAGGCGATCATACCAAGCTCGAGGAGCTTGTCTCAAACCATAAAGAGCTTTCTTTAGTTTAAAAACATGATTTGGAAATTTTTCATTTATGAAGCCCGGAGGTTGAGAAACGTAAACTTCCTCAACTACATCTCCGTTTAAAAATGCACTTTTAACATCCATTTGAAATAACTTAAAATTTTTATGGCATGCATAAGACAATAATAGTCTAATTGATTCTAATCTAGCTACCGGAGCGAAAGATTCTTCGAAATCGATACCTTCCTCTTGGCGATAGCCTTGAGCAACTAAACGAGCTTTGTTCCGGACGACGACTTGGTTTTCGTCGGTTTTGTTCTTGAAGATCCACTTTGTCCCTATGATGGTGTGGTTCTTCGATGGCAAAGGAACAAGCTCCCATACCTCATTCCTCTCGAATTGAATGAGTTCCTCCTCCATGGAAAGGATCCAAGCACTATCTTCGCATGCTTCAACTATATTCTTTGGCTCTATCGATGAGACAAAGGCACAATTGGTGAAGTGGTGGACTTGCGATCTCGTCTTGACACTATCATGAATATTGCCAATGACTTGCTCATGGGGATGGTCGCGAACGGTATGAAGTCGCTTGGGAATACCTTGATCACTAGGCACATTCTCAACAACTTCATTAGTCGGGTTAGTATCAATAGAATCAATTGAATCAATAGACTTAGAATTTTCAAATGAATCACATAAAACATCCATAGAATCATTGTCATTTGAAATTCTAGAATTAGTAAAATTCTCATTAAAAGAGACATGAAGTGATTCCTCGATCGTAGAGGATCTTTTGTTGTATATCCGGTAGGCTTTGCTACGTGAGGAATACCCAACAAATATCCCCTCATCCGATCTCGGATCAAACTTGTCCAAATTATCATATGTGTTTTTAATAAAACATTTTGCGCCGAAAACACGAAAGTGTTTAACTTGAGGCAATCTACCAAACAACAATTCATAGCAAGTTTGTTTGGTGCCGGGCCTCAAAAGTATTCTATTAAACACATAACAAGCGGTGTGTACCGCTTCCGCCCAAAATTGATAACCAAGTTGACTATCTTCGAGCATAGTACGAGCACACTCCACAAGCGTTCTATTCTTCCTCTCAACAACACCATTTTGAGGAGGTGCGCGAGGGAAAGAAAACGTGTGAGTAATTCCAAGATCATCACAAAAATTTGAGAAAGACTCATTCTCAAATTCACCCCCATGATCACTACAAATAGTGACAATGGTGGTTCCGATGAGATTTTGTACTTTCTTCACAAATATTGTGAAGTTTTCAAAAGCTTCATTTTTATTACATAGGAAAAATACCCATGTAAATCTTGAATAATCATCAACGATGACTAGTCCATATCTTGCATTTCCTAAGGAAGCAACTCTAGTTAGCCCAAATAAATCTAGATGTAATAGCTCTAGTGGCCGTTTAGTAGAAATGCTTTTCTTAGGTTTAAATGAAGATTTAGGAAGCTTGCCACGTTGACAAGAATCGCAAAAACTTTTCTTTTCAAAAACGAGCTTCGGAAAACCTTTAATGGAATTTAATTTCGAAAGCTTATAAAGTGTTCCAAAGTTCACATGTCCAAAGCGTCGATGCCATAAGTGTTGTTCACTTGTGTTGGCAACGAGACATTGTTCATATGACTTAGGAAGATCCAACATATAAATATCTTTATGGCGTGTGCCGGAAAATAATAATTTATTATTATCATTTGAAATATGACACAATCCTTTCGCAAAGCTAACTTTGTAACCTTTGTCACAAAGTTGGCTTATTGAAATAAGATTATGATTTAAACCATTAACTAGATAAACATCACTAATTAAGGGTTTAGACGGGTTACCCACTTTACCAACACCGACGATGGTTCCGCTCTCATTGCCTCCAAATACGACGCGGTTTCCATTTGCAATGGGAACTATTCCGGAGAGCAATTGAGCGTCACCCGTCATGTGTTTTGAACACCCGCTATCGAGTATCCAATTCCCTTTGGAGCTAAATTTAAATTTGTTGCTCCTTTTCTTTTTCTTTTCCTTGAGTACCTAAAGATAGAAAATTTCATATCATGGTACCCAAGGTCATTGGGTCCTCAAAGGTTAGACCTTTGGAAGCCAAGTCCAATTGGACTTAGACTTCCCCACATAATTTCTACTATGCACAACATCCGAAAAATAAGCATTCATATACACTTGTTTTTCATCCATGCCTGTGTCCTTTGGGCTCCAAATAGTGAAAATTTTGGGAGCCATCATCCTATTGGGTGCATGCATGCGACGTTGATTTCTACGTGATGCATGTTGTGGATAGGCATACGGAACATGATGGAATGGTGCACGACGAGAATTATTCATATGATGAGGTGAGTGAACATATGCATGTGTGGGAACACGTGCGTGAGGGTGTCTCTCATGGTGTGCACGTGCCCGTGAACGTGTAGCATAGAAATCATCATATGTGTGAGACGGTGGAGTAGGACGTGTGTTCCTACGTGGCATGGTATTGGTGTACATATAAGCATGCCCCTTCTTTGGAGGTCCACCCAAAGTGGGTTTCTTTCCGAAAGAGGGTGTGGACGAGGTGGAAGCACCATTGGTAGATGAACTACCAATAGAATGTTTGCTACCACTTGTAGATTCACCGGAAGTTGGCCTAACAAAAGTAGTGGCCGCTTTGGACGGACATCCCATCGTATACCCCAAACCAATGTGGTGATTGGCCGGAAGTAAGTCACTTAGGATTTTATCCAAATGGTCCTTAACCTTATTGAATTTATTAATTCGGCCTAATGTGTTCTCATATTTCTCTTTGAGAGAACGCATAGAAGTATCCAAGTTGGATATTTGCGATGTGAGCACATAAACACGAGATTTGAGATTCTCGTTCTCAATACTCAAAGTCGAGTTTTGAGAAGTTAAATCCGCTATCCTATGTTCTTCCGGATCATCAATGCTAACATGTTCAAGTTTAGATTTGAGATTAACAATCTCATTTCTTAACTCTTCAACAACGGTGTCGTTGTTGGTGATGATAGTCTTAGGCGAGGTTTGAATGCTAGCTAGGTCATCTTTTACTTTAGTATATCTATTTACTAATTTAGTGTATTTAGACCATAAATGAGAGTTAGCATCCCTAAGATCATCCATAGTTACCTCATCACCTTCGTCGTCGCTATCATCGGAGGAGGAAGATCCTTGATCATGCTCCTCTCTTGCCATGAAGCACATGTGCGCTTGCTCCACTTTCTCATCGTCTGACTCTCCGCTTGAGGAATCCTCGGAGTCGGTGAATGTTGCTCCGACAAGTCCCTTTTTGTACCCCTTTTTGTACTTCTTCGACTTGTCGAACTTCGGCGCCTTCCACTTCTCCTTTTGCTTGTTTTGAGGACAATCCGCTTTGATGTGTCCTGGCTTATTGCATTTAAAGCACAAAGGTGGAGAGGCGTTAGTAGAAGTAAATTTAGATTTTTGTTTGAAGTTACCCTTTCGGAAGAAGCGATTGAACTTCTTTGCCATGAGTGCAATGGATTCCATGTCCATTTCTTCTTCCGAGTCCTCATCATCGGTAGAGGTAGATGAAGCCGCCTTGAATGCAATCACCTTTTTCTTAGGCGCGTCTTGGTTCAAATAGGACTTCATCTTTTCTTGTAACTTCACCTTGCTATCTTTGCGTACCTCGTATGACATCAAAGTACCCATCAATTGAACTACGGTATATTTATTCATGTCATTACCTTCCTCGATGGCGAAGGTACGTTTCTCCCAAGAAGAAGGAAGTCCTTCGATAAGCTTCGAGCACTTCTCCTTTTGGGTGTAGGATTTACCGAGGGCCTCTAACTCGTTTATTATGTCAACGAAGCGAGCGTAATATTCCTTCATCTTCTCGCCCTGTTGCATATGAAACATTTCGTAATCTTTGTTTACAACTACGAGTTTAGAGTCTCTTACCCTACTCGTCCCTTCATGTAGAATGAGGAGGGAGTTCCAAATTTGATATGCACTCTTACATGTGCATATCTTATTGAAGTCCTCGGGCTCCAATGCGCATTGCAAGGCGTTCATTGCCTTGGCATTGCTTACCTCCGCGGCGATCTCCGCGGTAGTCCATTTCTCAAAGTCTTCTTCTTCGGGCTCGATGTATTCCTTCATTGTGGTCCTCCATAGAGATGCACTCCGGAGGAAGGTTTCCATCCGGCATTTCCAGTACCCGTAGTTGGTACCGTTGAAGAATGGAGGCCTCGTAGAGGAATGTCCTTCCATCACCGAAGATGCTCCTTCACGGTTCCTGAAGGTGTCATAGTTGGAAGGTGGACGCACGGTCTTGTTGTCGTTGGCAGACATAGCTAAGTATCTGGCTCTGATACCAAATGTAATGCCCTACAAGCTACTGCACAAGTACTAGAGGGGGGTGAATAGTACTTTAAAAATAACAAGGAGTATAATTCCAAATTATAGTGCAAACAACTACCAAAACAATTTGCGGAAGCTTAAATTGAATGACAACAACAAAATTAACAATGCTAACAAAAGATGTTAATGGGTTCGGATCCACCCAAGTCTCCCCGACTTGTTCCCGGTGATCCTACGTCCCAACCACCCGGATCCCCTCCGGATACTTAGGTTAGAAACCCTAACCCAAGATTTCCACTATGAATATCTTGTGAAAAACCTTCACAAGATCAAATCATACATTCAATGGCAATAGTGAATCCCACAACCCGGGATCACAACCTTCTCTCACAACCGAGAGAATCAATAAGCAATATAAACAAGTTAATAATGAAATAAACAATCTTACCGCAAAATCATATACCTTGAGTTTTTCTTACCAAATAGGTGAAAGGAAGGATGTGAGGAAGATGAAGTCACCAAGACCTAGCACCAAGGAAATGACCAGCAATAGGTGCCTAGGAGTGATTTGGAGACTTGAATCAAGCAATAGCTTGAAGAGCTCACCAAGAACAAGCTTCTCTCAATATGGATTCTAGATCTAGAATGTGAGAGAATGGGTTTCCTGTGAGGAAGAGAGCTTTAGAAATGAGTGAGAATCGTTATCTCTTTCTATCTCAATGAATCTCTTAATGGCAGCTCTAACCTAGAGATAAATGACCTAGGTTCGTATTTATAGGGTCCCATAAAAACAAGTTAGGTCAATTCCCAACGGATAGAAATCTGAGGAAACTAGTCGGTCAAAGAACAACCACTGACCTACTAGTTCATCAACTAGTCGGTCAGTCAAACAACATGGACCGACTAAGTGAGGAACTGAGAAGAGATAGAAATTCAGACCTAGAAATCTAGTCGGTCCAAGAAGACATTCTGACCGACTAAGAGGCAAAATGAAATAGTCTGAATACAAATTGACTTAGTCGGTCCAAGAACAAAAGTTGACCGACTAGATTGTCAACTAGTCGGTCACCAAACGTTCTTAGACCGACTAACGATAAACAGTAGCTTAGGAGAAATTTAGTATGAACAGTAAATCACAACTAGTCGGTCAAAGAAGCATCACTGACCGACTAGTTCACAAACTAGTCGGTCGGTGAGTCAACGTAGACCGACTAACTGTAAACAGTAAGGTGCAAGAAATTAAGGAAGCAAACTAGTCGGTCCAAGAATAGTTGCTGACCGACTATATCACCATCTAGTCGGTCAGTACTTCTTCTTGTACCAACTAACATGCACAAACAAGTCCGAATCGAAGCGCGACGCTTCGAGGAAGTTAGAATGAACTTGTACTAAGATCCTAGAGCTACGATATGAGCGATATGAAGATAGAATCGTAAGATATACTCAAGGCTTAACATTCTATAGATCGAAGCTAAAAGACTATAAATAAAACCTTAATGAACGGTCTTCGAAAGCTTCGATTAATTCTTCATGACTTCCAAAACGGTCCAAGAGCTTCAACGAAGCTTTAGGCAATGAATACGTGCTTTGAGAAGTCTTGAGATGTCGCTTTGATTGTTCTCGTGAATTTGGCGACGATCTCCAATACTGCGCTCACAAATTGTTAGTTCATGAATTATTTATGTTTGCTCATCATCCAAAACCAAATCCGGGGAGTCCAATATTCAACAGGTTTGGGGTGTGGCTGCCCAGCAGCCACCTAAAATGGTTGCTGGGTCATTTGTTAAATGCAGTAGCCATTATAATGAGGCTGGTATTGACTGTCTCAGTAAACTTATCGAATTGCTCTTGAGAGACCAGGTGTACGCTTGGTACCCCTTCAGACGGAGACTCAACTTCATCTTCGACGTTCTATGCCTCCTTGTTCATTCCAAGAATAAGTCCAGTATTGGTGGGCTTAATCGATATGGCTTTATGGTTGCTTTAGGGATGTCGGCCGATTTAATGATATTAGTTAGTTTTCCCTCTGACGGTGCCAACTATTGACGGCAGGGTTTCGGCCAACGGTAAATTAAGCAGACGTGGACATCTTCGATAATGGGTCACCTTATCAGCTGCTGAGTGGGACCCATGGTTGGAAGAACCAGGGTCATTGAGATTGAGACTGCTGAGCATGGTGTTACTAATCTTGAGTTCGAGCTTCTCCTGGGTCGTAGACCACGACCTTTCAGCCTACGAGATGGGACAAAGCTCGAACGGCCTGCACCACAGAAGCTCATTAGGGGGGAGTCGGATCTGGGTTCCGACCCAAATCTCATCCGATGCTTAAGTTAGTACCGACTTAATATGGCTCAGAGCTGTCAAGATCGATCCAAGGGAGATAGTCTCGATCCAGTTATGCCGAGCATTTGGAGGAAGAAGTATATAGAATGAGATAGTCAGGGTACCTAGTAATCAATCCTCTGGAGTCTGTCCCTTGTGTTGTTTGCATTTCTTCCATTTATAAGCAAAGACATAACCTCAGTGCCGTTGGCAAATACCGGTCATCCATTATGGCGACATGATCATCCCTGAAAGATAGACGTAACCGTTGTCCACTCATCTTGTCATTAACGATCCCATAATCTACCATATCCTAAATCTACAGAAGCTCAATGTGCAAATTAAACGTGGGCTTTGACTAGACTAGAGACCAACATCTTCTGCAGTCTTTGTGGGCATGGATGTTCCTCATGCGGGCTTTATAATCCTAATGATGAAATCCCTCTCTTCGACAAGGGCCGGCCCAAGGATGTAACAAGACTTAAATATGAAAATTTGTCTTAAAATGTAAATAAGTTTAATAAAGGAAAAGGAAATATTAACAACTTGTTATCATCAAAAAAGCTAGAGAACAACAAATTTGGACTAGTCTATAATAACGTCAACCAAAACCCTAATGACAAGACAAAACAAAACATAAGCATGCATTTATTTATACCAAATTTACTAAAGAAACCAACAAAGATAATAACAGAGATTCAATGACGGCTATAATAATCGTCACTAGAGGTGGACATTCACTGACATGGAAAAATACCCGTCAAAGAGGGTTCTTTCACTGATGGCAATGCCCTGTGATCAACAAAGGGTGGCACGAATGCCTTCACTGACGGCCATGCTTTGCCGTCAGCAAAAGTCGGAGGTTTGCTGACAGTCATCGATTAGGAAAGATCCGAGTTTCGCTGACAACAAGGCATTACCGTTAGTGAAGGTGACTACTCCGATGAAGTTACCGCGTGAAGCTGTTGCTGATGACAAGGCATTGCCATCAGCGAAAGTTTGGTCCTACATTGCCCATGGTAGGGAATACAACCTAGTTTATATTAGTTTTTTACGGACAGATTACTGAATTTAGCTACAACATCTGCACTGTAGCCCCTCTCGGCCCTACCGCCTCGCTTCACCATGTGAGACCCTTCTGTTCTGTAGTTCGTAGCCCCTCCCCCAGACGCAGTGCACTACGCCCCGTGCCATCGCATGCTCTGTCGTTTGTGTCCCCTTTAACCACCAAGCGAGGCCCCATATGCTCTGCCTTGTGCAGCTCTGTTGCCGTGATCTTCACCATACTGAGGCCTGCTATCGCCGCAAGCTTCGTCATGCGAAGCCCCCAACCTTAAAGCCAAAATACAAAGAAAAATTTCGCTGATGGGTTGTTTATTAATGGCACGTTCACATCAGTACTTTTGCTAGCTAATGGCTGGTCACGACCCCGTCAGTACTTTCACTAATGGTAGCCATCAGCAAAAGTTTACTTAACACCGCGCGCTGATGGGAGTACCGACGGAATTGTATCAACAACGATAAGGTTTGTTGATGGAAATTAAACCTTTGGTGATGGCTTTTACCATCAGCAAAGGCCGTTTTTCCTGTAGTGTAATAAGTACTTTACTTAGTTATATTAATGAAGATTTTTTTGAGCATGTTTTAAAAGCTACGACGACAAATCAAATTTAGAGGATACTCCAGGATATGTTTGAACATACATCTAAGACCAATGATTAAGAAGAGTACATGAAAATGTGCTATATGGCACATACCAACGAGGTGAGTAATTCTAACTCAGATGATGAGACTGAGGATGATAGGAAGGTAGAAGACATCTTTTAAATTTTGTTTGATAAACTTGAGAAACTCATGGTTGAGCATTCCAAACTTTCGAAAACACATAGAAATGCTCAAAAGATAATTTTTAATAGAAAAACTTGAAAAATGTATATGATTAATAGAAGAAAATGATAAATTAACAAAAGAATTAGCCTCATTAAAAATGTAGTAACTTAGGAAGACTCAACCCTAATAATTAAAGAATTTAAATAAGAAAACTTTAAACTTAAAGTTAACTTAATGAGTAATACCAATCTTCTTCCCTAAGAATCTGAAAACATAAACAATAGATTAAGTGAACTTAAGAATGTCATAATCACCAGTAGACTTACCTATGAAATTTTGTCTTAAAATGTAAATAAGTTTAATAAAGGAAAAGAAAATCTTAACAACTTGTTAACATCACAAAAATTAGGGAATAAAAAATTTGGACTAGGTTATAATAACGTTAACCAAAACTCTAACACTAGTAGAATAGGACCTTCAGCCACGGACTATCAGCCACAGACGAATCAGTGGCCAATAATGTCCTATCTGCCACTGACTCATCTGTTGTTGATGTTCCATGACCGAATAAATAAATCGACAACAGTATACAAGCCACAGATAAATTCATGGCCGATAGAAACTATTGTCCATGGATTAGTACGTGGCTGAAGAGTTCTAACCACGACCGTGCGATGTAAATACATTCATGGTTTTTGAATTTCAGCCATGGATATATCCGTGGTCGATATTTGATTATCGGCTGTCACGACCCCCTCCCTGGGATACGCAGGGAGGCCAGGTACATGACCAGAACTAAAAACGTATCTGCAGGTCCACTGTGCATTGCTGGGAATAGTACATGTAGTATTCAACAAACAGCCAACCAACAAACACAGAATGACACAAAGTCACAGAGAAATACTGAAAGCCAAACTCTGAACAATTTCACATACATCTCAAACATCCCATTGCATCAATTCATATAGTACAAGCACCTCTCACCCCAAAAGAAAATCCAAAGTACACATAGCTCTCTCCTCACCCCTCACCACCCAATCTAAGCTCCAACTCCCAACAACAGAACTCCAGACTCAAGCTGCAGCTCTAACAACCACCTCCAAGAACCACAGCTGAAAAAGTCAACGGGGACACTGTAACGACCACTTTTCGTTGTACGTTGTTCGTGCACGTGCTTTTGGCCGTGCACGTGTTTATTTTAGACTTTGTTTGTTTGTGAACACTTAGTGTGATATGCTGTTGTGAACGTCTCTGAGCGTAGTAAATTGTGGCACTCACTTGGAACGACATTTCTCGAGTCATTTTCCCACGATTTGATCTTATTCGAAGAGACGTTGCGATTTTCACTTTTGACGGGAGACGTTTCTATTTTTAGTTTCGTCGTCTGACGTCGAAATTGAGATCCGTTTTCTTAGTTAACTCACTTTCGTTGCCACGATCACCCCGATATTTATTTTATAATTTTTGGAGTTTATTTGACCACTTTTATATTTTTAACAAGGTTTATAATATTTTTAATAATTAATTTTTATATTAATTTCGGCCAAATAAAATTTATTTGAGTTTCAAACGTTTTAAATAATTTTTGAGCCAAATCTCAGCCCCTATCTTGGCCGCACCCAATCCATATGTGATTAGGAAGAGTAGATTTGAATTTTAAATTATTTTAAACTCTTAATCCCATTAGGATTAGCCCTAGACCTAGTCAACACATCTACACTATATAAACAACCTCTAGAAAGACCTATTTTCACAAAAAAAATAACCCTAGCCGTTTCCAAAACTCAAATTTGACGTTGCGACGATTTGTCGCAACGTTGCGACGAGTATCTCCCGCACCGACTGAGGAAAACACGCCAAAACCCCCGCACCGACCGGTAGCCCCCCGCCGCACCAAGCCCGCTCCGCACCCGCTGCTGCCGCCCACTCTGTTCGCCCGCACCGACCGAGAGAAGCTCTCGGTCAGACCGAGAGCTTCGCCCGCTTTCCGCTCCGCACAGCCGCCCGCACCAAGCCCTGCTCTGTCGCCCCGCTCCGCACCGTGCCCGACCGAAGCCCCCACCCGCTCACGCCCGCATCGCCGCACGTTGCAACGCACCCGCCCAAGCGCCCTACCGAGACGACCGACCGCACCGACCGAGAGGCCGCCCGCACCCGCTGCTGAGCCCGCTCCGCAGCGCTGCACAGCGTCGTGCGCTGTGTCTGACCGAGAGATTCTCTCGGTCAGGCTAGTGTCCGACCGAGCGACGTTCGTCGTAACGTCGCAACTCCCGCACCGCTTGCAACCGTGGGCCCCCCAAGTTCTCCAGAGGTATTGTGGGTCCCCTATAGGTCCCTAGGACTACTGTGGGCCCCACCTAGGTGCTTTCTCTCCGACGAATTGCCGCGTACGACGTTGCGACACGTCGTAGCCCGTCGTCGCACGTGCTAGCTTTGGAATCTGGAACCGTTGCTCCGGTTGATGCTCTGAACTTTCCAGCGAGGAATCTAAATTGGAATCAGGACTTGGAGCGCGTTCTCTTATTCCAACCCCCGGCGTCGCTACCCGACGCCGGTGTAGCTTTCGCGTCGTGTTGAGGTAACGCTTTGCACCCCTAGGACCCCCAACCCATTGCCTGTTAATCAAGACTAAAATTGATGTTTTTAAAATGTTTTAAATGTTTTAAATTCACTAATCAAGATTAATAATATGGACTTTAGGCCGGTGGACTTGTGCACGTAGGATAATTGTGATTTTGGACTCTCTTGGACGGTGTTTCTCAGACGTCGTACTTGCAGGCAAGTGAAACTTGCCAACTCTTGTGTAGGGCCATGTTTTTAGGCCACTTCCTTGCTTTTAGCGTAAAAGAGACTAGTCAGTGAAATGATAGCTGGCTAGACGCCTACTTGATCTAGTTTGACAACGAAACTAGATCCGTCACCTAAATGATCTAGCTTGACAACGAAGCTAGATCCAACTCTTTAAACTTGTTGATCATGCATACTAAACTGTCAGGTTTACTTTCCTTACCTGTACGCTTTACTACTTGCCATGTCATGTCATCCATGCATTGAATGTCACATTCGTAGCACACGCTACATACTTGTACTTGCTTGTCCCGGGCTAGGTGCACCCCTACACCATACTTGTTAAAAACACTTCCTGGCTCGTGATCCAGAAGCGAGCATTCCCGTTCGGGGGTAAGGCCCTGGCTCGATACACGTGGAGGGGTAGGGTTGAGCGACCAATCAGCTTAGGAGTTGGCCAGATCAGCCACTCTAGCTGTAAGGCGTGAACTCTGTGCACGAGGTGCTTACTTTACTTGTCTTGTACTAGTGAGTGTTACTTGTATAACTTGTCATCCATGCCATGTTTAAATGCCATGCTCGTACTTACTTTACTTGTTGCACTCATACTTTAACTGCCATGTCATTGCATTCATGCTAGGACTGCTAGGTTGCTTTACTTTTTCCTACTTTCAGTTTCCTTGCACAAGTCTCTTGTAGACTTGCTGACATGTGCCCCTTGCTCTTTTGGGTGTCACATGTTAGACCCTGAGCCAGAGACCGTTGCTGAGTATGTGATTGTTGCTGACGCTGGGCCTGAGTCCATGTTTGCCCAGGAGGAGTTTTGTGGACACCGGAGACATTTCTTGGTGACTTTGCTGAGTTCCTTTTGTTTTAGGCTTTGTTGTTAGTTGTCGGTGCGTGGCACCTTTGTTTTGTACGTTGTACTTTTGTGGCCATGTTTGGGCCTTTAGACTCTTTTTTTTTCTTTCTAGCCTGGTGGCTTTTTCTGTGATGTTGAAACTTATTTTGTGGATATTCTGAGATATCTCTGTTGTCTCATTTCATTATTATTATCTTGTTTCGTTCGCGTTGCAAGGACATGCAGTTTTAAATTTGATTTGACGCTTATCGGACTTGCAGCTTTGTAGCTTCAAGTCTGAGCGGACCTTCTCACGCTTCGCCTCCATATTTTTGGGAAGCGGGGCGTGACAGGTTTTATTGGTGGCCCATGCAGGTTCGTCTTGCAATTGCGAATTAACGAAACAACGATAATAACGGAATGTCCATTAAATAAATTGCAACATCCGAGTCATAAGCCCCGAGTCTAGTCGTTTCCTACATCACTAGGTGGTAAGAGACTTAGTTAGTCGTCTGTGCTTGCTAGTTAGAGGCCTCTAATTGTTAGTTAGACTCCTTGTCAGCAATTGATTTAATCGTCATAGGAGTTACCTTAGTGGTTCTTGTCTAACTCTGACCATATCAGACTTCTAGAATTTCCTTCAGTCGTTCGCTTGGGTTCATCGATTTCGGACCACGCTGAACGCATTTCATTACCGTCTAGCCCCTTAGAAAGTCTTAGCGCTTAGTTCTTAGTCTTTGGTTGGTCGACCGTAGGAGTTTCCCCGTAGATTCTCCTGATTCATATCCTAGGCGTACGTATGCTTTGATCATCCGACCATTTTCCTTGCCTCGATTCACGAGATCGCCTCATGACGATCGTCGTCAATCTTCGAACCTCTCCATTACGAACCTTGAATCTCCTGAAAGTATTTTTCGACTTCCTCCTTTCCGAAGTTTAACCGTGTTCCAAATTTTATTGTATATATACTTATACTTCATCCTCCTTCGTTGATTTAAAATTTTAAAACTTTTGTCGGAATTTTTGAACACTAGCTTATAATATTTTTCCAGCCTATATTTTTCGTACTTATGTAAATGCGTTGTCCCCTCATATATTAATTTTATTCTGAACCGTACTTTTGCTTTGCCCAATTCGATTTATAATTTTCCTTCTTATTTGTGTTATACTAATGATACGTCGTGTTTACTTTAATATACTTTCAAGACACATGGAATTTCAGCTTTTAGCCAGTCGAATTTATGCTCGACGTTTTCTCTACTTCAGATTTTTGTAAAATCACTATTTCATAACCACTTCCTGATTTAGACCCTCCATGATTTGATTTTAAAGCTTATTACCAATTTCGATAATTCTACTATTAAGTTAATATTATCTTTCCGTGCACCATACACACTTTCAATTATTTTTATATCCGAACCAGACCTGTTGTGCTCGTATATTAAGAACCTTGTGTAAATCAGTTTTCATTTTTGGCAAACCCTGGTTCTCTAAAAGTAGTTTCAAATTGATCATTTTAAATTTTCCATAGCCTAAAGTTTTGAAAGCATTTAACATGAGTTTAAATTCTTCCGTTACTTGATTTCATTCTTTGACTTTCAAAACTTTTGACAACATTATATTAAATTACCGCCGTATAATATTTTCTAAAAACTACGTCCTTAATATTCGTGTAAATGATTTTACTTCCTTTTATAATGAATTTTTAAACCAATAAACCATTTTCTCTTATTACAAATATTCGACTCAAACTTATTTTGAACAACTCGTTTTATCGACCTCCAAATATTTTTATACAAGACGAGGATTCCAACTTTTGAAGTACAACAGTTTTCAATTTCACGTATTTTAGTTTATGTTATTTACGCCGTTTCCTTCCTCTATCCTATATAAGTATCACTACATCTCCCTTTCCCCTACCTAAACATTCACCAGTGAATCACAGTTTTCCCTAACCAAGCTGTCTCCTTGTAATCGTCCTATCTGAACTCGTGCTTATCGATCCTCCCCTCGTCACGCTTTCGACCTCGACCTCCCTTTATTGCTTAGGCTTTAGTGCCCGTCAATGTCTGTGTCAACACTAAGTTGTTAGTAGGCCCTTGGACCTTGTGATGTAGTCGTAGTGCACGTACCTAAGCTACGTACGTGAGATTGAATGAGTATAACCCCATAGTATATTGATGCTTGCCTATTTTGTGATATATATATATAAATACTCGGAGTTATTCGTAATATTATGAAGTTGTTTGTGTGTTAGAATTTATAGATTTGTGAGTGGTTAGCTATACCATAATAGGGATGCCGGTGTATATAAGAGTTAGTGTTGGAATATCTAATGTAGTGTATGTAGTTAGAGATACTTGTAATGGTTGAAATAAAATAATTGGTAAAGCTATGTGTATGTTAGGTGTGATAATAATAAGTGTATGTATGGTTAAGTGAGTAGGCCTATTTTATGACCTATATACTAGTATGTGTGAGTATGTGCACATAGGTAGATATATATAGTGTTTAGACGTAAGTAGTTATGTTTTGTTGCCTGAGTATAAATGTGATATACATATGGTAGTAGGATTATAATTTTGATTGGTATTGCTTGCTTTTACGGGATGTTGCATGCGTGCATACCGTAAGGTATACACGACTATTGCACATCTTAATTATGTATGTATAGATGTGTTAGTATACTAATTATAGGTAGTAGACTATGGTGTGAATATGTATGTTGCATGTGTGTGACTATACGATGAACGCGTACGTATTAGGGAGTGTATTATAGTTATACGTATGCGGATGTCTGTATTATTATTATGGAATATTGGAGTGGTATTGGTATATGTATAAATGCCGTGTTACGTATATAGAATATTTTGATAAGTGTATTGAGTCTCACTCAAGCTTGAGTGGGTATACTCTAAGTATATTGCTATGTATGTCTGAAGTTTGAATATAGCAATGTTTGATGTATGTATAGTGATAGGAGTGTTTGTGCCTGGTTGTGTTACGCACATGGTTGTGGGTCGCTATACCAGTATATAGTTATAGGCGTTGGTCTTGTGGTATAGTTAATTACTAAGGACTTGTTCGTGTGAACGTATGTGTACTAGCTAAAACTAGGTGTGTAGGTGTGCTAGTTATATAATGATATGATTGGTATACGTGAATGAAAAGTTAGCGTGTGTGGGTGTGCACCATGCACGGGTAAGTATGTGCTTAGTTATAGTTATTGGTGACTATGGTATATGTGGCGTGTCGTAAATACAGTTATAGCACCGTATGTGATGAAAATATATGGTGAATGACTATATATTATGAAACCATAGCAGTGGTGAATGTATATTAAATATAGTAAAGCTTGATTTAAAATGGTATGGTGTGACTACATGTGTTGAGATGGTTGGTATTGGATGAATATTAGGGAGTTGAATACCCATGCTTGTTTGCGCATAGGTAGTTACCTATACGTAGAGCAATGATTGTATTTGCTAAGTGTGAGACTATCCTTATATGAGTATCTGAAATATTGTTTTGTGTTTAGGTAAGTAGTAGTTATATAAGGGATGTATGCTTATATATATGATTGAAATACGTGTATGGATTTGACTGACTATAATAGGTATAAGTGTATAACGTACGTTAATATATATATATACATGATGGTAGTGTTAATGTTTGAATACCTAGTGCATATATAAGCACTTATAATGACTATACCTGGTTTGAATTATAATGACTTGATTGGGGTAGTTACTAGAGCGACTAGCTATATTAGAAAGTCCGAGGACAGACTTAATTCTAAGGTGGGGAGGATGTAACGACCACTTTTCGTTGTACGTTGTTCGTGCACGTGCTTTTGGCCGTGTACGTGTTTATTTTAGACTTTGTTTGTTTGTGAACACTTAGTGTGATATGCTGTTGTGAACGTCTTTGAGAGTAGTAAATTATGGCACTAACTTGGAACGACATTTCTCGAGTCGTTTTCCCACGATTTGATCTTATTTGAAGAGACGTTGCGATTTTCACTTTTGACGGGAGACGTTTCTATTTTTAGTTTCGTCGTCCGACGTCGAAATTGAGATCCGTCTTCTTAGTTAACTCACTTTCGCTGCCACGATCACCCCGATATTTATTTTATAATTTTTGGAGTTTATTTGACCACTTTTATATTTTTAACAAGGTTTATAATATTTTTAATAATTAATTTTTATATTACTTTCGGCCAAATAAAATTTATTTGAGTTTCAAACGTTTTAAATAATTTTTGAGCCAAATCTCAGCCCCTATCTTGGCCGCACCCAATCCCTATGTGATTAGAAAGAGTCGATTTGAATTTTAAATTATTTTAAACTTCTAATCCCATTAGGATTAGCCCTAGACCTAGTCAACCCATCTACACTATATAAACAACCTCTAGGAAGACCTATTTTCGCAAGAAAATAACCCTAGCCGCTTACAAAACTCAAATTTGACGTTGCGACGATTTGTCGCAACGTTGCGACGAGTATCTCCTGCACCGACCGAGGAAAACACGCCAAACCCCCCGCACCGACCGGTAGCCCCCGCCGCACCAAGCCCGCTCCGCACCCGCTGCTGCCGCCCACTCCGTTCGCCCGCACCGACCGAGAGAAGCTCTCGGTCAGACCGAGAGCTTCGCCCGCTTTCCGCTCCGCACAGCCGCCCGCACCAAGCCCCGCTCTATCGCCCCGCTCCGCACCGTGCCCGACCGAAGCCCCCGCCCGCTCACGCCCGCATCGCCGCACGTTGCAACGTTGCAACGTTGCAACGCACCCGCCCAAGCGCCCGACCGAGACGACCGACCGCACCGACCGAGAGGCCGCCCGCTCCTCAGCGCTGCACAGCGCCGTGCGCTGTGTCTGACCGAGAGATTCTCTCGGTCAGGCTAGTGTCCGACCGAGCGACGTTCGTCGCAACGTCGCAACTCCCGCACCGCTTGCCACCGTGGGCCCCCCAAGTTCTCCAGAGGTACTGTGGGTCCCCCATAGGTCCCTAGGACTACTGTGGGCCCAACCTAGGTGCTTTCTCTCCGACGAATTGCCGCGTACGACGTTGCGACACGTCGTAGCCCATCGTCGCACGTGCTAGCTTTGGAATCTGGAACCGTTGCTCCGGTTGATGCTCTGAACTTTCCAGCGAGGAATCTAAATTGGAATCAGGACTTGGAGCGCGTTCTCTTATTCCAACCCCCGGCGTCGCTACCCGACGCCGGTGTAGCTTTCGCGTCGTGTTGAGGTAACGCTTTGCACCCCTAGGACCCCCAACCCATTGCCTGTTAATCAAGACTAAAATTGATGTTTTAAAAATGTTTTAAATGTTTTAAATTCACTAATCAAGATTAATAATATGGACTTTAGGCCGATGGACTTGTGCACGTAGGATAATTATGATTTTGGACTCTCTTGGACGGTGTTTCTCAGACATCGTACTTGCAGGCAAGTGAAACTTGCCAACTCTTGTGTAGGGCCATGTTTTTAGGCCACTTCCTTGCTTTTAGCGTAAAAGAGACTAGTCAGTGAAATGATAGCTGGCTAGACGCCTACTTGATCTAGTTTGACAACGAAACTAGATCCGTCACCTAAATGATCTAGCTTGACAACGAAGCTAGATCCAACTCTTTAAACTTGTTGATCATGCATACTAAACTGTCAGGTTTACTTTCCTTACCTGTACGCTTTACTACTTGCCATGTCCGCATTCGTAGCACACGCTACATACTTGTACTTGCTTGTCCCGGGCTAGGTGCACCCCTACGCCATACTTGTTAAAAATACTTCCTGGCTCGTGATCCAGAAGCGAGCATTCCGTTCGGGGGTAAGGCCCTGGCTCGATACACGTGGAGGGGTAGGGTTGAGCGACCAATCAGCTTAGGAGTTGGCCCGATCAGCCACTCTAGCTGTAAGGCGTGAACTCTGTGCACGAGGTGCTTACTTTACTTGTCTTGTACTAGTGAGTGTTACTTGTATAACTTGTCATCCATGCCATGTTTAAATGACATGCTCGTACTTACTTTACTTGTTGCACTCATACTTTAACTGCCATGTCATTGCATTCATGCTAGGACTGCTAGGTTGCTTTACTTTTTCCTACTTTCAGTTTCCTTGCACAAGTCTCTTGTAGACTTGCTGACATGTGCCCCTTGCTCTTTTGGGTGTCACATGTTAGACCCTGAGCCAGAGACCGTTGCTGAGTACGTGATTGTTGCTGACGCTGGGCCTGAGTCCATGTTTGCCCAGGAGGAGTTTTGTGGACACCGGAGACCTTTCTTGGTGACTTTGCTGAGTTCCTTTTGTTTTAGGCTTTGTTGTTAGTTGTCGGTGCGTGGCACCTTTGTTTTGTACGTTGTACTTTTGTGGCCATGTTTGGGCCTTTAGACTCTTTTTTTTCTTTCTAGCCTGGTGGCTTTTTCTGTGATGTTGAAACTTATTTTATGGATATTCTGAGATATCTCTGTTGTCTCATTTCATTATTATTATCTTGTTTCGTTCGCGTTGCAAGGACCTGCAGTTTTAAATTTGATTTGATGCTTATCGGACTTGCATCTTTGTAGCTTCAAGTCTGAGCGGACTTTCTCACGCTTCGCCTCCATATTTTTGGGAAGCGGGGCGTGACAGACACGTCAACGCGTGACCCAGTAGGAATGCCAACTCCCTCTAGTATGCTATTATGAAAATGCAACTATTCTACTTGCATTCATAGCAATGTGCAAATGAAGTATGGAATGAGCTAAAGGGAATACGTGTATGACATAAAGCATTGAATGCATAACATAACGTAAGTACAACAACAAAAGAGTGCAACAACATAAGTAAAATAAACGCAAGCGACAAGAACTACAATAGGCGATGTATATAACAAGGGTATACAACATGGAAGGGCTACAAGTAAAGAGCGTATATGTAAGCAACAATTGATAATGCTACAAAAGTAATGAAAGTTATCTGAAGTGTTTTTGACCCTAAGTAGTGGGTAGACCCTCTTGGGACTCGACTTCACCCCCAGTTGGGGTGGAACAGCCAAACTCCCCGAAACAAGCTCTAACTAAAGGAGCCATGTTTTCCCCTTATTTCCCCTTCACATTTCTCCAATTCTCCTCATTTCCGCCACTCCCTGCCACTCGAGCAAGAACAGGAGGGCCACCAACCACCAGTCCAGCCCCTCATGTTTTCCCCACAACTTAGTGTCCCCCAATCCCCGTGTCACCCTCATTTAAGAGGACTTAATCATTTATTAACATTTCAATTAAAAAGATTAACATGTAACAAAAAGAATCACATAACAACCACCATTTTCACCTCCTCTCATTCCAACACATATAACTTTTCCAACTACAACATTTGCCACATAGTTCTCATTTCCAACACATATAATGTCGACACATATAATCTTCCATCCATAACATTCCAACATAGCCCAAATATGCAATAGCCCTTCCCAAATACTTGGGGGCATAATAAACATAACCCATAGTTCAATTGAACCAACATAAGACCAATAACAAGATAGCAACTTTTTAGTGGAATGATTAATTTCATACAAGTATTTCCACCAACACAACATAAGGCCACTAATAGCATGATATAACTTGAAAGGGGATTGATTACTTTCAAAGCATGAAATTAAATGCATTTCACCCATGGTTCTCTTTTCAATACATACGAGTTTATAACTTCAACATTTCACCCAAAACAGTCCAGCTTGCTGAAAATTGCACAACAGTCAAGTTGAATGACATTTTTCTCCATATTTTTGTATGAAATATAATACTGCAATGTAAATGAAAGTTGTAGGTAGTATAGTTTTAGATTCACAGATATAATTTCAGGCAAATATATTAAGCAAGTGATTTATGATGAATTATTTCGTGAAGTCTGTCAAATCTGTTTTCCAGACAGATTTCAGAGTCTATCTTGATTGCTGATTTTGCGCCTATTGCAGTCAGTATTTCTAAAATTAAGCACTGAGATGAAGTTGAAGAAAACTTTCCAACAAGACCAAGAATAGCAAATTCCATAAAGTGTGCAGGTAATAAACTCCAATTTTCTTAACTGTGTCTAGTGTGACAGAATTCCAGACATGTTGCAAAAATCGAATTTTTAACCTAACTTCCAGTTTGAATTGGAAAAAGTTGTGAACATGAAAGTTGTTCATAACTACGAAATACACAACTTATAAAACTTCTAAAGCATTCCTAATAGCTAATTAAGCCCAGCACTTAGTCAAAGTTTTAGCTTTTCAGGATAAACTTTCAGCATCAAGAACAAAAGTGATCCATGAAAATTAATCATGTATTAAGCTCAAAATTAAACAGGAGTCAATTCTACAATGACATTCAAGTAGCATACTAGGGGAAATTGGATTCCTACCTCAATCTTTGGATGAGAGAGTTTCTCTTCTCTTTCTCCTCCTTCCTTGTCCTTCCTCCTCTTCCTCTTCCTCTCTCCTTTCTCTCTCTCTCTCTTTCCTTTTTCTTTTTCTTTCTTTCTTTCCTTCCTTTTTTTCTTTCTTCCTCTAAAAATTTCAGCCACTCTTTAATGAAAACAAAAACAAAATGAAGGGGAGATATTTTTGGGAGAGTGTAAAAAGGAGAGGAAGTGGGTAGAATGGTGTAGAAAAGTGTAGGTTTTATTAATTAAGAAGTTATATCTTAAAACCTTCATTATTTACAAGTTTGTCATTCCTCCCAATGGTTCTTGCATTGACATGTGGCATGGTAGTAATAGCATAAGATAAAATATCTAATTATGTAGTTAATTAGTTTGGCTTGCTAATTAGTATGTCTTCTATTAGTATCTCCATTAACTATACACATGTCATCCTACTACACACACATAATTACAAATGTGCCATTACACAATTAAAACTCTCATAAAACTCTCTTCTCTCTTCTCATCTCCTCATAATAATCCAAGCCCAACTACAAAGCCCAACCCACTTTAGTTACTAAAAATTAGCTAAGGGCCCAACCAATAATAATAACAAAATCAACAATAATAACAACATCCAACAATAAGAACACTAAAACTAATAATAACACTAATTGTTACGACCTAAAGATCGTGATAGTCCGACCTTCCGCCGAAGCCCGCCGGATACCTTGCCAGCTCGCCCTCCTTCGTGAAGCCTACTTGGGCCAGCAGCAGGACGCCCCTTGCCCCGTCATTATAGACCGCACACTCATTCCCCCCGGTCTGCTAGGCGACCGACGACCCTAAGGCCCAATACGATCCGAGGAAGAGCGCACTCCGCCTAGACCAGTGAGGGGCACACCCCGCCATGCCTGGTGCAAGGGGCGGACTCCGCCAATGTACCCGCCAGTTGCGCGTCTGTCTCCCTCTGAGCTCGTCGGATACGACGAGCTGGGCATGCGAACGATCGCTCATCATCAGTCGGGAGCAACCTAGCGACTCATCTGCGGCCGCGATCCTCATACGCACTCCAACGACTCTTCGCCACTTCGAACACGACAAACAACCTAGTATAGGGACGCTTCTGACACTTCCACCGCTCAACAACATGACAAAGTGCCCCTGGCCGCTGCGCCCAATGACACTCGGTGCTTTCGGCCCTGACACCCTGACAAAAGCACCCCTGGCCGTTGCGCCATCTGACAAAAGAATGGTCGACACCCCAGACCCTGACATCCTCGTCCGAAGCTTCTGCCGACAGGTAGGCCAGCTCAGTACGTCGAGTCAGCATGCCAGGTCAGCCTCACCTAACCACCTCCCTCAGGTATAAATACCCCTTTTTCTCCATCGCGGAAGGGGTTTGGCAAATTAACTCTCAATCTTCATACACAAGGGCAAAGGTCTTCCATATCTTTGTTATTCCACATCCGATAGCTCGTCACGTACGGCCGACTCACTCTTAGTCTGACCTACGAACCTGGCCCCCTCTTTAAGTCCTATTTCTAACTTAGGCATCAGAGAGGCTAAGGGTTGGACCATAACCCGGCCTTTCTGACGAGCTGCTCCTTGTGCAGGCCAGCCCGTCGTCTCGGATCGCGCTCTGCTCCCACCTCAGCCAGTGCGGTCGTCGAGCTAACCCCCAGCGGAATCGTTTCCGTGGTCAGCCTTTGTAGTGTGCTCAGCCTCGTCACTACACTCATCACCTGTCAAATAGCCTACCCTAATCACCTCCTAATCATAATAACAGTGCCCTTGGTTCCCCTTAATACAAGTTCATTGTATGCGAGTTTTACCCCGCAACACTAATAATAACAACCTCAACGCCATAATATACTACATGTCCCACAAAAACATATACCATACCGTACAAGGCAACTGAGCCATTACATTCTACCCACCTTAGAATAAAGTCCGTCCTCGGACTTTCCAACTCAGGACATAGCTAAGGGTGAATATTGTTATACAGGGTCAATCTACTCCAAACTTATATATACAACACATTCATATATCAACACTTATACCATTTCACAATACACACATTCATGGTATTGTACAAACATACACATGCACCTCTACACTCTGACATACAATCATGTATGTCTCCTATCATCCATCCCACATTGACATATATATCACCACACAAGGTCTACTATATCAATATCAATATCAATACACATAGATAACCATTCAAAAAATATATTCATCCATACACAGGAGTAAGCGTACCAGCTTACAGCCGTACATGTATCACATACTCATCACATACATCATCTCATAACACTAATATTCTTAAGAAATATTCACACATACATGAGTGGAACTCAAGATCCACACATGCATCTGCACACCCTACATGTGCATATATCACATACAGTATATAGCCACAACACAGTACATCCACACGCTACATGCATCTCAATCAAGTATATAATTCAATTTTACACACTACTTATATGTCAACCATTTATTAACACATATAATTCAAACACAATCACATAGTCATATAATCATTCGTACATATATTACAATCATATGCACATGAATATATCATCCCAATATACTCGGCAAGCCATATTACACACTTATAGAACTATAGATGTACATGCTTACATACCTACACACATAAATATGTACATACATTCATATAGAATCAACACTCAAATGTAAATCCTCTGGGTTCTATACCTCAATCTTCTGATATATGGTCCCATCATAAGGCTGGACTCTACCCACCTTAGGACTCAACTACCCACAAACACATGAACACTACTCGTACTATTCCATACACAACCGCAGTGAGGGGACCTGCATGGGCCACCACCTGTCACGACCCCCTCCCTGGGATACGCAGGGAGGCCAGGTACATGACGAGAACTAAAAACGTATCTGCAGGTCCACTACGCATTGCTGGAAATAGTACATGTAGTATTCAACAAACAGCCAACCAACAAACACAGCACGACAAAAAGTCACAGAGAAATACTGAAAGCCAAACTCTGAACAATTTCACATACATCTCAAACATTCCATTGCATCAATTCATATAGTACAAGCACCTCTCACCCCAAAAGAAAACCCAAAGTACACATAGCTCTCTCCTCACCCCTCACCATCCAGTCTAAGCTCCAACTCCCAACAACAGAACTCCAGACTCAAGCTGCAGCTCTAACAACCATCTCCAAGAACCACACCTGAAAAAGTCAATGGGGACACGTTAACGCGTGACCCAGTAGGAATGCCAACTCCCTCTAGTATGCTATTATGAAAATGCAACTATTCTACTTGCATTTATAGCAAGGTGCAAATGAAGTATGGAGTGAGCTAAAGGGAACACGTGTATGACATAAAGCATTGAATGCATAACATAACTTAAGTACAACAACAAAAGAGTGCAACAACATAAGTAAAATAAACGCAAGCGACAAGAACTACAATATGCGATGTATATAACAAGGGTATACAACATGGAAGGGCTACAAGTAAAGAACGTACAAGTAAGCAACAATTGATAATGCTACAAAAGTAATGAAAGTTATCTGAAGTGTTTTGGACACTAAGTAGTGGGTAGACCCTCTTGGGACTCGACTTCACCCTCAGTTGGGGTGGAACAGCTAAACTCCCCTAGACAAACTCTTACTAAAGGAGCCCTGTTTTCCATTTCCCCTTCACATTTCTCCAATTCTCCTCATTTCCGCCACTCCCCGCCACTCGGGCAAGAACAGGAGGGCCACCAACCACCAGTCCAGCCCCTCATGTTTTTTCCACAACTTAGTGTCCCCCAATCCCTGTGTCACCATCATTTAAGAGGACTTAATCATTTATTAACATTTCAATTAAAAAGATTAACATGTAACAAAAAGAATCACATAACAACCACCATTTTCACCTCCTCTCATTCCAACACATATAACTTTTCCAACCACAACATTTGCCACTAATTCTAATTTGCAACACATATAATGCCAACACATATACTCTTCCATCCACAACACTCCAACATAGCCCAAATATGCAATAGCCCTTCCCAAATACTTGGGGGCATAATAAACATAACCCATAGTTCAATTGAACCAACATAAGACCAATAACAAGATATCAACTTTTTAGTGGAATGATTAATTTTATACTTGACTATATACAAGTATTTCCACCAACACAACATAAGGCCACTAATAGCATGATATAACTTGAAAGGGGATTGATTACTTTCAAAGCATGAAATTAAATGCATTTCACCCATGGTTCTCCTTTCAATACATATGAGTTTACAACTTCAACATTTCACCCAAAACAGTCCAGCTTGCTGAAAATTGCACAACAGTCAGGTTGAATGACATTTTTCTCCATATTTTTGTATGGAATATAATACTGCAATGTAAATGAAAGTTGTAGGTAGGATAGTTTTGGATTCACAGATAAAATTTCAGGCAAATATATTAAGCAGGTGATTTATGATGAATTATTTCGTGAAGTCTGTCAAATCTGTTTTCCAGACAGATTTCAGAGTCTGTTTTGATTGCTGATTTTGGGCCTATTGCAGTCAGTATTTAAAAAATTAAGCACGGAGATGAAGTTGAAGAAAAACTTGTTAAATTTCCAACATGACCAAGAACAACAAATTCCATAGAGTGTGCAGGTAATAAACTCCATTTTTCTAAACTGTGTCCAGTGTGACAGAATTCCAGACTTGTTGCAAAAATCGAAGTTTTAACCTAACTTTCAGTTTGAATTGGAAAAAGTTGTGAACATGAAAGTTGTTCATAACTACGAAATACACAACATATAAAATTTCTAAAGCATTCCTAATAGCCAATTAAGCCCATCACTTAGTCAAAGTTTTAGCTTTTCAGGATAAACTTTCAGCATCAAGAACAAAAGTGATCCATGAAAATTAATCATGTATTAAGCTCAAAATAAAACATGAGTCAATTCTACAATGAAATTCAAGTAGTATACTAGGGGAAATTGGATTCCTACCTCAATCTTAGGATGAGAGAGTTTCTCTTCTCTTTCTCCTCCTTCCTTCTCATTCCTCCTCTTCCTCTTCCTCTCTCCTTTCTCTCTTTCTTTCCTTTTCCTTTTTCTTTCTTTCTTTCCTTTTTTTCTTTCTTCCTCTAAAAATTTCAGCCACCCCTTAATGAAAACAAAAACAAAATGAAGGGGAGATAATTTTGGGAGAGTGTAGAAAGGAGAGGAAGTGGGTAGAAGGGTGTAGAAAAGTGTAGGTTTAATTAATTAAGAAGTTATATCTTAAAACCTTCATTTTTTACAAGTTTTTCATTCCTCCCAATGGTTCTTGTATTGACATGTGGCATGGTAGTAATAGTATAAGATAAAATATCTAATTATGTAGTTAATTAGTATGACTTTCTAATTAGTATGGCTTCTATTAGTATCTCCATTAACTATACCCATGTCATCCTACTACACACACATACATAATTACAAATGTGCCATTACACAATTAAAACTCTCATAAAACTCTCTTCTCTCTTCTCATCTCCTCATAATAATCCAAGCCCAACTACAAAGTGACGTCCCCCGGCTCTTAATACTCATAAGAGTGCAGTTGGATAGGGGATACCAGATTTAAAATATTTGTACCACAAGCGCACGGTGTTGTAGTGTGGCTTGGGGGTCGAACACAGGGAGGCGTGGTTGTGCTTGTTTCTAAGAGGAACCAAGTCACCCTACGGGTGAGCTAGCCCGATCGATCGTTGGTTTGTCACGGAATGTAAGTACGAAGGATAAACAATATGAAGGGAAACCCAGGACTTCGGTTTCCACCCTATCGTGTGTTCTCGCTATTATGCCCTACAGATAGGAAAACGATCAGAATTAGGGTTTAGCAGTGAGACGTTGTCTCTAAGAGTGATATCAGCATCCCATGGGCCCGATATTCCAGTCGGTGCCCAGGATGATACACCGGACTACCCGGGTTCGGTCAGTGGGCATTCCCATGTCCATTAACACTGACCGACTCCGGGAGCACTAAGCTCGCAACGATAACTCCCAACATCTCATCCTGCCGCTCCCGCGCGCTAGGATTCGATGTCTACGAGTCAACCGCCAAGTTTATTCCCCCTTGGCCCTACGGTCAAAGGCGGTCTTTTTCCCACCGATGACAATGAAACACCCCGAGTAACCTACTAAATTCCTAATCCCTATCGAAATCCTAGTCCTATGGATGCATCAGGGAGAACCCACGGTGGGGTTTCCACCGAAATCCCAGATTTGGGAACTACTCACACATTATAGCTAAAAAGCAATCTAAATGAAAATAAACCATAAAAATCATGATCAGGCAATTGAAATGAAGTAGTAGCAATGCAATTAAGACTATATTAAAGTTTCAAAAAGATCGAAAAACTTACAGATAACAATAAAATTCCAGCCGTCACAAATAGAGAAAAAAACAGAAAAAATACAACTCTCCCGTTTCTTAGGCAGATATATATAGAAATCGACATCACCCGATCGGTTGAAGAATCACCCGATCGATTGAAGAATCACCCGATCGGTTGAAGAATCAACCGATCGTGTGAGCTGCTACGTGCTTCGGCTGCGAGCTTCAGAAATTTCACCCGCTTGCTTGACCCGACCGGTTGGCGCAAGCGGGTCGTCGTTTGAAGGGATGCGGTCATCTGATGAACCGATCGGTTGAGTTATCAACCGATCGGTTGGAATTATTGCCCAATAGAACAGAGACTTCAGTCGACTTTGCACGGTCAGCGGGCCATCGGGTGAGCTCTCCGGGTCGTCGTTCGTTAAATTTGCTACAGATGAACCGATCGGGTGAAGGTCACCCGATCGGTTGGAATTCAGCTCCAATTTCCCAAGAACTCTGTTGGGATGAACCGGTCGGCGAACCGGTCAGTTGACCTTGCACTTCGCTTTAGCTTCAGTCTGGGTCGGACACGCGTGCATCACCCGGTCGGTTGGCTGTGTCCAACCGATCGGGTGGGGGCTGAAAGATGGCAATCTTCGTTGTTTGGCCCACTGGATCACGTGTGACTCCTCCCGTTGCTCCGGAGACTTATGATATCTTCGTTATGTGTCCCCTATACTTACGATCTCCTGCAAACACACAAAAGCACGGAAAAGTGAAAGAAAACTAGAAAACACGAGAAAATGGATACGGGACGACGGAAAATAACGGAAAAACACAAAGAAGACGTGCATGAATTTATAAAATATACACACACGTCAAAATCCCCCAAGCTGAACCCTTCCTCCTCCTCGAGGAAGACGAGTGAGAGTAGGAGCTCGGAGGGAGAAAATAGAGAGAAAGAGAGAAAAAGAGAAATCTAAATCCTAAATCGCCCGTCCGGACCAACAAAATCAACAACGCCACACCAAGCAAGCAAGCGACAAATCACAACACTAAACAAAGGAAGACGAGTCCAAACGAGTGTCGTGGGCCCACGCGGTGAAGCGCAAGTGAGTGTGGTCGCGTGCTAGCAGACGGTGTTACTATCTACAATGTGCAGTAGAGCTCCATATACACAAATCCAAGAAAAGACCCAAATATAGATTTGATTTGAAATAAGCGGTGAATAGATAGCTCAAGCATGCAATAGAACAGTAAGAATCGAATCGTATCATACGTCAGGGACTCCACAACTAGGGACTAGGAAATCACCACACTATCGCCTAGATAATAGCTAGAAGGTCCATATTGTTGAATATTGGACTCCCCGGATTTGGTTTTGGATGATGAGCAAACATAAATAATTCATGAACTAACAATTTGTGAGCGCAGTATTGGAGATCGTCGCCAATTCCACGAGAATATTCAAAGCGACATCTCAACACTTCCAAAAGCTCGTATTCAAGCCTAAAGCTTCGTTGAAGCTCTTACAACGCTTTGGAAATAATGAAGATTCAATCGAAGCTCTCAAAGACCGTTTATTAAGGTTTTATTTATAGTCTTTTAGTTTCGATTGATAGAATGTTAAGCCTTGAGTATATCTTACGTTTCTATCTTCATTTCGCTCATTTCGTAGCTCTAGGATTCTTGCACAAGTTCACTCTATCTTCCTCGAAGCGTCGCGCTTCGATTCGGACTTTGTTGTGCATGTTAGTTGGTACAAGAACAAGTACTGACCGACTAGATCACAATCTAGTCGGTCGGCCACTGTTCTTGGACCGACTAGTTTCAGTCAGTTAAATCTTTGTTCTTTACTGTTTACAGTTAGTCGGTCTACGTTGACTCACCGACCGACTAGTTTGTGAACTAGTCGGTCAGTGATGCTTCTTTGACCGACTAGTTACGATTTACTGTACATGCCAAATTTCTCCTAAGCTACTGTTTACCGTTAGTCGGTCTAAGAACGTTTGATGACCGACTAGTTGACAATCTAGTCGGTCAACTTTTGTTCTTGGACCGACTAAGTCAACTTGCCTTCAGACTAGTTTTCTAGGTCTGAAATTCTATCTCTTCTCAGATCTGCTCTTAGTCGGTCCATGCTTTGTGACTGACCGACTAGTTGTTGAACTAGTCGGTCAGTGAATATTCTTTGACCGACTAATTCACTCAGATTTCTTTCCGTTGGAGATTGACCTAACTTATGTTTTTGGGTTCCTATAAATACGAACCTAGGTCATTTCTATCTTCAATAGAGCTGCCATTAAGAGATTCATTGAGCCCTAAAGAGATAGCCATTCTCCCTCAAATCTAAAGCTCTCTTCCTCACAAGAAAGCCATTCTCTCTCATTTCTAGATCTAGAGAGAAGCTTGTTCTTGGTGAGCTCTTCAAGCTATTGCTTGATCCAAGTCTCCAACTCTTCCCTAGGCACCCATTGCTGCTCATTTCCTTGGTGCTAGGGCTTGGTGACTTCATCTTCCTCAAATCCTTCATTCCACCTATTGGGTAAGAAAAACTCAAGGTATAGGATTTTGTGGTAAGAGTATTTATTTCATTTAAACTCTTTATATTGCTTATTGGCTCTCTCGGTTGTGAGAGAAGTTTGTGATCCCGGGTTGTGGGATTCACTTTGCCATTGCATGTATGATTTGATCTTGTGAAGGTTTTTCACAAGATATTCATAGTGGAAATCTTGAGTTAGGGTTTCTAACTCAAGTATCCGGAGGGGATCCGGGTGGTTGGGACGTAGGATCACCGGGAACAAGTCGGGGAGACTTGGGTGGATCCGAACCCATTAACATCGTTTGTTAGCTTTGTTTATTTCATTGTTGTCAATCAATTTAAGCTTCCGCAAATTGATTTGGTGGTTGTTTGCAATTTAATTCGGAATTATACGCCTTATTATTTTAAAGTACTATTCACCCCCCCTCTAGTACTTGTGCAGTAGCTGGTAGGGCATTACATTTGGTATCAGAGCCAGATTCTCAGCTATGTCTGCCAACGACAACGAGACCGTGCGTCCACCTTCCAACTATGACACCTTCAGGAACCGTGAAGGAGCATCTTCCGTGATGGAAGGACATTCCTCTACGAGGCCTCCATTCTTCAACGGTACCAACTACGGGTACTGGAAGTGTCGGATGGAAACCTTCCTCCGAAGTGCATCTTTATGGAGAACTACAATGAAGGAGTATATTGAACCCGAAGAAGAAGATTTTGAGAAATGGACTACCGCGGAGGTCGCCGCGGAGGTAAGCAATGCCAAGGCAATGAACGCCTTGCAATGTGCATTGGAGCCCGAGGATTTCAATAAGATATGCACATGTAAGAGTGCATATCAAATTTGGAACTCCCTCCTCATTCTACACGAAGGGACGAGTAGGGTAAGAGACTCTAAACTCGTAGTCGTAACCAAAGATTACGAAATGTTTCATATGCAACAGGGCAAGAAGATGAAAGAATATTACGCTCGTTTCGTTGATATAATAAACGAGTTAGAGGCCCTCGGCAAGATCTACACTCAAAAGGAGAAGTGCTTAAAGCTTATTGAAGGACTTCCCTCTTCTTGGGAAAAACGTACCTTCGCCATCGAGGAAGGTAATGACATGGACAAATATACCGTAGTTCAACTAATGGGTACTTTGATGTCATATGAGGTACGCAAAGATAGCAAGGTGAAGCTACAAGAAAAGATGAAGTCATATTTGAACCTAGATGCGCCTAAGAAAAAGGCGATTGCATTCAAGGCGGCTTCATCCACCTCTACCGATGATGAGAACTCGGAAGAAGAAATGGACATGGAATCCATTGCACTCATGGCAAAGAAGTTCAATCGCTTCTTCCGAAAGGGTAACTTCAAACACAAATCTAAGTTTACATCTACTAACGCCTCTCCACCTTTGTGCTTTAAATGCAATAAGCCAGGACACATCAAAGCGGATTGTCCTCAAAACAAGCAAAAGGAGAAGTGGAAGGCGCCAAAGTATGACAAGTCCAAGAAGTACACGAAAGGAAACAAGAAGGGACTTGTCGGAGCTACCTTCACCGACTCCGAGGATTCCTCAAGCGGAGAGTCGGACGATGAGCACGTGGAGCAAGCACACATGTGTTTCATGGCAAGAGAGGAGCACGATCAAGGATCCTCCTCTTCCGATGATAGTGATGAAGAAAGCGATGAGGTAACGATGGATGATCTTAGGGATGCTAACACTCAACTTTGGTCAAAATATACTAAGTTAGTAAATAGATATACTAAGGTAAAAGATGACCTAGCTAGCATTCAAACATCGCCTAAGACTATCATCACCAACAACGACACCGTTGTTGAAGAGTTAAGAAAAGAGATAGTAAATCTCAAATCTAAACTTGAACATGTTAGCATTGAGGATGCGGAAGAACATGAGATAGCGGATTTAACTTCTCAAAACTCGACTTTGAGTATTGAGAACGAGAATCTTAAATCTCGTGTTTATGTGCTCACTTCGCAAATATCCACTTTGGATACTTCCTTGCGTTCTCTCAAAGAGAAATATGAGGACACATTGGGCCGAATCAACAAATTCAACAAGGGTAAAGGCCATTTGGATAATATCCTAAAAGATTTACTTCCGGCCAAGCACCACATTGGCTTGGGGTATATGATGGGAAATTCTTCCAAGTCGGTCACTACCTTTGTTAGGCCAACTTCCGAAGCCTCAACGAGTGGGAGCAAACACTCTATTGGTAGTTCATCTACCAATGGTGCTTCCACCTCGTCCACACCCTCTTTCGGAAAGAAACCCACATTGGGTGGACCTCCAAAGAAGGGGCATGCTTATATGTACACCAATTCCATGCCACGTAGGAACACACGTCCTACTCCACCATCTCACACTTATGATGATTTTTATGCAACACATTCTCGGGCACGTGCACACCAAGTGAGACACCCTCACGCACGTGTTCCCACACATGCATATGTACACCCACCTCATCATATGAATAATTCTCGTCGTGCACCATTCCATCATGTCCCGTATGCCTATCCATAACATGCATCACGTAGAAATCAACGTCGCATGCATGCACCCAATAGGATGATGGCTCCCAAAGTTTTCACGATTTGGAGCCCAAAGGACACAAGCATGGACGAAAAACAAATATATATGAATGCTTATTTTTCGGATGTTGTGCATAGTAAGAATTATGTGGGGAAGTCTAAGTCCACTTGGACTTGGCTTCCAAAGGTCTAATCCCTTGGACCCAATGACCTTGGGTACCATGATATGAAACTTATCTATCTTTAGGTACTCAAGGAAAAGAAAAAGAAAAGGAGCAACAAATTTAAATTTAGCTCCAAAGGGAATTGGATACTCGATAGCGGGTGCTCCAAACACATGACGGGTGACGCTCGATTGCTCTCCGGAGTGGTTCCCATTGTGAATGGAAACCGCGTCGTATTTGGAGGCAACGAGAGCGGAACCATCATAGGTGTTGGTAATGTCGGTAACCCTTCTAAACCATTAATTAGTGATGTGTATCTTGTTAGTGGTTTAAATCATAATCTTATTTCAATAAGTCAACTTTGTGACAAAGGTTACAAAGTTAGCTTTGCGAAAGGATTGTGTCATATTTTAAGAAAGGATAATGAAAAATTATTATTTTCCGGAACTCGTCGTAAAGACATTTATATTTTGGATCTTCCTAAGTCATATGAACAATGTCTCGTTGCCAACACAAGTGAACAACACTTATGGCATCGACGCTTTGGACATGTGAACTTTGGAACACTATATAAGCTTTCAAAATTGAATTCTATTAAAGGTTTTCCGAAGCTTGTTTTTGAAAAGAAAAGTTTTTGTGATTGTTGTCAACGCGGCAAGCTTCCTAAATCTTCATTTAAACCTAAGAAAAGCATCTCTACAAAACGGCCACTAGAGCTATTACATCTAGATTTATTTGGGCCAACTAGAGTAGCTTCCTTAGGAAATGCAAGGTATGGACTTGTCATCGTAGATGACTATTCAAGATTTACTTGGGTATTTTTCTTGTGCAATAAAAATGAAGCTTTTGAAAACTTCACAATTTTTGTTAAGAAAGTACAAAATCTCTTAGGAAACACCATTGTCACTATTCGTAGTGATCATGGAGGTGAATTTGAGAATGAGTCTTTTGAGACATTTTGTGATGAAGTTGGTATTACTCACACCTTCTCTTTCCCTCGTGCACCGCCTCAAAATGGTGTAGTTGAGAGAAAGAATAGGACGCTAGTGGAGTGTGCTCGCACTATGCTTGATGATAGCCAACTTGGCCATCAATTTTGGGCGGAAGCGGTACACACCGCTTGCTATGTGTTTAATAGAATACTTTTGAGGCCCGGCACTAAACAAACTTGTTATGAATTGTTGTTTGGTAGGTTGCCTCAAGTTAAACATTTTCGTGTTTTTGGTTCGAAATGTTTTATTAAGAACACATATGGTAGTTTGGACAAATTCGATCCGAGATCCGATGAGGGGATTTTTGTGGGATATTCTTCGCGTAACAAAGCCTACCGGATATTCAACAAACGAACCTCGACGATCGAGGAGTCGCTTCATGTCTCATTTAATGAAGGATTTGTTCCAACTAGAAGTTCAAATGATAATGATTCTATGGATGTTTTATGTGATTCATTTGATAATTCTAAGTCTATTGATTCTATTGAGACTAACCCGACTAATGAAGTTGTTGAGAATGTTCCAAGTGATCAAGGTATTCCCAAGCGACTTCATGTCATTCGCGACCATCCCCATGAGCAAGTAATTGGCAATATTCAAGATAGTGTCAAGACAAGATCACAAGTTCACCACTTCGCCAATTGCGCCTTTGCCTCATCAATAGAGCCAAAGAATATAGTTGAAGCATGCGAAGATAGTGCTTGGATACTTTCCATGGAGGAGGAGCTCATTCAATTCGAGAGGAATGAAGTGTGGGAGCTTGTTCCATTGCCTTCGAAGAACCACACCGTCATAGGGACAAAGTGGATTTTCAAGAACAAAACCGACGAAAACCAAGTCGTCGTCCGGAACAAAGCTCGGTTAGTAGCTCAAGGCTATCGACAAGAGGAAGGTATTGATTTCGAAGAATCCTTCGCTCCGGTGGCTAGATTAGAATCAATTAGATTACTTTTGTCTTTTGCATGCCATAAGAATTTTAAATTATTTCAAATGGATGTTAAAAGTGCTTTTTTAAACGGAGATGTCGTTGAGGAAGTTTACGTTTCTCAACCTCCGGGCTTCATAAATGAAAAATTTCCAAATCACGTTTTTAAACTAAAGAAAGCTCTTTATGGTTTGAGACAAGCTCCTCGAGCTTGGTATGATCGCCTAAAGAATTTTCTTTTGGATTTGAATTTTAAAATGGGCGAAGCCGATTCAACTCTTTTTGTTAAGCATGCGAATAATGATATTTTATTAGTACAAATTTATGTTGATGATATCATTTTCGGTGCTACTAACTTCACTCTTTGCGAAGAGTTTTCTAATGTTATGAAGGAACAATTTGAGATGAGCCACATGGGCGAACTCAAATATTTCTTAGGACTCCAAATTCGCCAAATGAACGATGCAATCTTCATCCACCAAACGAAGTACACGGTGGAGTTGCTAAAGCGATTTGGAATGGAGAATACCTCCGGGAAAAAGACTCCAATGAGCACGACTACGCATCTTGACAAGGATACGGGCGGTAAGGATGTAGACATTCGTTTATATCGAGGTATGATTGGTAGTTTGCTTTATCTTACCGCAAGTAGGCCCGATATTATGTTTGCCGTATGTATATGTGCTCGTTATCAGTCTCAACCTAAGGAGTCTCACTTAGTAGCGGTAAAGCGTATTTTTCGCTATCTAAGTTACACTTTAGACTTTGGATTACTTTATCCGAGATCTAGCACATATGAGTTAATCTCATATAGTGATGCCGATTATGCGGGATGCAAATCCGACAGGAAAAGTACTAGTGGCACTTGCCATTTTATAGGAAATTCTCTTGTCTCTTGGTTTTCCAAGAAGCAAAATTCCGTATCACTTTCAACCACCGAGGCGGAATATATTGCCGCCGGTGCCGCGTGTGCTCAAGTTCTTTGGATGAGACACACACTTAAAGACTTTGGTATAAATTGTGATACTTGCCCTATCATGGTTGACAACCAAAGTGCAATATGTCTTTCCAAGAACCCGGTACATCATTCCCGTTCGAAACACATAGATGTCCGCCACCACTTTTTAGATGACCATGTTGCTAAAAAGGACATCATTCTAGTGTACGTTGAAACCCAAAAGCAAATCGCCGATATTTTCACGAAACCCCTAAAGGAGGACTCCTTTGTGCGGTTGCGTCGAGAATTGGGGATTATGGGCGAATCCGAAATATAGGATTCATGTTTCATTCAATAATTTTGCATGCTATTATTCTTGACAATATCTCATTCATGCTAGAATTATTGGATTTTTCGAGAATTTTAAGTGTTATCTTAATTTTTCGTTCGATTTGTGCGTAATCGTCAAATTTCTGTTTTTCGATGTTTAATGGGGTAGTTTAGATGTCTATTGAGAGTTTTGAGATTTTTCGTCCAAGCGTATTATGGAGAGAACTTATTTTTCAAGTTTTTGACTCTTTAGTCGGTTCATGTTCAGTGACCGACCGACTAGATTGAGATCTAGTCGGTCAGTAATCGAACGCAGACCGACTAAATCTTGTCAGTCTTCTTGGATTCAGCCACTGTTTGCACCTAGTCGGTTCAAGCTCATTTACCGACCGACTAGTTTGTGAACTAGTCGGTCAGTGCTTGAACTGTGACCGACTAGTTGTGCCAGGGGCTGTTTGGTCATTTGGGAAATCGACCGACTTAAACTCAGTTTAGTCGATCGATTTCCATTCTAATCGATCGAAAACTCAGTTCACTCCGCTCAAAACCCCGACCCTTCCCCTTCCGATCGACTTCCGGCCTCTTTCCGATCATCTCCGCCGTTGCCGGCCGTCGTTCTTCCTCCTAGGGTAAACCTACCTCCTCCCTCTCCTATCTAGGGTTTCGTTTTCAGCTCTAGGGTTAGGTTTCTCTGCCTAGGGTTCTAAATTTCTTCCTCTAGGGTTTCGGATTTCTAGGGTTGTGCTAGGATTCGTTGATTTGATCTCGTGTCTTGCTTCGACTATGGCAAGAACACGCATTCCGATCCCTTCCTCTAACCCCTCTCCGATGACCGTTGATCCAACCTCTTCGGATCCCGAGCATCCAACCCCTACGAAGCGTAGAGCCAAGACCACCCATCCTTCGTCGTCTTCGCCTCCTCTCAAGAAGAAGAGGACGACGACCGCTAAACCTAAAGGTCAACCCAAACCCAAGCCCAAACCTAAGCCAAAGGCCAAATCTCTTGTCTCTCCTTCTTCGTTCCATACTCCTACCGATTCCGATATGGAGTATAATCCCGAGACCGAGACTCATAGGGAACCCTCTCCTCCTATTCATCCCGAGTCTAGCACCCACCCTCGTTCGTCTTCTCGAAAGCCTAAGGGAAAGGCTCCGATGCCGGTGGGCGGTGTCGATATTTCCTTATGTCGCGATGACCCTTTGTGTCTTGCGGCATATAACCGTATCGAACATTGTCCGCTGCTTCTGGAGCATTTCGTCCAGTTCAGCGACTTCATAGGGCTTGCTGATCTTCTGTCGTCGTCGGGTCTTCTCGATTACCTTCGATTTGACCCGAAGGCGAATCCTCGCCCCTATCCTAGATTAGTGAAGCTTTTCTATGCCAATAGGATCCGGGGTCAGTTCTATCAGACCCACTCTATTGAGACGACCGTTTTGGGGACTCCTATAGTCCTCACTGCGGAAATCTTAGGAGAGATTCTGGGTATCTCTTCGTCTGGCCTTCTTCCTTCTGATATCTCGGTAGATGATATTTCCTCTCTTGACCAGACCATCCTATCAGAGATTTTCCATCAGATTCCTCCTGCTATGATTGGCGTGCCCTCTAAATCTTTTAAGCCAAATGCTTGGGTCCTAAATTTGATTCTGAAGTCGTGCTTGCTTCCCAAGTACGGCTCCTCATCTTTGCCATCCCAGCCATTTTTGAAGCTTATCTATGCGATCTTCATGGGGAGCTCGATTAATTGGGCTCGAATTATACTCGACAAGATTGATTCTTTCGAGTGTATTCGAAAGTCCAATAAATCGGCTCATATTCCTTTTCCTTGCATGTTGACCCTCGTGTTTCGTCACTTTCGTGTCACATTGCCTCGTGACGATGAGCGTCCCCTCGGTCCTCCGCTGAATGCGACGGCCGTCAAGAAATCTCTTGCGGCGCTTCGTCACGTTCAGAGGACGACTCCTTCAGCGTCTGTCCCTGCCTCTGCCACTGCCTCTGCTTCTCCCGTTGCCACCCTTGATGACGTCGTCCGGATACTTCTTCGTCACGAGTCCCGCTTGGCTCGTACCGAGGAGGTGGTCTGCCGTATGGCACGTCAGATGGGTGTTGAGCTTCCTCCTTCCGTGTCTGAGGGAGAGGAGATGGATGAGATGGATGAGGAGGACGTTGTGGAGATCTGTCGTGCTTCGACTCGTGCCCCCAAGGGCACTTCTGCTGCTGCTGGTACTTCCACTTCTGCTCCTGGAGTTGCCACCTCTACCGGTGTTCCAGAGCCACCTGCTGCTGACCCTGTTTCCGAGCCTGCTCATGTATCTGCTGCTGCTGCTTCTGTCGAGACTCATGCTGCTGTTGAGCCTGTTGCTGAGATCTCGACTCCAGCCCCGTCGATTCCATCTGTTGAGACGCCTCTACTCCCTGCAGATCCTGAGTCCACTCCGTCGACTGGACCCACGGACGCTGCAGATCCTGCCTCCTCCTCGTGATCGTTGTTCCGAGGACTCTCCATATACACTTTGGATGATGTATTTTAGCGAGAGTATTCTGGGTTAGGATAGGGTATGAGGATTATTATGTTTTGATGTATTTTGGATGACGTCGCTGTTGTTGTATTTTTTATTGATGATGATGATGTTGATGTATTTCTTTTTGATGATATGTAGCGCTTGACATGATGTACCTCATATATTCGATGTGATATCTTTTTGGATGTACTCATGTTGTCTATATTTATATATATGTACATCGTCGTTCACTCTGTTTTTTATTCGTCGTGCACATTTTAATATTCTTTGAATACATTTGAAATGTGATTTCGTCGCTCGACGCATGTAACCTTGGTTAAATAGATTTATATTCTATAATTGTATAGAATTGTTTTCCATGCACAAAATTAACCAAGAATATTGAATATTGAAGAGTATGTTTCTTTATTCAAGAAATGAATAAACATTTGGTATTTTTGATGATTTTGATTATCGTTGATTTTTATTGATAATGGAAAATTTGACACACCTTGTTTTGATTCCCACATTTTCCCTTGGTGTCAAGTTGGTCCATTGTTTTTGTCTACGACTCCCGATGTTGGATTTTACATTTCCTAATTGTTGTCGTTGTATGCCCCCCATTTTTTTTGGGATAATGCCAAAGGGGGAGAGATAATGATAATAAATAGGCTCAAATGAAAAATTTAACTCAATTTCCAAGAATCTAGTTTGATATGTTAGATTCAGGGGGAGTTAAGATACAAATAAGGATTTTCAAAATCCGATATTTCAAAAATAAATTCACTTTATTTATCTTACTCGTCTGATTGATGCAATTCATCTATATTCATTTTGGAATTAACGTGTCATCAATGCAGGGGGAGTAAGTATTTTACATTTGAATTATTATCTTTGATTATCATTTATGATTGGTTTGTCATCACCAAAAAGGGGGAGAATGTTGAATATTGGACTCCCCGGATTTGGTTTTGGATGATGAGCAAACATAAATAATTCATGAACTAACAATTTGTGAGCGCAGTATTGGAGATCGTCGCCAATTCCACGAGAATATTCAAAGCGACATCTCAACACTTCCAAAAGCTCGTATTCAAGCCTAAAGCTTCGTTGAAGCTCTTACAACGCTTTGGAAATAATGAAGATTCAATCGAAGCTCTCAAAGACCGTTTATTAAGGTTTTATTTATAGTCTTTTAGTTTCGATTGATAGAATGTTAAGCCTTGAGTATATCTTACGTTTCTATCTTCATTTCGCTCATTTCGTAGCTCTAGGATTCTTGCACAAGTTCACTCTATCTTCCTCGAAGCGTCGCGCTTCGATTCGGACTTTGTTGTGCATGTTAGTTGGTACAAGAACAAGTACTGACCGACTAGATCACAATCTAGTCGGTCGGCCACTGTTCTTGGACCGACTAGTTTCAGTCAGTTAAATCTTTGTTCTTTACTGTTTACAGTTAGTCGGTCTACGTTGACTCACCGACCGACTAGTTTGTGAACTAGTCGGTCAGTGATGCTTCTTTGACCGACTAGTTGCGATTTACTGTACATGCCAAATTTCTCCTAAGCTACTGTTTACCGTTAGTCGGTCTAAGAACGTTTGATGACCGACTAGTTGACAATCTAGTCGGTCAACTTTTGTTCTTGGACCGACTAAGTCAACTTGCCTTCAGACTAGTTTTCTAGGTCTGAAATTCTATCTCTTCTCAGATCTGCTCTTAGTCGGTCCATGCTTTGTGACTGACCGACTAGTTGTTGAACTAGTCGGTCAGTGAATATTCTTTGACCGACTAATTCACTCAGATTTCTTTCCGTTGGAGATTGACCTAACTTATGTTTTTGGGTTCCTATAAATACGAACCTAGGTCATTTCTATCTTCAATAGAGCTGCCATTAAGAGATTCATTGAGCCCTAAAGAGATAGCCATTCTCCCTCAAATCTAAAGCTCTCTTCCTCACAAGAAAGCCATTCTCTCTCATTTCTAGATCTAGAGAGAAGCTTGTTCTTGGTGAGCTCTTCAAGCTATTGCTTGATCCAAGTCTCCAACTCTTCCCTAGGCACCCATTGCTGCTCATTTCCTTGGTGCTAGGGCTTGGTGACTTCATCTTCCTCAAATCCTTCATTCCACCTATTGGGTAAGAAAAACTCAAGGTATAGGATTTTGTGGTAAGAGTATTTATTTCATTTAAACTCTTTATATTGCTTATTGGCTCTCTCGGTTGTGAGAGAAGTTTGTGATCCCGGGTTGTGGGATTCACTTTGCCATTGCATGTATGATTTGATCTTGTGAAGGTTTTTCACAAGATATTCATAGTGGAAATCTTGAGTTAGGGTTTCTAACTCAAGTATCCGGAGGGGATCCGGGTGGTTGGGACGTAGGATCACCGGGAACAAGTCGGGGAGACTTGGGTGGATCCGAACCCATTAACATCGTTTGTTAGCTTTGTTTATTTCATTGTTGTCAATCAATTTAAGCTTCCGCAAATTGATTTGGTGGTTGTTTGCAATTTAATTCGGAATTATACGCCTTATTATTTTAAAGTACTATTCACCCCCCCTCTAGTACTTGTGCAGTAGCTGGTAGGGCATTACACATATTCCAAGTGTTTTCAAAAACGATGGGGGTTGAGATGATGTGGAGAAGAACACTCGGTGCAAATTCTCGCCTTCCCTTTATCCACGGTAGGTAGCAAAATATTCACACAGGAATTTTTTGGATTTTGGATATATGTATTTTTTTTTTGGGTTTTTGGCTATACACACACACACACACACACATATATATTTCTTTTCTGTTCTCTTTTCTTCTTTTTTTTGGGTTTTTCTTTTCTCTCTTTTTCTTGGATTTTTGGACTTTTGGGTATATACATGCGTGTACTCTCCCAAGTGGGAGAACGGTACACGACGAGGGGATTTGCACCAAGTAAAATAAAAGAGAAATCAGATTCTAGACACTTGGGCAAGGGAGATTTTCTTCGCCAATCAGAGCATAGGCTAAATGGGTTATCCTAGTCCTAACTGTGGAATCCCGACACATGCGAAATGAAATATACAATATAAATATAGCATGCATATTGAGGCAGACAGGAGAAGCAAATACCGCATATTCAAATCGAAACATGATAATCTAGGGGTCATTCCAGGACAGGTATATAAATCAAAATCACAAAGTAGAAGCACACCATAAGCTAGACACGACATATGACTCACACAAAAGCGAAATGGACCCACGATGCATGAAATGCAAGAGGACTCAGCTTCCTAGGTTAATGAATGTGATTATCGAAGCCATGCTAGGTGTGTGTGTGATTCTGTGGCGATTCATCATTTGGGGTCATCTCTAGGAGAGAGAGGAGAAAAAGGAAAGAAAGAAAAATAAAAACACGGTGAAAACGACTCAAAAACGAAGAAAAAAAGACACAAAACGACGCACGAAGTGCGACTCCCCCAAGCTGAAACTTACATTGCCCTCAATGCAATAAAAGTAAATACGGGAGGGCTATGAAAATGGGGGGAATATGCACCGACACAAAGAGAAATGAAAAACGAGGAAAACACACATACGAAACTGAAAAATAAAGAAAGAGGAAAAAGAAAAACGAAAAAAGAACGATAGAAAATCACACCACACGACGTATATAGACAAACACAACACACAGAAAAAACACGATAAAACACACACAAAAGTCGACTTCCCCTAAGCTGGAAATGATAAAGCTAGCAATATGATATGCTCGTGACGATGCAGAAATATATAAGGGAAAGATCGGGAAAGAGAAAGAAATCAAAAAGCAGGAGAGGAATTGTCCTTGTCCTCCTCGGTAGAAGATGGAGGGGTGCAGAGGGGAGAGGTGGGGAGTGTGCGGAGAAGTGGGGAGAGAGGTGCAGGATGTGTGTGGATGGGTGTGGATGTGTGGACGATGGGTGGTGTGGTAGTGATGATGGTGGGTGGAAGGGAAATGAAGACCAAAGTGGTGGTAGATGGGGTAGATACGGCGATGGAAGATGATGGTGGGGGAAGTGATCGCAAACGCACCTGCAATTTCTTGCGGCGCATGTATGGGGTGACAGAAGTGGATGGTGGTGGATCTGTGGGATCGACGGTGGTGGTTGTGAGTAGAGGTGAAGTGGCAGTGATGGGAACGGTGGTGGTGGTAGGGGATGGTCGCCTAGGGTGTGATGGTGGAGGTGAAGAGTGTGATGGTGGAGGTGAAGGTGGTGGTGTAGGTGGTGGTGGTCCGTGAATGTGAGTGAGAATGCGGAGGATGGCTGCCACGTTCCTCTCAAGTGAGAGGAAACGTGGGTGAGAGAAGATCGAAGAGGATCGGTCCGAGGGGGCAGAGGACGAAGCGCTAGCGTGCAGTGAAGCTAGCTCAGCCTCGAGAGCGAGGTGAGCGGAAGCGACGCGGCGGATGGAAGAAGTAGAGGCAGACGGGAGGTGGAAGTGGTGCCAGCGGCAGACGCTAGGCCTAAAAGGGCCTCACTCAGAGCCACGGAAGTGATAGGGCCAGGAGCCGGGATGGTATGACTGGGGCCAGCCCCGGAGTCTCTCAGAGACGCAGGGATATCCTGCTCGCCTAAGTGGGTGGCATGGGAAGGTGGTCTGGGTGCACCCTGGGGAAGGAATGGAAGACGTAACCCCCTAGATACTCAGGGACTGGTGGGAATGTCCAGTCTGCCACTAGAGCGATAGTCATGCGAGCGGGGTTTGGCATAATGGTATAGGGAGCTGGGGGTGTCCGTAGTAGAAATTGAATCGACCATCGGGGCGGGGCTTGATCATGTGAATATGCCGCAGGACATCAAGATCTAGACGTGTAGGTCCTGCGGCAGTATGCAAATCTTGGGGGATGGGGATATTGAACTGGGGATAAGAAGCTATGGTAGTAATGAGGCCCCTGCAACAAAATTTTCCCTTACCGGCGTGGGTAATCTCAAGTAGCTTGTGAATAAGCCAAGCACCAGCATGAATGTGAATGACAGGGGCCCCAAAAGCAAACCCGTCATCACCACGAACAAAAGCAAAGGTCATGGCCCACAAAATAAAAAGATCAGGGATGGTCACGGTACCTGACTCATCCCTGGGGGAAAATGTGCAAGATATGATTCGATGGGCTAGACGGAATATGGGGTGAATGATGGAGGAGGCCTTGGCCTTACCTCGAGGATAGTGATCGTGTAGGGTGAGGCGAAACCAAAATTGGTCGACGTCAAAATCGGGGTGATACCCGTAGGGACGGATAGCGTCGTCCCCAAGAATGGGGAAACCAAAGATGTTATTAATGGTATTCAGGTGGGTGCGGATGGTTTTGTTACGGACGCAGAAAATGACGATCGACCCCGACTCACAGATAAGGGAGGATAAAAATTCGAGTGTAAGGGAGGGGTATGATACCGTGTTGGCGTTCAGGAAAGCTATCCATCCTAAATTGGCGAAGAGAGTCTCGACCTCGGTGAACACACCGAGATCGATAAGCGTTTGGGCATGGGCAAATTTGGTGGATAGGTGTCCCCGTGCATCGAGTCTATGATAAAAATCTTTTTGTTCTTGACTCAAAAAACTGTAGCCACGCGGGCCCATCATTGGGTCCTCAGCTGGGATAATCGGTTGGGGTTGGGGTTGTGCAGGCAGTGCAGGAGGAGGGCGTGAGTGTGGTGGACGTGTGGTCTTTCGTCTCTTACGAGACGACCCCTCCTCACGCATAATACCCTTACCCTTATCTTGATCCCGGGCCATGTGAGTGTGTGATGCAAGTGTATGCAAGATGTGATGAATGCACACAAACACTGGCAATCGAGCAAAATAGTAATACTAGGGAAAAATTGAAAATGGAGCTAAGGAGCAAAGTAACCCAGTATAGATGACGATCCTTGCTCGTAGATCACCCAACGCCGTGCAATGAGTGGGAGTGTGAAGCCACGGTACTTCTTCTCAACAAATTTTCGAAAATGGAGGAAGTCGGGCGGAAATTAGGGCTTGGATGGGGTTAAATGGAACAGGGAGAGAGAGAGAGAGATCGATGGAGAGAAGGAAGACAGAGAGTGGAGAGATCGATTGATGGAGGTTGGAGGTCGTTTGGGGGAAGAACGAGGCCGGTTGAGGGGTGGGTAAGTCGAAACGGCAACGGGAATTCGAAATCGAGTGAGGGGAAATGAACGGGTGAAGGCTGGGGGTATTTATAAGGTTTAAGTCGAACCGATCGGGTGAGTTTTCACCCGATCGGTTGATTATTATTTCGAAAAATTCGCTGAGAAGTTGCTATAGGCGAACCGATCGGTTGAGAACTCAACCGATCGGTTGGCCGCTTCACGATTTTCCCGAGACTTCTGTGCACCTCACCCAGTCAGTCACACGACCACAGCTTCTATCAACCGATCGGTTGATTAAATCTCAAATTTTCCGAGACTTCTGCTCTTTTCACACGGTCTGCCACTCGGTCTCGTTTTGCTTCACCCGACCGGTTCGTAGATGAACAAATATAGGCCACTTTTTGATACGTCCCACCCGATCGGTTGAGGGATCAACCGATCGGTTGGGGGCTTGTTTCTGCAAAAGTCCAAAAATTGCCTAAGTCTCTCGACGGAAGTTCCCGTTGATGAATTTATTTATCAAAATAAGAAAAATAAAGCTAAAAATAATCCTAAAAACAAAGATGAGAGTTTAGAACATGGGTTGCCTCCCATGAAGCGCTTTTGTTTAACGTCGTTTGCTCGACGCCTGTAGATGATCTTCAAGGTGGACGGGGGTGATGCCTTAAGTTTGGCATCCCTTCAGATTCTGAATTGGTGGCCCTTGGTGTCGTCGGCGGTGACAAGGAGACTTGCTCGACGATCCTCCCTCTGTTGATGGTATCAGGGGGCTTCTCCCTTATATTGGCGTCTACCGCCACTCTTTTCAAGGTCCGGATCTCATCACCGGTAATCCCCATGGGCTCTTTCTCTTTTTTCCTCGTCAGAGGAGCCTTTTGGAATCCGGGAGGGATCGTATGTAACGCACCCGCTTCCTCAGCAACGTCTTCCTTTTTAAGACCGTCATGCTCTTCAAGGTCCTCCAAGCTGTCGGGGGGGTTCCTTTAGAGAATTTCCCAGTCCCCAGCTTCCACAGATCTTTCTTCCTCATTGTCCAGCATATTGCAACCTGGTTCATCCAGGGGGTGCTTTATAGATAACCCCAAGTCGAACTCGACCTTTTCGTTGCCAACATTAAGGGATAACTTCCCTTTCTTCACGTCTATCAGCACGCCAGCGGTGGCCATGAAGGGCCATCCAAGGATGATAGGCGTATGAGTGTCTTCGGGCATATCCATCACCACGAAGTCTACCGGCACATGTACTCCACTGATGTTAATGGGCAGGTCATCTATAATTCCCACCGGGTATTTGACCGATCTATCGGCTAATTGAAGTGTCATACCCGTGGGCTCCCGGTCTCCCATCCCTATCCTCCTGTATAGTGACAGGGGCATTAGATTGACGCTCGCTCCTAAGTCCACGAGCGCCCGATGGATTTTTACTTCCCCAATCGAACAAGGAATCAAGAAGCTTTCCGGGTCTTTTAGCTTGGGCGGATTCGCTCGCTGGATGAGAGCACTACATTCCGTCGTGAGAACTACCTTTTCCTTTCTCGAACCCCTCGTTACCAAGTCCTTTAAAAATTTTGCATATGAGGGAATTATCTCTATGGCTTTGAGGAACGGGATCTGCAAACTCAAATCCTTGACCATAGCGAAGAACTTGCCGTATTTTTCATCAATTTTAGCCTTGGCAAGTCATTGTGGAAAAGGCACAACGGGCTTGAATACTCTAAGGTTCTCCTCCTCTTCCTTCTTCTTTTCTTCTTCAGGGACTCCCTCCGGAGTCGTATTCTTTGGTGATGGAGCTCCGTCGTCATTCGATTTTTCAATTGGCCGCCCAACGACCAACGGAGCTTTTGATTCCTTAGCGAGCACTCTCGTAGGAATTCGTGTCCCGCTTCTCAGGACGATAGCGGACACATTCGCATGTTCATGTATTAGTACCAAAGTCTGATTTACCCCCCTCGGGTTAACTTCCGGTTGTGGCGGCAATTAATTTTGTGACCTTTGAAGGTTCACCACCTGCAACCCCAGCTAGGTTACTTGGTCAGTGAGAGCCCTCTACCCCATTTCCAGCTTCAAATTGATCTACTCCTGGTTCGAAATGTACTAAGTTAAGAGGGACTCAACCGGGGAGATAACACGCTGCTGGCCATCTGGCTGCTGCTGCTGCATGGGCTGCTGGTTCCTTGGTGGATACTGCTGGTACACCTGTGGAGGCTGCTATTGCTGCTGATACTGTTGCTGCTGTTGTTGCCTAGGCGGCTGATATACTTGTTGTTGCGGCTGCTGAAGCTGCTGGTACGGCGCTCGATTGCTAAGATTTAGGTGGTTTCGGTTATTCAGAGAATAAACCGGGTTGGAGCTAGTCCAGGGTGGATACGGCGCATTATCCGTAGGGTTGAAGAAAAGTGCGCTAGCTTGATCCACCGGCGGTGAAATGTCACCACCCTCGAAGTCTCCCAGGACTTTTGCTTCCACCACTGATACTTGTTGGGTGCTGGCACCACCAGCTCCTACCATGAGCATTGAGATGTCGATAGCAAATCAAATTTGCTAGAAAACTTGTCGACGTCCTCGACTCTATGAATGCCTCCAGATCTAGGTGTTGCACGCTTGTCACACCACCGCCCATTGTTTGATGCCATGTTTTCCAAGATATTCATGGCATCTTCTTCACTTCTAGACATGAAGGACCCCCAGCTGCGGCGTCCATCGAAGATTTCAAGTCATCACTCAGCCCGTTATAGAACAGATTAATAATCTGCCACTTTGGAAGCTCGTGATGAGGGCATCTCCGCTGCATCTCTTTGTATCTCGTCCAAGCTTCATGCAGGGTCTCGTGGCTGGCCTGGGAGAAGGAGGAGATCTCACTCCTCAACTTCATGGTCTTCCCCTGAAGAAAGAACTTAGTCAAGAACGCATTCGAGAGCTTCTCCCAGGTGTTGAAGGTGTTCGGGTACTTTCCCCTAAGCCATTGCTTGGCCTTATCCCGCAGAGAGAAGGGGAATAGCTTCAGTCGGATTGCTTCAGTGGTGACACCATTAATCCTGAATGTGTCACACTTCTCGAGAAAGGAGTCCAGATGTTCAATAGGGCTCTCCATGGGTGCCCCAGAGAATTGATCCTGCTGGATCCATGTCACTAGTGAGGGCTTAAGCTCGAAGCTCTGGGCCAGAATAGCCGGAGGTCGAATGGAGGATGTGGACCCGATGGATGGCATCGAGTACTCCAGCAGGGACTTATGCAGTGGGGTGTTCTCCCCCATGGCTTCGGACTCTTCTCTTCTTCTCTTCTCTACGGCCAGACGCCTCAGGGTGGCGTTACTTTCCGGGTCGATAGGAATCAAGTCATCTAGACTCCTTGTATTCCTGCGCATGAAAAAGAAGAAATACCCGTGAAGCAAGTGCGTGATAGAAATAGATAAAGATAGAAAAATAAAAATTAAAAATTAAAAATGAAAAAGTAGAATGCGAAAACTATCGCAAGATAGGGATATGAACTAGACTCAAGGGTTCGAAGGTCTTAAAATAAACAAACACGTTGCCTCCCCGGAAATGGCGCCATACAGCTTGACGTCCCCGGCTTTTAATACTCATAAGAGTGCAGTTGGATAGGGAATACCAGATTTAAAATATTTGTACCGCAAGCGCACGGTGTTGTAGTGTGGCTTGGGGGTTGAACACAGGGAGGCATGGTTGTACTTGTTTCTAAGAGGAACCAATTCACCCTACGAGTGAGCTAGCCCGATCGATCGTTGGTTTGTCATGGAATGTAAGTATGGATGATAAAAATTATGAAGGGAAACCTAGGACTCCGGTTTCCACCCTATCGTGTGTTCTCGCTATTACGCCCTACAGATAGGAAAACGATTAGAATTGGAGTTTAGCGGTGAGACGTTGCCTCTAAGAGTGATACCAGCATCCCATGGGCCCGATATTCCGGTCGGTGTCCAGGATGATACGCCGGACTACCCGGGTTCGGTCAATGGGCATTCTCATGTCTATTAACACTGACCGACTCCGGGAGCACTAAGCTTGCAACGATAACTCCCAACATCTCATCATGCCTCTCCCGCGCGCTAGGATTTGATGTCTATGCTAAGGGCGTGAGCTATGGCTAGGGAGTCAACCGCCAAGTTTATTCCCCATTGGCCCTACGGTCAAAGGCGGTCTTTTTCCCGCCGATGACAATGAAACACCCTGCGTAACCTGCTAAATTCCTAATACCTATCGAAATCCTTGTCCTATGGATGCATCAGGGAGAACCCACGGTGGGGTTTCCACCGAAATCCCAGATTTGGGAACTACTCACACGTTATAGCTAAAAATCAATCTAAATGAAAATAAACCGTAAAAATCATGATCAGGTAATTGAAATGAAGTAGTAACAATGCAATTAAGACTATATTAAAGTTTCATAAAGATCAAAAAACTTACAGATAACAATAAAATTCCAGCCGTCACAAATAGAGAAAAAACAGAAAAAATACAACTCTACCGTTTCTTAGGCATATATATATAGAAATCGAATTCACCCGATCGGTTGAAGAATCAACCGATCAGGTGAGCTGCTACATGCTTCGGCTACGAGCTTCAGAAATTTCACCCGCTCGCTTGACCCGACCGGTTGGCGCAAGCAGGTCGTCGTTTGAAGGGATGCGGTCATCTGGTGAACCGATCGGTTGAGTTATCAACCGATCGGTCGGAATTATCGCCCAAAAGAACAGAGACTTCAGTCGACTTGGCACGGTTAGCGGGCCATCGAGTGAGCTCTCCGGGTCGTCGTTCGTTAAATTCGCTACACATGAACCGATCGGGTGAAGGTCACCCGATCAGCTGGAATTCAGCTCCAATTTCCCGAGAACTCTGTTGGGATGAACCGGTCGGTGAACCGGTCGGTTGACCCTGCACTTCGCCTCAGCTTCAGTCTGTGTCGGACACGCGTGCATCACCCTGTCGGTTGGCTGTGTCCAACCGATCGGGTGGGTGCTGAAAGATGGCAATCTTCGTCGTTTGGCCCCCTGGATCGTGCGTTACTCCTCCCGTTGCTCCGGGGACTTATGATATCCTCGTTATGTGTCCCCTACACTGGCGATCTCCTGCAAACACACAAAAGCACGGAAAAGTGACAGAAAACTAGAAAACACGAGAAAATGGATACGGGACAGCAGAAAATAATGGAAAAACACAAAGAAGACGTGCGTGAATATATAAAATATACACACACGTCATAAAGCCCAACCCACTTTAGCTACTAAAAATTAGCTAAGTGCCCAACCAATAATAATAACAACTTCAACAATAATAACAACATCCAACAATAAGAATACTAAAACTAATAATAACACTAATTGTTACGACCTAAAGACCGTGATAGTCCGACCTTCCGTCGAAGCCTGCCGGATACCTTGCCAGCTCGCCCCTCCTTCGTGAAGCCTACTTGGGCCAGCGGCGGGATGCTCCTCGCCCCGTCATTATAGACCGCACACTCATTCCCCCCCGGTCCACTAGGCGAATGAAGACCCTAAGGCCCAATACGATCCGTGGAAGAGCGCACTCTGCCTAGATCAGTGAAGGGGCACACCCTGCCATGCCTGGTGCAAGGGGCATGCTCTGCCAAGGTACCCGCCAGTTGCGCGTCTGTCCCCCTCTGAGCTCGCCGGACACGGCGAGCTGGGTATGCGAACAATCACTCGTCATCAGTCGGGAGCAACCTAGCGACTCATCTACGGCTGCGATCCTCATACGCACTCCAATGACTCTTCACCACATCGGACACGACAGACAACCTAGTACAGGGACGCTTTTGACACTTCCGCCGCTCGACAACCTGACAAAGTGCCCCCTAGCCGCTGCGCCCCCTGACACTCGGTGTTTTCGGCCCTGACACCCTGAAAAAAGCATCACTGGCCGTTGCACCATCTGAAAAAAGAATGGTTGACACCCCAGACCCTGACATCCTCGTCCGAAGCTTCTTTCTACAGGTATGCCAGCTCAGCACGTCGAGTCAGCACGCCCGGTCAGCCTCACCTAACCGCCTCCCTCAGGTATAAATACGCCTTTCGCTCCATCAGGGAAGGGGGTTGGCAAATTAACTCTCAATCTTATTGCTCATACACAAGGGCAAAGGTCTTCCATATCTTTGTTCTTCCACATCCGATAGCTCGCCACGCACGGTCGACTCACTCTTAGTCCGACCTGCGTGCCTGGCCCCCTCTTTAAGTCCTATTACTAACTTAGGCATAGAAGAGGCTAAGGGTTGGACCCCAATCCGACCTTTCTAACGAGCTGCTCCTTGTGTAGGCCAGCCCGTCGTCTCGGATCGCGCTCTGTTCCCACCTCAGGCAGTGCGATCGCTGAGCTAACCCCCCAGTGGAATCGTTTCCGTGGTCAGCCTTCATAGTGCGCTCAGCCTCGTCTCTACAATCATCACCTGTTAAATAGCCTACCCTAATCACCTCCTAATCATAACCATCGTGCTCTTGGTTCCCCTTAATACAATTTCATTGTACGCGAGTTTTACCCCGCAACACTAATAATAACAACCTCAACGCCATAATATACTACATGTCCCACAAAAACATATACCCTACCGTACAAGGCAACTGGGCCATTACATCGGCCACAGACCATTTCATTATCGGTCACGGATAAGTTTGTTGCTGAAAGTAAAAAAAATGTCACGTGTCAATTAGTTGTCCGCCACGGATATGTCTAAGGTCAATATTTTTATCGGCCACGGATTTGTCCATGGCTAATACGTCGTGGCCATTGCTAAAAAACATGCATTTATTTATACCAAATTTACTAAAGAAACTAAAAGGATAATGATCAAAGCTTTAACAAAAACAAATCTAACAAACTAAGATTAGTAAACAACCAATGGTTAAAGAGAAGAAAAACATAAACAATTGGATACGTAAACTAGGATCATCTAAAATGGTTAAAAAATATGTTAAAAACTTTATGGAAACCATTCACTTTTCAAAAGAAAATAAATACATAAATAATGGTATCAAAGCCCAAATGGGTTTAGTTAACAGAAAAATAGAAATTCTTAATAAGTTTAAGTAAGGTATCACAAACCCTAATTGGAATACATAGAAGTGTAAAAGTTAGTTATAAAACTTATAAAAAAAGTGAACTATAATAAGTTAAGATTGATTAACTAATTAAGACTTAATCACAAAGAAGGGTCAGACCAAAATCTTAATGAAATTAACTTATTTTTGCATTCTGTATAATTTAGTCGACTAGGCTTCATACTATAGTCAATTAGGTCATGATGCAGTTGTATTTCATTCTGTATCCTGACAGTTAGTAAACCAATATAGGATTACTAGTATACTAACTCACTACTGGTTGACTAGTAAGGCTACATTAGTCACCTAATCTAGGATTTTCTAACCGCATTATGGTTTGATGTTTTACTATTGGGTCTATCCCACCTCAGTAGACATGTGTAGGAAGATTTTTAAGGCTAACCCATGGACTCAAATAAGTAGGGTGCCATGTTTTTACGGCTATTTCTCAGGCGTCCTTTGTATATAGATGTGACTTTTCACTTGATCTTTCGAAGAGGAATACTAGGAAGTATAAAATTCATCAAGAGAAACAAACATCAATTTCGGGGGGCATTTTAATTCGGTGTGTATAATTAAATGTATTATGATTGTGATATGAGATATGTCACCTTATATTAGGACGATTGAATATGATTCTCGCATACACACACAATTTGACGTATGATACACTTAAAATTATCATATAGATGTGATTGTGAGTCTCATACATGGTTCTTATATTTTTATCACTTACCTTGTTATGTTATTCATGCTCATACATTGCAATATAATGTTCTTAATAAAGATTTGAACTTATCTATTGTAAAAATTGCAATGTTTAAGATAGACTGTGACACTTGCAATAAATCATTGATACTAATATCAGTCTTTGATTTAATTAAGTCACATATGTGATACACATCATGATACATGTTGAACATGCTTCGACTTAGAATTGCCATATCAATTCAAGTATGTTACTTATCTTGTATTCTATATGCTTATGTTGACATATTCATGTGTGTGATTTGAATGTGTGTGATATACATATACTTGCACCAAGAGATTACCACTTGTTTAATGCATTTTGAGAAACCTTCTTCAATCACACATATTATGAAAAATAGATTTCATTGTAATATTAATTATGATATCATTAACACATGGTGGAATATGTTCTTGCATGACCCTTTGATATATTGATGTATATTCAGCTTACTAGTGTTTCATGCAACTACCATGAAAATTTTGGCACTTAGATTCATTATTAAAGAATGATTAAGTAATTCATGAGATATTATATATATCTTGTTGCCTGCATTATGATAAGAATATAGAAACATTAACTTGTATGTTTGCATCATGCATTCTTCACCATGCATATCCAATATGAAAGATATGGTATATACGATATGCAAACACTTTGGAGAATATATATGTAATTTGTTGACATACTACTAGATAACTTAAAACACCTTTTTAAATACTACCTAGATAACTTAAACCACTTTTTTAAACTATTGTGATAGAATATTATCCTTGTTCATGCATGATTCAACGTATGATATATCATGTCACTTAATTTTGGAAATCAATATGTGCATCTTTTGAAAAATATCCTCTTGTGTGAATTGTCCAAAAAACTATTGATAATATTACACACCAAATATATTTTACTAACACATGCTGAACATTGATTTGTTTCAAATCTTGATTGCAACACATTGTCACATGGCACTTTTGTAAGGACCCTGGCTATGAGAAAAACACTAGAAGGGGGGTTGAATAGTGTTTATGAAATTTAAATGATATGTGTACCAATTTAAATTCCTAACCAATAATAAATGCAAAATTATAAATAAACCCAAAATGAAACAATGCTAATACAAAGTATGTTTCAAGGGTTCGGATTACCCAAGTCAACTCCCGACTTGTTCCCGTTAATCCTACGTCCCTTCTACCCGGATACCTCCGGATACTCAAGTTAGAACCCTAACATGAGGTTTCCTTTAAACACACTTGTAGCAACCCTACAAGTGAAATCGAAAAACAAGCAATGTCCTTGACTCCCACAACTTGGGATCAAGCAAACCACTCTTACAAACCGAGAGTTAAACTAATATCGAAAGATATGAAATAAAGAAATAGCAAAACTTACAATTGAAGGGTTTTCTGGGACCCTTAAGGCATAAAAAACTCTATTCCCGTCCTAAGTCGGACGGAACATAGACATAAAAAGAATATGCAGCGGAAGAATAAGTTAATCTAATTAACTTAGCCCTACGGTACAAGACCCTTAGCCAAGATCTATGCCAACTTGGGATGGATCTGACCATCCCAAGAAGGATCTAACCTACTGCGATTAAATTAAACTAATGCTAATAAAATACATACCCGGAATCTCAACCCTGGGGCAGGCGAGATGTTCCGCACCGTCTTCCGAGCCGCTCATCGTCCCACGCCGAGCCGCTCCTTGAACCGCTCCCCGAACTGCTCCGCATCCCGAGGCGATCAATCCCGTGTCGCCGATTGACCGACGCCCCGCTTGCGTTGCGACGGCGCGGTGTCGTTTACCGCAAGTTTCACGGTTAGTGTAGGGTGCGGGAATATCGAACTCAGGGAGGCGAGGTTGTGCTTGGGTCAGGTAGGACCTAAATCACCCCGAGGGGCGAGCTAGCCCGAATCGGTGAATGGTTGTCACGAAAGGAAATAAAAGGGTATGAACAACAAGAAAGAAAACCCAGGACTTTGGTTTCCAACCCGATGAGAGACTCTCGCCGATACGGCCTACGGGTATGGATAGCGATCGGGATTAGGGTCTAATGGTGAGACGTTGCCTCTGAAAGTGGTACCGGCGTCCCATGGGCCCGATATTCCGGTCGGTGCCCAGGATGATACACCGGACTTCCCGGATTCGATCAGTGGGCACTCCCGTGTCCATTAACACTGATCGATCCCGGGAGCACTAAGCCCGCAACGATATCTCCCAACGTCTCATCCTTGCCGCTCCCACGTGCTAGGATTCGGCGTCTACGCTAAGGGTGTGAGCTATGGCTAGGGAGTCAACCGCCAAGTTTATTCCCCCTTGGCCCAACGGTCAAAGGCGGTCTTTTTCCCGCCGATGACAATGAAACACCCCTCGTAACCGTTAGATTCCTACTCCCTATCGATTTCCTAACCCTATGGACGCATCAGGAAGAGCCCCCGAAGGGGTTTCCACCAAAATCCCAGATTTGGGAACTACTCAAAAAAATTCATGAAAAAGCGATCTAAATGAAATTTAACCGTTGGAATCATAATCGGACAATTGCAATGCGGAAGTAATAGAGTAATAAAGACAATACTAAAATTTTAGAAAGATCTGAAAACTTACAAAAGAGTAACAATTACAGCCGTCACAAGGAGATAAAACAGTAGAAAAAATAACAGCTCCCGTTTCTGGAACCCTAGGGGTTCTATTTATAGACCTTCGTATCAACCGATTGGTTGACAAGTCAACCGATTGGTTGACAAGTCAACCGATCGGTTGATCCGTTACAAATTAATAACAGAAAACGGCGAGCTTTCACCTGATCACATGAACCGGTCGGGTGAGTTCTTGAGTGACCGGTTGGATCTTGGAGCAGTCGGGTGAATCGATCGGTTCGACGTCCGTGTCTTCAGCTCTTCTTCTTCAGCTACAGATGAACCGATCGGGTGAGAGTCACCCGATCAATTGGCGTTTTGCTTCGAGAAAACAGAGAACAGCCCCCGCTGAACCGGTCTGCGAACCGGTCGGGTGACTTCTTTGTGAGCTGCGGCAGAGACCGGGTGGTGCACGCGTGCATCACCCGATCGGTTGGAGATGACCAACCGACCGGGTGAGGGGCTGAAAGATGAATTCTTCGACGTTTGACCCCCTGGATCACGCGTGACTTCTCCCGTTGCTCCGGGGACTTTGGATATCATCGTTAAACGTCCCCTACGTGGTCAATCCCCTGCAATCATGGATAAACAAAGAAAAGTGAAAGAAAACGGGAAAATACACGAAAACGAATAAGAGACGGCGGAAAAACACGGAGAAACACAAAAGAAAACATGCGTGAATATATGAAATATAAACGCACGTCAAAATCCCCCAAGCTGAACTCTTCCTCGTCCTCGAGGAAGACGAGTGAGAGTAGGAGCTCGGAAGGGAAAAATAGAGAGGAAGAAAGAAAAAGAAAACTCTAAACCCTAGATCGTCCATCAGAGCCACCAAAATCAGAAACGACACACCAAGCAAGCAAACGCCAAATCACACCATTAAACCTAGGAAAGCGAGTCCAAATAAGTGTCGTGGGTCCACACGGTGAAACGCGAGTGAGCGTGGTCGTGTGCTAGCAAATGGTGATGCTTTCTACAATGTGCTATGAGGCTCGATATACACAAATCCAAGATATGACCCAAAACATCGATCCGAATTGAATTAAGCGGCGAATATAAGTTCAAGCATGCATGAGAAGAGTGAGAATAGAAGCGTATCATGCATCGGGGACTCCACAACTAGGGTTAAGGAAATCACGCCACTATAGCCTAGATACTAGCTAAAAAGTTCCTAAGCCAAGTGTTTTCGATAACGACGGGGGGTTGAGATGATGTGGAGAAGAACACTCGGTGCAAATTCTCGCCTTCCCTTTATTCTTGGCGAGTAGGAAAAAATATTCACACGGAAATTTTTTTGGGTTTTGGGCATTTGTATTTTTTTTGGATTTTGGGCTATACACAATTTTTCTTTTCTTTTCTTTTTGGGTTTTTCTTTTCTTTTCTCCTCTTTTTTTTTGGATTTTTGGGTTTTTGGCTATACACATGTGTACTCTCCCAAGTGGGAGAACGGTACACGACGAGGGGATTTGCACCAAGTAAAACAAAAAAGATGTCGAAATCTAAACACTCGGGCAAAGGAAACTATTCTCGCTAAATAAAGCATAGGTTAAATGGGTTATCCTAGTCCTTAGTTGTGGAATCCCGACGCATGCGAATTGAAGTATACGATATAAATATAGCATGCATATAGTGGAAACAAATACCGCATATTCAAATCGGAGCATGATAATCTAGGGGTCATTCCTGGACAGGTATATAAAGTAAAATCACAAAGCAGAAGCACACCAAATGCTAGTCACGACACATGACTCACAAAAAGCTAAGTGGACCCACGATGCGTGAAATGCAAGAGGACTCGAAATCCTAGGGTTAGTGAGTGTGATTATCGATGCAATGCTAGGTGTGTGTGACTTTATGGCGATTCATCATAGGATTCATCTCTAGGAGAAAGAGCTAAAAAAGAAGAAAAGAAAAAAAAGAAAAACACGGAGAAAAACGACTCAAATAAACGAAAAAGAAGGACTCAAACGACGCACACAGTGCGACTCCCCCAAGCTAAAGTTTGCATTGTCCTCAATGCAATATGAGTGAGTACGGGAGGGCAATGAAGATGGGGGGGATACGCACTGACACAAAAAGAAATAAAAACCAGGAAAACACATAGATGAAACTGAAAAAGAAAGAAAGATCAGAATCAAAATCAAACAAAATGAAAATAAAAATAAAAACACAAGCACGACACTCAAAATATGAAAAAGAAGCACACACACAAAAATGAGAAAAACAAACAAAACACGACAGCACACCAAAATAGACGTCCACCAAGCTAGACCAGAAAGTGCTAGCGAAATGATGTGATCGATGAAATGCAGAGATGTGCAAGGGGGAGTCAAAAACAAAAGAGGTGAATTTAGAAAGCAACACGCAAATAGTCCCCTCCCTCCGACAGAGACAAAGCAGGGCCCCGAAAAGACAGATGGGCACAAATATGGGGGGCAAAAGTGGGAGAGAAAAATCAAGCAGGGGCACCACCCTCTGGGGGTGGTGACGGGGGCCTGCGCTGTGGACCAGGAGTCGTGGGGGGTGGAATGTGGAGCTCGGAGACGTCGGGTGGGTCTTCACGGATGTGGCGAATGAAGCTTTGAAGAAACGGGAGGTCTCGGTCGACGGATTCCTCGGTTATCCGACCACCCTGACCAGCTAGGAGGACCATGGCCGCGAATCGGTCGGCATGGTCATCGGTTTGGAATTGCATCCCATATTCGGGATCGTAAGCACGAGGTGGGGAAGTGGTGGATGGGTTGGAGGTGGTGGGCTGTGTGCGACGGGTACGACGGGTGGGCCTAGGGTTCGAAGAGCCGGCGTCGGTGGGCTTAACACGACGAGGAGGCATTGTGTGGGTGTCGCTCGTGCGCGTAGGTGTGTAAGAGTACAATGAATTCAACACAAACACGAAATACGATCAACAAGCAAATGGAATATTTGGGGTAAGATTAAAATTAAGCAAAGGAGCGAGTTTACCCAAATGAGATGAAGATAGTTGCTCGTAGACGCCCCGATGCTACTCGATTGGAGCACGCTGTGAAGCCGCAGCGATCTCTTCCACAAGTTTCGATGTTGGGGAGAATGGGTGAAATGTAGGGTTTTGTGTGTAGGGAGATGGCGGGGGAATGGAGGGAAATCGATGGTGGACGGGTAGGGAGATGGCGGGGGAAGACGATCGAGGTTGATCTTGGGGAAGAAAGAAGGCAGGCGCACGAGAGGAGTCGAAACGGCGGCGATTTGGGCGATCGGGCGAGGATGGAAATGAACGGGTGGTCGGGGGGGTGTTTATATAAGGTTTTAAGTCGACCTGATCGGGTGACTTGTCACCCGATTGGTTGACGGTTAGGTCGAAGTCCTTGCCGAAGAAATGCTACAGGTGAACCAGTCGGTTGACTTGTCAACTGATCGGTTGGCCGCTCCACTCATTTTCCCGAGAACTTAGGGCTGCTCACCCGGTCGCGTCAACCGATCGCGCTCGAACTCAACCGATCGGTTGATACTCCCCAAAAATTTCCGAGAGTTCTCCCCAGCTCACCCGGTCTATCACCCGGTCTCCTCATTCTTCAACCGATCGGTTCATCTGGGGACAGATCTCGGCTTGTATCTGATACATCCCAACCGATCGGGTGAGTTGTCAACCGATCGGTTGGGGCTTGTTTCCTGCAAAAGCCAACAGATTGTCTAAGTCCCTGAACGGATGTTCTCGCGGCTGATTTTAATTATAAAAATAGATAAAATAAAGTCGGAAATAACACTAAAAAGTGAGCAAAAGTTTAGAGCATGGGTTGCCTCCCATGAAGCGCACTTGTTTAACGTCGTTGGCTCGACGCCCGTAAGAGATGTTCACGGTGGTTGATACGGGTGATGCCCGAAGTTCGGCATCTCTTCTTCATTGGAGCTGAAGGCCCTTAGAGTAGTCAGCGGCTGGAGAAATATTTGCTCGACTACCCTCTCCTTGTTCTTGGGATCCGGGGGCTTCTCTTTCGTGTTGGCGCTTCCCGCCATCTTCTTTAGGATCCGGACCTCGTCTTTGGTGAGGTCCATGTGCTCTTTCCCCGTTCTCCTCACGGGAGGAGCCTTGGGGAACCCGGGAGGGGTCGTTCTTGCTGCACTCGGTTTTCTAGCAGCTTCTTTGTACTTGGGGCCGTCTCCATCTTTTGAATCCCCCAAGTCATCGGGGGGGGGGGGGGGGGGGGGTTTCTTAAGAGAATCTCCCAGGAGCTCTCTTCAACAGCTTTTTCTTCTTCCATCTCCAGCAAATTACACCGAGGGTCGTCTGGGGGATCGGGGTACTTCATGGATAACCCTAGATCAAATTCAACTTTTTCTCCGCTGACGTTTAGAGAAAGTTTTCCGTTCTTCACATCAATCAAAACGCCAGCAGTGGCCATGAAAGGCCGTCCCAGGATGATCGGGGTGTGTGCGTCTACAGGCATGTCTATGACTACAAAGTCCACTGGCACATGCACCCCTTTCACATTGACGGGTAGGTCATCCACAATTCCCACCGGATATTTGACCGACCGGTCAGCTAGTTGTAGGGTCATACCGGTGGGCTCCAAATCACCCATTCCTATCATTTTGTACATCGACAAGGGCATCAAACTTACACTCGCTCCGAGATCGACGAGTGCACGATGAATCTTTACTGCCCCGATCGTGCAAGGAATTGAGAAGCTCCCCGGGTCTTTAAGTTTCGGCGGATTTGCCCTCTGGATAAGAGCGCTACACTCCGCCGTCAACACTACTTTCTCTTTTCTAGACCCTCTCGTCACCAAATCTTTCAAGAATTTTGCATAGGAGGGGATTGTTTTGATTGCTTCTAGGAAGGGGATTTGCAGGCTTAGGTCCTTGACCATGGCGAAGAACTTGCCATATTTCTCATCAATTTTTGCCTGAGCCAACCGTTGTGGAAATGGCACAACGGGTTTATACACTTTCGGTCTCTCTTCCTCCTTCTTCTTCTCTTCTTCAGAGGCTCCCTCCGGAGTCATAGGATTTGATGACGAAGCACCGGCGTCATTTGATTTTTCGGTCGGTCTCTCAATGACCAATGGTGCCTCCGGGTTGCTAGGGGGCATTCTAGTAGGAATTTGTGTCCCGCTTCTCAGAACGATAGCGGACACATTTGCGTGCTCGTGCACGAGTGCCGATGTTTGGGTTGCTCCCCTCGGGTTCACCTCCGGTTGTGGCGGTAATTGGTTTTGTGACCTTGCAAGGTTCGCCACTTATAACCCCAGCTGGGTTACTTGGTCCGTGAGGGTCCGCTGACCCATTTCCAGCTTTTGGTTGATCTTCTCCTGGTTGGTAATATATTGAGTCAAGAGAGACTCAACCGAAGAGACGGCCCTCTGTTGGCCATACTGCTGCTGCTGCTGGAACGGCTGCTGAGTCCTGGGGGCATAAGATTGTTGCTGAGGTTGTTGCTAAAATGGTTGCTGCTGAACCTGATTCTGCTGTGACCTAGCCGGCTGATATGTTTGTTGCTGCGGCTGCTGAGGCGGCGAGGGCTGAAATGGTGGCCGGTAACTGAAGTTTGGGTGGTTCCGGTTGTTTGGAGAGTAGGCCGGGTTGGAATTTTCCCTTGGCGGATACGGCGCATTTCCCGTGGGGTTGTAAAATAGTGCGCTCGCCTGATCCAGCGGTGGTGAGATGTCACCACCGTCGAATTCCCCAAAGAATTCGGACTCCACCGCAGAAATTTGCTGTGTACCGGTCCCACCGGCTCCTACCATTAGTGCGGAGATCTGGGTCGAAAACAAGTCGAACTTGCTTGAAAGTTTGTCGACGTCCTCGACTCTGTGTATACCCCCGGATTTGGGTGTGGCTCTCTCGTCACACCACCGCTCATTGTTGGATGCCATATTTTCCAGAATATGCCCGGCATCCTCCTCGCTCCTAGACATGAAGGAACCCCCAGCCGCGGCGTCCATAGAAGATTTCAGGTCATCCCTCAACCCATTGTAGAACAGATTAATAATCTGCCACTTCGGAAGCTCATGGTGAGGGCATCTTCTTTGCATCTCTTTATATCTCGTCCAAGCTTCATGCAAGGACTCGTGGCTGGCCTGGGAGAAGGAGGAGATCTCACTCCTCAACTTCATGGTCTTCCCCGGAGGAAAGAACTTCGTCAGAAAAGTGTTGGAGAGCTTCTCCCAGGTGTTGAAAGTGTTGGGGTCCTTCCCCCTTAGCCATTGCTTGGCTTTGTCTCGCAAAGAGAAGGGGAACAACTTCAGACGGATAGCCTCTGTCGTGACACCATTAATCCGGAAGGTGTCACGCTTCTCCAAGAAGGACTCTAGGTGCTCGATCGGGCTCTCCATGGGTGCACCTGGAAACTGGTCCTGCTGGATCCATGTCACTAGAGACGGCTTCAGCTCAAAGCTTTGGGCCGCAATAGCTGGAGATCGGATGGCGGAAGTCGACTCGATGGATGGCATTGAGTACTCCAGCAGAGACTTGTGAGGTGGGGTGTTCTCCTCCATGGATTCGGGATCTTCTCTTCTTCGCTTCTCGGCGGCCAAACGCCTAAGGGTGGCGTTAATCTCTGGATCGAGGGGAATCAAGTCGTCAAGACTCCTTGAACTCCTGCGCATGAAAAACAACAAACACCCGTGAAGCGACAAGTGGGAAAGAAACAGATAAAATAAGAAATAAAAATAAGAAAAATTAAAAAGAAAAAGGAGAATGCGAAAATTATCGCGAGGTAGGGATGTGAGCTAGACACGAGGGTTCAAGAGATCCTAAAATAACAAGCACGTTGCCTCCCCGGCAACGGCGCCATAAACTTGACCGACACCCCGCTTGCGTTGCGGCGGCGCGGTGTCGTTTACCGCAAGTTTCACGGTTAGTGTAGGGTGCGAGAATATCGAACTCAGGGAGGCGAGGTTGTGCTTGGGTCAGGTAGGACCTAAATCACCCCGAGGGGCGAGCTAGCCCGAATCGGTGAATGGTTGTCATGAAAGGAAATAAAAGGGTATGAACAACAAGAAAGAAAACCCGGGACTTTGGTTTCCAACCCGACGAGAGACTCTCGCCGATACGGCCTACGGGTATGGATAGCGATCGGGATTAGGGTCTAATGGTGAGACATTGCCTCTGAAAGTTGTACCGGTGTCCCATGGGCCCGATATTCCGGTCGGTGCCCAGGATGATACACCGGACTTCCCGGATTCGATCAGTGGGCACTCCCGTGTCCATTAACACTGATCGATCCCGGGAGCACTAAGCCCGCAACGATATCTCCCAACGTCTCATCCTGCCGCTCCCGCATGCTAGGATTCGGCGTCTACGCTAAGGGTGTGAGCTATGGCTAGGGAGTCAACCGCCAAGTTTATTCCCCCTTGGCCCAACGGTCAAAGGCGGTCTTTTTCCCACCGATGACAATGAAACACCCCGCTTAACCGTTAGATTCCTACTCCCTATCGATTTCCTAACCCTATGGACGCATCGGGAAGAGCCCCCGAAGGGGTTTCAACCAAAATCCCAGATTTGGGAACTACTCACAAAAATTCATGAAAAAGCGATCTAAATGAAATTTAACCGTTGGAATCATAATCGGATAATTGCAATGCGGAAGTAATAGAGTAATAAAGACAATACTAAAATTTTAGAAAGATCTGAAAACTTACAAAAGAGTAACAATTACAGCCGTCACAAGGAGATAAAACAGTAGAAAAAATAACAGCTCCCGTTTCTGGAACCCTAGGGGTTCTATTTATAGACCTTCGTATCAACCGATCGGTTGACAAGTCAACCGATCGGTTGATCCGTTACAAATTAATAACAGAAAACGGCGAGCTTTCACCCGATCACATGAACCGGTCGGGTGAGTTCTTGAGTGACCGGTTGGATCTTGGAGCAGTCGGGTGAATCGATCGGTTCGACGTCCGTGTCTTCAGCTCTTCTTCTTCAGCTACAGATGAACCGATCGGGTGAGAGTCACCCGATCGGTTGGCGTTTTGCTTCGAGAAAACAGAGAATAGCCCCCGCTGAACCGGTCTGCGAACCGGTCGGGTGACTTCTTTGTGAGCTGCGGCAGAGACCGGGTGGTGCACTCGTGCATCACCCGATCGGTTGGAGATGACCAACCGACCGGGTGAGGGGCTGAAAGATGAATTCTTCGACGTTTGACCCCCTGGATCACGCGTGACTTCTCCTGTTGCTCCGGGGACTTTGGATATCATCGTTAAACGTCCCCTACGTGGTCAATCCCCTGCAATCATGGATAAACAAAGAAAAGTGAAAGAAAACGGGAAAATACACGAAAACGAATAAGAGACGGCGAAAAAACACGGAGAAACACAAAAGAAAACGTGCGTGAATATATGAAATATAAACGCACGTCACCGATCCAACCACGCGCCGAAGAAAGTTTCACGCGAGTGAAACCTTCGCCTAGATTTCGGATCTGAATCCGAACTCCTTTGCGGCTTTGCTAGAGCCCTCAAGAGTAAGGCAGAAATATAGGGAGATAAAGAAATATTAATTTAAGCCTAGATCCAAGCGTGCTCCAACGTTTACGAGAGCCACTCAGATTTAGAGGTTGGAACGAGTTTTGAGGAGGGGAGTAGACCCCTATTTATATAGGCGGCTGACTGCTCCCCTTTACTCAAAATCCGATGTGGGACTATTAATTGGGTTAATTAAAATCAAGTTTGTTTGCCCTTCACAAAGTGCAAACTTCCGTGAATTTTAACTCCCTCACCGGTGAGCTTCATGATTGATACAACCTATTAATTCGAAGGGTGTTCAACGGTGAACGCATAGGAAAAAACCATTCGTCAATCGGAGTTCGTTTGACCCCTCAAACATATGTCCAAAGATCAGCCCAAACACACCCAAAACGCAAAACAACAGCCATCAAAAATCCCACGCTGCCCTAGGCAGTGCATGTGCCTACTTGCACCAGGCGCATGCAGCGCACGCGGCTCGAGGCACGTGCACTGCACGCGCCTCATTGCGTGCAGGCTCACGCACCCACCAGGGCGCGTGCCCTGCACGTGCCCAGCGGGCGCGTGCAGGGCACGTGGCCTATTAGTAAATGCTCGGCCATTTGGCCGGTCCCATTATGCTGCTGGGCCCCCCTTTTTGATTTAATCAGCCCTTTGGGCTGATGTCAACATGGGCTTGGGGTTTTTATTGTTTTGGCCATAACTTTTGTGTTTGGCGTCTGATTTGGACACCGTACGAACCTGGGCGTAGACCGGGACATTCCCGTCTTACCCGCGAACTTTTCATTGCATTTATTTATTAAATATAGTCTTAAACTATTTAAGAGACATTTAATCTCATTTGCATCATATGCAAATTTTTCCCCTATCTAAACTTAAATTATCATATTGCATCAAATGCAATTATTCCATCCCTTGCATCAAAAATGCAAAATATTCTCCCTAACTAATTTCTACCTATTACTAGACGAAGGTCGCACTCTTTGTGTGACCCTACGGCCTGACCCTACTACAGGTTGGGCTCGAAGCCCTATACGGAAAAGACCACGAGCAGTGGCTGACGTCCCTGTTTCGGAATCATCATAATGTAGTTAGCTCATCAACATGAGAAATGTCGGGACCACCCTGACCGTCTCAGTGATGTGTTCTGCAGTTATAGTCTCTTTGTCTAAACTATGTCGTGTAGATCAAGTCTAGGGTACGGTCAAACTGTCAACCCCAATAACTAGACTCCGGTTAGTTTCTATCGATCTTTAGTCAACTAATGTTGGACTTCTTCCAACATACTCTGCGCAGAGTTTTTACTAAAGACCGAACTAACTCTACGACACTAACTCCGATTGACCGAGAGAGACGAATCCTCTCTTGGCCACTACTCTCCTCGTACGCTTCAAGTGACACCCAATCAAAGACCTTTCAACAGGCCTGGCCTCGAAGTTAGGTCAGTGATCTAAGTGGCACCGTTCACGCACAGGTTCGTAAAATGACCTCAAGTCAAAAGACCAACTAGCCTATCATCACTAAGAGTTATCATTGACAGATTGGTCAATGTAACCATATGATAACTCTTGTGGATCTTTCAGTGAACTCATTCTCTAATGAGCACATGTGTCTCGTCTCCGACTTCACTAAGTCGAACGATCATGAGACCATCGCCACCGCTTAACGGTGAAGACTGAGATACAATGGTCTATCCGATGTTTCGATATCATTGTCTCGAAACATCTATGACCACGAACCCTTTTAGACTTATGCTACAGACGGTCAAACATTTCTCCATGATCGAGATACTCATCTCGATACATGTTTGACCTTGCATAAAGTCTCAGGACTTTACCTAAGTTAATATCTAATTTTTTCTACATTATAACTTAGATAAATTATTACTAAACAGCTTACTGTTATTTCAAACAAGATGTTTGTGCTATTCACACAGAGATAAATAGCCTCGAGGGCATCATATCTCTACATCTCCCACTTGCACTCAGGCCCATTTATCTCGGTATCTTATACCATTTTTACACATAAGTTTTCCCGACTTCATGTGGTAGAGCCTTCGTGAGTGGATCTGCTAAAACCGTCTACATTATAGACTTAAGGGGTTTCCATGTTCATGTTAGACTAACCATTTGAATCTCATTCAAATAATTCACTTGGTCTTACGGAATCTATAATATTTTATTTCCTTGGATCTCATCCAGTTCATCGTACCTTACGATAATAATCTTTAAATTAGTTAATGGTCATTTCAAATGGCTCATATCTATTTCTGATAAAGTATCAAACTCTTTGATCACTTTGTCAAAATATATGTTCCATCCGTTTGATGCCTCGCATGTAATTTATATGCTCCCACTGACCTTGAAAACTTTCTGGTTAATTCATATAAGTTGGTCCGTCTAAATCATATTTAGAAAAACGAACTTATAAGTGAATGCTCCAATTTTCATGGTCAACATGAGCGTTTCACATCGAGTTTGGTCCGAGTAGATCTGTACACATCTGCTGGCGAGAGGGTTTCAATATTATCCGTTTTATAGGAATAGGATGAAAACAGTTTTCGACCAACATGATTGTACTTCACTATTTTCTTTCTGCACCATTCTTTCAACATAAATATTTACTTGCAGAAAGTGAGGAAACATTTTCCTTTAGGAACTTAAACTAAATTCCAAAATTTATTTACGCATACGGACCTATTCTAATTGCATCAAATTTTAAATCGGAGTTACTACTCTGAATTTCATCCGAGAAGTTGACTAAGTCATTATCAATTATGATGTCTAACTCGACTCTTCGTCTCACGAGATTCGAGTAATTATACAACTTCTTAATGATTGATTTTATGAATATCTTATTGATAATGTCCTCACAGAACATTATCAAAACCAAGGCATTACTATCTGGGATTAACCCAGAGGGAGGACTTAACTCAGAGCCACTTGTTATGGATCACAGCAAGTCTAACTTATTGTGATTCATACCTTTAACACACGGATGTGTTAACAGACTTGACCAGAGAGAAAATCACATTTTCTTTTAATTGTGCAAGATTTTATGTAGCTAAGTATTTGACCATTCGATCTAATCGAATCAATTTAAATACTTTTGTCATTTCATTCTTTATTTTATCAGACTTGTGTTTCATCAAGAACACGTGTCTTAATAAAATATACGAATAACATATTTTGGTTAATCTAGACTCGGGTACATCAGTATGTACGAGACTGAGTTTGACAACCCATTCTCCTACTGTCTTACAGATGGGTTTCGGCCATTATATCTAAGAGGGTAAGATTCACAAGTCTCCGTGGATTTCATAATACGAGAGGTCAGACCCCTCTTTATGTGACTTGTGAAGCTTAGTCTCTCGATACGGCCTAGTCTATTTTGCCATATAAGTTAGCTACTGTCTTGTGTATTTATATATTAACATTTAATATATATATATTATCGTTATACATATTGCTCATTGCTTCAGAAGCAATGTGATGACATTCGTCAAAATGTGTTAATCTTTTGTATAACAATAATTATGAAATCGTGACATCAGAATATGTCACATTTTCATTTCCTCCTCCTTATGCCTTTACTAATGATAAATTAAACTAACTTTCTCAATTGACTTTCCGGAGTGCCTTCTTCCTTTTCTAAATCACATTTAGATATCAAATAGCCCAACATAAATAAATAGCAATGCAAGCGTCTCATGTATCCAAACCCCTGAGAGTTGCAATCTTGAGTGTAGCTCAAGAAGTTGCTTGTCTCAAGATCCGGTTGGGATACATGGTCTTGCACCCGTATTCGACTCAAACGGTTTGATTGAATTCTCGAACTTTGCGGATAAAAATTGTTTGTTCATACAACCTTGAGTGTAGCTCGACAAGTTGTAGGGAGAAACATACTTCGAATATCCTATATGTTCAAGCTGCCTCATATAGAGACGAGTGACATATAACGTGAATTTATTTGTTGGACCCAGAACTTAATGAAATCATATTTATTAAGTCTATTCTTTTGAAGGTTATTTTAATGTCAACGAGAATATAGTTTAATCCTATCAATTAGAATTTAACTTGATATTCAATTAATCAACCTAATTTGACCAGTTAACTTATTCGATTAAAATATTATAATTTGATTCCTTCGGTAAACATAGAACTTACCCTAGTTTAGCATATGTTCAATATTAAATATAGGTAGAATGGCTTTTATCTATCTATATCCTCCCACTATTTTTACGATCGTATCAAAGCTTACTAACAAACGATTTAATAGAATTAAAATTAATGTGTAAGATGTCCAATCACCTTGAGCCTAACAACCTTGAGTGTAGCTCAACAAGTTGTAGGACTCTGCAATCGGAAGATGACTCTTCATCGATCATATCAGATATGACTCTCTTATCGGTTTTTACCTCTAGCCATTTGTGATCATGAGTGTGCTCATCCAAATCACAATGTCTAGTCTAGTCGGACCCTTGTTTTCGTGTCTAGCCTGACTTGCTCCGCCGCTCGGTGTATTCACGACACGTTGGTTTGGGTCAGGTCTTAGACTACATTTAGCCAGACTACATCATTGACATTACTTACGCCGGCGCATGGTAATACGACGGTTTGGGTCTAGTCAAGATTTCATCTTATGTATTAAAGGAGTTGGTTTCTATAAGGTTGCCATGTTACAGCTTGAGTGTAGCTCAACAACTATAACACGGGTCCTATAGTTGCCAACCCCTAAAACATGGAGGGCTACGGCTAATCTTGAAAAAGATCATTAACGTATTTGACTTAGATATAGTCCAGGGTGTCATACAATCATGATTTGCAACATTGCGGTCCAGCGGAACACAGCCAGGGAATTGACTAAGCCAGAATCACTATCCTTTAAAAGGTGATCCAGCAAACTTAGCCAAGCACATTGACTGGATCATGGTCTATTGGATGAAGCTTGTCATTTTTATATGCGTGCCATAGACTAAACAACTTTTATTAACAACTAATTAATCCTATCAACTAGTTGAATCCTTAAATTCAAAATTTTAGGATTTGTTTAATAACTTTTATTAAGTCCTTATCAACTATAAGGTTCACGTGCTATCCTAATCGTTATTAGGATTTTAATAAATTTTATTAACAACGCTAAAAGCGAAGTCCTTTAATGAGAATTAATTATAACAGTTAGAATTAAAAATTCATTAAAAGGACTACCCTAATCGGGAATTAGGTCTTTGAAGTGTTGTTAATATTTTATTAAAACATAGCATGTCATTAGAATTTATCTCATAAATTTTATCGAATTCTTTAATGGCTAACCTAAGAGGTTGTCTTGTGTTTATCAAATAAGGGACAAGATGAACTAGCCATTAAAATAAAGTTACACTAATTTATCGCATGAAATAAAAGTGTACAACTATTTAACAATTAAATAGACTAAAGTTTATCGCATAAACAATTTTAGACTTTTAGAACAGTTTTAAAAAAATATCTCATAAATTTCAAACAGCATTTTAAAAATTTTCATGCTTAAAATTTTATCACAAAAAATATTTAAACATCTAAAATAATTTTTAAACTTATCGCATAAAGTTTTAAAGCCTTAAAATCAATTTTAAAATTATCACATAAATTTAAAACACCATTTTAAAATTTCCATGTTTTAAAATTTTATCATATAAAATATTTAAACATCTTAAATCCTTTTAAAATCATCTTTTAAAAAAATATCGCATAAATTTTTAAAACATTTTAAAATGGCATCTAGAAACATTTTAAATTATCTCATAACTTTAAAACATTTTATAAAGTATTTTAAAAAGCATTTTAATGTTTAATAAAATCGCAGTGCTAGATGGTTACGCAAACCTAGGCTTTGATACCACTGAAGGGTTTTCTGGGACTCTTAGGGCATAAAAAAGTCTATTCGCGTCCTAAGTCGGACGGAACATAGACATAAAAAGAATATGTAGCGGAAGAATAAGTTAATCTAATTAACTTAGCCCTAAGGTACAAGACCCTTAGCCAAGATCTATGCCAACTTGGGATGGATCTGACCATCCCAAGGAGGATCTAACCTACTGCAATTAAATTAAACTAATGCTAATAAAATACATACCCCGAATCTCAACCCTGGGGCAGGCGAGATGTTCCGCACCGTCTTCAGAGCCGCTCCCCGTCCCACGCCGAGCCGCTCCTTGAACCGCTCCCCGAACCGGTCCGCATCACCAGGCAATCAATCCCGTATCGCCGAGCCAACCACGCGTCGAAGAAAGTTTCACGCGAGTGAAACCTTCGCCTAGATTTCGGATCTGAATCCGAACTCCTTTGCGGCTTTGCTAGAGCCCTCAAAAGTAAGGCAGAAATATAGGGAGATAGAGAAATATTAATTTAAGCCTAGATCGAGCGTGCTCCAACATTTACGAGAGCCACTCAGATCTAGAGCTTGGGACGAGTTTTGCGGAGGGGAGCAGACCCCTATTTATATAGGTGGCTGACTGCTCCCCTTTACTGAAAATCCGATGTGGGACTATTAATTGGGTTAATTAAAATCAAGTTAGTTTGCCCTTCACAAAGTGCAAACTTCCGTGAATTTTAACTCCCTCACCGTTGAGCTTCATGATTGATACAACCTATCAATTCGAAGGGTGTTCAACGGTGAACGTATAGGAAAACCGTTCGTCAATCGGAGTTCGTTTAACCCCTCAAACGTATGTCCAAAGATCAGCCCAAACACACCCAAAACGCAAAACAACAGCCGTCAAAAATCCCACGCTGCACTAGGCAGTGCATGGGCCTACTTGCACCAGGCACATGTGTTGGATATTGGACTCCCCGGATTTGGTTTTGGATGATGAACAAACATAAATATAATATGAACTAACACTTTGTGAGCGCAGTTATGGAGATCGTCGCCAAATTCACATGAATATCAATAACGACGTCTCGAGACTTCTCAAAGCACGTGATCGTATGCCTAAAGCTTCGTTGAAGCTTATGGACCTATTTAGAAGTCATGAAGATTCGATTGAAGCTATTGAAGACGGTATCGTCAAGTTTATTTAATAGTCTTTAAGCTTCTTTCGTAGAATGTTAAGCCTTGAGTAGGTCTTACGTTTTAATTCTTCATAACGCTCATATCTTAGCTCTAGGATCTTAGTAGAAGTCCATACAATTCTTCCCGAAGCTTCGCGCTTCGATTCGGGACTTCTTGTGCATGTTAGTTGGTTCAAGAAGAAGAACTGACCGACTGGATGGTGATCTAGTCGGTCAGCCAAGCTTCTTGGACCGACTAGTTTCAGTCAGTTAATTCTTAGCTCTTTACTGTTTACAGTTAGTCGGTCTACGTTGACTCACCGACCGACTAGTTTGTGAACTAGTCGGTCAGTGATGCTTCTGTGACCGACTAGTTGAGCTTTCCCTGAACATGCACATTTTCACTTGAGCTACTGTTTATCATTAGTCGGTCTGTGCTCATTGATCGACCGACTAGTTGATGAACTAGTCGGTCAACTTTCCTTCTTGGACCGACTAGTTTAGTTTACTGTACATGCCAAATTTTTCACCATACTTACTGTTTATTGTTAGTCGGTCTATGTTCATTTGGTGACCGACTAGTTGGTGAATTAGTCGGTCAACATGTGTTCTTGGAACGACTAAGTCTAATTCTTCTCAGACTTCAGTTTTATCTGTTAGTCGGTCCACGTTGTGTAACCGACCGACTAGTTGTGAAACTAGTCGGTCAGCTACTCTTCTTAGACCGACTAGTTCCTTAGTCTGTACTTTGATCTTTTCTCAGTTTACTCATTAGTCGATTTACGTTCAGTGACCGACCGACTAGTTGATAAACTAGTCGGTCGGTGATTGTTCTTTGACCGACTAGTTGGGTTCAGAAAAGAGCCGTTGGAGCCCTAATTGAAACGTTTTTCTCTCTCTCTCTCTCTCTTCATTCCTATAAATACTTGTTGGGCTGCATTCATTGCTGCCAAGGCTGATATTAATACAAGTTTAGAGTTCAAGAGAAATCAATCCAAGCTCATTCAAAGCTCATTCCCTCCATTCATTAATCTCTCCTAACTCTTACTTCCAAAGAGAGATTCATTGAGTGTGAAGCCTTCCAAGCCAAGTGCTTGATTCTAGGTCACCAACATCCCCAAAGCTCTCCATCGCTGTTCTACATCTTGGAGCTAGGGTTTGGTGCCACTTCTTCCTCAAAATCATCCTTGCCCTAATTCGTAAGCAATACTCAAGGCATAGGTATTTTGTTCGGTAAGAAGTTTCTTTATTTCATTTCATATTTGATTTGTAAGTTTCACTCTCGGTTGTGAGAGTGTGGTTGTGATCCCGGGTTGTGGGAGTCACAAATTACATTTTGTATGATTTGACTTGTGGAGGTTTTTCACAAGTATTTCATAGTGGAAATCTTGAGTTAGGGTTTCTAACTCAAGTATCCGGAGGGGATCCGGGTGGTTGGGACGTAGGATCACCGGGAACAAGTCGGGGAGACTTGGGTGGATCCGAACCCAGTAACATCTCTTGTTAGCGTTGTTAATTTTGTGTTGTCATTTCAATTTAAGCTTCCGCAAATTGAATTGGTAGTTGTTTGCATTTAATTTGGAATTATACTCCTTATTATTTTAAAGTACTATTCACCCCCCCTCTAGTACTTGTGCAGTAGCTGGTAGGGCATTACATTTGGTATCAGAGCCAGATACACAGCTATGTCTGCCAACGACAACAAGACCGTGCGTCCACCTTCCAACTATGACACCTTCAGGAACCGTGAAGGAGCATCTTCGGTGATGGAAGGACATTCCTCTACGAGGCCTCCATTCTTCAACGGTACCAACTACGGGTACTGGAAATGTCGGATGGAAACCTTCCTCCGAAGTGCATCTTTATGGAGGACTACAATGAAGGAGTACATCGAGCCCGAAGAAGAAGACTTCGAGAAATGGACTACCGCGGAGGTCGCCGCGGAGGTAAGCAATGCCAAGGCAATGAACGCCTTGCAATGTGCATTGGAGCCCGAGGACTTCAATAAGATATGCACATGTAAGAGTGCATATCAAATTTGGAACTCCCTCCTCATTCTTCATGAAGGGACGAGTCGGGTAAGAGACTCTAAACTCGTAGTTGTAAACAAAGACTACGAAATGTTTCATATGCAACAGGGCGAGAAGATGAAGGAGTATTACGCTCGCTTCGTCGACATCATAAACGAGTTAGAGGCTCTTGGCAAATCCTACACCCAAAAGGAGAAGTGTTCGAAGCTTATCGAAGGACTTCCTTCTTCTTGGGAAAAGCGTACCTTCGCCATCGAGGAAGGTAATGACATGAACAAGTACACCGTAGTTCAACTAATGGGTACTTTAATGTCATACGAGGTACGCAAGGATAGCAAGCTCAAATTGCAGGAAAAGATGAAGTCCTACCTAAAGCAAGACGAGCCAAAGAAGAAGGCCATTGCTTTCAAGGCCGCTCCATCCACATCCACATCAACCGATGATGAAGACTCGGAAAACGAGTTGTACTTGGAGTCCATGGCACTCATGGCCAAGAAGTTCAACCGTTTCTTCCGAAAAGGTAACTTCAAGAACAAAGCTAAATTTGGTTCTACTAACGCCTCTTCCTCTCCTTTATGTTTCAAGTGCAATAAGCCGGGACACATGAAAGCGGAGTGTCCCCTCAATAAGCACAAGGAGAAGTGGAAGGCGCCAAAGTATGACAAGTCCAAGAAGTACACGAAAGGAAACAAGAAGGGACTTGTCGGAGCTACCTTCACCGACTCCGATGATTCTTCAAGCGGAGAGTCGGACGATGAGCACGTGGAGCAAGCGCACATGTGTTTCATGGCAAGAGAGGAGCACGATCAAGGATCCTCCTCTTCCGATGATAGTGATGAAGAAAGCGATGAGGTAACCATGGATGACCTTAGGAATGCTAACTCTCAATTATGGTCAAAATACACTAAATTAGTAAATAGATATACTAAGGTAAAAGATGACTTAGCTAGCATTCAAACATCGCCTAAGACTATCATCACCAACAACGACACCGTTGTTGAAGAGTTAAGAAATGAGATTGATAATCTCAAATCTAAACTCGAACATGTTAGCATTGAGGATACGGAAGAACATAGGATAGAGGATTTGACTTCTCAAAACTCGACTTTGAGTATTGAGAACGAGAATCTTAAATCTCGTGTTTATGTGCTCACATCGCAAATATCCACTTTGGATATTTCTTTGCGTTCTCTCAAAGAGAAATATGAGGACACATTGGGCCGAATCAACAAATTCAACAAGGGTAAGGGCCACTTGGATAATATCCTAAAAGACTTACTTCCGGCCAAACACCACATTGGCTTGGGGTATATGATGGGAAATTCATCCAAGTCGGTCACTACTTTTGTAAGGCCAACTTCCGAAGCCTCAACGAGTGGGAGCAAACACTCTATTGGTAGTTCATCTACCAATGGTGCTTCCACCTCGTCCACACCCTCTTTTGGAAAGAAACCCACTTTGGGTGGACCTCCAAAGAAGGGGCATGCCTACATGTACACCAATACCATGCCACGTAGGAACACACGTCCTACTCCACCGTCTCACACATATGATGATTTTTATGCAACACATTCTCGGGCACGTGCACACAATGTGAGACACCCTCATGCACGTGTTCCCTCACATGCATATGTTCACCCACAACATCATATGAATAATTCTCATCGTGCACCATTCCATCATGTTCCTTATGCCTATCCACAACATGCATCACGTAGAAATCAACGTCGAATGCATGCACCCAATAGGATGAGGGCTCCCAAGATTTTCACAATTTGGAGCCCAAAGGACACAAGCATGGACGAAAAACAAATGTATATGAATGCTTATTTTTCGGATGTTGTGCATAGTAGAAATTATGTGGGGAAGTCTAAGTCCAATTGGACTTGGCTTCCAAAGGTCTAATCTTTTGGACCCAATGACCTTGGGTACCATGATATGAAATTCTCTATCTTTAGGTACTCAAGGAAAAGAAAAAGAAAAGGAGCAACAAATTTAAATTTGGCTCCAAGGGAAATTGGATACTCGATAGCGGGTGTTCAAAACACATGATGGGTGACGCTAGTTTGCTCTCCGGAGTGGTTCCCATAGCAAACGGAAACCGCGTCGTATTTGGAGGCAACGAGAGCGGAACCATCATAGGTGTTGGTAAAGTGGGTAACCCTTCTAAACCCCTAATTAGTGATGTTTATCTTGTTAGTGGTTTAAATCACAATCTTATTTCAATAAGCCAACTTTGTGACAAAGGTTACAAAGTTAGCTTTGCGAAAGGATTGTGTCATATTTTAAGAAAAGATAATGATAAATTATTATTTTCCGGAACTCGTCATAAAGACATTTATATTTTGGATCTTCCTAAGTCATATGAACAATGCCTCGTTGCCAACACAAGTGAACAACAGTTATGGCATCGACGCTTTGGACATGTGAACTTTGGAACACTTTATAAGCTTTCAAAATTAAATTCCATTAAAGGTTTTCCGAAGCTTGTTTTTGAAAAGAAAAGTTTTTGTGATTGTTGTCAACGTGGCAAGCTTCCTAAATCTTCATTTAAACCTAAGAAAAGCATTTCTACTAAACGGCCACTAGAGCTATTACATCTAGACTTATTTGGGCCAACTAGAGTTGCTTCCTTAGGAAATGCAAGGTATGGACTTGTCATTGTAGATGACTATTCAAGATTTACATGGGTATTTTCATTGTGTAATAAAAATGAAGCTTTTGAAAACTTCACAATTTTTGTTAAGAAAGTACAAAATCTCTTAGGAACCACCATTGTCACTATTCGTAGTGATCATGGAGGTGAATTTGAGAATGAGTCTTTTGAGACATTTTGTGATGAAATTGGTATTACACACACCTTCTCTTTCCCTCGTGCACCTCCTCAAAATGGTGTAGTTGAGAGAAAGAATAGGACGCTAGTGGAGTGTGCTCGCACTATGCTTGATGATAGCCAACTTGGCCATCAATTTTGGGCGGAAGCGGTACACACCGCTTGCTATGTGTTTAATAGAATACTTTTGAGGCTCGGCACTAAACAAACTTGTTATGAATTGTTGTTTGGTAGGTTGCCTCAAGTTAAACATTTTCGTGTTTTTGGTTCGAAATGTTTTATTAAGAACACATATGGTAGTTTGGACAAATTCGATCCAAGATCCGATGAGGGGATTTTTGTTGGATATTCTTCGCGTAGCAAAGCCTACCAGATATTCAACAAACGAACCTCAACGATCGAGGAGTCGCTTCATGTATCATTTAATGAAGGATTTGTTCCAACTAGAATTTCAAATGATAATGATTCTATGGATGTCTTATGTGATACACTTGATAATTCTAAGTCTAATGATTCTATTGATTCTATTGAGACTAACCCAACTAACGAAGTTGTTGAGAATGTTCCTAGTGATCAAGGTATTCCCAAACGGCTTCATACCGTTCGTGACCATCCTCATGAGTAAATCATTGGCAATATCCATGATAGTGTCAAGACGAGATCGCAAGTGAACTACTTCGCTCATTGTGCCTTTGCCTCCTCGATAGAGCCAAAGAATATTAATGAAGCATGCGAAGATAGCGCTTGGATCTTAGCCATGGAGGAGGAGCTCATTCAATTCGAGAGAAATGAAGTTTGGGAACTTGTTCCATTGCCATCGAAGAACCACACCGTCATAGGGACAAAGTGGATCTTCAAGAACAAAACCGACGAAAACCAAGTCGTCGTCCGGAACAAAGCTCGGTTAGTTGCTCAAGGATATTGACAAGAGGAAGGTATTGATTTCGAAGAATCCTTCGCTCCGGTAGCTAGATTAGAATCAATTAGATTATTATTGTCTTTTGCATGCCATAAGGATTTTAAATTATTTCAAATGGATGTTAAAAGTGCATTTTTAAACGGAGATGTTGTTGAGGAAGTTTACGTTTCTCAACCTCCGGGCTTCATAAATGAAAAATTTCCAAATCATGTTTTTAAACTAAAGAAAGCGCTTTACGGCTTAAGACAAGCTCCTCGAGCTTGGTATGATCGCCTAAAGAATTTTCTTTTGGATTTGAATTTTAAAATGGGAGAAGCCGATTCTACACTTTTTGTTAAGCATGCGAATAATGATATAATTTGAGTTCAAATATATGTTGATGATATCATTTTCGGTGCTACTAACTTTGCTCTTTGCGAAGAGTTTTCTAATGTTATGAAGGAACAATTTGAGATGAGCCACATGGGTGAGCTCAAGTATTTCTTAGGTCTCCAAATTCGCCAAATGGACGATGCAATCTTCATCCACCAAACGAAGTATACGGTGGAGTTGCTAAAGCGATTTGGAATGGAAAGTGCTTCCGGGAAAAAGACTCCAATGAGCACGACTACGCATCTTGACAAGGATACGGGCGGTAAGGATGTAGACATTCGTCTATATCGAGGTATGATATGTAGTTTGCTTTATCTTACCGCAAGTAGGCCCGATATTATGTTCGCCGTATGCGTATGTGCTCGTTATCAATCTCAACCTAAGGAATCTCACTTAGTAGCGGTAAAGCGTATTTTTCGCTATCTAAGTTACACTTTAGATTTTGGATTACTTTATCCGAAATCTAGCACATATGAGTTAATCTCATATAGTGATGCCGATTATGCGGGATGCAAATCCGACAGAAAAAGTACTAGTGGCACTTGCCATTTTATAAGAAATTCTCTTGTCTCTTGGTTTTCCAAGAAGCAAAATTCTGTATCACTTTCAACCACCGAGGCGGAATATATTGCCGCCGGTGCCGCATGTGCTCAAGTTCTTTGGATGAGACACTCACTTAAAGACTTTGGTATAAATTGTGATACTTGCCCTATCATGGTTGACAACCAAAGTGCAATATGTCTTTCCAAGAACCCGGTACATCATTCCCGTTCGAAACACATAGATGTCCGACACCACTTTTTAGATGATCATGTTGCTAAAAAGGACATCATTTTAGTGTACGTTGAAACCCAAAAGCAAATCGCCGATATTTTCACGAAACCCCTAAAGGAGGACTCCTTTGTGCGGTTGCGTCGAGAATTGGGGATTATGGGTGAATCCGAGATATAGGATTCATGTTTCATTCAATAATTTTGCATGCTATTATATTTGGCAATATCTCATTCATGCTAGAATTATTGGATTTTTCGGGAATTTATGTGATATCTTGATTTTTCGTTCGATTTGTGCGTAATCGTCAAATTTCTGTTTTTTGATGCTTAATGGGGTAGTATAGATGATTATTGAGAGTTTTGAGATATATCGTCCAAGCGTATTGTGGAGAGAACTTGATTTTCAAGTTTTTGACTCTTTAGTCGGTTCATGTTCAGTGACCGACCGACTAGATTGAGATCTAGTCGGTCAGTACATGAACGCAGACTGACTAAATCTTGTCAGTATATCTTGGTTCAGCCACTGTTTACAACTAGTCGGTTCAAGCTCATTGACCGACCGACTAGATCGTGATCTAGTCGGTCAGTGCTTGAACTGTGACCGACTAGTTGTGCCAGGGACTGTTTGGTAATATGCGATCTCGACCGACTTAAAATGTTTTTAGTCGGTTCTTTCTCATTCTAATCGATCGAAACCGCATCTCTCCCTCAGCAAAACCCCCGACCCCTCGCTGACCTTCCGACTTCCGGCCTTGTTCCGATCATCTCCGCCGTCGCCGGCCGTCGTTCTTCCTCCTAGGGTAACCCTCTCTCCTCCCTCTCCTATCTAGGGTTCATTTTCAGTTTAGGGTTAGGTTTTTCAGCCTAGGTTTCTAGATCTCTTCCTCTAGGGTTTCGAATTTCCTAGGGTTGTGCTAGGATTCGTTGATTTGATCTCGTGTCTCGTGTAGTGCCGCGATTATGGCCCGAGCACGAATCCCGATCACTCCCTCTAGCCCCTCTCCGATGACCGTTGATCCAATCTCTTCGGATCCCGAGCATCCAACCCCTCCGAAGCGTAGAGCCAAGACCACCCTTCCTTCGTCGTCTTCGCCTCCTCTCAAGAAGAAGAGGACGACGACCACTAAACCTAGAGGTCAACCGAAACCCAAACCCAAGCCTAAGCCTAAGGCCAAATTTCTTGCCTCTGCCTCTTCATTCCATACTCCTACCGATTCCGATACGGAGTATAACCCCGAGACCGAGACTCATAGGGAACCCACTCCTCCTATTCATCCCGAGTCTAGCACCCACCCTCGTACGTCTACCCGTAAGCCTAAGGGAAAGGGTCCGATGCCGGTGGGCGGTGTCGATATTTCCTTATGTCGCGATGACCCTTTGTGTCTCGCGGCGTATAACCGTATCGAACATTGCCCGCTACTTCTGGAGCATTTCGTCCAGTTTAGCGACTTTATAGGGTTAGCTGATCTTCTGTCGTCGTCGGGTCTTCTCGATTACCTTCGATATGACCCGAAGGCGAATCCTCACCCCTACCCTAGATTAGTGAAGCTTTTCTATGCGAATAGGATCCGGGGTCAGTACAATCAGACCCACTCTGTTGAGACGACCGTTTTGGGGACTCCTATAGTCCTCACTGCGGAAATCTTAGGAGAGATTTTGGGTATCTCTTCATCTGGTCTTCTTCCTTCTGATATCTCGGTAGATGATATTTCTTCTCTTGATCAGACCATCCTTTCAGAGATTTTCCATCAGATCCCTCCTGCCATGATTGGCGTGCCATCTAAATCATTCAAGCCTAATGCGTGGGTCCTAAATCTGATTCTGAAGTCGTGCTTGCTTCCCAAGTACGGCTCCTCATCTCTCCCGTCCCAGCCATTTCCTTGCATGTATTCGAATGTCCAATAAATCGGCTCATATCCCATTTCCTTGCATGTTGACCCTCGTGTTTCGTCATTTTCGTGTCACGTTGCCTCGTGACGATGAGCGTCCCCTTGGTCCTCCCCTGAATGCGACGGCCGTCAAGAAATCTCTTGCGGCGCTTCGTCACGTTCAGAGGACGACACCTTTAGCGTCTGTCCCTGCCTCTGCCAGTGCCTCTGCCGCTCCCTCTGCCACCCTGGATGAAGTCCTACGGATACTTCGTCGTCACGAGTCCCGCTTGGCTCGTACCGAGGAGGTAGTCTGCCGTATGGCTCGTCAGATGGGTGTTGAGCTTCCTCCTTCCGTGTCTGAGGATGAGGAGTTTGATGAGATGGCTGAGGAGGACATTGAGGAGCTCTGTCGTGCTTCGACTCGTGCCCCCGAGGGCACTTCTGCTGGTACTGCTGCTGCTGGTGATACCTCTTCCGGTGCTGCTGTTGCTGGTACGTCTGCTGGTGCCCCCGAGAGCACACCTGTTGCCACCACTCCTGTGGTGGATACTTCGACTGGTGCTCCCGAGGCCACTACGGTCGCTGCTTCAGTGGTTGCCACTTCTGTCGTCGCTCCTGCTGATGCTTCGGACGTTCTTGCTGATCCAGTCACCTCCTCTGCTCCTGCTGAGCCTGCAGTTGCTTCTGATCCTCCCGATGCCTCTTGACTTTCTTCGAGGCCTCTCCTGATACTCATTGGATGATATATCTAGTTGTGAGAGATGTTGGGTAGGATAGTGTGGGTGGCTATGTATTTTGGATCTTTTTGATGATGTATTTTGATATGTTTAATGATGATGTAATTTTTTGTTTGTTGACACTCCGATATTTTGTGATGTATGATGTATTTTTGTGCCCCGATCTGTTGATCGTCGGTGTGTATATCGGTGATGTACTCTGCTTCATGCATTATATATATATATTTCTCAGTTGACATTTCATTATTTTGTGCCATGTACAATTTTAATGTCTCTTATGTTTGATTTCGTCGCTCGACGATATTCACTTGGTTTAATTGAAATTTCTTCTATGAAAACATAGAATTGTTTTCCATGCACTAAATTAACCAAGAATGTTGATATTGGAGATTATATTCCATAACACAATCCGTTAAATTGATTTGAGTTTTGATGATTTTGTTTTACGATTTTTATTCGACCTTGGTATCATTGACACGCCTTGATTCAATTCGTATTTTTTCTCTTTGGTTTCACTTGAACCTTCGTCATATTCTACGACTCCCATGCTTTTTAATTTGAGGCCATTGTTGTTGTCGTTGTTATCCTCCCGCTCTTTTTGCTTATGCCAAAGGGGGAGAGATATAATAATAACGATGCGCCAAATGAAAATTAAGAGCATTTGTCCAAGAATCTACCTTGATGTGTTAGATTCAGGGGGAGTTAAGATATATAAATGGATTTTCAAATCCGATATTTCAATAACCTTCATTTGGTATTTCAATAATTCAATAATCGATTCTCATTTAATATACTTCACTCGTCTGCTTGATGCGTATCATTTTTGTTTAAATTGGAATTAATGTGTCATCAATGCAGGGGGAGTAAGTAAATTTCATTTGAATTATTATTTTTGATTATTATTTATGTTAGTTTGTCATCACCAAAAAGGGGGAGAATGTTGGATATTGGACTCCCCGGATTTGGTTTTGGATGATGAACAAACATAAATATAATATGAACTAACACTTTGTGAGCGCAGTTATGGAGATCGTCGCCAAATTCACATGAAGATCAATAACGACGTCTCGAGACTTCTCAAAGCATGTGATCGTATGCCTAAAGCTTCGTTGAAGCTTATGGACCTATTTAGAAGTCATGAAGATTCGATTGAAGCTATTGAAGACGGTATCGTCAAGTTTATTTAATAGTCTTTAAGCTTCTTTCGTAGAATGTTAAGCCTTGAGTAGGTCTTACGTTTTAATTCTTCATAACGCTCATATCTTAGCTCTAGGATCTTAGTAGAAGTCCATACAATTCTTCCCGAAGCTTCGCGCTTCGATTCGGGACTTCTTGTGCATGTTAGTTGGTTCAAGAAGAAGAACTGACCGACTAGATGGTGATCTAGTCGGTCAGCCAAGCTTCTTGGACCGACTAGTTTCAGTCAGTTAATTCTTAGCTCTTTACTGTTTACAGTTAGTTGGTCTACGTTGACTCACCGACCGACTAGTTTGTGAACTAGTCGGTCAGTGATGCTTCTGTGACCGACTAGTTGAGCTTTCCCTGAACATGCACATTTTCACTTGAGCTACTGTTTATCATTAGTCGGTCTGTGCTCATTGATCGACCGACTAGTTGATGAACTAGTCGGTCAACTTTCCTTCTTGGACCGACTAGTTTAGTTTACTGTACATGCCAAATTTTTCACCATACTTACTGTTTATTGTTAGTCGGTCTATGTTCATTTGGTGACCGACTAGTTGGTGAATTAGTCGGTCAACATGTGTTCTTGGACCGACTAAGTCTAATTCTTCTCAGACTTCAGGTTTATCTGTTAGTCGGTCCACGTTGTGTAACCGACCGACTAGTTGTGAAACTAGTCGGTCAGCTACTCTTCTTAGACCGACTAGTTCCTTAGTCTGTACTTTGATCTTTTCTCAGTTTACTCATTAGTCGGTTTACGTTCAGTGACCGACCGACTAGTTGATAAACTAGTCGGTCGGTGATTGTTCTTTGACCGACTAGTTGGGTTCAGAAAAGAGCCGTTGGAGCCCTAATTGAAACGTTTTTCTCTCTCTCTCTCTCTCTTCATTCCTATAAATACTTGTTGGGCTGCATTCATTGCTGCCAAGGCTGATATTAATACAAGTTTAGAGTTCAAGAGAAATCAATCCAAGCTCATTCAAAGCTCATTCCCTCCATTCATTAATCTCTCCTAACTCTTACTTCCAAAGAGAGATTCATTGAGTGTGAAGCCTTCCAAGCCAAGTGCTTGATTCTAGGTCACCAACATCCCCAAAGCTCTCCATCGCTGTTCTACATCTTGGAGCTAGGGTTTGGTGCCACTTCTTCCTCAAAATCATCCTTGCCCTAATTCGTAAGCAATACTCAAGGCATATGTATTTTGTTCGGTAAGAAGTTTCTTTATTTCATTTCATATTTGATTTGTAAGTTTCACTCTCGGTTGTGAGAGTGTGGTTGTGATCCCGGGTTGTGGGAGTCACAAATTACATTTTGTATGATTTGACTTGTGGAGGTTTTTCACAAGTATTTCATAGTGGAAATCTTGAGTTAGGGTTTCTAACTCAAGTATCCGGAGGGGATCCGGGTGGTTGGGACGTAGGATCACCGGGAACAAGTCGGGGAGACTTGGGTGGATCCGAACCCAGTAACATCTCTTGTTAGCGTTGTTAATTTTGTGTTGTCATTTCAATTTAAGCTTCCGCAAATTGAATTGGTAGTTGTTTGCATTTAATTTGGAATTATACTCCTTATTATTTTAAAGTACTAGTGCAGTAGCTGGTAGGGCATTACAACATGCAGCGCACGCGCCTCGAGGCACGTGCGCTGCACGCGCCTCAATGCGTGCAGGGCACGCGCCCTGCGTGGGCGCTGGCGCCCCACGTGGGCGCGTGCTTTGCACGCGCCCACGTGGCGCCAGTGCCCATATGGGCACTGGGCCTGTAAGTAAATGCCCGGCCATTTGGCTGGGCCCATTTCTTCCAACATACTCTGCACAGATTTTTTACTAAAGACCGAACTAACTCTACGACATTAACTACCATTACCGGGAGAGACGAATCCTCTCTTGGCCACTACTCTCCTCGTACGCTTCAAGTGACACCCAATCAAAGACCTTTCAACAGGCCTAGCCTCGAAGTTAGGTCAGTGATCTAAGTGGCACCGTTCACGCACAGGTTCGTAAAATGACCTCAAGTCAAAAGACTAACTAGTCTATCATCACTAAGAGTTATCATTGACAGATTGGTCAATGTAACCATATGATAAATCTTGTGGATCGTTCAGTGAACTCATTCTCTAATGAGCACATGTGTCTCGTCTCCGACTTCGCCAAGTCGAACGATCATAAGATCATCGCCACCGCTTAACGGTGAAGACTAAGACACAATGGTCTATCCGATGTTTCGATATCCTTGTCTCGAAACATCTATGACCACGAACCCTTTTAGACTTATGCTACAGACGGTCAAACATTTCTCCATGATCGAGATACTCATCTCGATACATGTTTGACCTTGCATAAAGTCTCAGGACTTTACCTAAGTTCATATCTAATGTTTTCTACGTTATAACTTAGATAAATTATTACCAAACAGCTTACTATTATTTCGAACAAGACCTTTGTGCTATTCACACAGAGATAAATAGCCTCGAGGGCATCATATCTCTCCAACAATCACCTATGCCTTGAAGTAGAACTTGAAGGAATAAGTGTGTTGTGTGTTGAAGTCTCTTCCAAGAAGAGAGAAAAGCCCTTTCTCTTGTCTTCACCAATTGCCTAGAGGATATCACTGATTCTAGGTTGGAGAACAAGAGAGAATGAGATTAAAATTCTAGGGCTTTTGAATTTGAGAGCTTTGAAAAACTTGAATATGAAAGCTACGGGTTTTCAAGGGATGATCAAGAAGATGAGTAACCCCTCAATGGAACAGTAGAAGCTCTCTTTATATGTTCCCCAAAACCCTCAAACAGAATCTCCAAAAACCCCTTTGAAATCCGTGAAGAAAAAGCCAACAGATCGAATTTACATACTCGACAGTCGACTGGTGAAGAAATCACAGTCGACTGCTGCACTGTGTCAGAGGATAGGTGAGAATTCAAACGGTAACTTACCACGTAGGATAGTCGACTGATGAAGGAATGACAGGCGCTTGTAAACCTAACAGGCGACTGAAAACCCTTCTACAGGCAACTGGCCGCAACATGAGTAAGTTGAGAAAACTCAGAAAGTTTTGGGAAGATAGGACAAGCGACTGATGTGAAACTCACATGCGCATGTGCCATGGGCAGGCGACTGTGAAACCAACATCAGTCGTCTGTCATTAATAAGTGAAACTTTCTAGAGAGTAGAGTTGCAGAGAAAGAGTTGACAGGTGCCTGTTGAAGAATTCACCATCGCCTGTGCCTTGGACAGGTGATTGTCAATTCAACATCAGTCGTCTAGCCGTATGAAGAAGCAAATGATCTTTGGGTATGAGAGAGACATGTGACTGACTTACAAATCACAGGTGCATGTAGCTTAGACAGGCGCTTGTCTTTTGTACAACAGTCGCCTGGTCAGAGTAAAGGCTAAAAAGCCCAAAAACCAATTGATGAAGTATGTGCATAATAGGCGACTGTAGAACAAATCACAGGCGACTGTTTGGAGACAGGCGCCTGTAAAACGTTCAGTAGTCTCCTGTTGAAATCCCAAAATGCACATGCTTGAGAAATGTGAATTGGAGGCTTAGGAAATGTGATCCAATGATTTCCTAGGACAGAAATAAAGATGTGTGTGTGCTCCAACATAGTTCTATTTCTAAGCTACATACTAGAAGATTATAAAAAGATTACATTTCGTTGAAGCCTCTCTTCTATCCAAAGAATGAGCTTGAAGTCTTCTAGAAGCTTCAATCACCATCTTGGATCATCCAATCCAATTTTCATGCTTTGATTGATCCTTGAGTGACATCCATTGCTGAATGATCTTCATGATATGCTTAGGCAATGGATTAACTACAAATAGGAGATTAGTCACAAGTATTTATGTTTGCTCATCATCAACACCAAGTATGGAGAAGTCCAAAACTCAACATTCTCACCCGTTTTGATAATGACAAACAAACATAAACAAAAAGATAAATAATTGTGCTTAATGAATACTTACTCCTCCTACATAGATGCCAATCAAGTTAGTCAATATTTATGAGGGCATCTATAGATCAATTGAAGCGAGCATGTAAGATATGCATGAATGAAATGATTTTAATTCATGAAATCTAGGATTTTATAATCCAAGTACATTATATCTTACTCCCCCTGAATCTAAGGCAACTTCAATATTAGATTCAAGTTTAGAATTTACTTAGCACATAATTATGATATGTTTATTTCTCTCCCCTTATGGCATTATCCAAAAAGTGGGAGTAGGAAAAAAAACAACAATAGTGCTAAATAAGTACTAAAATAATCATGAGAGTCTAAAGATGGGATATATATTTAATATGATACCAAAATAGAATCGAGAAAACACGAAGGGGCATCACAATGATATATACCCAAAAACTCATCAACCCAAGAAATCATAGTTGACTAAAGGAACAAGAATCCAATATCAACATTTCAAAAGCGAGAAAACGTCTCACATCACATCATATATATAATAGAGCATAAAGAGAGACACAATTTCACATTGTACACACAATCATCATACAAAAAATGAGACACAATGTGAAATAGCATGTGATAAAGTAAAAGCATCATCATATATATAATTAAAAGGTACAAGAAGTACAAACGACAACATCAACTCTATGTACATACAAAAATATAATCATCATACATATACCATCATCCATCAGTACAATCAAAAATCAAAATACAGACAGACACTCAAACTCTCAACCCTAACAAAATAAATCTAGGCCTAAGGGTGAGAAGTCTCCGCGAAGCGTCAATCCAAATCAGTTGCAGAGGAGTGTATAGGAGTAGCCAACTCAACTCAGAACTCCTGGGCCTCTGGATCATCAGGAATATCCTCGGGAAGAGGAGCAGCAGCAACAGTAGTGGAGACATCCTGAGGAGTCGGAGTAGCAACCGGCTCAGAAGCAGTGTCAACAATTGGCTCATAAAGCTCAGTGATGACCGTAGGAGGAGGCTGAGAAGGGTGAGGTGAAGGTACAAAAGACTTGAGATGGGCAGGGAATGGAATTCCCTGATGCTGGAACATCAGATGGAACAACTTAAAAAGACCAGACACCTTCTCATCCAACAGATTACGATAGGGTGCAGCAGATGATGAGGGCTGATCAAAAGGAGGTGCGGAGGATGAAGACGGAGCTGAAGAAGACTGCCTCTTCTTTGATGTCGTCTACAGAGCCGAAGAGGACTTCGACTTAGCAGAAGCATCAAGAAGAGGGCCAAGGGGCATGGAATCATATGGAGACAAATCGATCCTAAAATAACGAAAGACTAGAGTGAGGAGTCCTCCATATGGAATGTGAGAGGAGGCAGCAGTGAACTCGAACTTGTCCATCTGATCAAGGAGGACCCCAGCCCAGTTCACAGACATGCCAGAGAAAATGGCGTACATGCAGCGGAGTATCTCCTGAGAAGGCTGATCAGAGGAGCCATATTTTCGGCAAGATGTTGGACTTCACCACTAGTGAACAGCCCAACCTCAAGCAAAAAACATGGAAGCCCTGACGCCAGAGGAGATATAATAAGGGATCACAGAGAACTTGTCATGAAGGACAGCCTGATCTTGATCTGCAACGTCTGAGAGTGAAATATCAGCGAGCAATGAGCCAGTGGGAGGAATCCTAAGAATGGTTCCTAGGAGAGTAGGGTCAAGCCAAATACGAGTCCCCTGAACAACGGTGTCAATAACACCTGTGTCAGCATATTCACCACGAATGCGGTTGGCATAGAATAGCTTGACAAGGAAAGGATAGGCTTGAGCGGAGTCGACATGAGAGAATCGAAACAAATCGACCAAATGGGTCAACGTGAGAATCTCGAATAGTCTCTCAGCGGCTTGAAAAACAATGAATCGCTCATGAACGAGCTTGACCCCAAGCATAGCATAAAATTTTTCCAAACAAGAATCATCTCAGCAAATGGGGACAAGAGGATCAGCATGAGGAGGCCTGGGTGGATTTTGGCCTTGGGTTGTAGCGGGAATAGTCTGGGGGTGGTGTCAGCAGCCATACGAGTGGAATGAGCCTCAGCGGTAGGCTCATTGATGCGAACACCAATGGGTCTATGCTAACACATCTAAAGAGGCTCAACAAAGTCTTCTTCTTCGGTGGAAGAAGAAGCAGAGTCTGAAGTATCCGAAACATCGGAGAGAGGTTGCTGAAACTTGGTGCGGGCTCTATAAGGGGTTTTCTTGGGTTCAACGACACTGTATTTAGGGTTCCTAGGTTTTCTAGGAACAACTGATTTCCTTTTGGTCTTGGGAGGAGCCATCATACGAATCAAGAGAAACACGATAAAACTAGAGCACGATCGAGCGAAAAAGAGATAAATATACGAAATAAATGACGAACGATGGAGAAGGAGAGATCCAAACTCTCGATCGAGCGATTGGGGAGAGAGATCGATGGGTAGATCTTCGAATCGAAGAGGAAGATGAAGAGACAGTTGAAGTTCAAAGGAGGAAGACGAGGGAAATCGATCGAAAGAGAGAAAAAAATCGACGGCCTCGTGAATATAAGATGGGGGCAAATGAATCTGGGCCGTTGGATCGTTAGATCGACGGCTCAGATCTAGTTAACGAACCGCTCTGAAGTGGACAGTCGACTGATGTACAATCATCAGTTGACTGGTCGAAAAGATAGAGATCTGTCTTTGGTAGATAGATAGGTGCCTATTGAATAACTCACAGTAACCTGGCAAGTTGACAGTTGACTTTAAATTATGCAACAGTCGCCTGACAGAGGGTCAAAAAATATGATGAATAAACAGAGACATCTTAAGTTTAGGACAGGCGCCTGATGAACAACTTGTAACCGCCTGTTGGAGAGACAGTCGCCTGGCAAAAGTTCACCAGTCACCAGTGCAAAAAATTCAGACCATAGTTATGAAAAATTAGAGTTGGGCAGGCCACTGTCGAAGGAATGACAATCGTCTGTCCTGGTCCAAAAATGTACAAAGAGGTTGAAATCCAGAGGATTGAGACAACTCACCCTAAGACATATACTCTAACATTATCTAATCATGAAATCATTATCAAAATATCATACAAATCACGTATATTAATCCAAACAATCGAAATCATCAAAATCTTAAATACATCTCTTGAAAAATTTATGAAACACATCTAGCATATCAAAACAAGAGAGGTTAATGATGACATGAGTTCAAAGCATGATTTATAATAAAAGTATGATAAATCCCTTATTATCATATACAGATTCACCTATAATCCCTAATTCTCCATGCAACCTCACAAATGAATCTTCTTTAAGAGGTTTAGTGAAGATGTCAGCGATTTGTTTTTGGGTTTTAATGTACTCTAAGATTATATCCTTCTTAGCTACATGATCATTAAAGAAGTGGTGTCTCACATCTATGTGTTTAGTACGGGGGTGATGTACCGGATTCTTGGAAAGACAAATTGCACTTTAGTTATCAACCATGATAGGAGCAGTATCACAATTGACACCATAGACTTTGAGTGTGTGTCTCATCCAAAGAACTTGTGCACATGCAAAACCCATGGCAATATATTTCGCTTCAGTCGTGGACAATAATATCGAGTTTTGTTTATTGGAAAACCAAGAAACTAGAGAATTTCCTAGAAAATGGCAAGTGCCACTAGTACTCTTCCTATCAGATTTGCATCCGGCAAAGTTGGCATCACTATATGAGATTAGCACATATGTGCTAGACTTAGGGTAAAGTAACACATAATCTAACGAATGATTGAGGTAACGAAAAATTCGTTTAACCTCAATCAAGTATGACTCCTTAGGTCTAGCTTAATATCTAGCACAAAGACATACAGAGAACATAATATCGGGCCTACTAGCGTATAAGTAAAGTAAGCTACCGATCATACCTCGATATAGACGAACGTCTACATCTTTCCCGTTCTCATCCTTTTGTAGATGGGTTGTCGTACTCATGGGAGTCCGTTTGTTTGAAGACGATTCCTTTCCGAATCGCTTGATAAGCTCCCCGATGTACTTTGCTTGATGTATAAAGTTCCATCCTTCATTTGCTGAATTTGTAGTCCAAGGAAGTAATTGAGCTCACCCATATGGCTCATTTCGAACTCATCCTTCATAGACTTAGAATATTCTTGGCAAAGATTAAAGTTAGTAGAACCAAATATTATATCGTCTACATGAACTTGAATTAACAGGATGTCATTTTCATAATCTTTAATGAAAAGAGTTGAATCAACTTCACCCATTTTAAAACCTAAATCCAAAAGAAAGGTCTTGAATCGATCATACCAAGCTCTAGAAGCTTGTCTCAACCCATATAACGCTTTCTTAAGTTTGATAACAAGGTTTGGAAATTTTTCATGAATGAAACCAGGTGGTTGAGAAACATAAACTTCTTCATTAACAATACAACTGAAAAATGCATTTTTAACATCCATTTGAAATAATTTAAAATTTTTATGGGACGCAAAAGACAAAAGCAATCTAATACCTTCTAATCTAGCTACGTGGACAATGGATTCTTCGAAATCAATACATTCATCTTGCCGATAGCCTTGAGCTACTAACCTTGCTTTATTCCTTGTGATTACATCATTTACATCGGTCTCGTTCTTAAAAATCCACTTGGTCCCATCACTTGGTGACCACTTGGAAGAGGAACGTGCTCCCAAACTTCATTTCTCACAAATTGCCTGAGCTCTTCTTCCATTGCAACTATCCAAGAGCTATTTTCACACGCTTCTTGGATGTTCTTTGGCTCAATGGTAGAAACAAAAGCACAATGAGAGAATTCATCAATTCTTGACCTTGTTCGTACACCCACACCAATATCTCCAATAATTTGGTCATGGGGGTGATTACGAATGGTTGGATAACCTTTGGGAATACCTGGATCATTTGGAACAACCTCAACAATTTCATTAGTATTGTTAGTCTCAATAATAGAATCATTAATTTTAACATTACTAATGGAATCACATAAAACATCTACACTATCATTAACAATATGAGGAATATCAAAATCTTCATAAAATAATACATGTAGTGATTCCTCGATTGTTGAGGAGGTTTTGTTGTATATCCGGTAGGCTCTGCTATGTGTGGAATATCCAACAAAGATTCTTTCATCGGATCTTGGCTCAAATTTATCTAAGTTATCACATGTGTTCTTTATAAAACATTTTGAACAAAAAACACGAAAATATTTAACTTGCAGTTTTTTATCATAAAATAATTTAAAACAAGTTTTGTTCATTCGGGGCCTCACTAGGATCTTATTAAGCACATAACATGTCGTGTGCACCGTCTCTGACCAAAATTGTTGTCCAAGATGACTATCATGGAGCATGGTGCGAGCACACTCTATTAGGGTCCTTTTCTTTCTCTCAACAACACTATTTTGTGGTGGTGCGAGAGGAAAAGAAAAGTTGTGAGTAATCTCGTTGTCATCACAAAACTTAGTGAAAGATTCATTCTCAAATTCTTCTCCATGATTACTACGAATAATGATAATGGTGCATCCTAAGAAATTTTGAATTTTCTTTGCAAATATAGTAAACTCTTCAAAAGCTTCATTTTTATTGGTTAAAAATGAAACCCAAGTAAATCTAGAGAAGTCATCAATGACAAATAATTCATAATGAGCATTACCTAAAGAAGCGGTTCTAGTTGACCCAAATAAATCTAGATGAAGTAATTCTAGCGGCCTCTTAGAAGTTATGCCTTATTTAAGTTTGAAAGACGATTTACTTAGTTTACCTCTTTGGCATAAATCACAAAAGTTTTTCTTACTAAAAATAATTTTCGGAAAACCTTTAACAGGATCATGCTTAGCTAACTTATATAAGTGCTTAAAATAAACATGACCAAAACGGCGATGCCATAATAGTTGTTCATTTATATTAGCAACTAAGCAATGTTCTATGGTTTTAGGTAAGCTCAAATAATAAATGTTTTTATGCCTAATACCAGTAAATGAAACATGTGAATCAATATCTACAATTTTACACATACCCTCTCCAAAATTAACCTTGTAACCCTTGTCACAAAGTTGACTAATGGAGATAAGGTTATGACATAAACCACTAACTAAATAAACATTTGTAATAAGTGGTTTGGAAGGATTACCGACTTTGCTTACTCCAATGATAGTTCCCTTTTGATTACCTCCAAAAGTGACTGTTGCACCATCCTTGATACTAATCACTTCGGAGAGCAATGTGGGATCTCCCATCATGTGTTTGGAGCATCCACAATCGAGTATCCATCCTTTCTTTTTAGAGCCAATATAACTTTTATTACTCTCTTTCTTTTTCTTGGGTACCTACATAATATATCATAAGCTCATGGTACCCAAGCTTTGTTGGGTCCAAGGGGATTAGCCCTTTGGAAGCCAAGTCCAAGTGGACTTTTGCTTCCCAACATAATTACCACTATTTATTACATCGCTAAAATAGGAGTTAACTTAAGCATTTTTATCAATTATGCTAGTGTTCTTAGGACCCCAAATTATGCATGTTTTGGGTGTCCTTTTCCTAGTTGCATGCACATTTGGTTGAGTTCTATGTGGTGCTTGCTTCTTAGGAGCATGAGATCTAGCATATGAAGATGGAGGTGGATAAGCATGTGACATATATGATTTGTATGCAAAATTGGAGCATGCATAGTATGCAACATATGGAGCATGCATGTGATGTGGTGGATGTGCATACATAGGAGGACGATGTGCATGAACATATGAATGTATAGGAGCACGTGCATGCATATTTCTCATGTGTGGGTTTACACGTGTCTGCGGGTGTGGAGCATAAAATGTGTCATTCGTGTCCACATGTGAAGTAGGAGATTTCCAACGTGTATGAGAGTTGGTGTACATATATGCATGACCTTTCTTTTGGTTTTCACCCTTAGTGGGTTTCTTTCCAAAAGGAATAGATTGTGAAGTGGTGGCCTTCTTGGCAGGTTTGCTACCAATAGTATTTTTGACACCACTAGTGGATGCATCGGAGGATGGCCTCACAAAATCTATCTTTACACTACTATAGGAGGTGCGAGATTTGGATGCATTTGCTTCCACATAACCAAGTCCAACATGATGTGTGACCGAAAATTGGTTTGCAAGCAATTCATCAAATTGCACTTTCATTTTGTTAAATCTTTTAACTTGGGAGGACATGAGCTCATATTTCTCCTTAAGAGAAGAAATATTGGTATCCAATGTGGACACACATGTTTTGAGCTCGTGCACTCAGGTTTTAAGAGAATCATTCTCCATACCCAATTGTGTGTTATGTGAAGCTAGATCAATACTATCTTTAGGATACGTTTGATCTAGTTGAGATTTGAGGGAATTTACCTCATTTCTCAAGATGTCATTTTGAGAAACCAAAGTGCTTTCTCAAGTGTAATCAACAATGGTGTCATTGTTGATAATGCATGACATGGATGATTTGCTAACATTAGATTTCTTCAAAATAGTATATTTAAGCATAAGAGATTGATACTTAGAAAATAATTCTTCGTTAGCATTACGAAGTTCATCTATGGTTACCTCGGGTTCATCGTTGTCACTATCACTCTCATCGGAGAGTGGATCTTCTCGGGCCATGAAGCACATATGTGCACACTCACCCTTTCATCCTCGGATTCACTAGGGGACTCTCCGCTTGAATCATCGAACGTTCCAACAAGTCCTTTCTTCTTGTCCTTCTTGTCCTTCTTGTATTTATCGGACTTGTGGTATTTTAGAGCTCTCCACTTTTCTTTATTTCTAAGCAATGGGTAATCCTTCTTGATGTGCCCTGGTTTATTACACTTAAAACAAAGAGACGATGTTTGTTAGTGAAATCAAATTTATTTTTAGAAGGAAATTTACCTTTACGAAAGAAGCGTTGGAACTTCTTCGCCATTTGTGCCATTTCTTCCAAGTCCATCTCGTTCTCGGATTCTTTAATATCGGAGGATGAAGAAGTAGCCTTGAATGCTAACACTTTCTTCTTGGCCTCAGTTGGGTTCATCATTGCTCTAATCTTCATTCGGTTCTCTCTTCTTACTTCGTAAGACTTGAGAGTACCGATGAGATTCACCACGGTGTAGCTCTTCATGTCATTGATGACCTCAATGTCGATTGCTCTTCTTTCCCATTTCGAGGTCATTTCCAAGATTATCTTTCTAACCTTTTCTTTTTGGGTGTAGACTTGTCCAAGAGCTTCAAGCTCATTGGTGATGTCGGTGAAGCGTCTGTACATCGTTGCAATGTTCCCAATATCCTGCTTATGAAACATATCAAAATTTTGTATTGCAACATATAATTTAGACAACTTTACCTTGTTCGTTCCCTCGTGGGTAATGACTAGATGGTTTCATATTTGATATGCACTCTTATATGTGCATATCTTATTGAACTCATCCAGATCCAATGCATAATGAAGAGCGTTCATTGCCTTGGCATTGTTCACTTAAGAGGACTTCTCGGAGGGACTAGTCCATTTGGCAAAATCCTCTTCGGAGGGTTCAAGGTATTCCTTGTGGAGGGTTCTCCAAAGAGAAGCACTCCTAAGAAATGTCTCTATCCGGCACTTCCAATAGCCGAAATTCGTGCCATTGAAATGCGGAGGACGAACCGTTGATTGTCCTTCGAAGACGATAGATGCACCATCACGATCGTGATTATTGTATGAAGGAGGTGGAGGAACGTTATTGTTTTTGTTGGATTCCATAGCTAAAAACCTTTGCTCTGATACCAATTGTAAGGACCCTGGCTATGAGGAAAACACTAGAAGTAGGGTTGAATAGTTTTTATAAAATTTAAACGATAGTTATACCAATTTAAATTCCTAACCAACAATAAATACAGAATTATAAATAAACACAAAATGAAACAATGCTAACACAAAGTATGTTTCAAGGGTTTGGATTACCCAAGTCAACTCCCAACCTATTCCTGATAATCATATGTCCCTTCCACCTGGATAGCTCCAGATACTCAAGTTAGAACTCTAACTTGAGGTTTCCTTTAAACCCACTTGTAACAACCCTACAAGTGAAATCCAAACACAAGCGATGTCCTTGACTCCCACAACTTGGGATCAAGCAAACCACTCGCACAAACAGAGAGTTAAACTAATATTAAAAGATATGAAATAAAGAAATAGCAACATTACAATCACCTATGCCTTAAAGTAGAACTTGAAGGAGCAAGTGTGTTGTGTGTTGAAGTCTATTCCAAGAAGAGAGAAAAGCCATTTCTCTTGTCTTCACCAATTGCCTAGAGGATATCACTGAGCAAGAGAGAATGAGATTAAAATTCTAAAGCTTTTGAATTTGAGAGCATTGAAAAACTTGAATATGAAAGCTAGGGGGTTTCAAGAGATGATCAAGAAGATGAGTAACCCCTCAATGGAATAATAGAAGCTCACTTTATAGGTTCCCCAAAACACTCAAACAGAATCCCTAAAAATCCCTTTGAAATCCGTGGAGAAAAAGCCAAAGGTTAGAATTTACACACTCGACAGTCGGCTGGTGAAGAAATCACAGTCGACTACTGCACTGTGTCAGAGGATAGGTGAGAATTCAAACGGTAACTTACCACGTAGGCCAGTCGACTGATGAAGGAATGACAGGCGCCTGTAAACCTAAAAGGCGACTAAAAACCGTTCTACAGGCGAATGGCCGCAACATGAAAGTTAAGAAAACTCAGAAAGTTTTGGGAAGACAGGACATGTGACAGATGTGGAACTCACAGGCGCATTTGCCATGGGCAGGCGACTGTGAAACCAACATCAGTCGGCTGTCACTAATTGTAACAGCCACTTTTCGATCGTACGTATTTTAGTGCGTATTTTGTTTCGTATGCGTATATTCGAATTTGATTTTTATTATTATTTTCCGTAGCTCAGACGCGTGACTAGACCCCGTATCCACAACCCTCGCGACGTCACGATTGCCCCGGTATTTTTCTTTTTAATTTTTGGATGTTGGGAGGGCAAATCCGCAATAACCTCATTATTCTATATTTAAATATGGTTATAGATTTGAATTTCAAAATCTGAGAAAACCATATCTTATCAAATTTAATAATTTTTAAAACGAATCCTATTATATCCTAACCACCCCCCCTTTTTCTCCAACTATACTACATCCCACTCTCTCACGTCTCCCACTCTCCCCATCTCTCTCTCTCTCCCATGTCTCTATCTAACACTCTCTCTAAATCTCTACAAAACCAAACTAAAAGAGAACAACCCCTCTTCTGAAACCCACTCCCTAGCACCTCAGCCCTAGCCACCGCCGACCGACAGCCGCGCCCCCTCTCGCCAGCAACCCCTCTCTCCTCTCTCCTCTCCTGAACTACCAACGAAACCGCAAGGCCTCACTCCTCTCCAAGCTCCGACAGCCCTCTCCACACCTCCCGTATGCCACTAGCCCACCGTCTGCCTCTCCTACAGCCCCACCTTCGAACCCGTGCTCACCTTAGACACGCCACTGCTCCGGCAAACCCACCATTGCCATCCGCCACCTCTCCTTCTCCCGCCTTCCACCTCCTTCTCCAACATGCCACCATCAACCTCCCCAAACCGCGGCGAGCCCATCTCCCTCAGCCGTTCACAGCTCCTCAGACAAGTTTCGCCGTCACAGAACCCAGCTGCAGGCCTCACCGCTTGCGACCCACACTCATGCCCTAACTAAGCCCTCCAACGACCCAGCCCACAATCCTGCTCGCCGCAGATCCGCCCTGTCGTTCCCTCCAGCCGCTGTCCGCACCCCCGGTGACCAAAACCACCCCGAGCAGTAGCTGATGCTGCCAGACTTGCCGCACCCTCTCGCTGTCTCCTCTTCCCTCAGCTCTCCGACGGCCCACACCCGTGACCCCATCAAGCTCAGCCGCTTCTCCACACTCTCCCCACTCTTCACATCAGCCCGCGCCTCCCTGCCACTCAGATCCAACGACAGCCCCTCCACGTGCGTTGCCGGTGTCGCCGTTGGCCGTGTCGCCGTTGGCCCGCGCCTTTGATTTCGAGGCCACTGTAGTGTTTTCGAAGCACTCGTCGATGTTTGAGGTCGTATGTGTCGCCGCTGCCCATCGTTACATCTCGACCCCTTCCCTGCATCACCGGTTAGTAACTTACCTTACTAAGCTATAACCCACACCCTAAGGTAGAGAACTTAATAAAATTGAGTTATTGGATGTCGTAATGATTATTTTAATATTGTGATATGTCGGGACGAACCTAACTCAGTTATATTTTTAACCAAACCAAAGAACCAGTCATGACACTCGTCAAGACAAACCCAACGACACCAAGTTCACATCGAAAGCAGGCATGTGTGCGAATTGTTATGAATTTTTGAAGCTTAATGTTTAAATTGTCTTTTTCACTTAAAGCTGAATAACAAGAAATTGACCTGTGAAATGACGTTCAAAGAAAATACCATGATGATCCATATTTAATATGTGACACATTGACATAAAACATCGAATGTTTAAGATTCAAGACTAGACAACGAAAAATATTTGATTGCAGCATGTTTAATAAACAACCCATTTAATTTCATTGTTTAAATTGTTTAGAATGTTGTAATTTATGATAAATGCTGAAATTAATATGGTCATATGCTCCACATTTTTATTTGTATACACGTCGTTGAATTGTACACTTGTGGACAAGGTTGTAAAAAACGCTAGGCGCTAGGCGTTCGGATTGCTAGCGCCTAGCGCCCAGAGCATTAATCGGGGATTAATCGGGGATTAATCGGCCTAGGCGGATTTGCAGTTTTTAATTATTTTATTTATTTTTATATAATATATTTATGTTTATATATAAATATAAATATATATATATTATTTAAGATACATCAAATATTTAATACATACTAAATCAAATCCAGTTTACCTACTTTAGAGTATTTGTGTGCAACAAAATAAAATTTAAAAGATACTCTTGTGCAATTAAGCCATTTACCAAAAACGCCCAGAAACCGCCCAGAAACCGCCTAGGAACCGCCCAGGAACCGCCCAGAGCGCCCAGACACCGCCTAGAACGCTTAGGCGGCCGATTAATCCTAAAAACGCCCAGATTGACCGCCCAGGACATAATCGGGGCGTTTACTGGCCGCCTAGCGCCTAGGCGCCGCCTAGGCGGCCGCCTAGGCCGATTTTTAGAACACTTGTGGAACATCTTGAATGCTTGAATTCGTGGATTCGTGTGCCTCAAAAGCGAAATCTTGAATTCGTGAACTCGTGCAAATCGTTTAGGCTGGCTTATGATCCAGCACATCTCTTAGGTGGGATTAGGGTTGAGCGGCCGCTGTGAGTGCATGTAGAGGCCCCCTTCAAGAGCACCACCTAGGCGGTAGGTGGCATCAAACACGATTATACCCCCGTGAGAAGGATCGACCTACTCTCTGTTGAGGAAGTTTATGTTTCTCAACCTCCGTGTTTTATAAATGAAGAATTTCCAAATCACGTTTTCAAACTTAAGAAAGCACTTTACGGTTTGAGACAAGCTCCTCGAGCTTGGTATGACCGTCTAAAGAATTTTCTTTTGGATTTGGGCTTTAAAATGGGTGAAGTTGATTCTACATTATTTGTTAAGTATTCGAATCATGATATTATTTTAGTTCAAATTTATGTTGATGATATCATTTTCGGTGCTACTAACTTCACTCTTTGCGAAGAGTTTTCTAATGTTATGAAGGACCAATTTGAGATGAACCACATGGGTGAGCTCAAATATTTCTTAGGTCTCCAAATTCGCCAAATTAACGATGGAATCTTCATCCACCAAACCAAGTACACGGTGGAGTTGCTAAAGCGATTTGGAATGGAGAATGCCTCAGGCAAGAAGACTCCAATGAGCACTACTACACATCTTGATAAAGATATGGGCGGTAAAGATGTAGACATTCATCTATATCGAGGTATGATATGTAGTTTATTATATCTTACTGCTAGTAGGCCCGATATTATGTTTGCTGTATGTGTATGTGCTCGTTATCAGTCTCAACCTAAGGAATCTCACTTAGTAGCGGTAAAACGTATTTTCCGTTATTTAAGTTACACACTCGACTTCGGATTACTTTATCCAAAGTCTAGCACATATGAGTTAATCTCATATAGTGACGCAGATTATGCGGGATGTAAATCCGACAGGAAAAGTACTAGTGGCACTTGCCATTTTATAGGAAATCTCTTGTCTCTTGGTTTTCCAAGAAGCAGAATTCCGTATCACTTTCAACCACTGAGGCGGAATATATTGCCGCCGGTGCTGCATGTGCTCAGGTTCTTTGGATGAGACACACTCTTAAAGACTTTGGTATAAACTGTGATACTTGCCCTATCATGGTGGACAACCAAAGTGCAATATGTCTCTCTAAGAATCCGGTACACCATTCCCGTTCTATACACATAGATGTTCGTCACCATTTCCTTGATGATCATGTTGCTAAAAAGGACATCATTTTAGTGTACGTTGAAACCCAGAAGCAAATCGCCGATATTTTCACGAAACCACTCAAGGAAGACTCCTTTGTGCGGTTACGTCGAGAATTGGGTATTATGGGTGAATCCGAGATTTAGGATTCATTTTGTTCAATAATCTTGCATGATAATAATTTCTTTTATATATGCTCATGCTAGATGTGTTGGGATTTTTGGATTTATGTTTGAATTTTCGGAATTTACGCTAGAAATATTCATGAACGTCGTATTTAAGATTTTCGATCAATTTTATGTATGTTGGCGGATGTATACATTTTGTTGTACCATGTTTTATATATATATATATATATATATATATACATCGTGTTGACATTTACTTCTGTGTGCACACTATATATCTTTTTGTCTCTGATGTTGACTTCGTCGCTCGACGACTATCTTGATTAAATAGAAATTATTTCTATGATAACATAGAATTGTTTTCCATGCACTTAATTCATCAAGAATGTTGATATTGGAGAGTATGTTCCATAACTCAATACGTGAAATTGATTTGAGTTTTGATGATTTTATTTTTCGCTTATCGACTATGGTCTCGTTGGCACGCTTTGATTTACTTCGTATTTTCATTTGGTGTCATTTGGACCGTGGTCGTATTCTTCGACTCCCGTGCTTTTATTTGTAGCCATTGTTGTTGTCGTTGATCTCCTACCACTCTTTTTGCTAATGCCAAAGGGGGAGAGAATTAATAATGACGATGTGCTAAATGATAATTTAAAGCAATTTACTGTGAATCTAATTTGATATGTTAGATTCAGGGGGAGTGAAGATATAAAAATGGATTTCAAGTCCGATATTTCAATAATTGGATTCACATTTTATTCTTCTCTCGTCTGCTTGATGCGTATGATTATTGTTTTATTTGGAATTAACGTGTCATCAATGCAGGGGGAGTAAGTAAATTTCATTTGAATCATTATTATTGATTATTATTTATGTTGGTTTGTCATCACCAAAAATGGGGAGAATGTTGAGTATTGATTCCCCGGATTTGGTTTTGATGATGAACAAACATAAATATCGTGAACTAACTCTTTGTAAGCGCAGTTATGGAGATCGTCGCCAAAATTCCACGTATATCAAAAGCGACGTCTCAAGACTTCTCAAAGCGCGTGATTGGTCGCTCCGGGATGTGACCCAAAGAACGGTTGTAGTTTTACCGCAAGTGCACGGTGTAGCAGCGAGCAGGATATCGAACACAGGGAGGACGAATGACCGTGCTTGTTCCAATCAACCTGGCTATTTAAGAGAGAAATTTGCCGTTGGCGATCCTGTCACAATCATTAGACAAAAATGCGGAAATATCAAATCAAATAAAGAACGTCTAGGGAATGGGGAATCCCCGCTACTCACCGTATTTCATAAATGCGGTTTATCGGTATCAAAATTGCTTGAATGAGAATTTGGATGAACTAGTTGCAACTGAATGTAGAAACAAGCTCACGCTCTCGCGCTGTTGACGGTCTATATCTATCCTAGGTTTGGGTCCAATCTCTTGCAAACCCTAGCCTAGGAAAGCTAGCATTAGGATCAACATCATCGTCCAATCGCGCACCGAGCCCAATCTCTTGCAAACTCGGTCCACGACCTAGATTGGGATAGTTCCTACCCGTCCAATCTCTTGCAAATGAGTATCGGCATAGAATTGCAACCGGAAATCCTAGTATCGGTCCAATCTCTTGCAAACCGATACTTCGAAAATCCGACTCCAACCCAATTCGGATTTCTAGGGTTTTCTATCAAATTGGGATCCAATCTCTTGCAAATCCCAATTGATATGAATACCTAGCCATCCGTAGTAAATTGATCCCAATCTAATCCCTAATAACAATTCTAGCACAATTTCTACCAATTCATCACAAATATGAAAGTGGGCTTGTAGGGGTTCATCCCCACGCCCCAAGACGTGGAGACTACTCACAATTCATAGCGAGATCACAAAAATAATCGTTGAAATAGGCAATAGAATTCATCACAATATTGAGATAAGCAATAAAAATAGAATTTTTAAGGAAAAGAGTTGCAAACCAATGGAGTTCTTCAATTAATCCAACAAAATTTCAATCTTTGTCTCCTTTCCAATCACAAGAATAAAGCTAAAAACAAATCTAAAAAGCTGCAAAAAATCTAAGAGAGAGGCCCTAAAACTAGGGTAAAAACAGGGCTTAAATAGCCCTCAAAATCGTCCAAAAATCGTGACCAAAATACCCATGCACAGCCTGTTTTCCGCAGTTTTCGCTACAGGCAGCGCATCGCACTCGGCCGAGTGACAAAAGTCGCTCGGCCGAGTGAGAAACCCTGTAATTTTCCAGTAAGTCGGGGCCTTCAGGGGTCTCTACTTCGGGGGCGGCTCGGCCGAGTGAGTTGTCGTCACTCGGCCGATGACTTCATAGTACTCGGGCGGACGGGATTAACCACTCGGCCGAGTGGGTCTTCTGAAGTTTAGGCAGCCGAAAAACAGTAACTTGGATGTTTTGGAGGGGCTTCGTCTGGGCGCCACTCGGGCGGACGTGATGTCGTCACTCGGCCGATGTGGTCTTCGGTGCTCGGCCGAGTGCACATGTAAATTGTGTCTGCTCTGGTCGGCCGAGCAGTGTCTCGCTGGTCGGCCGAGTGGCTCCTCCACTCGGCCGAGTGGGACACAAAAAATGCCCAATCTGCTTGTTCTGGCCTACTCGTCGCTCCTGCGACGTCCGTTCTTCTTCCGCTCCTCTCCAACAGCAAAATATCCCTCGGGGAGGTCGTCGGTGACCGTCCAGAGTAAGCGCATCTCGAGATCACTCCAAATCGTGCCAAATCACCTGAAATGCGACAAAAACAACAAATCGTGAAAAGCATCGCAATATCGTCGATATATCGTGAAAAACATGATTTGGGCGATCTAAATGGCATGGAAACATGCGGAAAAAAGGTGTAAAATAAGGAGTGATCAAAATCCCCCAAGCTTGCCTCTTACTCGTCCTCGAGGAAGATAAGTAAATGGCGAACCCGGTGGATTCAGAAAACGAAAACGGCGAAAAACGAAAAAATGAAAAATGAAGAAGAATGGAAAACGAAATGAACATAAAGAAGAAAGAAAGAAGCGAAGAGGTAGGATACTAGATCATTTTCTCAGGACGGGGGTTTCACTTACTCATGTAGCATGCACCGAATGAAAAACTCATGTCAAAGGATTTTATTTTGATATCATGGTATAATAGTGCAAATAGAAATAGAAAACCCACGAACAACGATATAATCATGAAAAACGGAATAATTCTAAAATTAACATCGTCTGAATCATTTAAAGCGGTATACAAATCACAGATCACACACTTTTCAATTGAACGCTTTCTATCTGGAGTATAAGAGTATCACACTATAGAATAGAGAGAATAGAAAAGTATGGATTTCATGAAATGAACGCTAGGCTTAGATTTCTGGATTTCGTAAAGCTGGAAATAATCTCACCGAGTATAGAATATTACTTAGCCTAGGTTGTCGTGCAATGTCAAGTAGTCACTCTCTCACACATCAATGGATCCCCTCCCCCAAGCTTATCTATAAGCGTGGTGGCATAAAAAATATTCACATCCCCATTTTTTATATAGCTCCAAATGTAATAAGAAGAAAGAAGAAAGAAAGAAAGTGAGATGGGATCTTTTATTGAGGATTTTTCCTCTTTTTTCTCTCTTTTTTTTTGCAGAGAATATATACACAATGATCCCAACTCAAAGAGAGATAATGATATACAAGAATATTCTTCTCTCTTTTATTATATTTTTTTAGAGAATAAGAGATTTGGAGCTAGGAGTTAATAGCGGGGGAAATGCCATATAATAGAATCGCTTAAGGGGAGATTCACCAATGATTTTAAAAGTAGAGAAATGATGTTCAAGATTTGTGGAGAAAGAAATAAATGTATCTCTCGGTTCACTCTATAAGACATGCACGACAACTTCAGCAGGGTAATCTAATCTACTCAGTTTTGATCACAAAAAAGCTAACTAATCCAGATTTATCATAGCTAACATCATTCAATCATCCTGAAGTGAAGTGTACAATTCATGCATATAGAAGTGATATAGGAAAAGAAATCAGTACTCCAGATATAAGCATTCAATGCGTGAATCTTGGTGTGTTTTCTGTGATAGCATACATATGAATATTCAGACTCAGCTAATAATAAAATTTCATCCATTTTCATGTGGCAAAAGTGTGGGTTACTATCTCTAAATGCAAGGCAAGTCATAGCATGTGATATCAGAAATAAAGTCTAAGACATGACAAATATAGCATGCATATGGAGTAAGCTAAATCCAACGTCATCATCATCACAGAAAAGTCATCTCTAGCATGAGATGAAAAAGAAATAAAGATAAAGGGAAAATAGAACTATTTATAATGCGGCACACAGAAAAAAAAGAAAAACGTGATGCATGGTAAAATAAAAGAAAAATAATGAGTGCAAAAGTGAAAAACGGTGTGAAAAAAACTAAAAATAAAGGTGGCAAATCGAAAAAGAACGTGAGAACTCACTCCCCCAAGCTAAATGGCACAGTGTCCTCAATGTGCAAAGTGTGGCACACCGAGAGACAATAAATGTGAGGGGCAGGTGAGGATGCATGCATGATAAATGAAAATAAAAAAAAAGAAAAATAAAGAAATGAAAAATATGATGCGGACATGATGCATGCACAGGTAGGAGTGATACAGATATATGAGTGGCACCAAAAACTCTCCCTCTCTCCCAAAAAAGATATATAAAGATATGATCAAAAGAGAATACCAAAATAAGTGAGGGGAGGGGGGTGGGCAAAAAGCGCAACAGGACCCAGCAGAAACAGGCAGCACAACGGCAAGGATAATCGATGGCATCAAGGGTGCCTAGGAAGGTGGTGCTGCACCGTCTCCGTCCTGAGGCGGAGGTCGTGTGGGTGGTGCTGGCTGGACAGGCTGCTGAGCGGGGGTGTGTGTGGGAGTGGTAGCAGGTCGGGTGTGTGTGGAAGTGTGTGCGGGAACCTGCTGGGTGGGTGGTGGTACGCGCAGGAGACGCTCCAGAACCTGGGTGAGACAGTAATGGATCTGGGGGATCAGCTCGAAGCGGCCAGCCATCGCAGAGACGGTGGAGGACAGGGTCCTAAGGTCACCACGGAGGCCACTCACCGCCCCCTCTAGAGCACGAATGCTCTGAAGTACAGTGTCAGGGGGAGGTGGTGCAGAGGGACGCACCGGGCGGGGCTGTGCCGGGCGTGGCTGGCGAACTCGGGTCGCGTAGGTGACTAGCTCAGCGGGGAAAGGAACAAAAGGTGCTGTGCGTGCGAATGTGGGCCTGGCCTCAGTGTGAGGCCGGGGCACCGGCTGGTGGGAAGTGGAGGCAGCGGCAGCGAAAGAAGAGTGCAAAAATGGCAGCGAGGTGGCCGGAGAGGTCGGTGGCACAGAAGTGTGGACAGACGCCACGACGCTCTCGGAAAATACAGCAGGGGTGGAGACAGAGGTAACTACCACTGGGGCGGAAGTGTGTGGACCAAAAGGCGTAACCCCAGCGGAGATCATGCTAGCCATGGTCTCCACGACCGCGGCAAACGAGGGCTCTCCACTCTCAACAAAGGTCGACGGGCGCTCGGGGAGTGCGGAGCAAAGTGGCTCGACGGACAGAGGGCCAGTGGTGGTGATGGGAGTGGTGGTGACAGCCTCGGAAGTGGTGGTGGAAGTGGGCTCAGCTGAGGTGCTCGTGACACTGACAGAAGTGGGGACAGAAGTGTCAGGAGCAGCGGAAACATCATGTATGGGCTGAGGGGCCACAGGGTCGGCAGCAGGCTCGGCAGGGTGTGCAACAGGGTCTACAAGGGCAGCGTGGGCCTGCTCGGCCTCCTCGGCCTCGAGCACATAGGCAACGGGGATGAGAACATCCATCGCAGGGAGCCAGTCAATGTGGGCCGGTGCAATCAGAGTCTGAGCAGGGCTCGGGAGAATCATGTAATCGGCACCAAAAGGGCCGTGCAACCAGACCCAGTGACGCTCACCGTGCGGACGAAGCATCTTCATCAGGGCCATAACATCTATCGACAGGGAAGTGGGGCCCGGGACGCGTCGCAAGTCGTCGGGGAAGTCCTCGCCGGTCATAAGCGCAAGCAAGGTGATCAGGCCGCCGCAGCATATCGGTGAGCGAGCGCCCACCGATACGATGATGCGGTCCAAAAACCAAGCCGCGATATCGATCACGACGGCGGGGACAAGCTCATCGCCATCCCTAGATAGAGCTCTGGGACGTGTCATCGCGTAGAGCATGTAGAGCTCTGACATAGACATCGTGCCCGGCTCATATCTGGCCAAAAAGGTCGTCGCCATAAGGCGCTGAGCAATACGTAGGCAGGGGTGGACAATGGCCGAGGCCTTGGCCCTACTAGGGTCAAAGGCAGCATGGAGACCTGTAATCCGGGCCCAGAAGGCACCGGTGTCAAAGGAAGGTGGGGGTATATGGGTGGGGCCGTAACCGCGATCGGCACCGGGGACAGCAGGCCACGAGAAGAACGCTCTCATCATATCGAGAGTGACCTGGCACTCTCGATCCATGAACCGGAATGAGCATCCCTCGTCGGTCCGAGCGATCGAACTCAGAACCTCAAGTGTCGGGCGGGTAAACGTATCCGCCGACACCTGGAAAAAATCTCGCCAGCCCACGTTGTCGTACAACGTGAGCATCCCCTCTAGTACCCCCAGGCGTCCTAGGTCAGCGAGGTGTGCAAACCTGGAGGGTACGATCGAGCGCTGGGAGATACGGTCAAAGACGGCGTGGTGTGCGTCGTCTCGGAACGTAATCCCGAGCGGCCCGACCAGTGGAGCCGGTGGTGGTGGCTGTGGGTCGGCAGGGAGAGGCTGTGCGGGCTGTGGGTGCACTGCAGGCTGTGCGGGGTGTGCGGGGCCTGCAGGCTGTGCTGGGTGTGTGGGGTGTGTGGGGGACGGTGGAGGAGAGTCCTCCAACTCGTGGGAGGGGCCGGCATCATCCGACCGCTTCCGCTTGGCGGAAGCTCTCTTCGACCGAGGCCGTGTCCGGGGCGGCATATCGGCCCCGAGCGCGCGCCGAAAAACGTGAAAAGTGCGTGTGCGTGTGTAAAAATAATGGAAAGAGTGTACCCCGACACGCCGCGAGTGCTAAGCAGTGGAAGCGTGCGAAGTCAGCGCCTCCGTGAAGTCCAGATCAGCCCGTAGAAACTCCCCTGGGCTCCCCTAAGCTCCAAAAAGCAACCTGCGCATGAAACGGTGATATCAGCGGGTAATATTCAAAATGTATGGAGTATTAGGGGTATAATAGATAGATATAGGAATTGATTTGGGTTAGGGGGGCGTTTAACACATGGATCCTCGTAAAACACACAAAAAGAGGAGAAAAAGGTGATACGAGTGATACCGGAGGTGACCGGAGAGGCTGCCGCCGGCGGCGACTCGGGCGAGTCGCGGCGGTGGTCGGCCGGCGGTGGCGGGCCGAGCGGCGGCGCGGCGATGGTCAACCGGGCGAGTGAGGGCGAGAGCGAGCGGGGATCGGGCGAGGGAGCTGAAGGGGCGCGGGTGTTTGGGGGTTTTGCGATTTCGAAAAATGCGCCCCCCCTCGGCCCTTATATAATAAAAGTTACGACTCGGCCGAGTGACTAGGTCACTCGGCCGAGTGGGATTAATGAAAATTTCCTCCCCGCTATCGCTTCGGCCGAGTGGCTTTGCCAGCCTTGGCCGAGTGGAGTAAGTCCATTCGGCCGAGTGACTCAAGCTACTCGGCAAGACTCGCCCTAGGAGGGTATCCGTTTTACTCGGCCGAGTGAAAATATATACTCGGCCGAGTAGCAGTTATATTGAAATCAGGAAAATAAACAGAGAGTTGGGTACAGCAAACTTCCCTCGTTCGTGAGCGGCTCGGCCGGACGAACTTGTGTACTCGGCCGAGTGACTAGTATACTCGGCCGAGTGAGCCTTGTGTTCTGCTGTTTGTCTTCGTTTGGGCTCTAAACTCCGTCTTTCTTCCTCCAATCGATTTCATCTTCCTCCTAAGCGTCGAGCGCCTTCTTGGGGCGCTCCTCGTCGTCTCGTTCATCCTCCACATGATGGATCTACCTATCTCCTCTCCTGTCAAGAAAAATAGGACCCGTTATCACAAAATTTTTGGGCGAACGACTCAAAACACTAAAAATTTCTAAAACGAAAATAAAGAAAAAGTGAAAATAAAGCAAAAACTGTCGGGTTGCCTCCCGACAAGTGCTCGTTTAAGGTCGTGAGCTCGAACCCCTATAATTTTCAATCTATGCGGGATGTTTGGTGCATATGAGATGCATCCATCAAACTTTCCGGGGAGAACGCTTGGATTTGGACGTGGCGGCGTCGTGTTCTCCCGCGGTGGTCTCCCATCTCGAATAGTGTTGGGGGGAGGCTCCCCCAAGATAGCATTTGCTCCGGTCAACGGCTTTACCGGTGACGCCGATCTCTGTGTCGGAGAAGCTTTCTTTGGAGACTTTAATTTCGAGAGCTTGCAGAGCTCTCGAATCCTTGCGACATCAGCGTCGCCTTCATCATCTTCAGCGGAGAAGTCGGGGGAATCATCTATCTTCTCATCTTGGCCTAAATCCGGGCCTTCCTCTAAATCTTCATCAAAAAGAGCGCCAATTGAGTGGGGGATCGCCTCCTCTATCACCTCATCAAGGAGGTCCATGTAGTCAAGTTCCTCGTGGTAAGGCATGTGCTTCATAGCCTTAGGAATGTGGAGCTCCACCTCGATGTTGCCGACGTTTAAAGTTAGGGTACCTTCGCGCACGTCAACAATCACTCCGGCGGTGGCGAGGAACGGGCGTCCAAGTATCAATGAAGTATCTCCCTCCTCCTTAACGTCCATGATCATGAAGTCACATGGTAAGCATATTCCACCCGGGACTTGTAGCGGTATGTCTTCGGCGATCCCCACCGGCCTTGTTATCCGTCCATCGGCTAATTGAATGCGCATGTCAGTGGGTTTCAACTTTGTCCCGGTGTTTAGCCTTAAGAACATGGAGAGAGGCATGAGGCTCACACTAGCCCCAGATCAACCAACGCCTTTTGAAGAGGGACGCCGCCCAAGGTGCAAGGAATCCGAAAACTCCCCGGATCTTTAAATTTGGCCAGCTCCTTTTCTCTCTTGGTAAACCAAGAGCCCTTCTCGGCTAGCATAATCTTCTCCTTCCTCTTTCTCCCCGAAATCAAGTCCTTCAAGAATTTAGCATATGTGGGGATCTCCACGATGGCGTCGAGGAAGGGAATGTTAAGGCTAACTCCTCTAAGATACTCGAGAAACTTCGCTAGCCTTTTCTCCATTTTCGCTCTAGCAAGCCTTTGGGGAAATGGGACCGGTGGCATGAAGCGCCTTTCCTCAATCAATTGTTCCGCTCTAGATTTCTCCTTGTCTTGTGGCTCCTTCTCCTTTTCAACTTCAACTATCGGCTCAATTGGCTCCAAGCTTTCCTCCACGGGCTCCTCGGTAGGAATCATGGCGGGGGTGGTATCCTTTCCGCCTCTAGTGGTAACGGCAACTACGGCATTGATGTGGCCGGTGTTGCCCCGTGGGTTTGGTTCGGGTTGCGCCGGCAATCGTTGAGTGTTCCGATTTAGCAACGCTAATTGCTCCGATATTTGAGCCACAACGGTATTAAGGGAGTCTTGCCCCGCCTTCAAAGTAGCATTTACCTTATTTTGCTCGACCATGAACGCCTCCACTCTAGCTTCGAAGTCGGATCGTTGTTGAGCTTGTGGAGGGTTTTGATTTTGATTCCTCCACCCTTGGTTGTAACCGGGCGGCCTATATGGTGGAACTTGTTGCTTCGGTTAAAAATTTTGTTGAGTAGGCCCCCTCGGTGGATAGTTTTGTTGTTGGGGTGGTGGTGGTCGGGCTTGTTGAGGTGGCGGTTGTGGCGGGTTCAAAGCTCCTTCATTGTTGGCGTAGGAGAATCCGGGATGATTTCTTGTGGCCGGATTGGCCCAATATCCTTGGTTCCCCGCAACATATTGTACTTGCTCCAAGGATCCTTCTCCTTGCTTTCCTCCCACGTACATGGCTTGAGATTGGTCTTGCCAATCACACATTTGGTTTGTTGGAGCGGAGGTAGAAGGGGCTCCTTGGGGCTCCGTGATAAACTTCTCCAATCTCTCCACTACCTTGTGGAGAGAATCAAATTTGCTCGTAAGCTCCGCTACGGCCTTCGCCTCGTAGATGCTAGTTGGCTTTAAGGAGGACGTAGAGTGTCCTCGCTCATCGCCCCATTGTTGGTTATTTGAGGCCATCTCCTCAATTAGGGCCGTAGCTTCCTCGGGAGTCTTTGACAAGATAGCACCATTCGCCGCGGCATCAATAATTTGTTTAGTCCCCGGTTGGAGACCGTTGTAGAAGCTATGAACTAGCTCCCAATCTTCTATGCTGTGGTGCGGGCATTGATGCTGCAAATCCTTAAAACGCTCCCAAGCTTCATAGAGCGTCTCCTGTGGTCCTTGCTTGAAGGACATGAGAGCGCTCCGGATCTTCACCGTCTTGGATGGCGGATAGAACTTATCAATAAATGCACTCGCCAACTCGTCCCAAGTGGTGAAGACACCCTCAGCTTGCGTCCTCAACCAGTATAGTGCCTTGTCCTTTAGCGTGAAAGGGAAGAGGCGCAGTCTGATGGCATCGATGGAGACCCCCGGCATCTGGAATGTGGCGCACTTTGACAAGAACGATTGGATGTGGTAGTGGGGATTTTCATGGGCATTCCCATGAAATGGATCCTTCTGCATCAGAACCACTAGTCCATTCTTTAGCTCGAAGCTCTTGTCAGCCGCCAACCCCGGCATGGCAATGGATGAGGTAGTAGAAGAGGTCTTAGGCCGAAGCCTATCTCGAATAGAAATTAGCCTCGCCATCCTTGCCGCCAATTGTTCAGGAGTTTCCGGGTTGGTCATAGACCGCCCTTCCGGATTTTGTCTCCTTTCCGCCCTAAGTCTCCGCGCGGTACGTTCGATCTCGGGATCAAATAATATAGCTTCAGGGTCCGCCGTAGATCTCGTGTACATGCACAGGGGAAACAGAGTTTCAAAGAAATGATTAGTACCGTGGAAGGGTTAGGTAAGAAATAAGAAATAAAAATAGTGATAATAATAATAATAATGAAAAAAAAGAAATAGCTAGGGTGAGAAAGAATCAAACGCAATCGCCTCCCCGGCAACGGCACCAAAAACTTGGTCGCTCCGGGATGTGACCCAAAGAACGGTTGTAGTTTTACCGCAAGTGCACGGTGTAGCAGCGAGCGGGATATCGAACACAGGGAGGACGAATGACCGTGCTTGTTCCAATCAACCTGGCTATTTAAGAGAGAAATTTGCCTTTGGCGATCCTGTCACAATCGTCAGACAAAAATGTGGAAATATCAAATCAAATAAAGAACGTCTAGGGAATGGGGAATCCCCGCTACTCACCGTATTTCATAAATGCGGTTTATCGGTATCAAAATTGCTTGAATGAGAATTTGGATGAACTAGTTGCAACTGAATGTAGAACCAAGCTCACGCTCTCGCGCTGTTGCCGGTCTATATCTATCCTAGGTTTGGGTCCAATCTCTTGCAAACCCTAGCCTAGGAAAGCTAGCATTAGGATCAACATCATCGTCCAATCGCGCACCGAGCCCAATCTCTTGCAAACTCGGTCCACGACCTAGATTGGGATAGTTCCTACCCGTCCAATCTCTTGCAAACGAGTATCGGCATAGAATTGCAACCGGAAATCCTAGTATCGGTCCAATCTCTTGCAAACCGATACTTCGAAAATCCGACTCCAACCCAATTCGGATTTCTAGGGTTTTCTATCAAATTGGGATCCAATCTCTTGCAAATCCCAATTGATATGAATACCTAGCCATCCGTAGTAAATTGATCCCAATCTAACCCCTAATAACAATTCTAGCACAATTTCTACCAATTCATCACAAATATGAAAGTGGGCTTGTAGGGGTTCATCCCCACGCCCCAAGACGTGGAGACTACTCACAATTCATAGCGAGATCACAAAAATAATCGTTGAAATAAGCAATAGAATTCATCACAATATTGAGATAAGCAATAAAAATAGAATTTTTAAGGAAAAGAGATGCAAACCAATGGAGTTCTTCAATTAATCCAACAAAATTTCAATCTTTGTCTCCTTTCCAATCACAAGAATAAAGCTAAAAACAAATCTAAAAAGCTGCAAAAAATCTAAGAGAGAGGCCCTAAAACTAGGGTAAAAACAGGGCTTAAATAGCCCTCAAAATCGTCCAAAAATCGTGACCAAAATACCCATGCACAGCCTGTTTTTCGCAGTTTTCGCTACAGGCAGCGCATCGCACTCGGCCGAGTGACAAAAGTCGCTTGGCCGAGTGAGAAACCCTGTAATTTTCCAGTAAGTCGGGGCCTTCAGGGGTCTCTACTTCGGGGGCGGCTCGGCCGAGTGAGTTCTCGTCACTCGGCCGATGACTTCATAGTACTCGGGCGGACGGGATTAACCACTCGGCCGAGTGGGTCTTCTGAAGTTCAGGCAGCCGAAAAACAGTAACTTGGATGTTTTGGAGGGTCTTCGTCTGGGCGCCACTCGGGCGGACGTGATGTCGTCACTCGGCCGATGTGGTCTTCGGTGCTCGGCCGAGTGCACATGTAAATTGTGTCTGCTCTGGTCGGCCGAGCAGTGTCTCGCTGGTCGGCCGAGTGGCTCCTCCACTCGGCCGAGTGGGACACAAAAAATGCCCAATCTGCTTGTTCTGGCCTCCTCGTCGCTCCTGCGACGTCCGTTCTTCTTCCGCTCCTCTCCAACAGCAAAATATCCCTCGGGGAGGTCGTCGGTGACCGTCCAGAGTAAGCGCATCTCGAGATCACTCCAAATCGCGCCAAATCACCTGAAATGCGACAAAAACAACAAATCGTGAAAAGCATCGCAATATCGTCGATATATCGTGAAAAACATGATTTGGGCGATCTAAATGGCATGCAAACATGCGGAAAAAAGGTGTAAAATAAGGAGTGATCAGTGATCGTGTGCCTGAAGCTTCGTTGAATCTCTAGGAGCATTATTGAAGTCAAGAGATTCGGATTGAAGCTTTGAAGACGGTTCGTCACGTTTTATTTATAGTCTTCCAACTTCTTTTCGTAGAATGTTAAGCCTTGAGTAGGTCTTACTTGATAATCTTCATAACACTCATATCTTAGAGCTAGGATTATCTTAGAAGCCCATACAAACTTTCCCGAAGCTTCGCGCTTCATTTTGTGGCTTCTGGTGCATCTTAGTTGGTTCAAGAAGAAGAACCAACCGACTAGATTGTCATCTAGTCGGTCGGCAATCCTTCTTGAACCGACTAGATCTCCTTGCTCAATTCAACCTAGACATTGTTTATCAATTAGTCGGTCCAAGAAGGTTCACCAACCGACTAGTTGTCAAACTAGTCGGTTAGGAATCCTTCTTAGACCGACTAGTTAAGCTTTCATTTTCCAGCCTAAGTTACTGTTTACAGTTAGTCGGTCCAAGAACATTCATCGACCGACTAGTTGTAAAACTAGTCGGTTGGAATTTATTCTTAGACCGACTAGTTCTACTTGTATTCAGCCTATTTGATTTCAACTCTTAGTCGGTCAAAGAACACTCACCGACCGACTAGTTGTGAAACTAGTCGGTTGGCAAGTCTTCTTAGACCGACTAGTTCTATATTCCCTGAACTATCTTTATTGGCTGTAAAGCTGTTAGTCGGTCCATGTTGAATCACCGACTGACTAGTTGTGTATCTAGTCGGTTAGTGATCCTTCTTAGACTGATTAGACTGCTTCAGAAATAGATCCGTTGGAGCATTAAATGCATGAATTTTCTCTCTCTCTTCTCTATCCTATATAATCTTGAGATGCTTCTTCGTAGCATTCAAGGCTGATATTAATTGCATTTTAGAGAATCAAAGAGAGGCATTTTATTCTCATTTTCCAAGATTTCATTTCTCACAAGAATCTCTCCTCACTCTTATTCCTAAAGAGAGATTCTCATTGATTGTGAGCCACTCAAGCCAGGAGCTTGATTCAAGGTCACCAACTCCACCCTAGGCTTCTATTGCTGGTCAACTTCTTGGAGCTAGGGTTTGGTGACTTCTTCTCCTCCAAAATCCTCCTTGCCCTAAAATCGTAAGTTTACTCAAGGCATAGGATTTTGTTGGTAAGCATTTCTTATTTCATTTACTTTGATATTGCAAGTTTTACTCTCAGTTGTGAGAGTTGTTTGTGATCCCGGTTTGTGGGAGTCACATTTTCATTTGTGTATGATTTGATCTTGTAGAGGTTTTCTACAAAAATTTCATAGTGCAAATTTGAGTTAGAGGTTTCTAACTCAATTAGCCGGAGGGGATCCGGGTGTTTGGGACGTAGGATCACCGGGAACAAGTCGGGGAGACTTGGGTGGATCCGAACCCGTTATATCGTTTTTTTGCGATTGTCTTTTATTGTTGTCAATTTTCATTTCCGCATTGTTGGTTGAGTTTGCACGATAATTAGAAATAATTTCTCTTGATTATTTTAAAGTACTATTCACCCCCCTCTAGTACTTGTGCAGTAGCTATCAGGGCATTACATTTGGTATCAGAGCCAAGTTCATAGCTATGTCTACCAACGACAACAAGACCGTTCGTCCACCTTCAGACTATAGCACCTTCAGGAACCGTGAAGGAGCTTCTTCGGTGATGGAAGGACACTCCTCAACTAGGCCTCCTTTCTTCAACGGTACCAATTACGGGTACTGGAAATGCCGGATGGAAACGTTCCTTCGGAGCACTTCACTATGGAGAGCCACGATGACGGAGTATGTTGAGCCCGCCGAAGAATATTTCGCGAAGTGGACTACCGCGGAGGTCGCCGTGGAGGTTACCAATGCCAAGGCAATGAATGCCTTGCAATGTGCTTTGGAGCCCGAAGACTTCAACAAGATATGCACATGTAAGAGTGCATATCAAATCTGGAACTCACTCCTCATCTTGCATGAAGGAACGAGTAGGGTAAGAGACTCCAAACTCACCGTTGTTAATAAAGATTACGAGTTATTTCATATACAACAGGGTGAGAAGATGAAGTAGTACTATGCTCACTTCGTTGACATTACCAACGAGTTGGAGGCTCTTGGAAAGACCTACACCCAAAAGGAGAAAGTCTCAAAGATCATTGATGGAATTCCTTCTTGTTGGGAGAAGCATACCTTCGCCATCGAGGAAGGTAACGATATGAATAAATATACCGTTGTTCAACTAATGGGTACCTTGATGTCTTATGAGGTACGCAAGGATAGCAAAATAAAGATGCAAGACAAGATGAAGTCTTACTTGAAGCAAGACGAGCCAAAGAAAAGGGCGATTGCATTCAAGGCCGCTCCATCTACTTCTACCGATGATGAAGAATCGGAAGACGAGTTGGACATTGAATCTCTTGCCCTCATGGCAAAGAAGTTCAACCGATTCTTCCAGAAAGGTAACTTCAAGAACAAATCTAAGTTTAATTCTACTAACGCCTCCGCTCCTTTGTGTTTTAAATGCAACAAGCCAGGACACATGAAAGCGGATTGTCCTCAAAACAAACAAAAGAAGAGGTGGAAGGTGCCAAAGTTCGACAAGTCTCGAAAGTACAAGAAAGGGTACAAGAAAGGACTCCTCAAGTGGAGAGTCGGATGATGAACAAGTGGAGCAAGCACACATGTGCTTCATGGCTAGAGATGAACATGACCAAGAGTCTTCCTCCGATGATAGTGAGGATGAAGGCGATGAGGTAACAATGGATGACCTTAGATTAGCTAACGAGCAAATTTGGTCTAAGTATTCTAAACTAGTAAATAGATATACTAAGACTAAAGATGAGTTAACTAGTCTCTAAACCTCACCTAAGCCTATCGTCATCAACAACGACACCGTTGTTGAAGACTTGAGAAATGAGATTGTAAACTTAAATCTCAACTTGAGCATGTTCATATTGAGGAATCGGATGAACGCGAGATGGCGGATTTGATTTCTCGAAACTCAACTTTGAGTATTGAGAATGAGAATCTCAAGTCTCGTGTTTGTGTACTCACTACTCAAGTGTCCACTTTGGATGCTAGTATACTTTCTCTCACCGAGAAGTATGAGTCCACATTAGGCCGGATTAATAAATTCAATAAAGGTAAGGACCATTTGGATAATATCCTAAATGACTTACTTCCGGCCAATCATCGCATTGGCTTGGGGTATAAGATGTGAAATTCATCCAAATCGTCTACCACCTTTGTTAGGCCAACTTCCGATGCCTCAACGAGTGGGGGCAAACACCCCATTGGTAGTTCATCTACCAATGGTGCCTCCACTTCGTACACACCCTCATTTGGAAAGAAACCCACTTTGGGTGGACCTCCAAAGAAGGGTCATGCTTTTATGTACACCAATACCATGCCACGTAGGAACACACATCCTACTCCACCGGTTCACAATTATGATGATTTTTATGCCCCACATCCACGGGCACGTGCACACCATGTGAGACACACTCACGCACGTGTTCCTCCACATGCATATGTTCATCCACACTATCATATTAACAATTATCATCATGCACCATTTCATCATGTGCCATATGCTTATCTACGACATGCATCACGTAGAAATCAATAACGTATGCATGCTCCCAATAGGAATAAGGCTCCCAAAATATTCACTATTTGGGGCCCGAAGAACACTAACATGCATGAAAAACAAGCATACATGAATTCCTATTTTATGAATGTCGTGCATAATGATGATTACATTGGGAAGTCTAAGTCCAATTGGACTTGGCTTCCAAAGGTCTAATCTTTTAGGACCCAATGACCTTGGGTACCATGATACGATATGTTCTATCTTTAGGTACTCAAGAAAAGAAAAGGAGCAACAAATCCAAATTTAGCTCCAAGGATGGGTGGATACTCGATCGCGGGTGTTCAAAACACATGACGGGTGAAGCTCAATTGCTCTCCGGAGTGGTGCTCATTGCAAATGGGAACCGAGTCGTCTTTGGAGGCAACGAGAGCGGAACCATCATAGGTGTTGGTAAAGTTGGTTACCCATCTAAACCTCTAATAAGTGATGTTTACCTTGTTAAAGGATTAAATCACAATCTTATTTCAATAAGCCAACTTTGTGACAAAGGTTACAAAGTTAGCTTTGCGAAAGGAATGTGCCATATTTTTAATAAAGATAATGATAATTTGTTATTTTCCAGCGCATGCCATAAGGATATATATATCCTAGATATCCCCAAGTCACATGAACAATGTCTCATTGCCAACACAAGTGAACAACACTTATGGCATCGACGTTTTGGTCATGTGAACTTTGGAACACTTTTTAAACTTTCCAAGTTAAATTCTATTAAAGGATTTCCTAAGCTTTCTTTTCAAAAGAAAAGCTTGTGTGACTCGTGTCAATGAGGCAAGCTTCCAAAATCGTCATTTAAACCTAAGAAAAGCATTTCATCTAAGCGGCCTCTAGAGCTTTTACATCTAGATCTTTTTGGGCCAAGTAGAGTTGCTTCATTAGGAAATGCACGATATGGACTTGTCATCGTTGATGACTTTTCAAGATTTACTTGGGTATTTTCATTAAGTAATAAAAATGATGCTTTTGAAAACTTCACAATATCTGTTAAGAAAGTACAAAATCTCATTGGAACCACCATTGTCACTATTCGTAGTGATCATGGAGGGGAATTTGAGAATGAGTCCTTCTCAAATTTTTGTGATGAAGTTGGTATTACTTACACCTTTTCCTTCCCTCGCGCACCTCCTCAAAATGGTGTTGTTGAGAGAAAAATAGGACGCTAGTGGAATGTGCTCGCACTATGCTTGATGATAGCCAACTTGGCCATCAATTTTGGGCGAAAGCGGTACATACCGCTTGCTATGTGTTTAATAGGATACTTTTGAGGCCCGGCACCAAACAAACTTGTTATGAATTGTTGTTTGGTAGATTGCCTCAAGTTAAACATTTTCGAGTTTTCGGTGCAAAATGTTTTATTAAAAACACGTATGGAAGTTTGGACAAATTTGATCCAATATCCGATGAGGGGATATTTGTTGGATATTCCTCCAGTAGCAAAGCCTATCGGATATACAACAAACGAATCTTAACGATTGAGGAATCACTTCATGTTTCATTCAATGAAAATTTTGTCCCGTCTAGACTTACTAATGATGATGACTCCATAGATGTTTTATGTGATTCTATTGGTAATTCTAATTCTATTGATTCTAATGATACTAACCCTACTAATGAGTCTTTTGAGAATGTTCCTAGTGATCAGGGAATTCCCAAACGGCTTCATACAGTTCGTGACCATCCCCATGAGCAAGTCATTGGCAACATACTTGATAGTGTCAAGATGAGATCTCAAGTCAACTACTTCGCTCATTGTGCCTTTGCCTCCTCAATTGAGCCAAAGAATATTAACGAAGTGTGCGAAGATAGTGCTTGGATCCTAGACATGGAGGAGGAACTCATTCAATTTGAGAGGAATGAGGTTTGGGAACTTGTTTCATTGCCTTCGAAGAACCACACCGTTATAGGAACGAAGTGGATTTTCAAGAACAAGACCGACGAGAACCAAATCGTCATCCGGAACAATGCTTGGTTAGTAGCTCAAGGCTACCGGTAAGAGGAATGTATAGATTTCGAAGAATCCTTTGCTCCGGTAGCTAGATTAGAATCTATTAGATTGTTGTTATCTTTTGCATGCCATAAAGATTTTAAACTCTTTCAAATGGATGTAAAAATTGCGTTTTTAAACGGAGATGTTTCTATCTAGTCGGTCAGTGATCCTTCTTAGACCGATTAGACTGCTTCAGAAATAGATCCGTTGGAGCATTAAATGCACAAATTTTCTTTCTCTCTCTCTTCTCTATCCTATATAATCTTGAGATGCTTCTTCATAGCATTCAAGGCTGATATTAATTGCATTTTAGAGAATCAAAGAGAAGAATTTTATTCTCGTTTTCCAAGCTTTCATTTCTCACAAGAATCTCTCCTCACTCTTATTTCTAAAGAGAGATTCTCATTGATTGTGAGCCACTCAAGCCAGGAGCTTGATTCAAGGTCACCAACTCCACCCTAGGCTTCTATTGCTGGTCAACTTTTTGGAGCTAGGGTTTGGTGCCTTCTTCTCCATCAAAATCTTCCTTGCCCTAAAATCGTAAGTTTACTCAAGGCATAGGATTTTGTTGGTAAGCATTTCTTATTTCATTTACTTTGATATTGCAAGTTTTACTCTCGGTTGTGAGAGTTGTGTGTGATCCCGGTTTGTGGGAGTCACATTTTCATTTGTGTATGATTTGATCTTGTAAAGGTTTTCAACAAGAATTTCATAGTGCAAATTTGAGTTAGAGGTTTCTAACTCAAGTAGCCGGAGGGGATCCGGGTGTTTGGGACGTAGGATCACAGGGAACAAGTCGGGGAGACTTGGGTGGATCCGAACCCGTTATATCGTTTGTTTGCGATTTGTCTTTTATTGTTGTCATTTTTCATTTCCGTATTGTTGGTTGAGTTTGCAAGATAATTTGGAATAATTACTCTTGATTATTTTAAAGTACTATTCACCCCCCCTCTAGTACTTGTGCAGTAGCTATCAGGGCATTACACTCTCTGCGAGTTAAAGGCATGAACCCTGGACATAGCAGAAATCACGTGCACAGAACTTGAACTCATTTTTGTTATCTCAGTTGTACACTAGAATTGCCATGATAATAATATTTGTAGAAATGCCATGTTCATTAGTGCTCATTTTAAATTCTTTAGAACTGCCATGCATAGATGTACTTTACCTTTCTTTAAAATTGCCATGTTTATAACCATTCTGCTGACATCTTGTATAAACAGTTAATGCTTCATAATTTGTTACTATTCGTACACCTCGCTTTGGATCGTCTTACTTTTACTTGCCAGACCCTTGCTGACATACATTCGTGTTTTTGGAATGTATGGCCGATCATGAGACAGGTTGTTATGACCAGGAGTTGTTGAAACGGCTGACCTAGTGAGCTAGGAGTTTGTTGACCCGGAGTCGGTCCCTGCGGAAAACTAGAGACTTATTCTTTTGCTGCTTTAGATTTTCTCTAGTACTTGTAGTAAGAGTGTGTACCTTCTTGTAGTTTCCTTTGGCCATGCCGAGGCCCTGTTATTTTATTTCATTTTCGAACTGCAAGATGTGGCTTTTGAATGAATTACTATTCTGTTGTTCTGATTGCATGCAAGAACCTGCTATATTGTTATCACAGACGCTTAGTGAACTCGAGCTTCACCGCTCCGGTTCATGCGGACCTTCGTAACGTTCTAATTCCCATTGCTTTTTGGGAAGCAGGGCGTTACATGTTTTAATTAGTAATTGACTTAACTAATAATATTAGTGTAATTGCATGGTATGATGGCTTCGTATTAATTGTGTTGTGTTATAGTTATATGTTAGTAATAATATTGATATGAATTAGTGATGTGTGTATGTGTGTTATTATTATTACTAGCATGGTTGTTAATTAGTATTACTTATTGTGGTACTATTATTGCTATTACTATTAGTGTTAGTAATATTGATTGGGCATTTACGCATGATCGCGTAGTTGATATTTATAGGTAGTGTGTGCGTGCGTGTGTGTGTGTGTGTGTGTGTGTGTGTGTGTGTGTGTGTGTGTGCATATAAGAGAGAGTGTAGTGTACGTATATCGAGAGAGGAGATACGTGAGCACCATCCTTATCTATTTCCCCGCATCATAGTCGTTAAAAATTCTGAGAGACCCAACCCGAGGATTATAGGAAGATTTAGTTAGACACCCATGCTTGTTAGTTATACACCCATGCTTGTTAGTTAGACACCTTTGCTAAGATTTAGTTATTATCATCTTAGGTTCCATCTTAGTAGCTTCTCACCCAGCTCTGACCATATTATATTTTAGAGTTTCATTTAGTCGTTCGCTCGGACCTATCAAATTTCGGGCCCAGCAGAACGTAGTGATCGTCGCATCGATACAAGTCGAACCTGCAAAGCCTGCAATGGTTCAAGATTTCAAAGACGTCTTCTCTGAAGACATTTCTAGATTGCCGTCCGATCGAGCGTTGCAGTTCGGCATTGACCTTATGTCGAATACCTAACCAATCTCGAAGGCGCCTTATCGTATGGCTCTTGTGAAACTGGAAGAGTGACGTAAGCAATTGGACGACCTGTTACAGAAAGGATTCATCCATCCCAGCTTATTCCTGGGGTGCTCCTAATCTGTTGGTCAAGAAGAAAGACGGATCGAGAAGCATGTGCGTGGATTATCGGGAGCGGAACAAATTAAATCACTACAAGGAATAAGTAATTGTTACCTCGCATCGACGACATCTTCGATCAACTCGGTGGATCACGAGTTTTCTCGAATTTGGATCTAAGGAGTGGATATCACCAAATGAAGGTCAAGAATGAAGATACCTGCAAGACAGCTTTTTGGACCAAGTCCGGGCACTGTGAGTTCGTTGTCATGCCGTTCGGTGTGACCAACGCCCCTGCAGTATTCATGAATCATATGAATCTTATAGTCTATGAGCTTCTTAGATAAATTCGAAGTGATATTAATAGATAATATATTAGGTCTTTTCAAAGAGCGAAGAGGAGTATGCGGAGCATCTGCACATGCTATCAGAGACTTCCCTCACCGCACCAACAAGCCGACTGCTAAACCTTCTAGACCTACTCAGCGTGGACCACCCCTGCTCCACGACAGAAGGCTTTTGAGCAAGTGAGGCAGAACCAGCCGAGGTTTCAGGCATTTGCCATGACAACCGCAGAGTCTGAGGCTGATGCACAAGTGATTTTATGTAATGCCTAACCTTTCTTTTATAATACTTTTTGTATATGTATAGTAGATTCATTAGTATTAATTGTGATGATCGTAGTGTATATATAGATAGCGTGTGTGGACCCAAGTGTGTGGTTCTCTGTGTCCCACTCATGCATGAGTGTACATACCCTTGGTATATTAGTATATTATGGTTGTCTATTGTGTTGTATATGCATATGAGGTGATATACATGATATATATATACATGATATATATATATATATATATATATATATATATATATATATATATATATATATATATATATATATATGTATGTATGTATGTATGTAGGGTAGTAAGTGTTATATTTACTCATATGTGTGGATAGCTATATCACAATAGGGATATATGTGTTTATTAGAATTGGTGTTTGACAACCTACTAGAGGTGTATGTATTTTGGATGTACTTGTCAATACTTGTAATTGTATGCTAGTAAGGTTATGTGCATGTTGGGTGTAATGTACATGATAACCGGTGTGCTTATAATTGGGTGTACATATCTATTTTATGATCTATACATTAGTGCGTATGGGCGTATGCCATGCGTGGATAGATATGTGCTCAGTTATAGGTATCTATACGTATTGTATGAATATGCATGTTTTAAGATTAGTTGTATAGTTATATTATTGTATTGTATTTCATGCCCCTACGGGATGATGTGTGTACTTGTGATTAGATGTACACTAGGAAGTATACATGATTGTGTGTTCGTATCTATGTATAGATGTGTATATGTAGTAGTATAATAGCTTTATGTAAATTAATATGGTTGTGTATACTTGTGTGAACATATAATATGTATGTCTAAGTCTTTGTATAGATATAAGGTAGGTATGTAATAATGTAAGTATTGATATGTATGTAATGTGGGTGCGTGTAATTATATGTGTGTAACTAAATGATGTATGTGTAAGTGTATGAATACGAGTGTACATTATGTTTATAATGAATATATGCCTGGGGCAGAGTGACGTTAACGTCTAAGTCTGTCATCCTTAAGTTGGCCCTATTCAAGTAAGTCTGAGTACAGACTTGATCTTAAGGTGTGTATATTGTAATGTCAGTAATGACCTTAACACTATATATATATTAGAGCATGACTATTGGTGTGTATTGTGTAGTATATTGTGTGCATCTATACGTGTAGGGACATTTATTATGTGATGTATAAAGTATTATGTAGTATGTAAAATGATTGTATTACTGATGTGTTATTTGATTGAATATGATTGTACTTATATATTAGTATTGTGTAGCGTATTCATACGACATGTAGACTATATGATTAAGGATTATGTTTGTATACACATGGTGGTGCATGATGTATTAATAATAATGTGGGTGTAACTGCGTATTATGATATAGTGTATATGTATAGATAAATGTATGCTTGATGTGCTGCATTAATGTATTTAATTAGTAATGTATATGTGTATAGTGAGGTGTTAGTAATTATTTTAACTATAATATTAGTGTAATTGTATGGTATGATGGCTTCGTATTAATCGTGTTGTGTTATAGTTATGGTATTTTAGTAATAATATTGATATGAATTAGTGATGTGGGTATGGTTGTTATTATTATTACTAGCATGGTTGTTAATTAGTATTACTTATAGTGGTACTAATATTGCTATTACTATTAGCGTTAGTAATATTGATTAGGCGTTTACGCATAAATGCGTAGTTGATAGTTATTGGTGGTGTGTGTGCATATAGGAGAGGGTGTAGTGTATGTATATCGAGAGGGGAGATACGTGAGCGCCATCCTTATCTATTTCCCCGTACCCTAGTCTTTAGGAATTCCGAGGGCGGAATTTTCTATAAGGTTGGTAGGATGTAACGGCCAGTTTTCGATCGTACGTATTTCAATGCGTATTTTGTTTCTTATGCGTATATTTGTATTTGATTATTACTATTATTTTCGTAGCTCAGACACGTGACTGGACCCCGTATCCATGACCCACCCGATATCACGATCGCCATGATATTTTTCTTTTTAATTTTTGGATGTCGGGGAGGGGGGACAAATCTGCAATAACCTCATTATTCTATATTTAAATATGGTTATAGATTTTAATTTCAAAATCTGAGGAAACCAAATCATATCAAATCATATAATTTTTAAAACAAATCCTATTATATCCTAACCAACCCCCCTTTTCTTCAACTGTACAACATCCCACTCTCTCAATCTCCCATGTCTCTATCTAACACTATCTCTAACTCTCTACAAAACCCAACCAAAGAAGAACATCCCCTCTTCTCAAACCCACGCTCCAGCACCTCGGCCCTAGCCGCCGACGGCCGACAGCCGCACCCCCTCTCGCCGGCAACCCCTCTCTCCTCTCTCCTCTCTCCTCTCCTTAACTCGCAACGAAACCCCAAGGCCGCAACCCCTCTCCTCTTCAAGCTCCGACAGCCCTCTCCACACCTCCCGCACGCCACCAGCCCTGCCGTCTGCCTCTCTTACAGCCCTACCCTCGAACCCATGCTCACCTTAGACACGCCACCGCTCCGGCGAACCCACCCTTGCCAGCTACCACCTCTCCTTCTCCCACCTTCCACCCCCTTCTCCAACCCGCCACCATCGACCTCCCTAAACTGCGGTGAGCCCATCTCCCTCTGTCGTTCACAGCTCCTCCGACAAGCTTCACCGTCACAGAACCCAACCGCAGGCCTCACCACCGGTGACCCACACTCATGCCCTAACTCAGCCCTCTGACGACCTAGCCCGTAATCCTGCTCACCGCAGATCCGCCCTGTCGTTCCCTCCAGCCGCTGCCTGCACCCCCGGGGGCCAGAACCACCCCGAGTAGCAGCTGCTGCTGTCGGACTCGCCACACCCTCTCGCTGCCACCTCTTCCCGCAGCTCTCCAGCGGCCCACACTTGCGACCCCGTCAAGCTCAGCCGCTGCTCCGCACTCTCCCCACTCTTCACATCAGCCCGCGCCTCCCTGTCGCTTAGATCCGCCGACAACCCCTCCACATGTGCTACCGCTGTCACAGTTGGCTGCGCCGTCGTCACCCCTATCTGCATCCAGCAAATTCAGGCCCACGACTGTGATCTCGAGGCCACAACAGTGTTTCTAAAGCACTCGTCGCTGTTTGAGGTCGTACGCGTCGCCACTACCCATCGTTACATCCCGACCCCTTCCCTACGTCACCGGTTAGTAAACTTACCTTATTAAGCTATAACCCATACCCTAAGGTAGAGAACTTAATAAAATTGAGTTTTTCGACGTCATAAGGATTATTTTAATATTGTGATATGTCGGGACGAACCTAACTCAGTTATATGTTTAACCAAACCAGAGAACCAGTCGTGCCATAACGTAGTGCTCATCAAGATGAATCCAACGACACCAAGTTCATCAAAAACAGGCAAGTGTACAAATTGTTATGAATTTTTGAAGCTTAATAATTAAATTGTCTTTTTAACTTAAAGCTGAATAACAAGAAATTGACCCGTGAAATGACGTTTACAGAAAATGCCATGATGATTCATATTTAATATGTGACACATTGACATAAAACATCGAATGTTTAAGATTCAAGAGTAGACAACAAAAAATATTTGATTGCAGCATGTTTAATAAACAACCCATTTAATTTCATTGTTTAAATTGTTTAGAATGTTGTAATTCATGATAAATGTTGAAATTAATATGGTCATATGCTCCACATTTTTATTTGTATACACGTCGTTGAATTGTACACTTGTGGAACATCTTGAATACTTGAATTCGTGGATTCGTGTGCCTCAAAGGCAAAATCTTGAATTCGTGAACTCGTGCAAATCGTTTAGGCTGGCTCGTGTTCCAGCACATCTCTTGGGGGGTTAGGGTTGAGTGGCCGCTGAGCGTGAGTGTAGAGGCCCCCTTCAAGAGCACCACCTAGGCGGTGGGTGGCATCAATAACGATTATACCCCGTGAGAAGGATCGACCTACTCTCCGCGAGTTAAAGGCATGAACCCTAGACATAGTAGAAATCACGTGCACAAAACTTGAACTCATTATTGTTATCTCAGTTGTACACTAGAATTGCCATGCTAATAATATTTGTAGAAATGTCGTGTTCATTAGTGCTCGTTTTAAATTCTTTAGAACTTCCATGCATAGATGTACTTTACCTTTTTTTTAAAATTGCCATGTTTATAACCATGCTGCTGACATCTTGTATAAACAGTTAATGCTTCATAATTTGTTACTATTCGTACACCTCGCTTTGGATCGTCTTACTTTTACTTAACTGACCCTTGCCGGCATACATTTGTGTTTTTGGAATGTATGTCAGATCATGAGACAGATTACTATGTCCAGGAGTTGTTGAAACAGCTGATCCAGTAAGCCATGAGTTTGTTGACCCGGAGTCGGTCCCTGCGGAAGACTAGAGACTTATTTTTTTGCTGCTTTAGATTTGCTCTAGTACTTTGTAGTAGGAGTGTGTACATTGTTGTAGTTTCCTTTGGCCATGCTGAGGCCATGTTGTTTTATTTCATGTTCGAACTGCTAGATGTGGATTTTGAATGAATTACTATTCTGTTGTTCTGATTGCATGCAAGAATCTGCTATGTTGTTATCACATACGCTTAATGAACTCGAGCTTCACCACTCCGGTTCTCGTTCCCGTTGCTTTTTTGGAAGCGGGGCGTTACACTAATAAGTGAAATTTTCCAGAGAGCAGAGTTACAGAGAAAGAGTCGATAGGCGACTGTTGAAGCATTCACAGTCGCTTGTGCCTTGGACATGCGACTGTCAATCCAACATCAATCGTCTGACCGTATGAAGAAGCAAATGATCTTTGGGCATGAGAGAGACAGGCGACTAACAAACAAATCACAGGTGCATGTAGCTTGGAAAAGCGCCTGTCTTTTGTATAGCAGTCGCCTGGTTAGAGTAAAAGCTTAAAGCACAAAACCCAATTGATAAAGTATATGCGATAGTTTGGAGACAGGAGCCTATAAAACGTTCGACAGTCACCTATTGAAATCCCAAAATACACATGCTTGAGAAATGTGAATTGGAGGCTTAGGAAGTGTGATCTAATGATTTCCTAGGATAGAAATAAAGTTGTGTGTATGCTCCAATATAGTTCTAATTCTAAGCTACATACTAGAAGAGAGTAAAAAGATTACATTTAGTAGAAGTCTCTCTTCTATCCAAAGAATGAGCTTGAAGTCTTTTAGGATCTTCAATCACCATCTTGGATCATCCAATCCACTTTTTATGCTTGATTGATCCTTGAGTGACATTCATTGCTCATTGATCTTCATGATATGCTTAGACAATGGATTAACTGCAAAATAGGGGATTAGTCATAAGTATTTATGTTTGCTCATCATCAACACCAAGTAGGGAGAAGTCCAATACTCAACAACTTTGAGTATCACAATTCTTGAATTATTTTGATGTACTGAAAGTTAATTATTTACTTGATCATGATTTGCATGCACTAGATGAAACATATATGAGCATGTTAAGTTCTTGATCTCAACATTTATCATTTGAAACATAACATATTGATATTTGAGATATTTGAGAACTTGGGAGTACATGTTCATAGCTTGAGAATTATGACTCATATATGTTTGTGGCTACATTTATGAGATACATGATATAATATGCGTTATATGTTGGTAGTTTGATCTTAAATGATGGATATATGATACAACGATAAATGTGGCATGCTTGATATTTTTGGTTATACCTCATGCCCTTAATCTAAACTATTGTGATCCATTTTGAGATATTGTCGTATACCAAATCATTGTCTAGGTGGAGCTCAGTATTTCTTATCATTCATTGATTAGCTTAGGTTTCGAGGTGTGTTTGTTGAAGGTTGAGGGTTGAAATATATGATGCAAAATACATAAAAAAAAACTCGCGATCGACTCAGATATTTATTCATAATTTTAAGGGTTTTAATTCTATTTTTATAATCCCAAAACAGTTATTTTCATTAGTCAAGAACCAAGGTATTTAAATGCCAAAGGGTTTGATAGAGTGAAGAGAGAGTGCAAGAGGAGCTATTGCAACCTTACATGATAAGTTCATACGATGATAGACAATAGATGTTCACGACCAGTGAAATTTGTTGAAGGAACACACATGCGTATGAGACTATCAATAAGCGCATAGCAGGCAACTAAATGTTGAATGAACGAGACATGTCGATATTATTATCTCATGAAAATAACAGTCTAGTTTCAGTCGATTATTCTCCAAACATATTAATATTATTCCCCATGATTCCCTCTCTTCTCATTTCTTCGCTTCATCCTTCAAAGCCCCCAGCAAATAACGCAGCAATTCGCGAAGCATTCAAAACCTGCTCCATTCGTTGACAGGAATAAAATGAGATTAAAAAGGAGACAAAAATATACAGAAAACTCTTACTTCGGTGTCTAAATCTATCACCGTGCCTGCTCTTTGAGTAGGGCATTCTCAATCATCAGCTTCCTCTCGTCGGGGCCATTCTCTGCAACGCAGATGGGCCCTCCGCAGCAACGGCAAGCAGTGAGTCTCAGCCCCGCCTTCAGCCTCGCGTTCTCAAACCGAAGCCTCTCGTTCTCCTCTCTCAGGCTTTTGTTCATTTCAGCCTCACTTTGCTTCTGTAGAGTGTTCGCACAAATCAAGAAGGCAAAAAAAAAAAAAAAAAAACTGTCCATCGCATCGATATTCAGTGATAGCAAGAATGTTCAAGGGTTCACCTTCTTTTGTGTCCGCCTGTTCTGAAACCAGAACTTAACCCTTGGAGGGTCCAAACCCAGCTCTTCGCTTAGGGCTCTTCGTTCCTTTTCATCAGGATGTGGATCACGCTTGAATTCCCTGGGGGGAAAAAGCTTAATTTCAACTGAGACGTAGATATAAATAAATATGAAAATTGGAAAGATGAGAACCAAAATCATACTCCTCCATGCGTTGAATTTGCTCAGGAGTATGTCGTGAATACCGGCTTTTCCTGCTTCCACCCTCTCCATGTTGACGATTTTGATTCTAGCGAGAATGTTGATCAAAATGTTAGACCCATGCATTCTTCTCAAATTCTTGAATCTTAGCACTTAAGAGAGAGATATATTAAGCACTTAAGAGAGAGAAAAAATTCAAACAAAACAAGTTCTGCCCAATTGGGATAATTCGGAAAAAATTCTGTAACATTGTAAAAATTGATTCTTCGACCTTCCATTAATTATTTTTGGGTGGAATCTTCGACCATCTATTTACTTCCTGGTTTACAATCATATTTTATATTTCAATGTAGTAATTAGAAATTTTTGAATAAAACTGGATGTTTCTTAAAGAAAAAAATATGTATATAATTACAGAGAAAAAAAGCCAGAAAAGGAATAATAATACATGTGTAATCGCAAATTAACCCTAGAGAACTACATAAGAAATTGATTTTAAACTGAAAGAAAAAAGCATAATCATTATTATCAAGTTCTTATTCATTATTATCATGATCATGATCATCAACTATTTTTTCGGTGCGTGTAGTTATAAAAAACCATTTGATTGAAAGAATTAGTCACTTTCTTAATGACTATCAAATTTAGCTTACATCAATAGAAATTGGAAAGGAAATTTTCATAATCCTTAATATCAGTTGTTGTTGTTTTTCGAATATGTGTGTATTGCATAAAAGGATCAGAAAAGAGAAAATATGATTGTATATTGGGAGGAAGTACACTCTAATTTAAGTGATAAAATAAAACCAAACGCCAAATTAATAAATAAATTCAACTAAAATCCAGACTAATAAAATAAATTCCACATTTATAACAAATATAATATCGACGTATATATGAAGCAAAATATTAACAAATGAGTCTCTCACCTTTGTACTTTGGAACTCCATTGAACAAATGAAGAAATTGACCTAAATCACTCATGAAACATTATATACACTTAATACCTAAGGTTTTATAAGATTGAAAAACTCAAAAATTGGAAGCCATTCAAAGGGCAAGTGAATGTGCATACATTGCCACCACTTCCACCGCAAAACCTAAAGTTTGTCGTTACGGCTTTACTAAATTGGAAATCTTTGCATTAATACAAGACGAGTCCTTTTACCGTGCAGTCAGCACATAACCAGAAGGCTATTTTATGCGTCTCATCCAAATGGAAGGGAAAAAAAACTGGGGGGAAGGGCGGTTGGCCTTAGCATGCTGGACCCAGCCTTCTCTCTTTGAATATAGTAAATATAGCAATGATTACAAATTATTATACAGTGCTAACATTTTAACCTTAAAAAGTTATGATGGTCTATCAATATAGGCGATGTTTTTTTGATTCTTCTATCTATATTATTTTTGTTTTTACTATCTTTTTTTCCTAAGGTTGTGTTTGGTTTGTGGGAAACGGAATGAAAAGGAAAGAATTTAAGAAGGAATATAAATTTTAATTGTTTGGTTGAACAGAAAATTGAAAAGAAAATGAAAATGAAGGAAAACAATGAAATATAAATATTAAAAATTTTCTTTGAGGTTTTTCTCCTCTTGACCCAACGAAAACGAGGAAAATGTGAACAAAACTAATTACACTCACATTCATGTATTTGTATTTTTAGCAAACATAATTAGTTGCTATTTTTAAAGAAATATGAATTATTTGTGTATTTGTTTCAAAAAATCATGAATCATTTGAGGATTTTTAAAAAAAAATCATGAATCACTAATTACAAAACTTCTATTCGTGAATTGTTTGAAAAGATCATGAATTATTCACTAAATTTTAAAATAATTCGTGAATAATTGGCAAATTTTTTGAATAAATCATATGAATCTTTAACTTATTTCCATTCATGAATCATTCAAAAAATTAGCAAATAATTAATTGTTATGAAGGGAGAATCGTAAGGTAAAAGGTGTAAGGGGTTAGGAGCCACCTGCCCTCATATATATCGCTTTTCAATAATTGGTGGATTCCCAATGGGCCTATTCACAACACTTCCCCTTATCCAACCAATCATGGAATAAGATGTGGACTCTTCAGGATCCAAGTTAGGATAACTGCCTTGTTAAATAAAGAACAGTTTCTCCATAACTTTTCCTGTTCTAGGGGTGTGTCTAGGGGCGGATACTTCATGATCCAGAGTCGACGAGGTTGCCTTGTCAAAACCTTGACTATGGAAAACCCTGTGGGAAAAAACCAATAGCCAAGGGAAAAGAGTACAACACTACTGTTGAATCCCCTTTATCTGAATATATACATCAGTCTCCTATGTATCTATGCATTCATAGTTCTCTCATCCTAACCCAGTTGACATTTTCTCACTCTCCTCATCCCAATCCCACTTACAAGTTTCTCAAACATAGTAGGCAGGGATTTGGTAAGCAAATCTGCCAAGTTATTATAAGAATGGATCTTCTGTATGTCAATCTGCATTTGCTTCTTAAGGTCGTGTGTCCAAAAGAACTTGGGAGAGATATGCTTCGTCTTGTCGCCTTTGATGTAGCCGTTCTGTAGCTGGGCAATACATGCTGCATTGTCTTCATAGATAATAGTAGGCTCAAGAACGCCGGGCTCCAGGCCGATAGATGTGCGAATGTGCTGGATCACAAACCATAGCCAGAAGCTCTCTTTTCTTGCTTCATGGATTGCTAGAAGTTCTGAATGTGTGGATGAGATGGTCGTCATAGTCTGCTTCACAGATCTCTAAGATATGGTGGTGTCGCCATGAGTGAACAAATATCCGGTCTGAGACTTCTCTGTGTGAGGGCAGGATCTGTAACCTGCATCAGCATAACCAACTAAACCTGTTGTTGCCACTTTTCAGTAGAATAGACCTAAGTCTATGGACCTTTGGAGGTCGCACAGAAGATGCTTTACTCCGGCCCAATGCCACTGTGTGGGTGCAGCACTATACCTGGCTAGTAAGTTGACTGCAAATGCTATATCAGGGCGAGTGCAGTTTGCCAGGTAAAGGAGTGCACCAATAGCACTTAAATAAGGTACTTCATGGCCTAGTACTTCCTCCCCCTCTTCCAGCGGCCGGAAGGGGTCTTTATCTATATCCAATGATCTCACGACCATAGGGGTACTGAGGGGGTGGCACTTATCCATTTGAAACTTTTTCAATAAGTTCGATGTATAAGTTGACTGATGTAACAGGATCCCATCGTTTAAATACTCTATTTGAAGACCAAAACAGAATTTTGTCTTTTCGAGGTCTTTCAACTCGAAAGTATCCGTCAAGCTTATAGAAATCTCAGTGATCTCTCCAGGAGATCCGATGAGGTTCAGGTCGTCCACATAGACGGCTATAATGACAAATCCTGTTGCCTTTGCTCTAATAAAGAAGCAAGGACAGACTGTGTCATTTGTGAATCCTTGCTTCGTAAGGAATTCACTCAGTCTGATATACCACATCCTTCCAGATTGTTTCAGACCATATAATGATCTTTGCAGTTTCACTGAGTAGACGTCATGGTGTCTCTCTTTTAGTGTTGCAGGTAAAGAAAAACGGTCTGGTAATCTCATAAAGATGTCCCGGTCTAAATTTCCATATAGGTATGTAGTCACGATGTCCATAAGCTGCATATCCAAACCTTTTTGAGCTGTTAAGCCAATAAGGAATCGGAAGGTGATCGCATCCATGACCGGGGAGTATGTGGCATCAAAATCTACCCCTGGACGTTGGGTAAACCCTGCTCTACAAGACTTGCTTTGTAGCGAACGATCTCATTCTGTTCATTTCTTTTTCTAACAAATACCCATTTATAACCACATGTTTTACACCTTTTGGTGTCTGGACAATTGGTCTAAAGACCTTGCGTTTTGTGAGTGAGTCCAACTCCACTTCTATTGCCGCTTTCCACTTTGGCCAATCATCTCTGCTTTGACATTCTGTCAGAGAGTGTGGTTCAATATCATCGTCGTAGTCTGTGACGTTGATGGCAATATTGCACGCAAAAGTGTCATCTATAATGGTGATCTTTCTGTCCCAATGCTCCCCAGTTCGTACATAGTGTATCGAGACTTCATTTTCTCCCGGTTTTTCCTCTATTTGAGAGTTTGGAAGAGATGGTGGAGCAAGGCTTATAGTAGCATCCTGTGGTGGTATTGTTTGACCATTGCCAAGGGTCCGGCTCTTTTGAGGGACTTAATCCTTGGATCCCGGTGGTCGTCCTCTCTTTTCTAGAGGTCCAAACATCTCTGCTGCAGGCGGATTGGATCCATTTTGCGGTATGACAATCCTAGCTGGAGTGTTAATAGCAGGGACGTGTGATCTAAAAATCTTCTAGTTGTCAGTAAATTTATCTGGCAAGAGATGGACAGTGTTTTGGATATGGAGAATCTTCAGGACCTCCTCCTCATACTGGCTTGTGGGCGAATCAAAGTGACTTAATTTCTGTGTATCCCAAGAGATACTCTCTGAAGCTTCAGGCTTCTTGGTTTGTAGGCTTAGTCTTGGAAATGATGTTTCATCAAATTCACAGTCTTCTAGACGTGCCTTGAAAACGTCTCCCGTAAGGGGTTCTAGGAATCTTATTATGAAGGGTGTGTCAAACCCAACATAAATGCCTAGGCGACGTTGTGGAACCATCTTTATCCTTTGTGGTGGTGCTATGGGGACATATACTGCACAACCAAATATTCTCAAATGTGAGACAATTGATGGTACTCCAAGTGCTAATTGCATAGGAGAAGATGACTGAACTCCAGAAGGTCTATATTTTATTAAAGATGCAGCTTGCAATATTGCATGACCCTATGCATTAACTGGCAAATGGGATTGAAGTAGTAATGGACAAGCAATCCATTGCAGTTTCTTTATCAGAGATTCTGCTAACCCATTTTGGGTGTGAACATGAGCTACAGGATGTTCGACTTCAATGCCCGATGCTTGGCAATAGTCTAGAAAAACTTGTGATGTAAACTCCTCCGCATTATTCAGACGAAGTTTCTTTATCTGGTGATTGGGGAAGTGGGCCTGCAACTTGATTATCTGAGCTAAAAGCTTAGAAAATGCCAAGTTACGGGTGGACAGTAGACACACAAGTGACCACTTAGTATATGCGTCTATCTGGACCATAACGTATCTGAAAGGACCACTTAATAGGTGTATAGGCCTACAAATGTCCACATGGATTCTCTCCAGAAAGCTAGGAGACTCCAAATCCACTTTTATGTGGAGAGGGTCTCGTGATTAGTTTACCCTTGTAACAGGGTGGACATGTGAAATTACCTTTTTGAAGAATCTTCAGGTTCTTCAAATTTATACCCCTTGAGCTTTTTATGATGGGATGCATCATAACAGATCTAGGATGTCCCAGTCTACTATGCCAGAGTTGGAATTCTAGTATTTGAGGACACTGCAGGTGCTCCGTCATATTTACTCCTGGAGAGTGAATACTTGTCTGGTAGAGACCCTTGGGGAGTCCCTCGATACGTTCTACAATGGTTTTTTACCATTTGTAAAAGACGTTACGTGCAAGTATTCTTTTTTATTATCATTGACCGTCTCTAAGTGATACCCGTTTAAACGGATATCTTTCAAACTTAGAAGGTTTCGGATTGATTTAGGTGAGTATAGCGCATCTCTAAGTTTAATGTGTGTGTTATTGGGGAGCAAAATGATTGCTTCCCCTCATCCTTCAATTATGTCGACTGGTCCTGAGACTGTTCTCAATGGACTAGAGTAATTACCAATGCTCGTAAAGTAGTCTATGCATTAAAGAATAGAGTGCATTGATGCACTGTCCACTAGGCATATGGATTCCATATCTAAAATGAAAAGTATTCAAGCAGTAAATATTACGAAAAGAGAGTAATTTCATTAATATTTAAAAGCTGAATAATCAAAGTAGCTAATATGGAATAGAAAGACATAAAGTAAGATACGGTGCTAGAAAATAAGATACAGATGGTCCATGACTACATAGTATCGTCATTCATGAAATCTTCTGGATTCCATGTAGTAGCTGGTAATACTGTCCCATCTATCGAGTTTGTCTCAGTACGAGGCTTGAGACTTGCTTGGTAGAGATCCTGGAGGTGTCTGGCTGTGTGGCAGTTTCTGGACCAATGGCCAGTCATTCCGCATCCAGAGCATGAATCCTCCCAGTCTTTCTTAGGAGGAACACCTTTATTAGGCATCCACTGTTGCTTCTTTTCCACGAACTTCTAGTTCTGGGGAGGAGCCTTATGAGTAGCATTTTTCTGTTGCTTCAGTTTTTTCCATTTCTGGAACTTTGCCTTCTTATCCGTCTTCTTCTTCTGGGAAGACTGGAAATGTGCCTCTGCAGGAGGTGAAAGTGGAGCAGAGCCAGGAGTGTGTAGATTGTGAGTGGTAATCAACAACACTCTGTTCTGTTCAGCCATTAGTAGGCATGGGAGTAGATCGGAGTATTTTGTGAACTTTCGTTCACGGTACTGTTGCATGAGGATCTTGTCCTTCTCATGAAAAGACATAAACGTCTTCTCTAGCAACATCCTCTCAGTCACATTCTCACCACACAACTTCAGGCATGAGGTGATTCGGAATAATGCTGAGCTATAATCCGCTACAGATTTGTAATCCTGTATACGCAGATGAGTCCACTCGTACTGCGCTAGGGGGAGTATGACATCTCTTGATGTCTGTACCTCTCCTCAAGTGTGTTCCACAGCTCATAGGGATCCTCTACAGTACGGTACTCGTCCTTCAGGGTCGAGTCTAAGTGTTTTCTGATATAAATAATGGCTTTCGCCCTAAGTATATCAGAAACTTCTTCTGCAATAGGGGCTTCTTTAGAAGCATCCTTTGCAGCTATGGCAGTACTGTTTGTTACCTTTTCTGTGGATGTTAGATTGAACCCATGAGAGCGCAGGTAGAACTTTAGGTCCAGCTGCCAACTCAAGTAGTTCAACCCATCGGCCTTCAGGACCGAAAAATCGACATTAGCTAGTCTATCCATCTGTGCAATCTAGCAAAATAAAATAGCATGAATTATTTGAATATTAAAGTTAAACGTCCACACATTTAATATATAAGTAAAGAAACTAAATTAGAACTTTGGGGATCAGTCAGCCGACACTAAAAATGAAAGAAAAAGTCCAAAGATACATCCCATAAATCAAAACGTGCATAAAAAATAAAGACAACTTGGGAACTTTAAGAAAATCCCCTTTCTCTTTATGCAAGCTCTTTCATCTCCATGGGGAGGTCGTTCAGCTTTGACTTTTACATTTAACCTCACATACAAGTTCCCTCAAAATGAAAAAAATTGCAGAAAAAGGTAAAAGTGTCTGAAACCCAGCCGATCCCTAAAAACATAGTTCTAATAGCATATCCACGCAAATATTATATACTGTTACGAGGTGGAACTCGCGTACAATGAATTTGTATTGAGGGGAACCAAGGGCACGGTGGTTATGTTGATAAGAGGGTTTAGGTGGGCTATTTAACAAGTGATTAGTGGGGTGAAGAGGCTAGACTTGCCGCCGGGGGTGGCCACGGAGTCAAATCTCACTGGACACGGTGGAAGAGGATCGGGTGGCGGGAGCCAAAGGCTGACGTCGACCAAGGGGCGAGCTTTCCTGCACCACGAGCAACTCGTCAGAAGGGCAGGGTTGGGGTCCAACCCTTAGCCCCTCCGATGCCTAAGTCAGTAATAGGACTTAAAACGGGGGCTGGGCACACCGGTCGGACTGAGGGTGTGTCGACCGTATGTGGCGAGCTATAAGTGGGAGAACAAAGATATGGACGACCTTTGCTCTCGTGTGTGAATAATAGATTGAGAGAGAGAATTTGCCAACCCCATTACCGTAAGAGGTGAGGGGGTATTTATACCTGGGGGGAGATGATTAGGTGGGGCTGACCAGGCATGCTGACTCAACGTGCTGAGCTGGCTCGGCTGTTAGCGGAAGCTTCGGACGAGGATGTCAGGAACAGGAGTGTCTGCCCCGCTTTTGTCAGATGGCGCAACGGCCAGGGGTGCTTTTGTCAGGGTGTCAGGACCGAAAGCATTAAGTGTCAGGAGGCTCAGCGGCCAGGGGGTGCTTTGTCAGAGGGTCAGGCGGCGTTAGTGTCAGTCGTGTCCTTACACTAGGTTGTTTGTCGTGCGCAAGGAATTGAAGGTCCGACGATGCTATCCCCGGCGGTGGGGCTCGTGGGGTCCCGTCGGGTCGTCCTGTTCGGGGGTTGTCCGGCCCGGCAGAGAGGGATATGCACGTGCCTCTGTCAGCATCCCTGGCGGCGATGTCTGGGTGCTCCCCAGGCACACTGCCCATGGCGGGCCGAGCGATAGCGGTTGTACGCCTCGGCCGGGAGGGGGGAGCGCTGCGAGGTGCGCCCATTCCCGTGTAGCCTCGGACCTCTGGGATGGCGGCGCTTTCGCAAAGGGGTGAGTCAATGAGGTATGTCAGCGGATCTGGGTAGGAGTCGGACTCCCACGATCTTTGGGTCGTAACAATTGCCCCCGGCATTCGAGTGCGAGGCGGAAGCCCGGCTTGGCTAGGATGGCGTAACACTACCTCCCTTCTAACATAGTTCGGAATTAGGTCCACGCTCAGGAGTGGCGACGCGGCTCCCGCGGAGTATTGCCCGCTGTTGCGGGATCGTGAGATCTTGTCCCGAGTGGGAGCCAAGCGAGGAGGTGGGACACTGTGATTTGGGGAGGGGAGTTGCCCCTTAACGACGTGCCATTGTATGTGGCGGCTGGGTCGGACTTTGGGGGAGCCCGACTTTTTCGAGAAGGCCATGGTTTTCGTTGTGCTGTGTTCACCGGACGTGGTTGTTATTTTTGCGGTGCTTTAGCCGCACTGTGCCTGGTGAAATTCCTAGCTGTTGTGCGCTTGGGCTTAGGGTGAGGGGTCCGTATGGAAGGATATTATTCATCAGCCTTTACAGTAGATCTAGATGGTATTTACAACAATAGGGCAGGTGTGACCACACCCGTGGTCGGGGCGGGAGGTTGTTTTAACTCGTTGCCCGCTGCATCGGGGTGAGCAGGTCCCTGTTGCGGGGCGGTCTTCCTTTCTACTGACCGCTGAACTCTTTCAGCCTCGCTGTCCGGGGGCGAGCTGACGTGCCATGAATCACTGTTTGGCTTCATCGGGGATGCAGCCCTGCGGTGACCCCCCTCGGGAAGGCTGAACCTCGTTTGTCGGGGGATCTTCTTCCTTCCCCTTCCCTGCTTCATCGCGTTCTGTCTCACCGTCACCGTGCTGGATGGTTGCCCGGCCTCGCCGAGGATCCCGTACATGGAGGAGGCGGAGGACGAGATGGAGGTGGTAGCGTTGCCCTCCGGAGGGGGGGTCCGACGGGCTGGCCTCGCGGGGAAGGTTGGGGGCAGGCAGGTGGGTCGTGGGGAGACCCGTTGGGGGTTTCCACCCTCACACCCGGTAGGGATTACCGTGGGGTGGATGTTAATTGGGGTGTGGCGGCCCGTTACTAGCCTTCCGGACCTGCTGTCTCATCTGGTTAAGAGCAGGAGGAAGGCTGGCCGGCGGAGCCTCCCATGTGTAAGGGGAATATCCTATCAGAGGTCGCAGAGTGGAGGCGGTCACCGGTGGGGGAAGTGAGGCCCGTCGGTGGACATCGGCCTTCTCCGTAGCTCGGTGGGGTGTCCATGGCTTTTTCATACCCGGTGTGAGGGGATGCGATTCCCTCTCGTGTATCTTCTCCTCCCCCCAAAACTCTGGAGGGGGGGTACTTATAGAGGGATTCTGAGGAAGGGTTCGCCTTGGATAATGTGAGGGACTAGTGCCATTAATGGGCTCCACCAAATCACGCGCTTTGGGAACCGTTTTTTCCTGGCGGTACCTGACATGGTTCGTCTATCCTGGCCTCTCGGGGGGGCGTGTTGCTGCTGATGGCGTGTTTTCCAAGCGTCCTTTCGTTTCGTCGAGTCGCATCGTGGCGCTGCCTTATCAGGACCAGCCGTATACCCGACAGGCATTGTTTCGCGGTTTCTGACTTGCGACCGGTCTGCCCCAGTTTACGTGTCCTTGTCCTTATTCCCAGGATTGAGTTTTCGAGGATCGTGGGCATAATCTGGCGGGGGAATCTAGATGTGGTTTGGGAGCCGGCCCCGGGTAGTTGGTCGCTGTGCGGTCCGAACCGGGTAGCCCCTACCGATGCGAGTGAGTCGTCACTGGAAAGTCGGTCTTTGCCATGTTTTATCGCTGGTGTTACCTATTTTGTTTTCTTGCGTGAGTACACAATTACTGCCCCCAACATTCCCTTGTCCGAGAGCGCGAGGTCTGGGGGAAGGGGATGTTGATGGCCTGTGTTGTCTTTGGGCGGGACGGGGAATCACCGGATAAGTTCGGGATGAGACATGCCGCCCTATCACGAACAGGGGCTACCCCCTGTATGGGCGACCCCTGGGTGTCCGTCACGAGTGGATTTTGCCTCGAGCGAAAGTGGCCCCGCAGGGCGGGCCTCAGTTCAACCCTTTCCCCTTTGACTGGAAGGTATCGTGGATTTTAGTTGGCGAGGGGTCTCAGTTTGAAGCGTAGTATCGGGGGGTACGAACTGCGGGTGTAAACTTACTGGGCGTCCTAAGCTAGTACGGGGGAAGTGCGATGCTCTGTTCCTACTTTCCCCGCCACGAGGGGTGGTTCCGTTTCGTGAGCTCACCCGGCCCTTGGCAGGGGGATCGCTTCATGCTATGGCATTCTCAGAAAGTTAAAGCGAATTTGATAAGGATGAATGTTTTCATTTAAATTTACTAGAACTCTTCTATGGTTCGTACACGAGTACTTAGATTATCGCCCGTTGGGGGGTAAGATCCAGCCCTGGGGCAGGCTATGGAGCTGTCCTCGCCTGCGGTGAACGACCTCAGGATTTAGGGGTTACCCTCTGCCGGGTGGGACTTTTTAACTTCAGTTGTTCTTGGCGCCTAGGTGAGCGTCCGCCCTCTGTGCTGACGGGTTGCAAGGTCTCCTCGGCCAGGTGGATGCGGTAGGGAAGCTGTCTTGCTGTGATGTTTGTCTCGGGGGGGGATCCTGATGATCGGGCCGCCTCCCCTCCATTGCTTTCTCATCTCCCTCCACGCCTCGCGGTTTGGGTTTGAGGGCGATGGGAGATCTTGACAATCGGGCTGCCTCCCCTCCATGCCTCGCGGTTTGGGTTTGAGGGCGGGGTTCGGGTCCCGATTGTGCTGGGGCGGGCTGACACGCCATGACTTTCCTTTTGGGCTCGTCGGGGATACAGCCTTCCCGAGGTCCCCGTCCGGAGGTCGAAGGTGAGGAGGTACAGGCCTGCAAGCCCAGGGGGGCTTTTGCCTTTCCTGCCGGCGGGGAGCGGATGCCTACCTTTCTCCGACTCGTCCTGTTTAGACCAGACGGAGGAGTGAAAGGTGGATTTCCCTTGTGTAAGTGGAATATCCTATTGGCGATCCGTTTGTAAAGGGAATATCCTATCGGAGGTAGTGGAGATGTAGCGACCGTCGCCCAGGGAGGAGGGAACCACTGGTGGCCGGTGACCTCCCTTTTGTTAGGACAAGGCATCTCGGCCCGTTTCCTAGCAGGGGTGGGGGTGTCGGTA